>CM030371.1:20382853-20982853 GCA_003604175.2 Clonorchis sinensis | reverse complement strand
TACTCCTTATCTGCCAAAGTGTGAAAATCACGATGTTGTTCGGCGATATCATGGCTAGATGACCATCCTGTGTCTCCAAAATGTCTTTGCAAGCTTGATTCGGCTTGCACAATAACTGAATTGGTAGCCCCTGGGAACATGTCACACCGAAGCAGCACGAATGGATAGCACGTGAAATTAGACGATGGGGTCTAGCAGCATACGGAACCAGAAACTAGTTCACTCTCTGAGGGTGCCTGTGTAATAGTTAATTACACAAGGACAGAAGTATTCTTTTTTTCTATTAGAGCACATACATGGCTCATACTTGGGTCACGTGAACTTCTGACCATTACTTAAGCTCGGGAAGTTGATTCGGTAGCGTGTGTCTCGCTAATGTACATCCTACCATCGGATATTCGGAGAGGGCCAGAATACTGTCCTTCCTTTGAGAACGACAATTCACTTAAGAAGGATTACCATGCCAAGCCAGAAAGTCAAGGTAACTTCGATAAGTTCGTACAATGCAATGAGAGGATGTACAGCAGAGGAACAGAGGGAAGTTCCCTACTCGTTCAGCTTGATGGTGTCCAACGTCCACGGAGCAGTCGAGTTTGTGCAACACACTCGGTGGGAGGGTAACATGAACGACTGATTCAGCTGGATCCGTTGTTAGCACCAAGTTAATTTGCAAATTAGCGTATTTCGCTAATTAAGTTTGTCGTCACTGTTGAGACAAACAAAATCTTTGATTTACTTATCTCAAAGTACGACACAACTTTCCTCGACCGCGTGAAAAACGGACAGTATATTGGCAAACAACCCACTTTTGGGTTCTGTTGGAAGAATTATCTTTCTTTTCAACAAATTTGACGATCTTTTTCACATGAGTGATTGCTTTCCTTGGTTTAGTGCCCCGCAATTCGAATTCTCATCGCATCGATGTTTTCCGCACCGTAAGGGATGAATTTAGAAATGGTCTTGGTTTGCTAGCCGAGTCACCAACATTCTCCTCAATAGCAACTTTTCAAGAATGTTCCTCCAATATTCATCGACAGCCTTGATTAACTAGTGTTCTCGAATGTTTTGGCATAATTAACCATTATGTTCAGTACTATTACGTTGCTTGTTCCACGGTAAAATTACCATATTCCAGCGTATATTTTGGTGGAGTCAAGACCCCCAAAGTTTCTGACTAGTTCAGTATATCTGACATGGCGGCTGTCCCAAACTCATTGTTATCACCATCTCCAATGTATCTTCAATCGCGTTGGTTTTTTTCATGCAAATTTTAATAATCAAGTGCGTTTTTCCACACCAGACTTTGCTTTTTATAAGGTCCAATTTAAAATTCCCTTCCGTATTCTATTCCCGGTATTTTGTGGTGACAAACATTCCAAACTCCATCTCATGTTCTACTGCTTCTACGTCCATGTGCTGCTGCCATTTTTGTTCGGCCATTTTGTCGGGTTCGCTGGGAAAAGCGAACATTAACCAAGGCAGCAGCAGTATTTCATTGAATGAAGCAAGTTTTATTGTCTATTTTGATGACCAGGACATTCACGCGCCAATCCAGTTTAGATCGCTCACTGGTCACTCGCGCCCACCCTGCTTCTCTAATGCAAAAAACGGAGAGCATGGCCAGAGTTATCGTGTTTTCTACCCAACACGTGCAACATGCAAGTCTTTCGGTCCACACACGTCTGTGCGTGCGTGCGTGCGCGTACATTGTGTGCGAATGTATGTGTGCGTGGGTGCGTGGGTGCGTGCATGTGTACGTGTACTCCGGCAAGCCTGCAGACAGACGAAAAAGTCAGCTTACAAAAACTCGGACTCGGGATGGATAATCGGATGAGCTTTCAAATAACAGGCGAGCAGCCTTATTCTGGTTTGAGCGGTCATACAAGCGACCTGATCTCAGCATTATCCCAGCGACAGTTCGGCTCTAACCCAAACAGAAGTTGGCTTTTTTGTTAGCAGCGAGGCGACCATGCCGCTTACCATCAGCGAATGGCTTTAATCCACAGAGATATATTTAAAACTGCTGAGACTTTTGTCCTTTTTTGACTAATGGATGTCCACCTCTTGCTTGCTGTTGAAATCCCAGCTAGGTCTAACAGTATTGCACACAAATTATTGGTTATGCAACCACCCATGATTTGAGAATATTTGTACGGCAGCGAAGCATCGGTGTTAAACAGTGATGTCATGCTGTCGGTGACGATGATGATGATGATGATGCTGATGATGATGATGATGATGGTGATGGTGATGATGATGATGATGGTGATGATGATGATGATGGTGATGATGATGATGATGATATGATGATGATGATGATGATATGATGATGATGATGATGAGGATGATGATGATGATGATGGTGATGGTGATGATGATGATGATGATATGATGATGATGATGATGACGATGATGATGATGATGATGCTGATGATGATGATGATGATAATGATGATGATGATGATGATAATGATGATGATGATGATGAGGATGATGATGATGATGATGGTGATGATGATGATGATGGTGATGATGATGATGATGATATGATGATGATGATGATGAGGATGATGATGATGATGATGATATGATGATGATGATGATGACGATGATGATGATGATGATGAGGATGATGATGATGATGATGCTGATGATGATGATGATGATAATGATGATGATGATGATGACGATGATGATGATGATGATGCTGATGATGATGATGATGATGATGGGAATATTTGGTCAGTTCTCCTGGTAAAGGAATGTATAATAGTACAAGACATAATTGAAACTTTTGCTTTTATGTACAGACTGTTAGAATCCTGGCCTCTTTTATGAAGTCCGATTTGTGCCGAAATCAACGCGTCCGCTGTTTTTCAACATGGAATCCACCAAGTTGACGTCATAGGGTATTTCAAAATATCGAAATCAGTTTTCTCCCCTTCTTTAGCGGGGGGGGGGGGTTTCAGAATCCCATTTGCTTAGTAAAACCGTCTCTTTTGCGAAAAGTATGTCCTTCACGTAGTCGCAAGGGCTTTGGTGTGTTCCAATATGGAATAAATGTACGCGATTATTGGTACGGGATAATACTTTTTTCTACCCGGTATCAGTTAATACCTCGAACATGATAACTGGTTGACCATGCGTGTGCGTTTTTATTTTTAATTGTGCGTATGTATACGTTTATCGGTGATAGAAATTCTCCGAGATCTTACGGGAACCCGCTACCACCCATACCTGTAGAAGACATGTGGGGTTGGTCACCACAGGTTTCCAGTCTGTCCTTTTTATTGTTTGTCCCTTTCGTTTTGTCGGGAAATTTTTATCATCTGACGCTTTCTACCGTAAGATGGACGATGTGGGAAACAGCAATCCGTCGGAGAACCCTCGGCTGATAATGTTAGTCTACCAAACATGCCCCCTGGGGTATGAAGCAGCCCACTCTGTGATGATACAGGAGGTGCCAGTGTGATACAAACCAACTTCTATTAGTTGGCTCTGCAAATGTTCCGTCTTAAGATAATATACTCCTGGAAGTACACCTGAAAGGGTGCTAGAAGTGACCTTCTGCGACCACCGCTCATCAGACCAAGTTGGCTATAGACTGGAGAAATATTAATTGCTTGGGTTCGTTTATTGGTTTTTGTTCAGGTGACTGTTTATCTGTGTGTAGTTGGGTGGGGGACTCATCCGATTGAACCAATGGACGATCAGGATTATTGACAATGCTTGTAGTACGGGAAGTCTCAGTAACAAACGCATGGCTCATTGTGGGACGGACAAAGCGGACGCATTCAAGGAGTGAGCGTGGCACGCAACGAACGATAACGTTGCATGGCGAAAGGATCTTAGTAATTGACTGATTACAAAAGTTGTCCTGGAATGTGCCAAAATGTATCCATCTTGAGAAACTGTTTCACGGTTTAATGGTAAAAACTTGGTCAAAAAGAACAGTCAGGGACTTGCATCAAAACTTTTTCAAGTTTCCCTGCCAAGATTGGTGGATAACCCAGTCGATGGGGATTTGAGCAACTGCTGTGGATGCCACTGGACTGGGGCAAGAACATCGGCAAGATTTTTTGGTGAGAACTACTCACCGAATAATCACACTGATTCAAAATAGAAATTCGAAAAATTTCCAAGCAGCCCAAAGGCAACTTGTGAGTGCCAGGACCAAGTTCCTGAGATACCAGTAGAATGCAAGGACCAAGCGAAACAAATACTCAACCTGTATGCGGATCGCCGTTGTAAAAGCCAGTGTTTTCGAACTAAATAAAGTATGTGTAGCGAAAATCGCATGCCTCCAGTCCTTATAAGGCTGTTGAACTAAGGGAAGAAACTTAACAAGCTTGACCAAATTCTGGCGGTTTGAAAACTCCCTCACTTTACCTATTCGAGCTATATAGCTCACCTTCCGAAACAGTGATCTGCAAAGGGCCTTAAACACGTTGCTAACTTGAAGGGTGGCAGGGCTTTACAGGTTCCCAGCGGAGTTGTTCAAGCTGAAAGGAAAGTTAATGCTAAACAAACATATCCAGTGATTTACACCATCTGAAGTTCCGCAAGATTTCGACGGTGCAAAACACTTCCTTTATGAGGATGAAGTTGACAGAAGATTGAAGGCTGCCAGAGAACTAGCTTCCTGGACACACGGTAAGAGAGGCTTTGATTTGTTTTATGATCACTCAGCCGATTGCTAGCTTCGTGGAGGGAAACATTCGCCGAGATCTGTGTAGATTTCGAAGCAACCGAAGTACATTTGAATTCACTTCGACAGCTAGACCAGTGAGAGCTAATCTCGCTACCGTTCAGATGCTCAAGACCTGGAGGTTACGTTTTCAGACACAAGCCGGAAGGTCGTGGTTCGTAACTCCGAGTTTCGTGAGATGCGCACTGCTGATGATTCCCAACAAGAATGATACAGCTGTACAACGATTCTCGGCTTTTCAGCATAGGTTGGTTTCACGGACAGGAAGGTACTTCAGAGGAAAATGCGAGAAAGATCTGAACGGAATCAAGTGTTCCATGGAATGTCTGGAATTCGTCATTGCCTCCCAAATGATCAATGAGGAATTGCTGCGGATCGTTTTACGAGCGCGTTTGGCTGTTTGGACAAATGTATTAAACTTATCAAAGCTTTTCAAGCTGGAAGGAAGGAGTCGATACCTACTTTGTGTTCGTCGGTCTCTCGTTTTGGATCACATGTGAAAACGAATGTTCCCAATACAAGTTTGTCAGCTGGGAGATATCGTAGAATATAACGCAGCCATCAAAATAGTCGAAAGAGCTGTACTGGTTACGGCTATTTGAGAAATGCACTCCTTGCTGAGCGAACACTCTATTCTGAAATGAATGCACGGGTGACGAAATCCAGGGATACCTTCAGCTGCAGCCTACAGTACAATAACGTGTGCCGTCTTGATTTTGAGTTTGGATTCTGGGAGGACCTGACAGTCGACACACAGGTTCGGAAACAGCCATCTACATAGCAGGCTTGGAAAGCTCCGAGTGACAAACCAGCTGAAACTACCCGGTCATGGAAACTGTCATGTGGACTCGCACGACGTGCGGATGCAGATGCTTTACTAGAACCGGCCTTATAGTCCACCAATATTTCAAATCAGCCTTCCTAATAAACCAACTCGGGCAAGTTTGTTCCAGTCTACACAACTTCCTGTCCGATACCCCGAAGACGACAGTACGATTATTCTTGATGTTATCAACCTTCATTTTTGGAGTGTACTAAAGTCTTCCCCATTTCGCGAAATACACTAATTAGCACACCGATTTGGTTTTAACCGGGGGAGATTCAGCTATATCCTAGCTCAATCCATTCATGTTTGTGATATTCTTCGCGCGACTTCGCCTACCTGATGAGCTCCAAGAAGGGCGGAACCGGCCATGAGCTATCATCGACCATATGAGTAGTGTGTTCTATATTCCTCCCATATCATTTGTCACTGAAATCTGTTGACAGTGCTATTGTAGTGTGCTTGTTACAAATGAATCATAACAGATGAATTTATGATACTTTTTCTACCTTTAAATACTATTTTACCCCCTTTTTGGTATGACTTCGGAAACTCCATTTAAGTTCGATCGTATTGGGGAAATGGTCGCCTAGCGGATACTAGGGCGGTGAATAGCCTAACACATGACGTGCACAACCACGCGGTCGTCGTAGAGAAAAATTACGAGAAGAGACATTAGATAGAATGAGAACAGTTTTACTGGTTCTATAGTCTTCTATTGTTCTCTTCTCCACTCTAATTTGTGTAAGTGATATCAGGTCTGCTGAAAGACGTTTTGGGTACGATAATGTAGTGAGAATACGTTTGGGATTCAAGAGACAAACACAGACAGAAAGCCTGCCTTCTGATTGGTTGTACAGATGGTTATTGGTCAGACAGGAAACCCGCTTGATCACTGTCCATCAAATTCACCCATGTGGGAAGACCACTATCTCGACTCGAAGGCTAATTGGTCAGGTTGTATTGTCAACCTGGTCGTTCCCTTCAGGGCGGTTAATTCCCATACCTACCCTTAGTGCACCCATTTGAGAGTTTGAGAAATTTCCAAAATACTAAGCTCTGCTGAAATTTCCCTGGTTCGCTCATCAAGCAGCTTCCGTGGAACAGACCATACCCCTAAAGAGTGCACGTACATCCCGTTAGTCAACTTGCTATGTGCATAACATACATTTCTAAATACTTCCCTGCACAAAATTATTTCCAGCGAGTCACGATGACCATTCAATTCTTAACGCGCTCACCGAATAAGATTCGGGTGGAAGTAACTTGTCTTAAGGGATTTTGCGTGTATAGATTTTGTTTTGATGAACTTCAGTGTATACAGCTCAGGCGCGACTGATGGGGCATAGTTGCATGCGGATCTATGTTTCCTGCGATAGGTTACTACGCCGTGTTCACTCGGGTATCCTGGACTTGAACAAGAGACAGGTGAATCTGTTGAGTACTGAATGTGGACTCTTTCCATAAAGACGAAATACGATGAATGGAAGAAACTACGTGAACTGTCGTCGGACTCTGGCGTGGCTAACTTGTTCCTACAATGGAATGATTAGAAACTTACTTTTTGGCCCTCCCCAACCGACAGACTTCGGCCGTACTGCCACAATAAATCACACTAGTTTTGGTGGCAGGGATTTTTTAACTCTTCAGACTTGGATTCTGTCTTGTCTGTGATTTCATCCTATAGGAAATTCGGAGTGTGTTGCACACCACAGTTTATTCTTGCCGAGTGGTGGTGAACAGATCCCAGATCTTTTGAAAGCGCAACATTCCGGGTAGGAACTCGACAACCATTCCCTTTAGGTATTGGTGGCCGTTTATCAGCGCAACTGAAAAAATGTGACGTGACTCGATGGTAAACGGTGCTGTATCCTGCCTGAGCACAACGTATCCCCAAAGTTCCGCCCCTGGATGAGTTGTGTTCAAATTCTGTCCAGGCGAGTTGTGGGCGCAAGTTTTCGCAGGGATTCTTCAGACGAGCGCTGCTGATTATTCAGTAGAGTTCATCCTGTCGGTGAAGCCAATCTATACTGAAAAGCCCAGAACCACTGTAAAGCTGTTTTCTCCTCGTTAGGATTCATCAGCAGTGCACATCTCACGAAGCTCAGAAAGGTTCGAACCCGCGACCATCCGGTCAGTGGTTGAACACAGCCGTTCGACCAAAAGTGGCTGATCAGCAGTGGGACTGACTCTCACCAAGACAGGATACAGCGCCACTCATTCATCAATAACGGAAAACTATATTTCGTGGTCTCGTATTGATTGGCCCCTCGGGTGACGACTTTTCAGAAGGAAGTTCCATAATCCAGTAAAGTTATCCTTTCTTTGAGCTGCTTATTGTTTTGATTTGATCATGTTTAGTGGAGATTTCATCTCCACTGTATATAATCACATTTCCTCATATTACTACGGAACAAGGACGAAACTGCTGTGCAGCTGTGTCGTTCGGATTCTTGTTGCAGTCCAACTGTTTCGGACAGAATGCACTTCACATGCGAAATTTCAAGATCTCACTACCTACAACCTATAAGCAGTGTGTCCAGAAAGCCAAATCGCTCACAGTTCATAATGGTCTGAGAGAGCCAACAGTCAGCAGATTACATGACGCAGAAAATTGCTTGAATAAAGCATAGATGTCTCTGTAGCCTGTTTTGGGACAAGTTGGGACTCCCACAGCGGATTCTAAATCCTATTCATGTGCTTCGTAAAATGTGCACTACATTCAGCCGTTGTAGAGTGCTTATCGAAGACTGACATTTCTGACGCAGACAGTCATTATTAGGGGGTTCTTCAAATAATGGGAGTATTTTTAAAAAATCTAAGATCCC
The DNA here is from genome assembly GCA_003604175.2 of Clonorchis sinensis. Classification (NCBI taxonomy): domain Eukaryota; kingdom Metazoa; phylum Platyhelminthes; class Trematoda; order Opisthorchiida; family Opisthorchiidae; genus Clonorchis; species Clonorchis sinensis. Next base: position 20,974,494 of record CM030371.1, on the reverse strand, counting down.
TTTAGTATCCCAGCCGTCTACATGCCATACCTCAAATGACGGTCACCAAAAATCCAAGCCTCATTTGACCAAGTACTTGGTTTTCGCATCCCAGGGACAAGGTTCTCCATATTTCAGAGTCGAAAGGCTCATGGTTTGGCCCTCTGTGGCATGAGCAATATTCCTGTTTAGTGGAATCAACGTTACCACACACACACACACACACACCAACTTCGGCTTCTTCTTGTGAAACTTTTGTCAGCTACAGTTAACTCCATATCACCTCAAGTATCAGCTCATATCAGTTTGTAAACAGCTCAAGCATACAATATATTGGTAGTGTTGATCGGTGTTGCTTTCATACCTTTTCCGGAGGACCATCTTTGAACAGTCCGTCCATTTCCTCCAAACTTGCTTTCGGCACGAGAAGCTGTCAGGCAGGCAAACTTTGCCTCCCTGGTTATCGTGCGCCATCCATAGCCACCCTCCAACGTAATAAACATACGGCTCGTGGGTGGTTTTCACGGGTGACCAAAAAACAACCGACAACATGCTGTTTACTGCCACCTTCTTGTTTTGGTTGGCTAATCACTTTGCTTTGTTGACAAAATGAGTATCGAATTGTCAGGCACAAGGTGGACAGTTCGTGACTTGAGCAATTATTACAATCCACATGCAAAAATATGCGTTCGTGTGCGTATGTGTGTGTGTGCTTTCGTGCGTGCATGCGTGCGTGCGTGCATGTGATGAGTTTTTGCACATCCGAAAACTTCGATTCTTGCTTCAAAAGTTCAGCAAACCCAATAGTTGATTGGTACACAGATTTTAACACAGATGTAAGGGTGAGATAAAAATCGGGAGCATTCCTCCCCGTTTTTTCAGCTACAGGTGAGGTTGTAATGGGTGTGAAATGTATGCACACATGTGGAGAAATTCCGATTGTCGAGGCAAGCCCCAATGAGTTGTCATGACAACCACACAAGACCAGAAAATGCATTTTTTTCGTCCGGCTTATCCACAAAGGTGTGAACGACTGGACTGCGGACCATGCATTTTCCAAAAGTGGCTGTACGAAAATCAAACTAGTTTGTCGCCTGCTTGGTTGGGCTGTGAGGCGATGACGCAATTATCGATTTTGCGCATGCTAGTCTATCACTCAGAGTGAGTGACCCGGCCTGCTTGGTTGGGCTGTGAGGCGATGACACAATTATCGATTTTGCGCATACTAGTCTATCACTCAGTGAGTGACCCGAAAAAAAATTCGCTAAAGAATGAAAACGGAAGCAGACCACTGCGAAACATTGGTGGTTATGTCAACGCAGCTTTTCAGCATTAAAGAGTTCCGAGATTGAAAAAACGCCACGTGATTTTGGACGTCATCTATACTAACAAACTGCACACGAAAACCTCAACTTTGTAAACTGACTAATTTGTATAGCGTAACAAACTGAGAATAAACCACGCAACCCAGTAGTGGACATTCGGTACCATACTACACAAAGTTCATCCGAATTAGTGAACAAAAGCCTCGACCTAGTGAGGGACGCATCAGGCAAGACTGTGTCCAACTACAGTCCTTCAAAAAAGGCCTGGTTAGTTGGATGATTTTGAATACAAGGTGTAGTGCAACTACCCTTTCGGAATATTACATATTTTCTTAGTTGTTCTAACCAAAGGAGTGTGGAACAAGCTGGTATGTTCGATGACTGTTACGGATTCACTGACAATCCGAAAAAATGTCCTCCCTTGCAAGAAACATCGTGGTTAGTAAGACGACATGCTTAGACAACAAGTGGTGAGAATACCAATCATCCGGTGGCAGCCGAGCCAACAACTCAAGCTCTTTAAAGGTCTTCTCAAAGTCTACACATTATAATATAGCTGATCAGCAAAGAAAAAAGTTCATGCTCCGAGTAAATCATTCATCTGAGCGATGGTCAGTTGAGGTGCCAGCCAATATCGAACCGCGTGGGTGGATGTTACTGGTACTAAACCCCGTTCAAGAGCGGGTTAATCACACTGCTGATCAGCCACTCACAGCCTAAGTTTGTAGACTCCATATGCTAACCGGAAGGTCGCGGTTGGAATCTAACCTGAGACTCGTGAGATTCGCATTGATTTTGATGGATTGGTTGTGCAGTACTTCAGAATAATCCGACCTGACACCCCGATTGAACCGGTGTAGCATGGAACTGACGTATAGCATGCGAATTTTTTGGCAGACTTCTGGACAGTGTCCAAATCCGAAAGCACCTATTACGAATAGCCAGTTTGAAATACCGGTCACACAAACCGAAATAGGGAATCATTTACTCCACTTTCCGCTGAAACTAGCATAGGTTTATCAATAAAACAACGCAGCTATCATTGTTAAATGATGAATGACACAAAATCACCTGACCAGTAAACATCCCAGTTACAGGTCAAAACAAGACCAATATCACAACTATGGACCCTATAGGGACATTGTTGCGCTGGGGAGGTTTTATAGCACATTCTGTTTGACACTTCGAAAGAGAAATCAATAAAGAGTGAGTTATATTAAATTTGCCCTCCAAATTTGGCGACGACTGTCCCACAACCAACGATTGAAGGGTGGTTCACCACTGCACCAGTTAGGCGATTTTTCCTTACCTGTCTTAGGTTACAGATGTTGACAACTGTGTATTAATGTAGCGTGCTCTGGAGCACGTGATTTCTCTACTGCACAGAACACGTGATTATTCGTTCATGCTTCAACAGCTAATGGGAAAAAACAAGTGGTCAGATTTCATGTGTACATCAGTTTCCTTAGTGGTGTGATGAAATTTCCCATCTTCTCAGGTTAAACAATACTTCGTTTCTTGTGAAAAAACCGCTGGTGTTTGGATCTTGCATACAATCAACAGTTTCGCCTTTTGTCATGTAGAAGTTTTCTTTTGATTTTTTTCTCACGTCTCGCTGTTCAGGTCTGGTTCCAGAATCGTCGTGCCAAGTGGAAGAAGAGAAAAAAGACGGGAACCAGTGCATTTCGCTCGAGCACTACTCTACTGTCCCTGAATCAGGCGATATTCACCGGAGAAACTAATCGGCTCCGAGCTACAACTGTCGATAGGGCCCACCTCACTGGGCGGTTTCATTTAAACCAGCTCGATTGTCAGCCCAGGTTTCCTGAATCCAGTCGAATAGAGACTGACAGCAACAACCCGTTCGTCCCCTACACATCGAATTTGAACGCCGAAACGAGCCCAGATCTGAAGGCTGCTCACCAACTACTTATTGGGCCGAATTATTTCGGTTCTCCGCGAAACTCAACCCCTTATGATTCACTCCAACATTCAGCAACCCCTCAGTCCATTCAGGTTGACAGTGACCTGTGTTCATCTACTCAGGTGTTGAATCAACAGGGAGCAGGAGTACCACCGCAGTTCAACAGGTTCCTTACGCAACAAGCTTCAACGAATGAAGTGCACTGTTCTCAGACTTCTTCAGCAACGCCGAGTAGCCTTTCGGAGCGCATTAATGCTCCGTCCTGCGAACCAAAATTGACCAATGTACATGGCTGGCAAAAACATCTGGGTAAGAATTGAAAAACAGATGGCAGATTTCCTTTGTTTTTACATCTTTCTCGGCCTATGGAGTATATGTTGCTCAGGGTACCGTTGACGGCATATGCGGGCGTAGATATTAAGTACCAAGGCTGTTCCCGTTTTAACTCGTTTCCCAAGTTCACATGAAGGCTACCCAAAAAGCAGGATGTTGGGTGTTCATAGATCTATACTCCACCTTCCAAATCGTCTTGATAAGTCGTCTTGGGATGCAAGTTTTGCCGCAGGTGACCTGATCATGGGATGTGGTCTGACATTAGGCTGCATTCAATTCCAACAGTTCTTCACCTTCGGAAAACGTCGCTGTTCAGGACCAGGTTTGTCCGTTTGGTCTGAAGTATTTTGCGCAACCACTGCAAGTGTAATCTATTAAGTTCATGAACAACTAATCTTAGAGTATCCAGGTCGTGTTGCCGCACACCAGTGAAGATGACACAACAACCCTATGCTCCACAGCCATTGTGAGCAAATGAAGATTGGTTCAGATGCGCTTCGTAAGACGGCCATTCTTTTGTTCAGTTCAGTAGCGATCATTCGGTTTGTTAACGGAGCACCGTATAGCCTTTTAGCAGGATGCAAAGTGATTCGTGTGGAACTCCTGATGAGTGTTGACATAACACTGAGGTTTTTAGAAACTGTGACCTATAGGCCGAATTCAGCTGCCGTAATTTCGCTTCACAGTTTAAAAGGGATTTTTCAAAAACCTGTACCAAGTTAGTGCTTTGACCATGCAATGCTTCGAAGTGAATGAACGACCATGTAACTGTAGTCACGGCGAAACGCCCATAAGCACAGTTGAATGGAGGCTGAGCATTGCTAGCGGAAGGGACTAACCCGTCATTACTCCTATCAGTTTTGAATTAGGTTTGGAGTGCAGCTCAATATCCGCCAAACCTAAGAGGATCGAATGACTTTGGCAACATTGTCCTGAAAGCCAAGCTTCCACAGGCTTTTACGAGACCCACAAACAGACCACACAGCTTTCATCTAGTAGTTACAGCCAGTTTATATCGAAAAGGTAAGAAGCACTTCCAGCTGTTGCATTCTTATTAGGAATCGTCAGCAGTGTGCATTTCCCGAAACTCCAGGGAGTTTCGAACCCGCGACCTCCTCACTAGTAGTTTGGACACGTAACCATTGGGCCTCGAGCGCCTGATCAGGATTGCGATTAACTTGCACCAAGCTCCGTTCTCGAGCTGCCCCGTTGCGTCCCTCTCTCGCTTTTCGGCTGGTTTAGGCTACAATAAGTTTGTTGATTTAAATATTCGGACAAGCGAGTCATAGAGCCCAAATCCAGTGTTCGTGACCGGAAAAGTAGTGTCGCAGAATGGTGATCTAAAGTTGACAAGGTTCAACGGCGCTTGCCAAGGTTCTCGCCAGTTCAGTTCCTCGAATTCTCTCAGTTCGGTGAGGAATTCTTCGTGACAATGATTATGCCAGTACAAAAAACTGCCTCTTGTTCCGTTCGGTGCACCGTCTTTTCTTTCTGGCTATCATACCCGTCGGATCGTGGATTGTTTTGAAAAAATGCCGGATTCTTACTTGGAATTGAGGTGGATATTGATTTTTCATTATCCTTCAAGAAACTTCGCCTTCCTTATTGATTTGGTCTAGTCTTATTCAAGGCAAATGCTCGCGTGTGTTTGAAATAGAGTCTAGTTGTGTCACATCTAAGTCGGTTGACGAGGCAGGTTGTAACAACCTGCATGTAGTTGAGATGTACCAGGGAGATGAAACACTTCTGCGAATCTTCTGAGATGTACTTCTAAAAAAAACTAAAGGACAGATGATGTTTCCCCGCCCGCTGTTTGAATGTGTTCAAGTGAGAGGCACCGACAAACTTTCATCAGACCACACGGGGAGTTCAGATGTTCCACACGCCCTTAGTAATCTTACGCCCTGATCGTTCATTAACCCGATGTCATAGGCCCTTCGCACAATTTCCTAGGTCACACGGTACTGGCCAACTCACTCAGTCAGATCGCCCAGGAGGAAAAGATAGCCACGACAATTTGCATATCAACTAGGTTTTCACGGGAGACTCTATTGAATCACTCGTTTATGATATTCTTCAACTGAATGTGCTGCACAAAGGCTACCTCATGCTTCACTTGGTACGATATCGAGATATCGCAGTATATTTTCATAAAAGAAGCTACTCAAAAGATTGCCCACGACCGGTTTCGCCTTTCTTGGGACTAATCAGTTACAACTAGAACATAAGGTTGACGGAAACTCTGGGACTGCGCTTACCTGATAAGCCCCAAAGAAAAGCAAAACCGGTTGTGGGCTATCGAAGAGTTTTCAGCAACTTTGTGAGTAGTTTCTCACAAGAAAAGATAGCTAGTTGATGACCCTATATCACAATACGGACACTGGCAACAGCTAGGAAGTTTCAATTACAAGGCCCGGAAGATGTCACCTCGAAGTAATATGATGTCTGCAACCAAATTACCTGACTGCACGAACGAAAGGCCATCGCTTGAATCCGAGCTACCAGTGGAAGGAGGAAAGCCTCTGCCTCTGCGTAGGTTTGCTAGGAACCACCAACCAAACAGTTACAGACTATTGGACAGGAAAGCAAAAACTCTCATATGCACCTTGTTTTTAAGAACTGAACATCCGTCTTCTTCTTGAACGCGTCTTCACGAACTTTCTTGGATATCCATTGACTATCACGCAATTCTAAACGAATGCTGCAAAGCAGTTCCACAAATTCCGTAATAACCTCCACCTTCCATTAGATCAAGGCGGAGTTATGGGAAGCCATACACTACTCGCATGCCTCATCAGTAGTATCCACCGTTATACCAGTATTATCTTCAACAGCCACCTGAAGAAGGAGATTTGATGAGGTCCGACAGTTGATCGTGAAACTTGCTTTTCTCTCTCTTGTTTAACTGTGCTATTGTGGACCAATAGGCAACCGAGTTAATGCAGCTCGGTTCATCTGTTAGCGTTTGGTCCCTTGGACCCGAATTGGTGAATCCAGCAAGGCATTTATCTGAGCCTTCTTGTCTTTTCATATTCCACGACCACCTTTCATTTTGTAAGCGTCCATAAGCAGCCAGTTGGAGCTCACTATTTGCAGCTACCCTTCGGCGGTGATCAACCTTTGGGCAATCGATGTGTGCATTCTCTGGAACGAAATTATCTAATCAGCCTTTATTTGAGGGAAGAGAATAGAGATGCCTCCATGAGTATGGAGACGCTGTTCTCATGAATAACACGACCTCATTTTGTCGTTCTTCTCTAGAAAAAAACAGTATTAACAGTGCTGGCAGATCGTTTCGTAATATGTCCGCTCTTATTACGGCACTCACAAATCCTTGCTGGACTGTTCTTCATCGGCCCTCCTGGCGCTGTTGAAACTTACGGTACTGCGATACAGTCATTGCAGCTCACAGCATCAGACTGAAGCTCGAAAATCACAAGTAGATAGCGGCTTTGAGTTGGCTTATGTGCGTACTTATGTACACCTGGAACATTTGTGAACCATTTGTGGGTAACCAGAATTCGATACAAAGTCTGGATATCCCAAAAAGGTGGTAATCTCGTTTTCTGAATTAACAACGGTCATTCATTTAGCATGCCGCTAGATCTCCCAGTAATGCTGACTGAATAGAATGGAATATCGTCACCGACAGTACCCTCAAGAGTTATTTTATGGGACGGTCATGCTGTGGCAACTGAGCAGCCACAGAAAAGCCTGGCGTTGGAGGCCACTTGCCTATTTGGATGTGAACAAGAATGTTCATAGGATGAACATGCCCTCATCTACCAACAAACAACGTATGAACGTACACGTACAAAAGCTTCAAGCCCATGCACAGGGACTACTAGGGGCACTGTACACACTCCACAAAGTTTTGGATACTTAACGTAAGATACTGCATCAGAACACATTGTGGAGTCGAGTAAATGAGTAGGAATCAACAAATCCGAGTGCGGTGTCCGGGTAACAGCCTCTCTGACAACACTCTTCACAGTTGCTAACAGTAGCATATCCAGGATTCTGAATGTCAATCTCTGGGTGAATACTAACAGACGATAAATTGCATTTTGTCAATTTTTAACCAGAGAGTACCTTCTTTGCCACTGAAAACCGTAAACGAACTGTTGCACTTGTCCAGGGGCAGTAGTCTGAAGCGATTTTGATTATTTTCGTATGGACTACCTATTGATTCCCCCGGAGAGTGGCCTATCATTGTGAAATCCAGAGTGGGGATAGTTCCCCAATGCAACGTCACTTAGCATGTGTAGATAAGAGAGTAAAGCAGTGTTTTGCAGCTGCTCACTGGAGGACTTTTAAGTAAGCTCTAATAACACTTTGTTTCCATCGGTTTCTGTATGTGGATGCTTACCCTCGAGGGTCATTGGGCACTTCGGTGTACGTACATCAACTTAGCGTGCTCTTTCTCAAGCAAAAGTCCTCCAACCCGCCTTGTTTCCTCATTGTTTGTCGCAACAGGAACAGCTGCACTGCAACTAAACCTCAGTTTGTTGGTGGTGGTTATAATATTCTGAATTTAGAGGAACTTCGCATTCAGCTAAAAACCGCTGTCGTCGGGACCTGACCAAACTATTCTATAGGGATCCACATTGATCGAATTCTGCCACTCACTCCAGGTGGGCGTAGGCTGACTTTATGACTAGAGCTTAACAATGGCTGCTGCTGGCGTAGTATCACTTGTGGCTTCAGAAAAACATCTCACTGGATCATCATCATCATCAGCTGTAAGAACCGCGTACTTGTCGTACAGTGGTTGTAGCTGCCACAGTTTCGTTCACCGATGACTTGGAGAGGTGGGGTAGATTACTGCGCATTGGAGGTGGGAGCTGATAAGTTGGTGCGTAAATACGGGGTTGTCAGTATAGTTGTAAGTGGGGAGATTGGGAAGGGGGCTGTGCATTGAATGCACCAGCGCCATTGATGACGCGACTAGGCTGTGTCTGACAATGTCTCTAACCATTGATATGTCCCGTCTCGAAGTCCCCATCCAGGGGGACGGCAATGACCAGCGCAATTGAGTTTGCTGGTGATGGCTTTCATACACCGCTGCCAAGCCATTGTTTGATCTCCCCCAGCTCGTTTTCACCCTTCGCGTGGTGGCAGCTTCAGGTCGGGATCTCACCGGATCTCAAATGACGAGGCTAGAATGAGGCTACAATAAGGACTGCATTGTGGCATGACTGCGATACTTGGTTACTACGGGGGGAGGATCTCAGACACCTCCATGTTGATTACCATCAGTGTCACAGAATTATAGCTGGAATCGACTTAGACCAGAAAAGTCGCAATGAGGTGATCAGGAGAAGGGTTTTAGGTGAAGTAGGCTGTACTTTGCTCAAAGAATGCAGCCAACACTGCAGGCTGAAGTGGCCGGGCCATGTGTTACGCATGCTGAGTTGCAGCCTGTCTAGATTAGCGCTGTCTTCCGTGCTCAGTTCGCAGTGGTGGGAACCTAGAGGTTGGCAGCAAATGACAAGACAGAAGGGAATCAAGGATCTGTGGAAGAGTTTGATTGCTATTGGTGCTGTTCGCACTCCATTATGTGGTCCACTAAACCCTCTCTGTACTTAGCTGGAGACTCCGAACAGTATGGCAGTTAACTGATGTTAGCAGCGGTTACTCAGTTAGTCTCTTTTTAGATGTTCTGACTTAGTGCTGGGGTGTAGCAGCTCAGGTGTTTGTGATGGGCTATCCCCCTCCCTACCTCCATCCCTGCCCATTTCTTTCTTTCTGTTATCAGGCTTTATTCAAATAAATTGATGTGGTTGTATGGTAGTGAAACACTGGTGCTCTCAACTGGTTTTGCTGTCAATGATGACGATCATAATTTTGCCGTCGAACTAAATAAGCCGGATAAAAATGAGTTTAGAAGGCGAAATGAGCCAAAGGATGACAGGGGCTGGAATCTTCGTTGAGGGATGTCACCAGGTGCCCAACCGAACGAGAGACATCTGCCACCTTTTCCAGATTGGTGTGAGCAAAGTTTTCGCAAAAAATGGACATGTCAGCGGCTGACATTACTTTCTTGCTTCCAGTTTAGGGACTTACAAAAATCTCTTGGTATTTGGTGGACAAAACCCAGTCCAGCATAAATCGGTTATTGAGCGGGTAGTCTGCAAACTATAAGTTTAGGTCCTCTCTATTGCATAGTCTATCAGCTAGCATGATAGAAACCAACCAACTCATGTACAGGCGCTCCATAACTGGCAGCTTATGTGTACTTCTTGGCCAGGAGGTCAACTTTGCGAACTGTAGAGCAAGATTAGTCGACATCCTTTTTGTTATTGTAGTTGATAGTGTCACTTGAATGAGGCGAGCTTAGGCTACTCTGTCGACGACGTTATCCGGGACATGCGATTTGCAAGAGACCATATATATATATATATATATCCTGTCCATGTGCGAGATAATCACATTGCTAATCAGCCGTTCGAGTCCAAACCGTTAAGTGGTCAGCCACTGGCCGGAAGTTCGCGGGGTCTAAACACTCTGAGTAGCGTGAGACGCGCACTACTGATGATCCTCATTAAGGATGAAACAGCTGTAAAGTGGTTCTCGGCTTTTCAGCCTAGATTGGCCTCACAGAGAGGACAAAATCTCATTGAGGAGACAAGCATATCTTTGTGAATATAAACGGGGTTGGAGTATTCCCGATCAAATTTGCTGGTACTCTCACTGTGAAGGTGCAAAACGCACTTCCAATATGCATGGTTTTTCAAAAAAAATTTCCTGCTGCATTCAGAAGGGTGGGGAGTTGAGAAAGACGACATCTCTGAAGTCGGTCAGTGAGCATGTAGTCTGTATATCTGGAGTTTTCGCTTACCCGTAGCATCATACTGTCAGGCTTAAAACTGGAAAAGAACAGATTGACTTGATACCGTTGGTGGACGCCCCCTGATGTGGAGGAAGCTCAAGGTAATCCCCTCTTCATTTTCCAAATCCTCATGTGGTGATTTCAAAATACTAGTCCACTTGCTTGGCACTCCCCGGAGAAGCAAACATTCCTTTATAGCATTGCAAGTAACTGAGTCAGAGGCGTACTTCAGATACAGGAATTTTTGGATTTATGGCGGCTTTCCGTAGATAAACTCTTGAAAGTAGTTCAAAATTTCTGGCACTGTGCGATGTTTTATTTGGTCTTGTTAACATATATGAATAGACGCTAGCAATGTTACACACAGTAGCGGGAGAAATAAACGTGTTGGTGACAAATAGCAAGTTTACCTAGCCTTTTACTAAACGACTAGGACTTTAATTTAAACAGTGGAGCAGTCTGTCGACCGTACAAATTCGAAGTAATTACGTAAAACTGCCATTCTTGCTGTAATAGTGTCTGAAATGATGAAACAGCCTTAATTCTTTAAATTCATGTATGCGTATCAAATAAATACGAGTCGTGGAACTAGCAGGTGAAAGTATATAGCAACAAAGAGGCCACTTCCAGTGTGCCGAAGTACCGTGTACGACCTAACCCTTGTAAAATGCCTACCGTGCTTTCGGCAGAGATATCAAATGTGTTTCTTGCTTCTTTACATCCCTTCAGATTTTATATTAACTGAACAACGAAACTGCCACGAAAATACGAGCTCGCTTCGAAACCTACATTCGGTTTCATCGTATTTGCCTCCCAGCATGCCTACGTTCCCTTTCTACGCAAACATCGAATGTGGCGCTTTGCCGACCACAATGGATTCACGAGTCCACAAGAAGTATGATGTAACTCCCTACTCTGCAGAGGTTCACCGAAACACTGCCTCAATTTTCAATTTTCCCGCACCAGTCGATTTCACAGATCACATGAGCTCATGGTTTGTGAATCAAACACATCAAAATGGTTTTCTACCACTCATCTGATTATGCCGCTGCTGGCCGACATTCACCGAAACCTGTACAGATATGGCCGATATTCAACCTATTATGCTGGCGAGGACCTCTTAGAGCGATCCGATTGCCGGTAACACCACTGTCATTTCTGACTTGAGCAAAAGCGCATGTATCCTCCCCGTCATCCATCTGTAACACAGCAGAATTCCAGTTAGGTGATGGCATACAAACAATCGACCACATTTGCGTTTTAATCCCCTAATTTTAGCAAACGTTTGTAAATACACTGTCTTTGTCAATCAATGTACGGATTGTGACAGGGTTTTGATGAGGTCCAACTTCACGTTGTTAGTAGCGGAACATGTGCAAACTAGTTCAATTCAGCAAGAAAACTCAAGCGGTTTCTTCACCATTTGTGATTTCTTTTTACTCCTCTTTGCTTGAAAAAATGGCTGTGCCTATTCACTTCTACCGAATTAAATTCACAAGTATTCGCTTTCTTTCTTTTGCCTGGGAGTGGAACTGGTTAGATACTAACGTTTTTAAACAATCGGCCTGCATGTTGCCTCATAAAATGCTAGGCCAAACTACATTCCCTTTCTCAGTACTGAGAGGAATACCTTCAAAAGATACAAACCTATCTCCTCAATGGAGTTGTGTTTCTTTAGGAGAGAAATGTTCAACCGGTACGTCCAACGCCCTTTCCTCATAAAAGTTTGAAAATCCCAATTGAAGTTGGATGACCTGAACCGCGTTTGCAAGAATGGTTTACTCTCTATTCTGTCCGAGTCAGAAGACCTTGCTATCCAGTGTTAGAAAGTAGACTGGAACTGGGTAGATAGTGAGGCGGTGCGTAGGAGGGTGAGACAAGCTTGACGCACCATCTATCTTCTTCTTTGGGTACTTGGATCACTCATTTCGTGCTTTCATGTTTCCGATTGAGATTTACCAGTAAAGCGTGATGAGTCTGTGTAGTGTAAATCCCTCTTTCCTAGACTAGCATAAACGAGACTGGAATAGATAATACAAAATGATGTAATCTCCACAAGATTATTTTTCAGGATGGCACTCGGGATGATGTTACTTAATGGGAACTCGTCATATCCCGAGGCATCCTGTGATGCTTCGCTCGATTTGATTGGGCTCAGTCCATATTGTAAACGATACGTTCCAGCAAAAAATATCACACGTGAACAAGTCAAGGCACGGTCCCGGTGAACTGAACCGATTGGCGGAATGGTGTAACTGCAGTGCCTTTGAGAAACTGATTCACGTGACACAAAATATTGCAGAATATTTTCAGTGCGGTGTATCCCTTGAATAATGTCCGGCCAGTTTAGAGACCAAAATATCTTTTTTTCCACCTCCGGCGAGATTATTTTGTCAGGGAGAGGTTGAAGTGGGAAACCTTCCTTACCTCCTTGATAGGGACAATGTGAGGATGCAGTGTGACGGAGTCACTGAAGTCAACTTACATTCATTGCAGCAGGTTTCGTTCTGGCCATACTTTCCTCATACTTCCCTCACTATCCGGAGCCCAGAAGTGTAACAGAAATCAAACTATAAACACGTTGTACGCGATTACTAATGAGTAAACAGGATATGTATCCTAGATTGTGGCCTGTGTAGTAAACTTTGACCTTTTTATTGGTTCCCATCGTTTCTTACAGCCTAGTTTAACTCGTCAGAACAATGCCTGCTATGTATGGGAGCTACCAGCCACGGAATTGCAATTTGCATCAAAGTCCAAAAAGTGCCATCAAAGCTTCAATTTTTAAGTTAGTTTTGGGCTGTGATTTCCCGTGATAGAGTCATTTGGATTCGCGTTTATCCGGCACCGCCATTCTAAAATACCCAATTTAATTCTTTTCCTACGGACTAGGAGCCAAGGTTGAAGGCGAGTCGGCTTATTTTGGCTCAGGTTTTAGTGACCCAAAGTATCCCGGTAAGTAGATATTTGCCTTTAGGCCACAGACACACCGGCCACTCATCGACAAATGGGGGTGAGGTTCTACAGACCGAGAGGAAATCTCCAAATGTAAACCAACTATAGGCTTAAGACTGGGAACAGATTCCGGTTGATGATTACGAGCGTATCATTCATTGTTGGTTTACCACATTTTGAGCCTGAGAAAATTATAGCAGTCAAAAGCCTGGCCCCAGAATCTCCAAACAATAAGCCAAACAAAGTGCGCGGAATTTTTTTGCCGGAGATCCTAATGTAGTTTGCTTGGTAAATGTAGCTAGCTACAAATCAATTTTGTTTTTTATGGGATACCTACCTGGAACCCAGCTGAATCCCTCTTTTGTGATGTTTTTAGGCAACCGAATGGACTGCACCAGGCCACCTCATGTTTCAGCTGGCACGATATTCGATGTCTCGCAACACACTGTATAGGCGCTGTATACTACTCATAAGGTTGCTGAAAACTCTTCGACATGCCACGATTGGTTTTGACCTTCTTGGGACTCATCAGGTAGACGCAGTCCTAGAGTTTCCGTCAACCTCATGTTTTACCTGAACCCAAATTGCACGAACTTAGCGAAATACACTCGTTTACCTAGCAATTTGGTTTTGACGGAAGAATCACTTCGAACCCAACTGAATCTCTTGTTCATGTTGTTTAGGATATTGACGGGAACTCGGAGAATGCGCCTACCAGATAACCCCAAAAACCAGCAAAACCGGTCTTGGGCTGCCGAAGAGTAGATTGATAAGTATAGACCATAAGTGTAGAAGTGACTTCGGTTGTTTTACTTAGGGCCCCGATGGCCTGGTGAACTTGCGTATCCGAACCGAAACAGATATCAGTCGTTGTCACTGTCTTCAATTCAGCTAAACTCGGATGGCGTTAATGCTTTACGACACCGTCAGTTATGGTTAGGATGGACAGACACACAGAATTGATCGGTTACAACCGGCAGCCAACATCAGTGGAACTTAATGTACTTGGTGTGTACGAAGAGAAGCGGATGAAATCCATAAACGCCGAATGTTTACCCACTTCTCCGAGCAAGCATATCTCAAGCATGACACTCAGTTTTCTACCAAGACTAGTAGGTCATACTCCTCTTGAAAATAGCGCTCCAGAGGACAACATACTTCAGTAATCCAGGTGAGTTTGGGAATGAGCATTATAGCAACCTTTTTGAAAGCATGCTCTATTCGACTCACTCCTTCAGGAGAAGCCATCCGTGGGTCTGATTGAGTCACGTTTAAACGTAGAAGTACGTAATGTTGAAGCGCCAATGTGACGCGGTGCTAATGTTCATCACAGTGCTGTCATGCTAAGACATTATGGTGCTTCTAAGCAGACCTCCGTCTGATTGACCAGTGACATAATTCCTGAGGCTCTGTCGGATTCATAGGCTCATCTGTGGTAGCCGCCCAACTTCCGCACAGAATGTTTGTGTTATCGAGCTGTGTATGGTCGTCTAGTAGCACAACTGCTATCGACAGAGAGAAGCTTGGAAATGCCAGCCGAATATATATATATATATATATATATATATATATATAGGGGTTCAGGAATTTCAAATATGCAAACATGCGGCAAAGTTGATGTTACCCATTGTGCGCGGGTGTCTATTGGTTGCGCTAAATGTGACAGGTCAGTCGGGAGACGGATGTCAGTCTACCGTACATAGGGTTGTAGATAGTCCTCACTGTCGTCCAAGGAAGTACCACCAGCCTTTAAAATGAGAACACCTGGTGTCATTCTTCATGTCAAGTCTCTGAATGGGTTGCCGGTTGGCCTATTTGTTTTTCGGTTGGTAGTTTCTTTTTATCCTCTGTGAAACACATGGTACTATATCGAGGTATAGTTTGTAGCCTTTTGTTGCTATGTAATGTGCATACATTTAATTCACATATGTGCAAACACCTGACTTAGAACTCTGGACATTCTGCATTGTTCAGTCTTCGATGGTGTCGGAGGGGCGAGATGGCTCAAGAGGTTAGAGCGCGAATTTACTGACCAGAAGGTCCGTGGTTCAAACCCGACCTTTGCCTCTCGACTTCCCCTGTCTAGGCTTGGGCAACCTGGCAGTATCCTATCCCTCGTGCTTCCTTCGGGCGGCATGTCAATTAGGCACCGAAAGGCTGCTACAGCTGAACGATGGTGTCGGAAGTGTGACCGCCGTCTCACGGATTAGGTGGATTACTGGTTACCCCCGTTTGGTCATGTGCGTGTGTACCTCGGTTGCTTTCGTGAATGCTGCGGGCCATCGGGCTCCCATAGTTATGTACACTGTGAGTCCCGCCTTTCCGCAGACTGTGGAATGAGTCGACGGGGGCGGATTTACCATGAGGTACGTTGCTCACAGAAATAATCCAGGCTAACGCACGGTCTTCCTAGCTAAGTAGACTGCACTAAAATACATTTACCACACAACAGAGCTAGACGGCAACAGTTATCTTTCTTAAAAATATTGAGTGAAATCCGAAAAGTCTCCCCACGCTCTGGTAGCCGGCTAACAATATTCAGTGTGCTTCAGGATGTCTATGACTTCCAACAAAGAATGTGCAAATGAAAATTTATCCAATAAGCTACCATATTTCGACAAATACACTCATTTGCAAATCAACTTGGCTTTCACCAGAGACTCAACTGAATTTCTCGTTTATGACATTCTTCAATTGAATATGCTGCACCAAGGCCGCCTCTTGTTTCAGTTGGTACTATCTTCGAGATATCGCAGTATATTTTCATCAGGGAAACTACTCACAAGTTGGCTTAGAAACTATTCTACAGCCCACGACCGGTTTCGCCCTTTTTGGAGTTCATCAGGTTCACATAGAATATAAGTTTGACGGAAACACTGGAACCGCGTATATCTGATGAGCCCCAAGAAGAACGAAACATGTCGCGGGCTGTCAAAGAGTTTTCAGCTACATTGTGAGTAGTTTCCTATACGAAAGCCACCATATCGTTTAATACCGACAATCGCATCCGTTGGCGGTTTTGGTCGAATGTGGTGCTACGATTTAGTCCACTAGTTCAAGACTTAAGTAAATACCGAAGGATCAAAAGACGATGACCCTTTGGTTTGCCACAAAGCTCCTATATTGTAATGGAAGCAAACAAAACGTTTATTTGTCAAGGAATCGGTGGATCTGCTATCCTCTTATCACTTTCGCCACCGATAATTGTCCTCTAGATGACAGTACAGTTTGTTGGGGGTTAACCCAGTAACCGAATGTGTTCGAATTTTTAACACGTAGGCCACACGCTGTTTTACACATGGAGACGAGTCCAATCCTTGGTGTGAACAAACAGTTAAAACCAGTCAGCACAGAGGATTGGACAATGTTGTGTCAGTAAATGGTAGGTCAGTGGAAGAAGGAGAGAGAGAGAGCAACCGCAAGATTGAAAATGTGTCAGCCGCGGCAGTGTTGATCTGGATTTCGGAAATCCCTTTATTCTGTCGCCTGTCAACCCAGAGTGTGTGTGCGATTGATCTAATCACCCGTGATTAACGATTCGTCATTCCCGTGGTTAGAAACATTTATCACGATTAAGGAACCCGGTTGTTCCATTCCAGCCCAACCATCAACGCAACTCACATCCTCTCACTTTGTCCATTGACAAACCCTGTTGCGCTTCGTTTGTTTGTTCAGGTTTAGGACAGTGGAGAATGTGACAGATGGAATTAGGATTCGGACTCTGGAGTTAGGACAAGGGCTTTACCGTGTAACTGGACTGTTTGAGGGTGTGATTAAAGGGATAGAGGGTGAGATGTGTGTTATGAAGATGTTACCAAGTGAGGGCTTGCCCGATTTTTACTTCATTCTGAAAAACAGTTGACGAAACTTTGTTGGACAAACGTAACACATGTCTTCCACAAGATTCCACAAGATTCAACTAAGTGCAATCTTCGAGAAATACACTCATTTGCAAATCAACTTGGTTTTCACCAGAGACTCAACTGAATTTCTCGTTTATGACATTCTTCAATTGAATATCAGGCAATTGAATGTGCTGCACCAGGCCGCCTCATGTTCCAGTTGCTACGATATTCGAGATATCGTGATACATGTATATTCGTAATGCACTACTCATAAGGTTGCTGAAAATTCTTCGACAGCCCACGACCGGTTTCGCCCTTCCAGTTCGGGCTCATCAGGTAGGCGCAGTCCCCGAGTTTCCGTCAACCTTATGTTCTACTTGAACCCAAATTGCAGCATTCAGTTGCCTGAAAACATCACAAACGGGAGATTCAGCTGGGTTCCAGGTGAGTCTCCAAAAACCAAATTGATTTGCAAATGAGTGTATTTCTTGAAGTCAGTGCAATTTGGGCTAAAGTAGGACATAAGTTTGACGGAAACTCGGGGACTGCGCCTACCTGATGAGCCCTGAACTGGAAGGGCGAAACTGGTCGTGGACTGTCGAAAAATTTTCAGCAACCTTATGAGTAGTGCATTACGTATAAGTGCAATCTTTTTTAAACAAGTCAAATTTACTGTTCCGCACAGTGTACATGCGCCAGTCTGAAAATGATTCGCATACTGTTATGAATAATGCATTAGACAGAACATCTTTGCACAAACCCACAGAAGACCAAGGCCATCATGTGATTACCCCGTCGGAGCGGACACAAGTCCCAGCAACGTATTCATATTTTCTGTTGAAACGTTTCAGCAACGAACACTTACTTGAGGTGGACACCGCGCAGAACCCTTTCAAAGTAGATGTCATTCTCTGTCCCGGCCTAAGGAACGAACACTTCAATCACGTGTGGCAAGCCGTGCCTACATCGTTATCAAGATTTGGCGGTTTTTATGAGAACCAAACAACGCGAGGATGTGACCCTTTTGGTGGACCAAGGTATCCCCGGTAAACTGAGTTAAACAGATCATTTCCTCAGAAGGGTAGCCAGTTTACAGGATCAGCAAAATAATCCAGATTTGTCTTTTCTCTGTTTGTTTTTAACGTTGTTTCAATATGGGTAGACATCAGCATACAAACACACAGAGGCAATTCCCACAAATGACTAACTTCACGCGGGTTCATTCATTGCAAGCCCTCCCTGAGGCAGATGGGACTTCCTTTTATTCCTTCGGTTCCCTTTTACTTATATTTAACGTTTTCCTCTAATTTAGACATCATTATTATCGGTTTGTGGTAAATTTTGAACAACATCCTAGTGTACAGTTGTCAGGTTAAAATCGAAGGAAATGGTTACAACATTGCTCTAGGCTTGCCGTCCGTTTGAGTTAGGCCAAAATTACTGAATAACACTACAAAGATAGACTGTTTCAAATAAAGCATCTTACATGTCTAAACACATCTGGATTCCTTCAACAGAATTGTCTCAACGGGTTTTGAGATTCCAACGAGCTAATTTGAAAACGACCAATTTGGTCTACAGAGAGCTTGCCACTTTGATGCAGATGCTCACAGTGAGCTGTATTCAGTCAGCACTTCACATCTGTATAGTTACGTACACCCACAGAAATAATTGTGACCAACTGGATGTTAACTTGCTTCCAGCTGCTGACTTTCAGACCAATGGCATCAGCAAGAGCTTTGGTTCGTTCTTCGGACTCATCACTGATGTCTCTCATTACGCTGGTTCGAGAGCTGCTAGGCATTTGTGGTGCAGTTTGGTGATCATTAGCTGTGCTGTATCCGTAAGGAGCATACGCTACATCTGATTGTTATGCCCCAGATACAGGACAAACCCTCATGTAAGGTCTCTCTCTCTAATATGATCGCGTGGCTGTGTACACCACTGGAAAATTCACCCTCCATGTGTTACGACCAACTCTTCGATAAGACCGACTTCATTTGGCTCTGTTGAGGTCGCACTAGCGAGGAAGCATGAAACTCTTGTAGAAGTCAACTCTCTACCAGTCTAGTGAGCTTCACTCAAAGTGAAAACTTAGGAATAGTCATCACATATGTACGTTTTAAACAAATGTGCTCAGAACAACGCAAACATGCATATGAGTTAAAAGCCTGAAACCAGTTGAGTAGCTTTGTCCGAAGTTAGTAAGTTTTAGCGTCCGAGTATAGAATGGTTTGTCCGAGAGTGGGTTAGTGTCGATTGTCCCTGAAGTAATTTCATAAGGAAAACCATACAGATGACAACCTGAGGACAAAGGAGTTCACTGTGTTCATAGTCGTGGTATGCAGCTAATTTGTGGACGAAAGACCAACACCGGAGTTAGAGCTGGTGCCATACATAGTGTAAGATAGCTGATTTCATCTCGAAGAGCTAGATTCTGCCCCAATGTGAATTACTCCATGCATTTGTTCTGCGTTATTTGACGCTACTGGAAAACTTTGCATCATTGTTCGTGTAGTTGCAAAGCAGGGAATTTCAGGAAGCAACATCGCTGGAATTCCCTGCTTTGTTATTGGAAAATTCACAATATTTGTGAGTTTTTCAAAAGGTTCGGAAATTTAAGTAGTCTTTACTGAAAAATTAAAAAAAATGACTTTATGCCCGTACTGCATCAAAAGAAGTCACTTCAAAACCTTGAAAAAATCTTCCACAGGACTATTTAATTTACCAGCGATGAACCCATTTTATTGATATCCGTTTAAAAATTTCTGTGGTATTAAGAAGAGCACTAGATAAATTCTTCGCCCAAGACAATTTTCAACTGATTGTGCTTTAAACTATCTGCAACATGTTTGATTTTGCACGGTTTTCGGGATTTTCTTGGCAGAACACACTACTCATTAGGTTAGTGGAGATTCTTCGATAGAGAATAACTGCTCTCATTTCTCTTGGGATACACTGGGTACGTATAGTTCTAGAGTTTCCGTCAACCTTGCGTGCCACCTAAACAATACATTGTAAATAATTAACGAATTACACTAATTTACAAACCATCTTGCTGTTAACTGGAGACGCAGCTGAATCCCCGTTTATGATATTCTTCAAATGAACAGGGTGAATGAAAAGCGCCTTACGTTTCAGTTGGCATGATCTTCGAGACATCACAGAATCTTTTGTTGTCCAGGTATAACACGAGGTTGGCGGAAACTCAGAGAATGCGCTTATGTGATGAGTCCCAAGAAGGACGGAACGGGTCGTGGGCTACCAAAGAGTCTTCAACTTTAGGGGTGGTCATCTCTGGCGGGATCCAAGCTACGTTTCTGATAATTCATTAATAAATAACAGACAGTCGTTTGTGTCCCAACCTTTCTTGACCACAAAAATTTGATACGTCCAGCAGCTGCTCTCAGCAAACACGATGATCCCCTAGAGTGCAGCTGTAACATTCGTTGACGGCTTTGACCTATACAGTGCGCTTCTGTCTAGTCCGGGGACAGACGCCACTCCCCATTCTCTGTGAAAGGGTTTGGAGGATGAAGAGGGATTTGGTCGCTTGTTCCGTTACCCTGCGCAGTTCCTTAGATTTGCATGTTTAAATTCGAACAAGGTCGTATCAAAGCAGCTGTCACGTGATCCGTGTTGACCGATTAGGAATGTCGGATCATTGATAGACTGGGTGACAAGTGCATACACAAAAATGCACGTGGAGTGCTTCAGTCAATGGTTTGTAAGATGCCGCTCCCCATGCATTTCAGAGATGAGGGACCATTATGAGGTTTTGCACAAGTCTTTCATTGGGCAAGGCCAATGAGACAAACCACTTTAATTGAATCTGTAGGTGCATTGGAAAGCTATGATTCGATGCTAAAAATAGGCACATAGTTGACATTCTGCAGTCATTACGATCACATTTGACCTCATTTGTGCGTGTCGACTCATTCTGAGAAAAGTTAGGTTATTTTATTTGGTGACAAATAAGAACGCCAACTTATTTACAGAGAAATGAAAAAGACAGCTATGTGCATCAAGCTAAAGTAACTAGGGCAAAGCAGAAAATTTTTATTTTCTGGGCTGAATTGCGGGTGAACGTAGCACGCTACTCATAAGGTTTCCCACGATCCGTTTTGTCCTTCTTGAGGCTCATCAGGTGGGCACAATTCCCGAGTTCCTGTCAACTTTATGTTCTACTTGAACCCAAATTGTACGAAATTCAACAAGTGCACCCATTTGCCTACCACTTTGGTCTTCATGGGCGATCCACCTGAATCCCGGCCGAATCTTGCTTATGATATTCGAAATTCCCCAGTGAGTCTCCGGCAAAAAACATCTTACTATGCAAATGAGTGCATTTTTCGAGCTGAACGTAGTTTTCATCATTTTTCCAATCCAATCATCCAGCGCAAGTCCAATAAATTCAGAAAACCACGTAAAACCTGCAACACCTGCAAAATTGATTAAAATCCATTGATTTGATTTATATGTTCGACGTTCCCTCATAAATCAGTGACCGTAGACAGACATCGTATTCATTTGGGATGAAATGAGCTTGGAAAATCCTCCCTAAAGAAGTGTGTGTCGCCAGAGACCCGTAATTTTCCTACTGAAGCTTTCTGTTTTCCGATTCGAAAGGTTTGATTTTCTGCTTTAAAAATTAGCAGAATTCGCGTTTTTCCACGTCTGTTCTTGCTTTTGGTTCTTTTACCTTTCTAATCATGGTGCTCGTTTCTCCACCAAGACTTGACGGGAAAAATGTCCTGCGCAACCAATTCACACTCATTTTGTGAGTAAAGAAACAAATGGTTGTATTTCTTCGGGAAAAACCCATATCTTGCTTTAATCTGCTCGATTGCGCGAGTACAGTGCCCGAAATAGAGCCGACCAATAGAAAGTCTAATGCATTCTAAGAAGCTTTCCTCTGATGTGCACCAAAAACTGGAGCTGGTTAGTCAAACTGCATCAGGTCCCAAAGAAAAAACATCGATCTTTTTTTAGACGACTGTTCATCTTGTCTTATCAGATCGTCTTTTGACTTGAACCACGCTTTTATGCCAAACTTTGCAACAAAACATAACTAACCTTAGCGAAATACACTCGTTTGCAAACCAATTTGGTTTTGACAGGAGAAAAACACCATAAACGACAGATTAAGATGGGTTTCAGCTGAATCTCCCGCAAAACCAAATTGGAACGGGTGTGTTTCGCTTATTTCTTGCAATTTGGGTTCAATTAAAACATAAGATTGACGGAAACTCGGGGATTGCTCTTATCTGATGAGCCCGAAGAAGGGCGAAACCAGTCGTAGGCTGTCGAAGAGTTTTCAACAATCTTATGAGTAGTGTATTAAGCCTATAACGAAACTTTTCTGACCAATACTCAACCATATTACCCACATTCACATTTTCAAAACTTCTGGCAGGATTTATCGAAGCGAAGTGAATGTGAATGTCTACATTTATTGAGTGATTTCATCTACGCGGTACCAAGACTCTAGAGTTGTTGATATCCAGGATGCCATATGCTTCTTGCATTTTGTCAGAAATGGAATGGAAGGCCGTATTGCCGGGATAATCTTTAAAAAGGAAAGGTAAGCAGGAAGTAAAGTAACTAAATGGTTGACAAAAAGAAGTGTACACTAGTTTCACTATTCTTCGGATGATCCGGTAGGCGCAGTCCCTGAGTTCCTTCAAATTTCATGTCCTACTTGAACCCAAATTGTAGGCCATTCGCGAAATAGGCCCAGTTGCTAAACAACTGGGTTTGAACAATTTGGTTTTGATGTGGAGAAACAGACTGACGAGAATCCGAAGACTACATCGATGAACACCAAGAAGGGCGAAAAAATTTGTGGGCTGTCGAAGATTTTTCAGTAACCTTATGAGTAGTGTGTCCTGTCCAGAAAAGTCAATGTGATGTTGAATACCTCATCAATTGGAACCTGAGGCGATCTTCGTGCAGCATTTTCAGTTAAAGAACATCGCAAACGAGAGATTGAGATGGGAGGATAAGAGTTAGTGTGCAAATGGGTACCTTTCACAAAGGTTTGAAAGCCTTATGGCGAGCCACACGAGCCTAAGCGTTTAAATTTACGGGATTTGAACAGTTTGTACGTCAACAAGAACATATAGTAAACCAGTCTTTGAAAACCTCCGCCATATTAGAGCTTATGGGTATATCATGAACCATCAGATAGGGCGGCTTTTCACTCTCAGAGTTTCTAGTTCTATTTCCCGCTGAAGATTGACAAACTTTCCCATGTCCGTGCTTGCGACTTTGTAAGCGCCTACATTTCTTCAAGTACGCTTGCATGAGTACTCGTTTTTAACTTTCTCTGTGATATTATTGCACTTACCGAAGCCTTATAACGGCAAGATAACGGAAGGAATACGGTTGCATGGCTGGCCTGTTGTTAAACACAAATTTTTGCAACAACCAAGACAACATTTGAAAGAATAGAGCTCAAAAGTACATGTTCGAAGCTGCTACGATGTATAACCCCGAAAGGTTAGGATTCGCACTCTGTTTTCCGCGTTGCCAAGAGGTTTGTGACGTAAGGTCTCCCGCCAGCAAGTTCATGTCGAGCCTGGTCAGATGCAATGAGGGAGTACCGGTGAGTGCTCATTTTCTAAATTTCAAAAGCCGTGCAGGTCCGTACTCGCTCGAATTGCCGCCCTGTCGGGACAGTCCTACTACTCCTGTGCCACACTCTCATGGAGGTTGTTTTAGGCTCAAGGATTTGTTACGAATGTAAGCCAGGGTTGATGCCATAATGGCCACCACAAAAGGATGCAGTCTGTCTGGTCAAGGTAATTTGACGGAGTCTAACCTGACCAGGGACGGTAACACATCATATGCGGTGCACTTTAAGCACTACAAGTCTGTCTCATCCTGCATGTTGTCTGCAGCATTACCGTGTATTCTGTCGGTGGCGGCACGAACTATTCATCAATAACGCACCTGGATTTTTGTGGGTTTGGGGCCGTCGGTTTCAGGTAACTGGCTCATGTCTTACCTCCTCCACTTAAGTGTAGATGTCTAATTGGTAAGATAAATATGAGTAGCTCAGAAAACCTTGAAACACTAGCTTGTGACCTAAAACGTGGCTGAAGGCTAACAGCTATTTGTGTTTATGGGGTTTTCAACCCAGTATTGAGGAGAACGATGAACTGTTAGGCGACATCGGAGCTTATTTTTAGGATAAAAAGGACGGGTTCTGGTGATGAATTACAGCACTTTGGAGGAAGACTGAGTAGGGGAGTAAGCAATCCACACGCAGTTTTGGTTTTTAGGTTCTGGTGGGCGCCAGTGAATAAGGGAGCCAACCAGCTATTGGGGCGCAGGTGAAATCCACCCATTCTCCTGCCGCTGCTTACACAGTATAAAAACGTTTGGATAAAGCGGACAAATTAATTCTGAGAACAGTTCTCAAGCCGTATAGGATCTCTTCTCCGAATTTAAAGCAGAAGGACTACCGCAGAATGGAGATCAGTTCGATTTTAGCTAATACATGATGGTTGGAATGCACTGCAACCTAAATAGAAGACTCGTGGGAGTGTAACAGATACAATAGAATAATTTCTAGTATGGCACCACGTACAACAACAAAAGAGACTAGCAGGTAGAATGCAGACCATGGTTTGAATAGAGTTTTATAAAGCTGTCCGAGACAAGAGGAAGGCTAGATGTAAATTCCATCGACACTCAAGTAAGGCAAATTTTATTGAGCATAAAAATGCATGGTACGTTGCCATCAGAATTAGAAGAGAATCAAAGATGGGACACGTTCGTAGGTGCACACTAAAAGGGTGGACTTTTGAGGGCACCTAGAAATGCAAGAAGACGGGACAAATAATTAGAAAATGGTTGCGATTCATGGTAAACGAGGAGCATGACAAAAGTGGCATGATTAAACAACTGCAGTGGGGAGTACAACACAGAAGGGACATGAAGTTGTAGTCATTGAAAAATTAAACAACGTGACTTTGAAATCAGTAGAAGTAAAGCGTGCAAAAAATGGCCGTTTTCAGCTAAATTTGATAACCGTCGCAAAATTAGGTGGCCTTGTGCAGTTGAACTATTGGATAATTCCGTGAACAGCCGAAGGAGGGTGGCAAAACCAAGTTAACCAGAGTAGAAAAATGAGAGCATGTGAGATTAAAATATAGAGTATGCTGAGAATGATTAGACTACTAGTTCTCATGAGGGTGGAGAGTCGTTGGTCAGAGTTACTGAGGCGGGTATTGTCAACATCGTGTAGAACCATAAGGTCATCACGGGGAAAATGATAGAATGATTGGACAAAACTAGCGGAAAGTGTGTCGGGATTGTAATGGTCCGGCTGCCCAAAAGCTATTTTACCAGGAGTGTGTGGCAAACAAATAAAAATAATAACGCTAGATTGAGTATACAATGATAAAGAGGTCAGATGGAACAGACTCACTAAGAATCGTTCTCTTTAAAATAGTTCGTCGTTGGTCCAGGTTGAGGAATAAATATTAATTCAATCATGGTTGTCCAGGGGTCTTCTGTTGAACTGTTCTCACATATAATAAGATCCGAAGATAATCTGAAACGTTTTGATACCAGAGTTAGCCCATGAAACTCGCGAATGACCGCTGTAAGCGCAAGCGAAATTAGAAGAGAGAGACGGAGCACGTGACCACGTTCGTATTGCGTGAAATCGTACAAATGCGCATTTTTGTAGTTTTTCGTATTCAAACAAAAATGCTTTATGCAATTGACAAAATACGTAGTGTTATAAGAGAAGCAAAAGAAAGATGCAAAACACCACACTACACCCCCACTAGAACGTTGACCATGAAAGTGGAAAAACGCTTGATTAATGAAAATAATGGATCAAAAAGGTGCTCACTTCAAGTTTCGTAATCAGCTGTGTTGAGGGAAACGGACACGCCGTCCGGAACAACTAGTGGAAGGAGTTAGGTTGGTGGTAGGGGTATCTTGAATAGGTGCTGGTGCTGGTGGGATCGCAGGATTGTTGAATATGGTCGTGGATGCTTCGATGAAGGCAGGCTTCAGACGACCAATGGAGACTTTATCATGCTTTCTGATTCTCTCTAAAACGAAGTATTTGGAGTGACGTTCGATAACCTTGAAGGGACCATCATATCAGGGTTGAAGGGGTTTCTTTGTTGGGTCATGTCGGACAAATACAAATGCTGTAGAAGAGGGATCGGTTGAGATGTGCTCGTTTCGTGTTGATCGTCTTGTCGGCGTCGCACGCAGCTCAGACATATGCTGTTTCATACGGGTGACGAATGTGGCGTGTGAGTCGGGCTCTGTGACAGAAGGGGAAACCAGTTCACCAGGTAAACGTAAAGTTGTACCATATACTAGTTCGACTGGTGAACAGTGAAGATCCTCCTTGATAGTGGAGCGAATAGCTAGCAAAATGAGAGGTAAAGAAGAGGACCATGAAGACGGGTTCATCTGGGCAGTCAATGCAGCTTTGAGGTAGCGATGGAAACGTTAAACCAGACTGTTGGAACAGGGGTGATACGCGGTTGTCAAAGTGTGATGAAAACCGAATAGTGTAGAAAACGCACGGAAGAGGTTACACTGAAATTGTGAACCGGGGTCGATAGTAACGGAGGAAGGTATGCAAAAGTTACTCACCAATGCTGCAAAAACGAAAGGGCCACCATTTCGGCTGAAGTATCCGAAATGGGTACAGCTATTGGCCAACGGGTAAAACGATCAATCATTATGAGAATATGAGCAAAACCGTTTGATGGGGGAAGTGGATCGACGATACCATGATGAACTTGTGTGGATCGTCCACCAGAAACTGCAAATGAGCCGAGAGGCGAGTTCGTATGCTGAGTTACTTTACTGCGTTGACAGGCGATGCACTGTTTGACCCCAGGATGTTAAATCCTTATTCATGTAGGGCCTACGAAACGTGCACTAATCAACTTTCTTGTTGCTCTGATTCCTTGATGAGAGAGTCCATGAAAGTGGTCGAAAACAAATCGTCGGAAATTTTCGGGAACGATTGGGTGAGCTGTGCCGGTAGACATATCACAAACAATGGTTCCAGACTGGAGAGGTAAAGGAATCGAAGAAACTTGAAATGAAGGGAAGGATAGAATGGACGTAAACTTAGGGTCACATTGCTGAAGGTCCGCCAGCTTGGCAAGGTCCAAATGCGACGAAGAATGGAAAGTGTTGGTGTTTGGGCGAGATAGGGCGTCTGCAACGACATTGTCTAATCCTGGAGTGTACCGAATGTCGGTAGTTAATTGGGAAATATAGTCTAGATGACTTATCTCGCGTGGTGAATAGTGATCAGGCTTGGTGTTGAAAGCATACGTAAGTGGCTTATGGTCGGTTTGAATGGTAAATGATCTACTTTCTAATAGGTGCCGGAAATGGCGAATGGCAAGGTAAATTGCGAGTAATTCACGATCAAAAGTACTGTAACGCAGTTTGGACGGCCTGCATCTTCTGCGAGAATAAAAGCTAATGGTTGAAGTACATAGCTAACAACTTGATGGAGTACAGCACCGACAGCAGCATTTGAAGCATCAGTTGTCGAACTCAGCTTTGTGTTTTCGTGGGTATCGAGAAAGGATCGTTTTGCGGCGTGAGCGACAGCTTGCTTGGCTCTTTCGAAAGCAGTAATGACGGCGGAGGGTAAGATAGCAGATTTTTCTTTGGAACCAAGTAACTCGGTCAGTGGCAGTGGCTGCAAAATATCTGCACAATGAGGGATGAACCGCCGATAGTAGTTGATGATACCTATGAAACGACGAAGTTGGGTGTTAGTGGTGGGTAAGGGAAAAGATTCTATGGCTAGAATGCAATCAGCTAATGGTGAAATACCACTTGGATCAATGTGGTGACTAAGAAAATCTAGGCTAGTAACACCAAACAAGCATTTGTCAATGTTCAGACGTATGTTGTAGGTAGAAAGACGTTGAAATACCGCCCTGAGATGATCTGTATGCTTAGCCGGGGATTAAAAAGTCGTCTAGATAAGCATATACAAAAGGCAAACCACGCAAATCTTCGCCCATGAAACGTTGGAAGTTTTGAGCTGCACTTCGAAAACCAAAAGGCGTACGCGTGAATTCGAAAAGATCAAACGGTGTTGTACTAGCTGTTTTAGGGATGTCATCCGGGGCTACGGGTATGTGGTAGTATGCACGTACGAGATCGAGTTTGGAGAAAATGTTTGTGTGGCATAAGGTACTTGCGAAATCGTGAATATGTGGGATAGGATACCTGTCTGGGATAGTAGCGTTATTGAGAGAACGGTAATCTCCACAAGGTCTCCAATCACCTTTAGATTTCTTGGGTACCATATGTAGGGGCGACGACCAATGACTCGATGAAGTGCGGATGATGCCTAGTTCGAGCATGGTTTCAAACTCGTGTTTCGCGTTCTGGAGCTTAGCTGGATGAGGTTAACGGGGATTAGTATGAACAGGTGGACATCTCGTCTGGATGTTGTGAACGACGGAATGCGTGACCGGTTCAGCGTACTGACACGATAGAGTAAGGGTGGGAAAATCCCCAAGGATGTCAGCAAAATTGTAATTAGGTAGGAAAACTGGGATACCTGTAGATGAACTTGGGGCGCTAATTCCGTTGACTGAGAGGGAAGTTAGCATGTCCAAAAGACATTTGTGTCGCACATCGACAGACAAGCTGTAGTGGTTTGAAAGTCTCCACCAAGCATGGGTGTTTGGACGTCGGCCAAAAGGAAAATCCACTTGAATGCACGTCGCAATCCAAGGTCAAGGGTGAGGGAACGTTTGCCGTATGTAGCGATGCGAGTAACTTTAGCGGCTTGTAACGAACAAGAAGCAGAATCGGAAAGTGGATTCTTATGTGGTAGCACACTAAATTCAGCACCGTATCTACGAGGAAACGTAGACCACTTCAGCGATCGGTGATGTAGAATAGTGGGAGGAGGGCCACAGACAGTCGTTGCCGTTACTGACTGGCCGGCGTGTTTAAAGTTTTGTTGGAACACGGTTTGAAGGAACAAGGCGGTTGGCGTTTGTGTGCCTTGGGACCGAAAGATTGGTTATACCAGCACCAAGAGGGATGGTAACGTGACAAAGCTCGAGATCGTGAACGTGGTCGATACTTGTTGATCTCCAGCCGTTGTGGACGATCGGTCAAGGTATCAAATCTAGTTTGTAGGTATGAAATGGCAGAGACTATTGGATCGAAATCTGTAGGTGCGGCGGGTGTATAGTGGTAGGCGGAGCTAAGAGGGTGAATGGGGTAGGTCTCGTGGATTTATTGCGCCATTTGAGCTAGCTGCTCCAGGCCGTGGTCATCAACGAAAGCACTGATGACGCGGGACACGGAGGGTGGAATTTTATTGAGGCATAGTTGTACCATGGTTTCCACCGCCAACTTAAGGCCGCAGAGAAGACTGTGCATATGGCGAAACAGTTGTGACGGCGACCTGTCACCAATTTCGATTGTGGTGAATAAATCATTCGGCATCTTATTTTCAGATTTTCCTGTCCTACTAATGACAGCATCTCGAAGAGCGTCATAGAGATTTCTTTTGGGGATGTGTTTCAACGGATCTTTTACCTCTTTTGGTACATCACCAAGAAGGTGCTGGAAAAGCGGATGGCTTGGGAAGTAATAAGTTGGGTAGTGAAAACAGCTTCCACCTGGTGAAACCGCACCCTGGGATCGCGGATTATAGTCTGGAAATCGGATGCTAATTGCATTCTCGACTAAACCCGATGAATCAAAGTGTGCATCCATAATGACCAGGCAAAAAAAAATCCAACGATTTGAGAGGAAAAGCTATAAAAATGCATGAAGACTCGGGCTCACCGAAGTTGTGGTGCTATGGCTACTCAAAAGCTATTTTACCAGGAGTGTGCGGCAAAGAAATAACGATAAAAACGCTAGATTGAGAATACAATAATAAAGAGGTCAGATGAAACAGACTCACTAAGAATTGTTCTCTTCAAAATAGTTCGTCGTTGGCCCATGTCAGAGAATAAATAATAATCCAATCATGGTTGTCCAGGGGTCTTCTGGTGAACAGGTCTCACATGTAATAAATTCCAAAGATAGTCTGGAACGTTTTGATACCAGAGTCAGCACATGAAACTTGCGAATGACCGCTGTATGCGCGAGCGAAATCAGAAGAGAGAGTCGAAGCACGTGACCACGTTTGTATTGGGTGAAATTGTACGAATGCGCGTTTTTGTAGCTTTTCGTATTCAAACAAAAATTTCATACAATTGACAGAATACGTAATGTTATAATGGAAGCAAAAGAAGGATGCAAAACACCACAGGATCCGTGGAAACACAAAGTTGAATAATAAATTCGCTAGACTGGGAAATGATAATATTAGAGGCGACTTTGTTTATGTTTACATTCACACGTAAGGCACTTGCGCTAGAGGAAGCAAATATGAAGAAAGTTCACCAGCAGTGGTGTGACAAACCACACGTAGGCGGTCAGTAGTGGTATGGCAGCTGAGCCGCTGTAATTGCATCACCATACTTTTGGTTTCCGAATGGTCCAGAGCACGGAAGCCTTGGTTGCAGTAGTTGGTGTTAGTGAATGCATCATACCTATTTGGTTGGCCAAAGAACCGTAGAAGTGAATGACTAATATGGAACAACGGGTCCGTTGACAGCGCAGCGCATTTTTTAGGAAGTGTGAGTGCCCTTTGGGAAGAGTTCTAAGAGAATCAACATCTAGGATGAGGACTTCTGGAACAAGAGGCTCCACAAAATTCACAGTTTCTGTGGATGCGGGCAGTCTCAGACTACGGAAGGAGGCGAAACCAACGTTTAAAATATATAATTGTGCGGGTAAACAGTCAAAAATGCGATTTGAAAAATTCTACAGTACATTACATTACAGTACAGTACAGTACAACATTTTACAGTACAGTACAGTAATCTGTTCCCTCGATGATACTTTCGAACTACCTCCTTCAGCTTGGTATGCCAAACCATTGGTTGATGTGTAGGAGCACCATACATCTGTCGGCAAAAGTGAGAAAGAGCTGACTACTCTCTTCCGCACTGAATCACTCAGGTCTGGTGCACTACTGAGGGTGTTATCCAGGAGCTCCTAATTCGGGAGTTATTACGGTTTATCAGGCTCTCGAGAAGTAAAAGGCACTCAGTAGCCCGGCTGATGCAAAAATACTGGTTACTTAATATCACAATTTATATTTAGGGCAGTTTTAACCCCTGAGAAAATGAGGGAGAGGCCAAAATACTCCAAGAGACGACAGAACCTTAGGTTAAAACAGAATTCCAAAAACCTCAGTCCCCGAGATGCTAAATGTCCATGAAACGTGCCGTCTTAAAGAATAGTGGACGCCGAAGCACTCACTCTCAACACGGTTGTTATGTGAATCAGGTTTATAGCCACGGGCTCTGTTTGTTTGTTCCCCATATTTTTATGCTGTGTCCTATCCATCTCCCCGCAGCGTAGCAGTAGACCAAACGCGGGCAGTACGTTCAAAGTTGGTTCCGTTGTTTTGATCGTGCAAATTTGTGAGTTCTTTCGCTGGTAAATATATTTTTAGAGTTAACACCTGTCATCTGGTTTTAATGTATTCACCCCAATATAATCTACGTGTGGAGACTGTCAAATTGCACTCCTTTTCTGCGGTGCACACACTTATTCACAATCGGGAGTCAGACCATGACAGACTGCCCCCCGCTACGACCAGCGGTGGACCAAAACGGACGTGGAAGAAACGAATGTCCATCGAAAGTAAAACGTGGAATGCCATGTCACAATTAGAATGCTTCGCGGTCTGCAGGATGAGTAAATAAGCCGACTATCCAACTCTACCGACCCCATGTGCGCTGGCTGCATATACCTTAGGTATGCCATGCATTGCACAAATAGCGAAACCAAATCCCCATTACTAGGTCGGACAATCTAGCACTTCTCTCGAAGACTTCGGAAGTTGCGAGCACAAACAAAGTATGGACACGGACGAACGTTGACAACAAACTTTCCTCCCTGAAGGACAACTTAGAGTTCTCCACACAGGCTGTAAAAAAGATGATTCAGCCCTTTAATGCGGCGATCCAGACCTCCAGGCGCGTGTAGTAGTCTGGGGGTCGTTATACAGAACAAACTCATCAACAAATCTGGCACAGTTATTCCATGTTGGTGTCGGAAAAAGTCCGAATACGCACCAATTCACGCAGAATAGTCAGCTGTAGGAAAAAACAAAGCCCGCCGAAAGATCAGTCACGAGCGTCAACCTCGACTTTGGAGACTGCTGCAAGAGCTACACAACCACCGTAAATGCGAAACTTTCAACATGTACCTCCATTCTGTCAAACATGGTTTGTCTGATTATCGGCTCACTCGCCACTCATGACACGGAGGATCAAAGCCGCAGATCGGCCAAGAGTGCACCGAAAAACCACACATACACCGGGTTGGTGACACTGACTGCGGACTACCTGGGAGCCCACGCAGAGAAAAAGTGGAGGCGACAGCAGTCGAAAGGCCTTGCCTTCGAGCAATTGAGTAGCTGATTGCTGGGTTCAAGGTGCGGTCCCCTGAAAAGACGGGCCTCTTGGGAACGCCCTCAAAACTAATACCCCATAGTGGTGCTATCCAACACACAAGTGACGCGACAGAGCCTCACAGAGGAACCTTGCAGGTCGAAACGTACCAGAATGGACAAAAAACAAACAGACGCATGTTCGTCCCAAATCCTTCAGCAACAAGGAATTTAAGCGTCCGAAATATAGCACTAAAGATGTCACAATCAGGCTCCATCGAAATTTTCGACCGCGAGTAAAAAACGCCGTCCCTCAAAGACAACCGAACTCGGCCAACCGGACTCTCAATGGGCGAACCCCCTGAAAACGAACAGTAGTCCTCGGAAGCATCAAGGCGGGAAGCAGACAAGTGTGCTACGAAGGCCCCTTCGAATCCTTAGACTCCAACCCGGCTTAGAACTAATAAATCCAATAACCTCTCCAGTGGAATCCTTAGACTCCAACCCGGCTTAGAACTGATAAATCCAATGACCTCTCCAGTGTCATACCCCTCTGCTGGACACTTTTGACGCAGCAGTAATAGTGTTGAAGTATTCGCCCACAAACTGCTTCAGTCTTTTAAAAATCTTCGCGATATTTAACAGTCGGCGCCCATTAAAACACGGCCCATAATCCCACTTGCAGAAGCCTGGCTCATACTATGCTTCTCTGATGCAGAGATCTCGACTGGAGGTTACTTCACTTTCAGAAACGCGAGAGAGCAGGTTGTGCTACTTTTTACCTACACACGGCTCTGCCCGTATTGCCTGTACTTTCTGACACCACTCCTACAACTTTTTGTGATGCACAGCAGAGGCAAACCCCTCTGGGTGGGGCCGAAACCTTTCTTCTCGCCGTGGTGTACTGTTTTCTCTGAAGTCCAACGGAAGATGATCGGTTCCTCATGCAAACACTCTAGCGACTGTCCTCCAGTTACCACTTGTTGATAGATAATTCTAACGCTTCCGAAGTCTCCTGAATGGAGTCCAAGTGCATCGGGTCTGGTGGACATTTCGCGTCAAAAATGATGAAAGTCATTTAGCAGAGCATTTTGACTCGCCGCTCACTAGTAGCATACCCAACTTGTTTTTACCGAAACTCTAGGGCTTCCGGAGTTGGGATTTCAACATGGAATTAGTCTAATCAATTTGCACCTTTCAGTGACATTTTGCTCGTAGCATTTTGTTTAAGTGAGCGAAGTTTCAAGGTCGCGGCCCATCACCGATTCACATTCTGTTACCGGTTTACGAGAGATAAAACACGAAATCGCACTTTACAGTATTTTGACGTTCTTGGGCTTTTTCGAGAGCGGAATAACCTCTTCAGAATATTCAACGCAAATCTCACTTGGGAAAATTGTTCATTGACGTTTGTTTGCTTTACACTCCTCAAATTTAACAAATGAGGTAATTCTGTTCAGCGAACTCCGTCACAACGCACTTTCCTATGGACTTAAGCTTCCAGTAAGTGAAATTTTGTTAGCCAACAACATGGATTATGCAGGAGATATGCAAGGTCCGCCTCTGCGGATGATCACTTTCCCTAGATATGCATAGCTAGCCTGTGGACAATACAGCGTTGGGGGTTAAACTGGGTAAATTAACAACACAATGCTATTATTCCTATCAGCGATATGACGCTCCATAGGCCCAGTACGTCAGAAAGCGGGCATGATATCTGTAGCCGTTGTCACCCACCTCGACCACTTATCGTAACGGCTAGGCCCGTGTCTATTTGCGGCGTTGATTATAAGACCTCACCTGTGCACGGCAAACTAACCCAATGGCCAACGACGGCCCTTCATTCTCGTACTTATGTGCGTTGCCGTTTATCTTCGCTATTTATAGCAAACAACAGGCCAGTATCTATGCAGGCCGATAAAAATGACACAAACTATGCGTGATACCGTAATCCAATGGCCAACGACGGCCCAAAAGTGTACTCGCCTACCTTGGCTACTTGTAGTAACTGCCGGGCCCGTCCCCATGCTAGCAGGTGACTATAAGGCCCCAACTATACAAATATAATAATCCAACGACCAACTGCCGTCCAACATATCCGCACATATCCGTCTGCCAAGTCCATGCCTGAAAATACACAACCATATTTGGCGAATCATGTCTTTATTTATTGGTTACATCGGTATGAACGTAATGTGTGGTCAGTCCAGTGCTGCTTCAGGAGGCTTCTTTCACTCGACGGGTTTCTGAAAGGAAAAATGTGCAATCAACCACGACTCGTATGCACTCGTATATACAGAACATAATTAAACAAAGCTATAGTGGCTAACTCACCGAGTGCTTCATAAATCCCGTTGCCCACAATTCCCGATCTGTGTCCACGCTGAAGCTGAAGTCCTACTATCATACAGGTAAATGCACTACCTGCTCAATTAGTCCCAATCGCGATGATGAGGGAGCGGTGTGCACACCGATAATTTGATAGCAGGATTCAGCAAAAAGATGCAATGTTGGACGCAGCGAAGTTAAAGCTAAGGCAGGGTATATACTAGTCATTCGTGAGACCAAGTAGTATAGATTTGAGCCCTATGATACGGGGACCGCATGCGTCTGCAGCCGTACCAAAGACCAAGTGAGTGGTTGGGTACTTGATATCAAATCTGCTCATTTGGAGCACGAAATCCCAACTTCACTCAACTTCAGCTTCCCGATACTAATACCATGCAGCTTAATAGAATCGACTTGTAACCATCCCAAACTCAACCGCAGCAGCGGTCTCGTCAGTTAGGAGCTACTTTCAGGGAAGTCGACCAGATAACGTGCCTGTGTTTGTCATTTTCAGCCCTCAATTATGTATAAATAAGCTTCCATACATCGGACGCACATATATTGGAAGCTACTTATATTTCCAGGCTATTCCGGGGTTCTATTCCATGTCTGTCATATAGTTTTGGGTCTCATCCAGCTAATGGTTCACGTTGAAGTATTGCACTCCATCTTCACCTCCAAAATCATGTCTACAGCATCCAAATATTTGAGCTACTAAGACACCCACGCCTGGTGCAACCCAAATGTCTCAAATATTGATGATGATCTACTGGATGGGGAACTGCAAGGTTTATCATATCTTATTGCCCAGGAACACATTTTGTTCAACCCACGTCCAGGTAGCATATACCACCACAATGCAACTACTTCTGCTTTTGTCCTTTAAGTGGACAGTTGACCCTCGCTGCCCATAATCCATCCCCTCAATATGACTTGCATGCACATTTACATACATCCTACCTGACTGGCCTTTTCGACCTAACAAATGCACCTTCTAGTGCTGGAAACATTCTTCAATGGAAGTCCCCGTAACCCAACCGAAATTTTTTCTCCAACTGTCTGGTTACGGACTTGCCGACACCAACCCACACGAGCTATGGTTCTGAGGTAGCAGCTGTCATACACCTGAAGCCGTCTTAGTTCCGTTGCTCTAACAGGCCAAACCTCAAAGCCTTACAACAAAAGAGCCCATATTGCAACTTGATACGCACGTTCCCTGATATCCAGAAATTCCTTCGGTCAACTCAAACACACCGCTGCTTACAGAATTGCACATCGCAGCCCAATCACTCCAAACATGACGTCCGTTACGGGGCTGTCCAGAAACCGAAGTACGTCAGTGTGACGATGGCACGGCACTACCATATTCCATTCTTGCTCTTGACTGAACCCTCTCGCCCACTCGTTCCATCAACTGCAACGAAAAACAAACCCATGCTTTATTCTGACCGTAACATTATGATCATGCCTGGTTCATCCAAGTACATTTACGCCTTTTCGTCCTCTGCGAAGATGAGAGCGATGTCTGCATATTCTAGATCGTCAGGTATTTTAAGACCAGGGATCAAAGGAATTTCAGCGTTCCTCTTGTTATCTCATCGATCACGAAATTCAATGGGAATGACGAGCGTTGGCAACCCTGACACCACTTATGTACCGAAGCATTTGGAGAGCTCTCCATACCTTCTTATACTATGTCCGCCCCTCCTGTCCACGACGATGAGGAGGACTGTACGGCTGACAACTCTCATTTCAACTGCATGACCTCCCTCAAAAGATATTCCTACCATATGCTGAATCTCATTACTAACCTTCCACAATGGAGGGGCTACCTTAGTTGAGCAGACTCCTGCCAGTGCACATCCCTCATAACAACATGTGCCCACCCCCTTTCGCATCGACCGCACACCTGTTAGCTGCACGTGAATATCGATTACCGCTTTTGAAACCAGAGAATGTTGTCTCACCGCGGTAGTCGAAAATTGTGACAACCTTTGGCTGCCTGTT
Source organism: Clonorchis sinensis (assembly GCA_003604175.2). Lineage (NCBI taxonomy): Eukaryota > Metazoa > Platyhelminthes > Trematoda > Opisthorchiida > Opisthorchiidae > Clonorchis > Clonorchis sinensis. The sequence goes on along the minus strand of CM030371.1, from coordinate 20,937,470 downwards.
ATTTCGGGCCGCAGTCTAACTCACATCATAGTGCTTTTTAGCAGACCTTTCCCTATTTTGAGTCCCCATTGTAGGCACGGCTGTCTTATTGCCTCGTTTGAATGGCGGCAATGGACGAACGTGCGCCCCCGATAGACCCAAGAATATCCTTAATGTATCCTGGTCTTAATTTGTCACAATTCTTCGGCAAATCCATGCTACAATAATAGCCCTAAAAGACTCACCCAAGGTGTTCACGTACGGGGTTGTCCACGAATCTAAGTACGGCATCTCGATGACGGTATCGCGACTACCATATCCAGTCCGATGGCTCGCCCGTAGTTCACCATATTCCTAATATTTCCGGCGAGCGTGTTACGTGCACCTACAGGACCGTCTCAGTTCGTTTAATTTGTACGAGGGCTTGAAAGCACTGGCCATCTTATTGTGCCATCTGCTTGTTCTGCCCATAAACGCACCAATTCGTTAAACGGCACTATTAGTGGTTCGGTATACCGGTGAAGATTAAACCTTACCTTACGCTCGATAATGTGTGTGCTGACCATCATAAAAACCAGAAAAAACTTAGTTGCTGTGACGAACTACTTGGCTTTGTTTGGTGAGACGCCTGCCGCAGCAACGGCGAATGACTGCTCAATTTTGAATTTATGTGGACATAAAGGGCGTAATTATTGTTCCTGTCGTCTTGGCATCATTACCAAATCCAATACAGAAGAAAACACTTAAAGAGACCACTTTTCGCAAAATTTCCGACCGTTTTCACAACAACCGCACGGAAAGCCATTAGCAACCAATAAAATACGAATTCCGCGCCCACAGTGCACCCCAAGTTCGGTTTAACAACTTTTAAAAACTGCGGCAGCATGTGGGGATTTTAAGGCCCGAATAAATACCATCAAATACCAAAACCTTACGTTAAATATTCCCTCATTCGAACTACGGTTTCAGAGGAATTTATGGTGTGCCTCTAGGGCTCAACGTGCCATCGCACCCATCAAATATCGCGCGGGTCAACCGCCATCCCTGGCGCATTTGGTTATCGCAAGCGAAGGACGCTTCGATGATCAAGTGTTAATTATTGTTCACCGACACACAGTGTCACCATCGTGTGCTAACCTTTGGTTTCATATGCCACTGGGTCAGGAACCCGTAGCTTCATAGAGGATTTGAATTTTCGGCCGTGCAAGCTTCTCATCAGTGCGTACCTGCCTTGATCAGTTTAAAATGTGACCAGCTTTCGGGGGTGGATATACAGAACCATTGTCCAGAAAAATTCACAAAGCAGATGTGGCATCTGTCCAAACAACTAACGCGCAGTCGGACGGGCAGAAAGCGGCCCCAAAGGATCCGGTTTCTTCTGGAAACGAAGTCATAGCTACTTTTCAAAAAGAGAACTACAAAAGAAACAGAAGACGAGCTGGTGGTTTCTCAAAATGCCGAACCGCTGTAAATCAGAAATCCGCCGATGGAACAACCGAAAACAAGCCACGATACTGGACCTTGCCCAGATAAACAAAAAATTGCTGTTTAATTACACGAGATGAAGCAAGCCAACAGCCTTCTCCGTAAGTGACAGAAAAGGGGAACCAACGGGTGACCCGATATTGGTATCCGAAGTCTACAGCGCACAATGTACAGATCTGTATTCGGCCACACCGACCTCTTAAAATCCAGTCTTGGTAATGCGTGATGACGAATGGCCTCTAGCCGACGTAGCCCTAATGTTTAACGACTCTAGCACACGAGTAACTCCCTCAGTGCGTTTGGGTCATGCGATCCTGAGGAAGACGTCGCTCACACTGACAAAGCAGTTCTAACCGGTGTTTCGTCAATCGCCCAACGAAGGTAATCTTCCCTTTGTTAAGGAAGAAGCGATTTTGGCACCAATCTACAGAATTGGTGACCGCCCATTGCCCAGGAGCTACGTGCCTATGAGACCCATTCACATTTCGTGCAAGTCGGTGGAAAGCATTCTGAGGCGGGCCATTTTAACTTAGCTCGGGGCCAACAACTTGATGTCAAAAGTGCAACACGGATTCCTACCACACCTTTCTTGCTTGACGAACGTGCCCGTATCTATGGACAGCTTAACCAAAGCTAAGGACGAATACCTCATAACGGGCGCTATATTGTTTGACCGAAAGCGTTTGATCGAAGTCAGCACGTATCGCTGCTCCACAAACTCGAGTCTTACGGAATTTAAGGAGAAATTCCACGTTTAATCAAGGTGTTTCTATCAGGTAGAACGTTCCGAGTGAAAGTAAGCTCAACCTACTCTTCTTCGACGCCTGTCTCCATTGAAGTTCCTCAACTCGCTCTTTTGGGAAACTACCCTTTCTGATCTACGTCAACGACCTGCCAGGTGTTCTTTCAAGCCTGCCTACTTTTTGCGAAAGACTTAAAATCCTGTGGTTCAAAATGAATGTAGGCGTGGCTAGGCAATAGTCGTCGGACTGGCACCTTCCTCTAAATGCGAAAAGTCATTCGGAGAAAATTTAGCGAACGCCCATGACGTACTGATGACATTGGCCCGAAGACATCACGAGGATAGACGCCGAAAAGGATTTAGGTATCTGGCCTTCCTTAAACATCGTCTTATCCCTTCAACATAAAAAATCGCCTCAAGAATCAGTCATCATTCTATGCATGATTTGTCGAACCTTCCCCGTGTCAGTCGCATGGACTTCCAGATACTCAGTAGGACCTACGTCAAACCCCTTCGTAAATATGCCAACCAAGCTGTCTACTCAGGACGCAAGAAGGAACTAACCTTCATTGAGCGTGTCTAACGAGCTTCTGCAAAAATGGTTGCCGGACTAAAATCCGTTGATAATGAAACACGTCTTGTGGTGCTTAACCTCTATATCCAGTTATGTGGTCGCCTCCGTGGGGACCTAGCTCTTACTTTTGCCTTCTGAACAAGATTTGGCTAAGAGGCTTTTCATCGTTGACCCAAATAAAACACGACGGGTGAGAATATTTTGGGGCTCTGAGAACACAAATATTAGCGGGCAATTTCTCTGTATTCGGTTAGTTAATGCGTGGAATAACCTTCATCCTTCGGTCGTTGGGGCTACATCACGTGCCAAGTTTAAAGTACTTTTGGATGCTTTTTTATATGAATCCTCACACGTGTAACCTTGTTGCATCACTCTGATAACTTAAAGAGCACCGCTACACTCCTTTTCGTTTGAATACTTCAGATGAACAGAAGCTGCTGAAGCGCCTGAAGCAGTCGTTCCACCGTCTCAAACTAAAACCTACTAGATGGTTCGAATGTCGCCAAGATAAAAATTCCATATTCTGCTTTCCTCTTATTCTGACTTCTCTTGGTCCGTAGACACTGATCGACACAGTTGTCCAATGGACTTGATATTCGGCCCGCATCATGACACAAAGTGAAGCGGCTACAATTCATTCGCAAGAACACCAATAAAAATTATGAGCCTTGCATTTCAAAGTGCCTTCTGCAATGCAATTGTAGTATACGGCGTCTCCCAGTTTGATTGCTTTATAAGTAAGTATTGGTTATGTACAGCCTTGCTTATTGGGCTTCGACTCATGAGCTTTTTTTCTGTTTTCCATCCACAGAAATTGTCGTGCACACCTGCCTCCGGAGAATCACTGTCCCCTGGTGCTTCCATAGCGTGCATACTACACAATCCCTGGAGATCGCAAATATAATGCTGAGGAGAATGTGCCACCCCCTAACCACTGTTCCCGAAAAAATGACGCAGAAACAATCCCTTACCACTCCCCAAAGATTTGATTTAATTTGCAGGCGTCAATGTCCGTACTCTATTAAAATGGACAGATGACTTCTTTTGATGTAATCTTGTTTGCCATCTCGGTCGGTGTATTCACTGCGTCCGGAAATTCATACATGTCCCCACTACGGTTGTGCGTCTTAAGTTGCTTAGGACGAACTCAAGTGTTCCACATTTTATTATTCGGTTATCTGGTGATACTGAAACAATGGCCAGTGCTATCTGCGGTGAGGAACTGGCATTCCTTCCCAAGGAAGAAGGCAATTTACTTGACTTGCTTTCACTAACCAACCGTCTTCGTGCTGTGCGATGGTGTGCTTCAATTGGGATCAATGCAGGTAGATGCCATAAACAGTTTTTTCTTTCAACTAAGCATACACTTCGACATACAGCAGTTCTGAATCTGAAAAAGACGGGTTAAACTGAAATCTGTCGCGACTGCTGCGGTCGGCAAGATTAATCTTCACACTCGTCCTGGCAGGTGAATTGGGAAAAAAACTGCGACGCTGTAGCGTCCTTTTGGTGCTGTTATGTGGATGGCACGCGGATAACACTTTACCGCCCGCAGATAGGCACTGCTACGGCTGAAAAGCATACCCCGCATCCGATTGGCCCAGATTTCGGGCCATTTGTCAGTCCGGCACCAAGGCGAGCAGTGATTGGTCGAACTCCTGGGCTCAACAACCAATCATGACCCAGTATTCGCCGAATGCCGGTTGCCATTGCCGCCTTGGCCGAGGATGTATCGATGGTATCATCTAAGCACTCAACGATACCTGTTAACTCAGTAAGCATAGCCTCCATGATCTTCTGGAATATGACTTGCGCCGTTTTTACTCCAAAGGGGGGACGGTTGAACTGGAAAAGACCATCCAACCAAGCGCGCTTGGTTAACCGCAACAGTGGGGTCTGCGCAGAAAGAGTGGTTGACAGGATCGAGAACACGTGGGGTCTGAAGACAGCATCCACAGGTGCAAGGGCAGCATAAAGTACAGGGCGTTTTGGCATGAAGACAGGTTTTCTATTTGGCTTCAAGTGAAGTGTGGCTTGGGCTTTAGAACAGTGCCCAAGACCATCTTGAAAGACATGAGAAAATTTTGATTAGGTCGCCTGTGTACGTTGTTGGGATTTGCGTTTACGGGTGAGATGCACTCTGTCGCATACATACTGTAGAGGAAAGGAAAAGATAACTTATTTATCCAGTCGACGCCGAGAAAATTCAGATCTGAACAATCTGTGAGGTAGCGTACATCATTAAATCGCACAGTACTCAAACGCACATCACAATCGAGCTCATCAGTACCCACTAAGTTGTTGCCGGAAGCAGACTCTGCACAGTGATTGGTAGCATGAAATAATGGTTCACCAATTGCATTTCCATTGTGATGTGAAATCAGTGTGATGTCTGAGGCTATATCGAACTGAAGACGGACAGGTTGATTATACACAGAGTTGTGCTAAATTTTCTGTGGGACGCGCAATCCACTTTGAGTGATACGAAAGCAGCATTCGACCGACATCGCTTCCATTGTGATGTAGAAACCGTTTCCAACATGCTGTTTCGTTAATCAATAGACTTGCTTCTCTATGGGAAACAAAATCCTTCCGTGTGACCATTATTACGGCAAATCTGGAATTGATGTCTCCTGAAGGGGCAAAAGCCGACGTAATGACAGTCACCACGAGACGAACACGTTGTAAAGGACTTATTGTGTTTACGATTGAAGTTGCGCGGAAACGTTTTATTAACATTTCAAAGATATAGTGCACTATGTTGTATGAGCCGGATGATGCTTGACCGATCATTATGCTGTCCTGGTTCAGTCGGATGGTGCGTTGACACATCACTGAGCTCTTGTAAGGTTATCTTTGTTTTTTTTTCAAGTTGGTGCAATAATGTCTGAATGTTTGCATGACGAGAGGACTAAATGCCAGGTCAACGCAACACCTACCTGACCGGAATTCTACTCGCTGCTCTCGCATCAATGTTTCACGAGCCACCATATGCCGATGAAGCACAAAAAACTGTTCAGCTTTAACACCCTTTCGGTGCCTAGCTGCCATGCCACCCGAGGGAAGCACGAGGGCTGGGATACTGTCAGACATGGCTCAGTCGTACCCTCAGTGGCGCTCATGCATCCAAGCTATTGCCTTCAGTGCATAGCTCCCTTCCCAACCCCCCCCCACTTAACAGTCTACCGACAGTGCTCTATTTACGCGCCAACTTATCAGCTCTTGCTTCCAATACGTACCTGTGGTAGTCACGACCACTGTACGACAAGTGCGCGGTCCTTTAAGCTGACAATGATGATGATGTTCGAGCAGCGGAACTGAGACGTTTTCGGGTGTTCGACAACCGTTGTCTCAGAACCATAGCTCATGTGGGTTGGTGTTGGCAAATCCGTAACGAGGCAGTTAGAAAGCGAGTTTCCGGTTGGGCAACAGAACCTTCCATTAGGAAATGTGTTCAGCACCGGAAGCTGTGTTGGTTAGGCCATGTGTTGTGTATGCCGAAACATTGTTTGCGGAAGAGAGTGCTGTCTTCCGTGCCACACTCGGAGTGGCGGAACCAGGGGGGTGGCTGAGGAGTATGAAGGAGATTACTAAACGTTTGGGTGCCGTCGGTGCTACTCGCCTTCTAGGATGGGGACCGCGTGATCCCCATTGCGCCTAGTTGGAGACGCTGCAAGATATGGCTGTTAATCGATGTTAATGACGTTCTTTTTGTCAGTTTCTATCCGGATTGCCCAAGTGGGTGTCTGGAGGTGTAGGCACCTCGGAGTGATTGTAGTAAGCTAACACTAAGCCCCTTCCGCGTCTACCTTTACTCTTTTTTTCTTAATAAATTTCTCAAACTAATCATGGTTGGTCGGCAGCAAAACATCAGTGTTGAACACTGATTTCATGCTTCGATGATGATGTTGATGATTTTCGTCCATATCGCTGCGCCTGAAGCGCTAGAATTCTTGGTTGACAGTTGCTGCAAAACCGACATAGTCATCATCCGTCATGGCCAGTTTAAGCTATTAGTGTCGAATGTTGAACAAGAACTTGTTGTACCCAAAGATTTGCGTGAGGGTCTGGATAGAATTGTGGAAGCAGGTATCACTGGGTTGTTTAGGAAGTGTGTAATTCGAGTATCGGTTATGTTCACTTGTTCCAAATTCCCGAAGTTACAGCCCTATCTTCCGTGGGTTACCGTGCTTGACAAATTAACTTTGAACACATCCTGGTACGTTTTGAACTAAGAGTCAAACGTTTGATCTGCATCCGTGCCAAAATGAATTCGGTGATGGAATCAGCAACAGAGTCTGCAGATGAAATCGATGGTTGGCTTGTGCTTTCATGGATCTGATCACTCAGATTTTTTTGTCAGTGCTTCTATGAGTTCCAGCTGCGCGTGTTAAAATTGCTTTTGCTAGTGTTTTAAAATCTCCTGAAGTTGGTCAGCTAAAGTTGAGATTATGGGTGTCCCGTCGCCATTCTCGTAACTTTGTAGTAGCTAGGTGATTTAGGAGAATGTCCGATTTGTGGGCGCTTTACACAAGGTTTCCGAATTTTGCGTGAAACCCGCCTTTCGTTTTAATAGCTGGCGCAACTCCATAGACGTCGAATTAACGACACCTGGTGTTTCAGTGTCTGCTCATTTTGAATGAACTGCTGCTGATCATTATCCAGTCGAGCATAGCAGCCTTTGGGACATATCTGACTTGTCGTGGTGTCGGGCTCCTTTGCCGCAATGATGCTGCGGGCTATACTAGCTGGAACTCAGTTCCTAAAGGCTCAACCTTGTCAGGAAGGCGAACGGGGAGCAGCCCGACTAAAAAGAGCGAGTCCACGGACTGCGAGTAATCGTATTACGAGGCGCTCGTACTGTCCTCTGCGATAGGAGTGTGAAGGCAGTAAGGCGTTTCCCCCAGGCGACCAACGTGTCCATATTTACGGTAGCAGCGATGTTGCCTTCTCCCAGGGAAGTACGGGTTAGAGAATGTCGACCCCGAAAACGCACTCTCCGGCCGCCCAAAGGTTGACCGTGACCGCCGGCGCATTATTCAGTACGGTCGAACTACTTTTCAAACCAAATATTCTGGTGCTTCTCAAAAGGCACGTACTGTGCACAGCTGCACTGAGAGTGAGACGGTAATGCCTTACTCCCTGCGCCATCGGGCCACGCCGGTCCCCTGCAGCCAAGTGGGTCAGACTATTGAATCATTGGCTCCGGGCAGGGTCCCCAAAGAAAACCCTAACAGCCGCTGTCTCGTGGTTCAGACTCTTGATTCAGAGGCTGGGACAGGGTGCTGAACATAACCCTACATCCTTCCACTGCTTTGTGGATAAGACTTTTGAGCCCCTCTTCTGCCTGGGCAACCGAGAAGCATCATTTGCTCTTGCGGCTCTTCACTCTACGGACTTCCCCCACACTCCCTCCCCATATGTCCGCATCTGAAATATCCGTGAATGGTACTGTCAATTTGTTGGGACAGCGGACATGACATCTTTTAAAATCAGAGGACGCGTTTCTGAGATACATCCAAATCAAAGCTCCTGAATGTGGAAGCCAAAGCGGATTATTGCTTATTTTGTCTAGGGTTATGCATATCGAAGGAAGCCGGTTTGGAAGTTCTTTCTGTCAAATAAAGACTGTAGACTGTCCCTAGAGGACGGAGAGAGAGAGAGAGTACGGCTAGGGCTTTCTCTGTAGTTCTTAAGAGACTTTTTTATTCAAGCCGGTTGGCATCAGAGGCTTGTTTGCACATTTACGTAGCTGCACTTTCTTATTTTCTGGTCGGTATGATGTTTCCTGGCTACCTAAATGGAAGAAGACATTCCACCTAAGGGGCCTCATCATAAAACTCTGGTCAAGTACCTGGTACTTAAGGTAGCAGCGTAATGCACGAGTCTAATATCGTTGGAACCCGGTTCAAGCACCGGATAAAAGCTTTCGTCCTTCACGTCAGTGTAAACATGTCCGGCATGGAAATGTGATTAATAAGCTTCCTCGACAGAAGCCACGTGTAGGCTGTGAGTAGGATTCTTAGAAGCATTTCGAGAAGAGCGGGTATTGTTCAGGTTAGGCCTTGCTCCCAGGACCCAACTTGAGTCGTTAGGAGCCAACCCTACAGCAACCCTGCGATTGAAAGATCTTGAGGCAAAAAGTAGCCAACTCCATCTGCTGGAACTCTTGGTGAGACGGTCTACTGAATAAAGCAGCCCAGTCACACCCACCCACCAGTCACCGCTTTTCACCCTACCGCACTCACGAAACATTACTAAATGTCGTTCGACTGTGACGCTCTTCCGGTGTGTAGCTGCCACTCGACGCAAAGGATGTCTGGCGGCTGATGTAGTCACCTAAGCCTTGAGCAGTCGAAGAGCACGGGCTGAGTCCTAACCACAGTCCTTCCGATTGGTGGTTTGGTGGTTTGATCCCTGATCTACCTCAGCCCTCAAAAACAGTGATATCTGTGCTTGTCATCGAGCTACTAGTTTAACGGGGTACACTGCTGATGAGGCATGCAAGTGGTCTATTGTCCGGTGTCCAGGTTCGGTCCCTATACCTGAAGAAAGTTGGAGGTTACTATGGGAGTTATGAAGCTGCTTTGCAATGTTCTTTTATAATTGTTTAATATCCGCAGAACGTACAGGAAAGTTCAAGAGGACGCTTGGGAATGTTTACTTTTAAAAGCTCTGCATACGATACGTTTACTTGCGTGTCTAATAGATTGTAACCGCTTGGTTCGCGTTTGCTAATAAACAACTTCTGAGCGAGGGGCCTTCCTCTTTCTACTAGGATAGAGGTAACACCGACGCTCAACGACTCCAGTTTTCGTCAATACAAACAGTGTTTAGCTCTGACTGCATAAAAAATAATAAAGATAATAAAGATAATCGTTCAGCTGTGACACCCTTTCGGTGCCTAGCTGCCATGCAACCCGAAGAAAGCACGAGGGCTGGGATAATGCCAGGCTGCCCAAGTCTAGGCAGAGGAAGTCGAAAGACGGAGGTCGGGTTCGAACCATGTACCTTCCGGTCAGTAAAGCCGCACTCTGACCACTGAGCCATCTCGCCCATCTTTAACTGCATTCACAGCATAGTACAAGGTCTGTGCGACTTTCAGTCGCAAAGGTTTGGTCACACTACTAGTTGATGTCCTTAGTAGACAACGCGGATGCTGAGCACCTCAAGGAAAATGACAGAACAGAACTTATGGTTGACCTGGAAATGTACCAGTATATTGGTAGTTCGGGTGCGTTCACTGGTGGTTGGTCAAGTGGCTGTTGATCTATTAGCCGTTCTTGGCAAGTAACGTGCATGTAAGCCTCGGGATCTGTGTTAGAGGATAAAGGAAGGCCCATCGAGCAAAACTCTTGATCTTCTCATTGCTTCATGATTCAAAATTGAATTGACTGCTCAATGTTGGACTCCCCAACCGACCTTTTTCGGCGCGGGCGACCGGGATGTATAGTTTACTCTTGCTGCGTTCACCTACCCTATCTTGCAACTCCCGAAATTAAGGCTCAGCTTCACTTAGCTAGCAATTGCCCAACCGTTTTCTTGTGCCCCTACTTATGTCCATCCACTTAAACGAAAATAAATACAAAATACCCCCGATTTCAGCTTTTAATGTTGTACTGTGCGTCAAATTGTGCTACGGGTATCTGTACTTCCCATCGATACGGGCTGTCTACGAAACGCATACAAGCATCCAGTTTTGTTGTGTACCTCATACAGGCCATATTTCTTCGCTTCTCTCGTGTGCCTTGTGATTATGATGCAATGACTCTCGACCTGTACTCAGTCCTAAGGCGCACTCGTCCCATTAGAATGAAGTACAGTGAATAGCTGTACTTATGTTGTTTTGCTGATAAGCTTGGTTGAATCCCGACACGTGAAGTGTTTATTTGATGTAAAGTGTACACCTCGACATACAGCAGCTTAAAAGGCGGGAAAGCTATCTTCGAGATTTGTTACGGTTACTCCGGTCAGCAAAAAACTCAGGTATTGTGATGATATCAATACCTAGATTGACCGACTAAGCCCATCTCTGAGACCGATGTAAGATTGATCACCGTGCACAGAATCGACACAAACTGCTGTTCGCTAGCGCCCATTATGATCTTTCAGCACAAGTGCTCACAGCCCTGCTGTTTGACTTCGCTGACTTCATATCCGCTAAGGGCTCATGTAGACCCCGTAGCAATCTGCTGCCGCTGTAGTGCTTCAATTCGAGTTTATCGCTTTTTCTGGGGTACAAAAGTTAAACTCGGCTATTGGCAATCTACTTTTTTATCCATCGATCGCCAGGAGATGTGGTAGTATCTGTTGATGGGAGACTTCCCATCGCGATGTTTTATAAAGCAATCTAACCACTATAAATGTTCTTTATGCCCACTCACGTTGGCACGTACGAGCTTACGATAAGCATTCGCTGAGTCTTACCACACTCATGCCCACCCCATCATTTTTGTCGTCGACATGCTTCCTACATCCTCTTAATCTCTCTCGAACACTTCAAGGATCGATGTACCTACAGGGAGATCGACCTCAAGGGCGATTTGTAGCCGGTAGAACATCTCTATACCTTTGTATACAGTTTATAGTTGATTGACCTTAGTCGTGGTCGACAAGGTTTTCGTCAGCAGCATTCCTCTTCCCAATCGAAGAGGAATGGAGAATGTGGTCAACCTTATTGGACACCACTTTGTGTACGGAAATCTTTGGAGAAATCTTCGTATACTCTCACGCACATGCAATTCTGATAACACAGAGGACATATCATATTTACGAAATTCCGGGGAGTTACTTGCTGGGCAAGTGTGTTAAGGAGAGCGGACTGGTCAACTGAGCCGAATGCGCCTTGCAAATCATCATCCTCCTCATCATCATCAAAGATAGAAAGATAACGATTGGAGTCAAGCTGGTCCCTATTTGATCGCCACATTTGAAAGTTGACTCTGTTACCGACTCCTCCCGTTGTCTGGGGTAATCTGCTTTTCCTAAACGGAGTCAAATAGACCAGACAAGCGCTGATTGGAGAGTTCATCCCCGTCCTGAACCATGAGGGTGGGAGGCCATCCGGACCAGGAGCTTGTAGCAGGTGGCCACCAGAATTGTTGTTCAAAGTGTACGGCCTAGCGGTCGAAGTGTCTTTTAGTGGACATTGTCGTGCCACTTTGATCCTTGATGGTTTCGCTCGCTGGCGCTTTCTGGGACTGGTCTCACGGATCAACCGAAATATCTCCGGACATTCGTGGCATTCTCCTCCTCTTCCATTACCTTAGACTTCTGTGTCCACTGGACCTCATTTTTGGCGTGAACTCTGATTTAACCTTGACATATTCGCCGAACCGAATTATGTTCGGGACCGACCGAGGCGTTTCTCCGAGATTCAGGCAGTGCCATTGTTCTGTTTGATATCCAGTGCTTGGGTGGACCTGGCTGTACCCTGCCGCAGGCGAGACTCCTGCATTTTGCAATGATGTGTCTATCTCTTTCGAGTACGAATTAGCACCTGACGGTGGAGTAGTTGGAAGGGAGTCCAGAAGACGGTGATAATGAATTCACTTAACTTGGAGGCGAGATGGTTCAAATGGTTAAAGCGCGAATTTACTGATCGGAAGGTCTATGGTTCGAACCCGACCTCTACATCTCGACTTTCCCTGTCTAGGCTTGGGCAAGCTGACAGTATCTCAACCCTCGCGCTTCCTTCGGGTTGCATGGCAGTTAGACACTGGACGGGTGTTACAGCTGAACGATTCACTTAACGTAGGGATCGGCTGGCCTCTTAGTTGTCAGGTGAGTTGTCCGTCCCCTTACGCAGTCCTCGAAAGCGAATAAAGAAGCGACCGCGGACGAGTGTATTTTTAGAATGCACACCGCTTCGCAACTTCTATTCTTGGGTAGTTTGTTAGTATCGGAACTCTCACGATATGGTTGTGCGCCCAGAAGTACGCCGCTGGATAATTTGATTTCACTTTCTATATTTTGATAACACATCCCTAGTTTCACGTAACTTTCTTCTACCTTCAGGTGCGCGTAAATGATGCAGTAAAACGTGCCAGTCCAGTACCTGTCGACCATAACTACATATTTCCTAGTAACTCGGTTAGCCATGACGATACCTGTTCATGCTACGCACACTGTCACATCAGTTTGTAATTTCAAAACTGCCAAAGCTTTTGCGTTCTTCATTATGCTGTTTTTTTCTATATATCATGGCTCTCTGATGTTCAATAGACCAGGTAGGTACCACATTTACTTCCTATCAAGACTTTTTCCTATTCAAAGGTGGAAATCTCTGTAAATCCTTACTGAGTGATGGAAGTGCGGGTCCGGGTGGTGAATGGCGTCCATACGGTTGCATGACCCATATTTACAATGAAGAGTAATTTCCTGTTCTTAAACAGCTCTTCTCTAACACATCTAGAGACAGCAACGTTTGCATGGAACAATTGGCTACCTGGGGAGATCATGCGCGTGTATATTTTATGGGTGATTCTCGATTGTTCAACTTATTCAGTGCTTTCGCACACCATCTGGATACCATGAAGGCGCTCAAACCAAGGCAGCTGAACAACCGAACAGGTCTTTCAACTCACGTGAAAAGTACGAACTACGAACTGGTAGGTATTGGCCGTTTCCATTCTGTCATTCTTTGTCATCGAATAGTTCATTGTTTGGATGACGTACTAGGAAATGCGATACATCGCCTCGGGATTTATACCTAGGACTGACCGACAGTGAATGGTATCGATGTGTCAGCCATCTAACCGGAACTGTCAACGCGAATTTCATGAATGTTGACTGCTCTGGTCAAGCGTTGGTAATCTTGAACGTTGCCTTTTAAGGTCATGCTGGCTTTTGTGAATGATGCGTCTCCATTGATTTTCTGTCTGTGTCAGATATGTGAGTAGTACGCACAACATCCATCGGTTTTATGTGGTAGCAATTCAGAAGGTGTAATACGGATTTTACGCTTGACAGTGCTAGCATTTGTACTTTGCTTTATACGTTTTGGGCCTCGACATGACCCTAAGTGGTGGATAAGACGTGGCACGACAAGTAACTGCACAGCAACTCGGTTGAGAATGACTAATCGGAGCATATGATGGAAGTCTGATGTTTCAGTGATCTGCTTTTCAATAACTGCTCTGGCAAGCGTATCGTTTTTGTTGATTAATGTGTGACGTGAGAATGTTCAAGTGCACCAACCCATCGTCAGATCGATGAGTAATTCCATGAAACCAGTGTTGACGGACAACTTGGTATCGGATGCCAACCTTCCGGTGGGATCTAACGGACACAATCATAGAACAGACCGTGTGTCACACCTCACGATTGGTGCCAGCTGTTCTGTTCAGGTATGCACGCGTGCGACTACTTATAGGGCTACAAGGTTAAGTACTAGTTTTAGTACTAGTACGCACTCATGTTATTTAATAATCTGATCATTATCTAGCCTCTTGTGGAATGTCGGTGTCATTTTGTGGTGTAGCGAACTCCTAAACTGGGCACTAGCTTAATGAAAATAATAAAAGTCATCCGGATCCATCCTGGATCCAGCCATCCAAAGGACGCAAGAGGGTTGAAGTACTACCAAGATGGCCAAGCTTAGCCAGGAGCAATCGAGATGCCGGCATTGGGTTCGAATCACGGATATTCCGTCCAGTAATTGTGTGCCTTAACAACTGAACGATCTCGACTTCTTAGTAATCCACATAACATATCTGACTGGCACGCCGCTACTGTTGGTTCTAGGAAACTACATAAAAGCCTATCATACAGGAACTTCACTTCTTACATCGTGTTTGAACGGGCCTTGTGTTCTAACAAGTGAGTGCAGCAGGTATATATATATTCGGGCTGATAGATGCAATTAGTGGAAGGCGGTGTGGCACTAGCCGCTGACGAGTTACCAGTTGGTTCGCCTACCGTTCCTTGAATCATGAGTTTATTGTCAAAATTTTCTTCTCTTGGCTAAAAGGAGGGTGACATCTGTTAGTTTTCGATGGTTACGCTATCTTTACTTCTGGCGACTATCTCTTACGGAAAGGATGAGCTGAATCGTGTGATGTCGCGATTCAGCTACCATTCAGTACTGCAATTCCTGTAGGGCAATAGGATAGGTAGGACACTTTGTACCGAATCCCACAGGATGCTGAAATTTTTCAGAGATCTATGTTGCCAGCCAGTTTCTACGATGCAACTGACACGGCATTCCTGTCCACACTGGATAAAATGACCGGCGTTCTGGATGAATGTAGCTCATAATTGATAGTAGATGACCAGTGTAACCTTCAATAATTCTTCGTGACCTAGTATTAAATTTTCAGGAGAAACAATTTTTTCAGCAAATATGCCATGTTACGAAAAGCCCGTCAGATGACCGTTCTGAGATCATGGCTGGGTAGTTATCAGGTTCTCCGCGAAATTCACTTATTAATTAGATAAGCAGTCCAACTCTCCATCGTTACTCAGGTTTCCTGACCAATTCGGTGTCAACTTCTGGTAACCAGTTTTCGTTGTCAGCTGTTTACTCCGTTAGACGGTAGCGGCCTTTCAGCATGTCAGTTGCATCAGTTGTTCCGTTCTGCCTCGCTGTTGACTGATATCGCTCGGTAGGTTCCGCACAATTGACACTAATCTTTCACCTCTCTCATATTCAGTGTTTTCTCCATTATGACGAAATAACCGCAGACGTTTTGCATGTCCTGGACGCTTGGAAAGCGGTACACGATGGGTCTTCCATCAAACATTTACGTCTACGTCAGTTATTGCCTCCTCGCTGTCTGAATCAGCCGCCAACTCATTTGGTACTCTCGTTCGGCTCGGTAAGTGAGGAATGTGCTTCTTATTTTTAGGCCTTTGCAATCACACAGAGCCAAGGATTCACCACAGCACGAATTGCATTCGTTCGCTGTGCGTTGCCACTGTTTTTCTTGAGTGCTGCTGTTCACCGACTGTTCGTTATGTGAACCACACCATGGGGCTTAGGTTCATATGTTCGCGTTTGGAGCGTAGCACACGCAGGAAGCACTACTGAGAGCAGGGAGGCCAGTGGAACCAAAAACCAAATCGTGGGTGTACAGTTACCCCGGTCGACCTGCATTTTCCCAGTGTGGCTGAACGGTACTCAAGTGTCGGTCGGGAACTATACATGTCTACCAGATAGCTATCCTAGGAAGAACAGAACGAGAAAGCACGTGCTTGCTGGGTCAGTCAATGACGCGCATACGGTAAAGCCAAAAACAAACCTTTTAGATCGATATCTTGCTGATCTGTACTCACAACAACAACGAATGTACGTCCTTACTGGTAGGAAGAATGCAGCCGTGCTGGGCAAAGCTAAGCCATGGAATACGTATGCTTAGTATAAGCCAAATAACCCGAATAGCGTGATTAGCGTGGTTGGCGGTTATAGTCTCGGTAGCTCTCAGTGTATTACTGAATAGCCACTTGATCACACCAGCCTCCAGGTTGACGATAGGGACAATCGGAAAGGTTGTTTAGCTTTTAAGTCTGTCAGACTGACCCTGAGAAATTGAATTATATAATCACGTTGCCTCAGTGGACTTCGGTAATGCGCCCGGGGGCTATTCAAAAAACTTCATGGCAGGTAGGTTTCAGCTGAATCTGTCCTAGTTGCTCAGTGACAAGTTGTGAACATCCATCATGTATTGTGGTACAAGAGATTTTACTGAGTAGTGAAACACCCACCCAACAGGCAGTATCCCCAAACAGGCACTGAGGGTCATGACCCGTTGTGTATATTTTAGCACTCCCTTGGTTAAGATTCTGTATAGGTAATATTGCAAACAGTGCAGCTCCACCTTACTTGTGATTGTAACCTGGTTGAATGAAGGAAATGAATGAATCCCAAAGGGACTTCAGTTTGCACTTAATTGATCGAAATACGTGCTTGCGACATGTATCTAAGAGTATGGAACTGTATCCATTTTGGTGAATAGTTCAAAATGGATTCGCAAGATAAAGTTGAAGTCGGATACAAACTTCCAAACTGGAGACTTCTATTAGCAAACACTAGCGAGTATGATTCCGCAGTCCACCAGGTCTAAAAACAGTTCCAGTAGGTTAGATGGATGAAAAAGATGAAACAACTCACTCCCGGAAACGGTCGCGCTCACTTCCCTCATCGGACCCTCAGTTTCGTTCGTTGACTCAACGTTATGCACTATAGTTTGGTAGCCCTTTCGGTTTAATGCGACCCAAGGCTCGCAAAGGGATTTACAAAGTGAATTGTGCAACCCGATTAAAGTGTTAGCTATGTTCCATAGTGCGAATCTACGGATACGACATCAGCCGGCGACAACTGCGCTTGCATGCTCCGGTCACACCAGAACTTAAATTGGTTATATCAGAGTAACCTGCCTTTTGTCATTCTTCTGGAATCATAGCTTTCTGAGATCGCATTTTGTGCACTCTAAGAATACGAAACGGAACCAGTTCGTTATCGGAAGACTGTCGTACGCATTCTGTTTTCGCTGTAGGTATTAACAGACGCGACATTGAACTACTCAAAGAATACAGCATACATGGGCCTGAGCGTCGGATTTACTCGGAAAGAGCGAATCAATGTGCAGATAATGAAGATATTGGGAGATCTATTTATATCCGTTTGGTAATTTTACTACTGATAAGTACCTCTTTTTTAAGGATGTTCTCTTGATGGATCAGTGTGCGAATTTCCAAAGGCGTCTTTCAGAGCATCAAACTTTTCGTCGCTCGACGACTGACGAGTCGATAAAGAGTTGAGCTACTTCCCTATTAATAATTCGAATACTGACTGTTTGCTTACACAAATGCGAACCTTCCTCGGAGGTGAAGGATCCTGTGCCTTATTCAGTCATGCGCAACCATCTGGAATTCAGGTTAATTCCGTTCACATATAGACCAGCTTTGCTGAATCCACCGGATCCACAGCAAAAGCTCGCTTTGAGTGACAAAAGTTGTCTTTCAATCTGTTTGGACTTTCCGAGGTGCCCCGATTAGCGTCGTCGCTAATGAAGAAATACAGTTTGCAATGATGTCTGTGATACTCAGCTTGGATGTAGACTAAGTCTGTTATCGCATATCCCCGACTGCCATTGAAGGCAACACCTGACAAAAAGTTCAAACAGTGACACAAAATGGTGCTGATTTATATGGATAGATATGAGCACCCAGTTCAGACCTTAAAACTGTACCATTCCCTGTCATTTGTCTGAGTGGAACTGGTCACACTTGTGTCAAGCAGCCTTTTCCCATACTAAGCATGTACACACCTCTGATCTATTGTTAACCGGTTACAACCTCAGACTTCTGATCATCGCGGCAGCCTGCTACACTAGTTTCCAGGCGGTTCAAAAAAGATTGTCATACACCTTACACACTCTCGTGAGAGGAAAGTATAAAAAACAACTGATATTTTATCCTTCACACAGACAACAAACCATTGCGAGGCGTCTTCGGACCTCCAGAAGCCACCCGTGTCTATGCTCCACAGTCGACCTCGTCAACGCTGGGCCATAATGATTCTGGGTTTTGATTTCGGTGTAGCTTACATGCCAATACTTTTTCGTACCTTTAGACGGGACTCATCAAGCTGGGTAGTAGAACAAAACGTTTACAAATACACCAATTTGCAAAGGCAACTCATCTGAAACCCGGCTGAATCTCTCGTTTGTGATGTCGAAGCGTTTCCGCGAACCTTGTGAACAGTGTGTTGCGTCTATATAAGACGTTTACAACTTTTTGCGGTCATATCCACCGACACCCGATAACTCGATACCAAGTCAGCAGTCTACAGGCGACTTAACCCTAGGGCGACGTATGCGTTTACCTTGGGAAGTAATGTTGCTCACAAGCCTAATTTTCGGAGAAGCCGCCACATGGAGGAAGAACATGGGACAATATCACGTTCCTTCACTCCCAGCTCTCGCGTTTATGTCAGAAATCTTGATGGCAATCGAGCAGGATGGACACTTGGACTGGTCGTACAACGCATCGGAAGTGTGTTGGAGAATTCATCTGGACTTCTGTGTCAATCTAATACGCATCCGATAATGTCACCTAACAGTGCCACCTCACATCCTGTTACCCCCACCTGTTTTGAACGGAGGTGATACTGAGCAAACTAATGAGACCAAAAATAGCCGTAGCTCTCTCACCAAGCTCCACACAACCCCAGATACGACATCTCTACGCCCAGACTACCTGTCAAGAGGCGTGTTAGCAGGCCTTGGTTTTAACCATATGAGGATAAGCTGAACTTTTATAAGAGGCTTTTTTTGGCGGAAAAGACTTTGTCCGGTGCCCTTCTGGCCACTAGGAATACGTTACTGTGTGCTTTATTATTGATGGTTTCTTCCTGACGTTCATTGCACACCCGTAGTTGCTTCCTCTGCTGCATTAATTATTGTGTTGTTTTCCATGCAGCAAATGCAGCAACGCTGCATCCGGGCCGTTTTTCTTGGTCTGGCTGGGTAGTAATGGCTCTGAGTATGCCTGGCTGCCATGCAGCCCGAAAGAAGCACGAGGGCTGGGATACTTCCAGGTTGCCCAAGCCTAGACAGGGAAAGTCGAGATGCACAGAGGTAGGGCTCGAGTCATGGACCTCTCGCTCAGTAAATTCGCGCTCTAATCCCACTGAACCATCTCGCCCCCTCTGGGTAGTAGTTGCAACATATAAATAGGGCGAACGGGGATTAGGTTTGAGGGGCGGGTAAATGAAAATGTCCCACCCAACTGCGCACTGATGATGTCTCCTCGTATGGTGACGAAACGTTTGCAAGCCAATTGCCAAGCTCGGCGAACAGATCAACAGCCACCTGATCAACAACCAAGAAAATGTCTCTAATTATACATTGAACTGACTGAAGCAATCCACCAATCGTCATTCTACGTTTGACTTGGAACTCCGCCTGTTCCATCGCTAACCATCCTATCAACTGTGGATAATAGGTTGATATTTTTTCGTTCTTTGAAGGCCGTTACAAGTTTGAGGTCCGGTTTTCAACATAACTTGAGGCTTTGTGGATTGAACAGTTTAGATCAGGTGAAAAAGACTTGAGTCGGAAGTTGCGTTCATCCTGATCCACGCGCACGTTGTTTACCCTACGGTTATAATTTGAATTTCAAATTTTAAGTATGGACTCGTACTTCGTTTTATTCATTAATGTGACACGTACAGCGGTTGACAAGTTTTGTTCAAAATAGTGCAGGACGTGCAAATCTTCTTTTTGCTATCGCTATTAGGATATTCGTGATGATTTTTCTATGCAATCTGATTTCAAGTAATAACGTCAAGAACAAAAGGCAGCTGTGACACAAGGATTGGCACGCCCACATCACACTGTCTTCTAGGCTGACGACCGTTATCCGTAGTCGTGGGGTTCGAGTATACCTTCCCAATAGTCCTGTTTGATCAGCTCCCTTGGAAACAATAGTCATCTCACATTTACCGAAACCTTCTTGACTGTATAATTCCATGTCGCCGGATCAAGCCGGTAGACTCAATTAAACAGACTACCCGATTGTGCCCATCGTCGTTCTGGGAGCTAGTATAGTCGTGCGGCTATTTATTTACACAGAGTTAACGGGACTGCTTTAGTGATGACTGAACAGGGTGAAACAGTTAAACTTGCTAATCACGCTGATCGGGCCATTAGACTAGGATTAACCATGCATACCCAGTGTCTCCACTTTGTCCAGCACGGTTACACGCTTCCCACCCAAATGGACTTATGTTCGTTGCTGCTGTGAGTACAGATCAGCGAGATACCGGTCCAGCGGTCAAATGGTCTGTTTTTGGCTTCACCTTGTACGCATCCTCGCTTGATCCAGCGAGCATATGCGTTCTCGTTTTCTGCCTGGGACAACCCCCTGGCAAATGTTCCTATTTCCCGACCGACATTTGAGCACTATTCCGCCGCTTTGAGAAAATGCAGGTCAACCGGGGTGATTGCACAACAATGACTTGGTTTTTGGTTCTACTGGCTTCCCTAATCTCTTGCGACTATCCTCGGAATGCAAATATTTGAACTCCATCCCTATGGTTTGCTTTACCTGGAAATTGGCTTCATGCATTTGAATGTTTTTTACTCTTGCAGTGGAGTTGGGTGATTGTGTTATGATCCTGTTACAAGGTTATTCCTCTACTAATCAATCATTTGTAATTGACCAGGGAATTGGGCCTGAGCAGTTGGACAGTGGTATTGTTAAAGGCTGTATTCATGGTTGGCGGGATGGCCCAAGTGGTTAGAGCGCGAATTTACTGACCGGAAGGTCCGTGGTTCGAACCAACCTCTGCCTTTCGACTTCTCTCGACTTCTAGGCTTGGGACACTCAGCCTTGTGCATGGCGGTTGGGCACCGAAAGGGTGCTACAGCTGGACGATTATTGATTATTATTATTTATTATTGGTAGGGAGTTCAGGATGAGCACCAACACGACCTGCTTACTTCCAATTGACGTCCATATCTAGGGAAATGTATTTATCAAAGTAAGTTAGTTTATCGAGAAATACACTCATCTGCAAATCAATTTGGTTTTTGCGAGAGACTCACCTGGAACCCAGCTGAATCTCTCGTTTGTGATGATTTCAGGCAACTGAATGTGCTGCACAGGGCCGCCTCATGTTCCAGTTGCTACGATATTCGAGATATCGCGATACATGTATATTCGTAATGGACTACTCATAAGGTTGCTGAAAACTCTTCGACAGCCCACGACCTGGGTTCCAGGTCTCTCAAACCAAATTGATTTGCAGATGAGTGTATTTCTCGAGCAGTCCAATTTGGGTTCAAGTAGAACATAAGGTTGACGGAAACTCGGGGACTGCGCCTACCTGATGAGCCCAAAGTGGAAGGGCGAAACCGGTCGTGGGCTGTCGAAGAATTTTCAGCAACCTTATGAGTAGTAAGTTAGTTTATCTTTTTTTTATATTTTTTTTCGCTGTCAAATCGTACTCCTCCGAATCTAGCACTTTCTCGTATGGATAACGCGTAATGACAAGACTAAGGCGGGCGCCTAAGTTTTGATGCTTGACTGAAAAATAGCTGAAAGCGCCTTCAGGTTGTTCGTAGGAATCCCGTTCACTATGTTTACGATCTATACACTAGTAAAATGTATGACTAAGCACTATAGTCCGGCCTTTCTGTTTGGATATCTTTGAGAATAAGAGAAATATCATCTTTTATCGATTGCTTGGTCTAATTCTCGACAACACTTTCCGCGTACTTCGCAAGCCAGCTGCTAGTTGCCGTTATCGTCTAGTTTTCCTTCGATTTGTTTTATTTCGTGGGCAAGTTTTCGCATTTTCATCCTGTATTCACAGACTGCCTGTCTTGGAGAGACATCCCCATGACAGTTTTTTTAGTCCATGGGCGCTTGCAGGCCTCAGAATGTCACCTCTGTCGTCATGCGGTTTCTCCCTCGCTATCCGAATCCCTGTTTTTAGGTTCCGCACCTCATATGCTTGTTTGCGGGCGCGGAGGCAACTTGACAATGTCTACCGTACAGATACTCTTGGTGCTCTGATCCGTAGCCCAGTAAACTGACATGACGGATGTGTGTGGATGCTTCATCGCTGCGTGCGGTCGACCTCAGCTGACAGTCATCCCATTGAGCATGGTGGTACCACATAGCTGGAGCAGGATTACATGTCATATACTATCGGGCATCAGTCTCTTTGTCTATGACAACAGAATATGACCGGTTCACTTGAACCAAATGGCACTGATCTCTGCAACTCCTCGAGATGCTAATATGGAGGTCGTCCCTTCAGAATTCACAATACTGAGTTTGTTTGCTTTTGTTTGCAGAGGACCATAACAGTCCGAAAACTGTCGTTGCTTTGGTTACCCACAAAGTCACTGAAATCCATCTGACAGATTACCTTACCTTGGTGAGAGAATCAGAAAAACAGCAATTAATTCGGGGAAACTAAATTGATTGTCCCTAAACTGGACTAGTGGGAGACAGATTCCGCCACCAAACCACGTACGACAAATTGAGAGAAGTGACTCAAGTTATGAAACGCTCCTGTAAAGACTAGGATTTCAGGGTACCAATACCCGGTTGCTTGGAAAGGCTTATTCTACTGGTGAAGGAAGGCAGGGGCGAACGGTAACCGTGTTCTGTAAGCATACTCGGTTGTTCAAATATTCCTCGCTCCTTAAACTATTTACCCTCCCATATTTCATGGAATATGCACCCTTCGTTTTCAGTGGTTGAAGATAGGGTTTGCCACTACACGGATTTCGTTGTGCTCTCCGGAACGAATGTTGCAGTTGTAACGGGGGTGACCTGTATCCCATTTCCTCGTCAGGTCTGATCGTTGTGTTTTTCCTCCTAACACCTACCACAATTACATTCTTTTTCACTGTACTCCCTCGTCCAGCAAACTATACTGCGAGTTAACAACTCCGAGATTGGCCTCTTGGACTATAACGGTGAGTTTCCGGGTTGTCACATGTTAACACGATCTAATCCTTTGATTGGACTGTATATCTTTTCTTGGCTTCAGGCAACTATGCGACTTTGTATGTAACATGTGAAGATTGATCGACCCACACCAGTGACATTTTCTAAGGCGCGCGTAATAAGCCTATAGCCGTTCATTTTTCCGAAATGAAACTGGCTTAGATCTGAAATGGACTTAATCTCACCCACCCTCTACCCCCAACAAAATTGTTCTAGCACTCACAAGCCCACAGAGACCAACAAATTTAACCCCGGAGGTGAATCACCTATTGAAGCACTCTGAACTGGAAGCGTAAGAAGCTATGTCTGGTCAAAATTGATTTGAAATTCTCCCAACCTAGCAACCATAAGATGAAGGTAACCACACTAACCGACAAGACCCCTTAACTGACATTCAACACCGATCCAGTGTGCTTATGTTTGCTTATCTTACTGATTGGTTCTCTGTTTGCCTTGAAACCTGGCCAACTTGGTGACCTGCTCACCTGGCCTGATGAAGCTTTTGTGTCAAAAGCGAAAAGTTGTCCAGTTTGAGCCACCCGGCAGTATATCAGCCCCCGTGACATGACAGCTAGGCACCGAAACAGTGTTACTGCTGAAAGGTTATTATTATTATTATCATTATTATTATTATTATATCATAGCTATCTACTTGATAACCCTAATCCCAAGATATCGTTGACTTAGGGATCATTCTTGTTTGTTTAAAGCATGTTTTTCAGACCTGCGTGCTGTTGTCCTCCTAGCATTTTACGCTCGTGTTTAGTCAGACATTCTATCTATTTCAGGAACGTTTTCAGTGAGTTCTCTGGCACTCGGTCATCTGTTTTCTCCAACACACCATATTATTGCATTAGTAGAATTGCTGGAATGGGCCTTTAGTATCGGGGTAATCAGTTTTTCTCCTGGAAGGATTATTGTTCCGCATGCTGTCAACACTAGTTTCACTGCCGGTTGTGAAAATACCCATGCTGGTGTTTTTTTTGTGCCAGCATACCGCCAGTCCGCCAACTATGCATCGGTAACAACCTTTTGTGTTCTTCAATATGTCTTACGAGGTTCACTTCAAAGGTAACGGTTGGGAAAACACTTTGCAGTGCATAATTGCATATATCCCTTTACAGTTTTACGCCAGTGCAAAGCTTCATGGGTTTGCCTGTCAAGTTTGTTCGAGACTGTTAGTGGGCTGCACACAGATTATTGCCATTTTGGCCCACTACTGGTTCATGGTTCATTCACCAATCGACAATATACATATCACGTTCTAAGGTTTTTATGATCCTCCATTCATGTCGGGAAATCGTGGGCTGCAGACAACTTGATTGACGGGAGAATCAAACCACTTGATTAAGGTCACCTGCAGGATGACCTTGGGGTAGTGGGTGTGCTTATCGGGTGCTTATCTGATGAGATTGAGGGTCCGGTTCTGGTGATTAATATCGTAGTGTTGAACGCCTGTGCTGCTAATCGATCTCATGTTACCACTTTTAAATCTGGACGGTAAAGGTTCCTTCACTCCCTGGCAGGTACCTTGATGCGAGATACACTGTACTAATAAGTGCTTCTTGAGCTCGGACGGGCTGCCGGTCTTTTTCTTCGCAAACTAACAACGAGCAGTGGCGGCAGGTGACGCTATACCCATGGCTTTTTGGCTTCATGGTTGAGTTAATCTGGCTTTAATGTAAACGGTTTCGTTATTCACCGTTGAAGCCCTACGTTCACACACTTCCACATAGGCCACAGTCAGTTCTCCTTCTCTCCCATGTCACAAAATCATACCACTGGTGTTTTTGCTCCAGTCTGTGTGACTGAAAGAAGATATTTGTCTTCATTTGCTGTGAACGTGATCACATGTACCCAATTCGCATTCCTTTCAGTAGACGGCTCCGGTTATTATCGTTGACTGAAGTGTTGATGTTCTATGCTTCTCTTGTTTGGTAGTGTTGCAAAATATGGATATCTTGGGTGTGCTGCCTGTTTGTCGGTTTGTTTACCGAGTGTGATAGTTAGGCTGCAACGTCTCGTCTCCAGTTAAGGAGACATTATCAATGCGCAGTTGAGTTGCTTCTGCTCTGCTTGCGTTTAAGTAGTTCCTGAACACTGTGTAATATTTTGCCCTTTTTAGTTAGTTGTGAGGTGACTTGCCTCAATTTCCGATCGGATGAGCCAGGATTTCAAATACGAGGCATTAAAGCGACTACTGATTATCCTAGGTGAACTTTGGATATCACGTGGGGACCGGTCGCTCGATCAAAGCACATCACACTTAATCTTTCTTGTGTCATGCTGGCCGAACGCGAACCATGAAATGTTCCTCTGGAAATCTGCAGATGGTCTGATGTGACTTTAGGATGTTCTAAGAGATGTTCAACTTGTGGTATGAAAAATAGCTTTGCCTACTCTCACTTTATATTTTAATCTGTCTATTCCAAGATTCCTATCGCTGTGTCCTCATTCTTGTAACCAGGTATCGTGAAACCTTGACGTCAGAAAGTTATGTGAAGATATACTTCACTATTCACATCTGGGGACATTATTCAGTCAGACGTACATGGTGATTTCTATTAGCTTGCATCCCCGCTTTGTTTTCGAGTAAAGTTGTTGAAAGGTCTTCTGACGTGATCGTTCGCCACTGTAAGCAGCAATCAAGTGATCGTGGACCGTCATCATAAGGATACTCTCATTTGAAGGTGCAATATATGTCCACCGTTGTCAGCGACCGTAAGGCTATTCTCGTTCATTCCTATCGCATCTATAATTCCGTTTTTTTTGTCCGCCACATCGTCTTCGTATCTTTGGTCATTCTTATTTATTTCTTGTACTTTTGATTGTCAGCCAGTTGCCAGGGGACGTTTATTAGGAGCGCTTCTAACTAGCCTCTTTGAGTAGTTTGTTGCCGTTTGCTGTTATCGACTCGAAACTTCGTCTTTTCTTCTTGGCAGAAAAGTTGGAATCTTCGGCCACGGCGCTCTCATCTCTGTCCTTTGTGCGCACAGTATGGATGCTTCAAGGTGAGCGAGTTCGATGTTCACATATTCAAGGGGCTCAGGATAGCACAGTGGTTAAGGCACGAAATTATTGACCGTGGTTTGAATCCAACCCCGTCATCTCGAGTGTTCCTGTTTAGGCTTCGGCAACCTGGCAGTATCTCAGCCCTCGTGCTTCCTTCAGGTTGCATTGCAGCTACGCACTGATGGGGTGTTACAGCTAAACGGTTGTGCTATTAGTATTTTGTACTGTTCAAGAAGTGGGCATGCTCTGTCACTTCTCTTTTTTTGTCTACAGACCCTGTTGCCGAAGGACTACTGAAAGAAGAACATACTGCGATAACGAATAAGGAATTGGATGCTTACAATAACATAGCAGAGAAGGTCATGTAAGTTACATTTGGCTCAATCTTGGTGCTCCTTTCCAAGTTAGGCGGCGTTTTACGCCATGAAGACCCAGCAGTATGTTGAGGAGCCACCACGGGTGGCTTCCGCCTCACTGTTTTTGAAACATTACCTTCGGTACGTGATTGTCAGGATCGGGTCTCTTTTGTTGAACCGTATTTTTTCCGACTAAACTCAGAGTTCCTTTATGGGAGGTTTAGTCGAGCTTGACGGCTAGTTCAGTGTTCCATAGTTTGTCTCGCCACTTCATCATCATTCCTATGGAAGGTTCTGCAGTAGACGTCTTTTTCTAGGATATATTTCTTGAAGCATGAAATTTCTTCCCATTGGAATTCTCCCCCGGGGAGACACCTCTATAGCCAAGGAGAATATGGCTCCAGATAACTCAGTGATTAGGGTGAAAAGGTCCGCTGTTCGAACCCAACCTCAGCGTTTCGACCGCTTCTGTCTAATCTTGGGCAACCTGACAGTATCTCGCCTCATGTGCTTCCTTCGGATGGCATGATAGCTGGGTATTGGAAAGTCGTTACAGCTGAACTATCATTATTGCCCCTAAATTGCTAATTCGTTCTCCAGAGGGGAGGAGAGGGCAATTGTGCAATGCAAATGTCCCCTAGTGCCACCCAGGTTTATCATTAGACTGCTGTTTTAAATAGTTATTTGCATAGGTACGGCTGCTCACCATTTTACCACAGCAGTAGGTTCTTTGACCTCACTTATCCGAAAGTTTCGCCCTGGACACGCATGTGCAACCACTCATTGGACCGCTCCACGTTTGCGATATCGCTTATGGGTTATCGGGTCCCAACACATACCGTTGCCTTCAATATATAAGAATGTCGTCGTGATAGATTATTTCCCATTTGTTCCTCACATAGCACTTTTTTCTATGGTTACTAGTTTCGTCCCTCTTGGAGCTCATCAGGTATTGTGTATGAAACTCGCGAAATTCATTTGTTTGTAAATTAAGTTCGTGTTAATTTGGCGTTTTGGGTTTAGGTGAAAGAAAAGTACTTCGTGATAAAACCCATTGGTAGGGTTTTTATGTCCCTCGTAATATGTTATTGCAGTATCAGAAAGAAATCAGGATATTCTGCGAGTGTTGGAAAGGTATGGGACAAACCAGGCAATATGCAGCCGAATGCAGTGCGCCTTCTCAAAGCGGATTGTTGGATGAATTACAGTATGAACGAGAGCATTTGCTTTAGGTCATCAAACCGAAAGAGCATTGGGAAGAGTGATACAAAGTTCCGCTTAAAGAGACCGGTGGAAAAAGTAAGAGACGAGACAACGGATCAGAAAGAGAAGGGAGGATCGAATGCACAACATCTATTCATCAGTTCTAACAAGGTAGAATTAATGTTAAAACCACCTCGCGGCTAAGTTGAAGCGAAGTCCATTCGATGAAATTCATCAGCTAGTTTTTATCACTGGAGGGGAGTCGGGCGAACCAATCCCATTGGTCAAGCGTGAACACATCCAGCTCTCCAGACGTGATAATTCAGATACATCCAATATGTGGAGTAGAGGTAACACACTCACCTCGCATGTCACATGTCCGGGGTTTGGACCCTGACACAACCAACCATATACACAGCTGATGAGCTCTAATAAGAGTGAAACTCGAGTTGAGTGTGGTGTGAACTCTCGGGAATAATTGCGCCGGAACAGGATGTGGACTGTTCGTACGAGAGCAATGTGAAGGCGAATTCTACAAACTCCGCAACCACCCAAAAATACTTGGTACTAGTCAAGCGTTATTCCTAACTGTTGACTCTTAAACGTCTTGGGCGGGTTTATCAATAAAATTTCACGACAAAAGTTACAATAAACGGTCGTCAGCTTATTTTGCTACAAATCAGTTTTTGATCTCTCTAACAGATTGGCTTTTATTACACGACCAAATCTCATTTGAAACTCTCTAAATCTCCCCACGTTACCGACAGTTTATAAGTAGCTCTGAGAAAAATGAAACCTCAATCTGAGAATTCGTCACTCGGTGAACCTGTCAACACGTGACCACGTGATGTGGGTTCCATGGCTGAAGGATAAGTGACGGTATATGTTGTCCAACTATGAGTTAATCACACTGCCGATCAGCTTCTTATGGCTAAGTGATCAAACAACTAGCGGGGAGGGTTCGAAACTCCCTGTAGTTACGTGAGAGCGCCCTGCTGGTGATTCTCAATAAGGGCGAAACAGCTGCACAATTCTTCGACATCGACTGGCCTCACTTACAGGACGAAATGTCAGGTTGAATGGTCAGATCACTTGAGACAGATCTTCAAACTGTTTTACATTGAGAGTCACGGGGAAGCAGTTATGGTTAAATTCACTTATTTTGGAGGATAGCAATCCGGTTCCTCCGTTGAAGGCGACGATTTTTTGTTCTAGATAGATTTTCCATATTCTTCATGCAGACCACCATCTTCATCCAACAAAAATGTATGAATTCATCGAGAAGATGCTGCTGTTCAGTCAGTGTGCTTTGTTGGTTGAGACTTAATTAGCTGCTTCAGATCACAAGAGAATCGACGGATATTTCTTCTGCGGACAGATTTTGTATGCTGTTTCGGGAAGGTACCCCGAAGCAGCGCCCCCCTAAA
The DNA here is from genome assembly GCA_003604175.2 of Clonorchis sinensis. Classification (NCBI taxonomy): domain Eukaryota; kingdom Metazoa; phylum Platyhelminthes; class Trematoda; order Opisthorchiida; family Opisthorchiidae; genus Clonorchis; species Clonorchis sinensis. Next base: position 20,908,223 of record CM030371.1, on the reverse strand, counting down.
TCGATGCCGGGTGTTCTCTCCGAAAATCACAGGTTGTGGCGTGTTAGTTCATCCATTCGCTTTGGAATCGGAAGATTAACTGAATACCCTATGTCCGCCTTTTGTCGGAATACAGACGAAACCGAACTGTGAATACCTCTCAGGAGCGAGCGATGTTGCTGCGTCCTAGTGGCACACTGTACTTCCAAAGAAAAACCACTTCGGAGAATAATATTAGTCAGCCTATCGCGGGAGGTGAATTGTTTTTTTTGAGGATCGAACGCCGTTTTGAAATCTTTAGTGACATTTCTTTGGAAAAGTCTTTTGTGGAGGACTTGTATGCCTAGCAGTTGTTCAACACTTGCATATTCGGATGCTTTTATTCTTGGCGCCTCATTTGTTTTTCTGGCTGGATTGTTCTGTTGACCCGTCTGCTTTAAATTCAACCCATAAATACTTTTGCACGCCACTTTTCAGGCAACGCCTTCCCGAGGTAGAGATTTGGCGATCGAATCGTTTGATTGCTCAACGAATGGGGTTTCCGGCAGTGAACTGGCATTGTCCTAGTTCCAAACTAAGCGTTGTTGAACGTCCGATTCCAAACCGAACGTCAGCTGTGGGTTAGTCAATGAAATATCCCTGTAAATTTCACCCTTCCTGTTTCGAATGCTGTGCCCCAATCACTCAGTCCGTATCTTAGCTGCATCAATCAAATGTCTCTCGCATACACACATTAAATTTTATTTAAACGTGTTGTGTATACTTTTTTCGTCTTGTGTCTTATGAGTGTAGCATTCAATTTCAGTATTCCCCCGGGAAGAGATTACGGGGAATGGTGGTATTTGGCCTCTCCTAAAGATGGCTTTTCTCTGGAGGGTTGTCTCCTTTGGGGGGGGGGTATGTTTTCCAATCTTTGCACACATTGTCAAGGGCAGATTCTAGTTAGAAATATCCACTATAGATTTCATTTGGCATCGATTATCCCTAGTTGCTTACTTGGGAACGTTTTATGTTATCCCACCATTTGTGGCGACTCAAACTGTCCATTACACAGTGGGTGTTATTGCCCTGTAGCTGCTATCACTTCGGCAGAGTGCACATTTCCTGTTTGGCACGTGGATGAAAATGGTGACCGCTGCAGCGACTTGAGCATGTTGGGAGTCAGGAGAGGGGTTCCTTGGGTTGTACCTCACGTGACATTTCATTGGTTTGGCTAGACGACTAGTCGATATTGACGGCTGTCAAAATGCGATGGTCAATGAATTCCTTCACTGCACCGCTCTCCAGGATTCAATTGTCTCTTGACGTGATGATAATTTAAGTAGAGTAAAATGGAAATTTTAATTGCCTTTTTAAAGTTATTTTTAATGGAACATTATCGATACGAACTCATCCACTTTTTGATAGTAGCCTGTTGGACTATCCGGCAGTGACTTGCTATCGGTGACAACTCAGAAGGAACCACTTCAAGGACAGTCGCAATTGGGAAGATGGTTGTATCCGCTGTGATAGCCCGGAATCGCTGCATTGAACTATCCAATTGCCATACTTTGACCGCCGCCTACCACCTTCCATGTTCTCCAACAGAAGTCGTTATTCCAGCAGCGATCTCACTTGTGGCCCTATCTTCATCGTTGGCCTTTATAGTTTTGGGTATCGTCGTCGGATATAAGCTAAACCGAAGAATTGCTATTCCAGCAATTTGCACGATCACTCTTAACTCGCGACATCTTCAGGCGTATTCCACTGTATTGACAGGATGGATGCACTATGCTGTACCTAGTATTCTACGTTGCACTTTGCTATGCACTGCTATGCTATACTACACTATACTGGAATACGCACTATACAAACAAATAATAGAAATGGTCGTTCAACTGTAACACCCTGTCGGTTCCAAGCTGCTGTGTCACCTGATGAAGCACGAGGGCTGAGCTACTGCCAGGTTGTCGAAGCTTAGACAGGAGCAATCGAGATGTTGATTTTGTGTTTGGACCACGAACGTTCTGGCCATAAATTTCGCACCTTAGCCACTCAGCCACCTCGAGATCTATTCTATGTACTATAGTACACGCTACAGTATACTATGTTGCTGCACTGTAGTATACGGCATTGTGTTGTGCTATGCCATATTGTGCGTTACCAAACTATGCTGTGCTATACTGTACTATTCTTGTTATACTATCATTTGAGTGGTCACTGGGCTGTATTGAAGAAGATTGGATGATGGTTTAAGATATAGCTACTAAAGCCACCCGTTATGGAGGTCCCAACAAGGTCAATTTTACTGCTGTCCAGTATCAAGGTGTTGAAATTACGTCACCTGTCCAACAATCCTGCAATTTGTCTAGATAGGAACCACATTGTTCATTATGCAAGTCAATGATGCGCGCGTGAATGCGGCGATACTAGGTCATAGCTTGCGTTCCTGCAAACGTTCAGTAAGTCGAGAACAGTCCGTGGTCGCCCACTATTACTGCCTGTGTGAAATAAACCGTTCCGTATACACAATGTCCACTTATAAGCCCATCACGAAGGCTAGTTTTTGGAAGGGTTAATATTCAACCATTTTTGTTACTCGATAGAACCTTGGGAGCCGCCTGTGTTATGCACGGAACCTCCTCCCCTTTCCGACGGGTTTCATGTATCGGCTGAGGCGATGTTCCGTGTAAGTTGGCCTTATTTACTCTGCGCTTTGGTATAGTCCCGTGGTCGTGCGTATTGAGAATTTCACGCAGTATATATATATATATATATATCAGCACCTAATATCCAATGTCTAATATATATATATAATACAGTACAAATAATTTTAGGTTTATCATGTCTATGTAAACTTACTATTTTCACACTCGCTACTTTGATTTACTGTTGCTGAGAAGAGCCACTTTCATCTTCCGATGGATCGCGCAACTGAACCGCGTAATATCTACTAAAACCACACACCGTCTCTTGACGGAATTCGTCAGAGCTGTTTTGTCGTTAACAAACGCACAGACTATACACTAGTGATGTGCACCCGAACGTCGCTTGCATGTTACTACGCTGATTTGGACATGCAGTTGGTCGTTTGATTCGTCTGTCCAGTTCGCTACGTCCTAGCCACGTCAGGGGCCCTTTACTTTAGGCTTACACGTCCTGAAGCACACCAAAACTTGTCTGTCATTTTCCTCAGTTTATCATTCTCCAGTCCGAGTTACTATCCGCTCTACGGTTAGCCTGTCCAAATGCGGCATACCAGTTAAAGTCAAATCGCGGCTAGATAGCAGACAAATAAAACGTGGAACCAAATGTGGTTACCTGCGTGGCTTTCAGCTGCTGTTCGAGGATGAACCGCAGTTCTTTCGTTGACGTGATAAACTTGGAGGAAGATCCTCGGTGCCACTATAGTCGTGTGTTTCCCGCGGCGGCTTCAGACCGGTCCCTTAGGTTGGAAAGAACGTAGAACTCGGTGCGCGCCGAACATATATGAACGGAGTGACGTGGATTGAAAGTTCGTGTCAAGACGTGGGATGAAGTAGGCGACAAGGCGACGAACAAACTGCCAGCAAATTCACGCGCACAACGCGTGGTGCAGCTGTTGGGCTGCCCCAGACTGCCCGGTCTAACAGTTTTCGAGCGTGGCAAAGGCTCCTCCGTACTATTATTTGGCTTGCTGCTGGAGGCAGCAGGTAATCTTGAAGTGAGCCGATGGCTACTCTTGTTTCAGTGAACGACTGCTCACAAATACAAGCACGGAAGCATCCAAGCCCCATTGATTCAGTTTAGCAGCAAAGCTAGCTCAGCTCAACTAGATATTTCGTTCTTCGGCAGATCAGCGTATACGGTTTTGCGCCCGTCAAAGTAGATGGATATAACTTTGTGCTGGTCCGTATTCGTTGGGCCTATGGTCACACAACAACCTCATACGGACAACTTGGGCGACACCGTGAGGAGCGCTTAGTAATCTGGCTTGGCACGATCGACTGAAGAATACAGTGAGCATGTCTTATTGCGTTTTAGTGCCCATTGTTTGAAATTTCAAGTTACCCAGTATGGTAAGACTAAGAAAGGCCACCGAAGTAATCGGATTAACTAACTGGCCGGATGTGTATTCAGATCCACGCAGGAATTTGTAAGCCGCTTTGTTATACATACTAATGGTGAACGATCCAGGTGCATATCCCGGTGAATGTGGTATGTTGTTCGCGTTTGCCCGCGAAAGCTCAGTTGACTCTCTTTTGGTATAATCGTCCTTCGTAGGAACTTCAAGGCAGCCGGGTGACGGAGTGACGACGCAGTCATCTGGTGCTGGCGATGACAGGCAATAGAAATCTAAATCAACAATCGGCTTCACCTCGAAATCTGTTGAGAACTCATTAGTCTCAGGTGAACCTGACTAGGACTTTTAGTCGAATGCGTGCGGCTCTGTCCTAGTGTCTTTTGTTACTGTTTTTGCTGGTATCGTTACCGTCGTTGGCTTTTATACGTAGAATTTCGCCGGTGAAATCTGGCCGACCAATCGAAACGAGAACCAGCCTCAATTTCTTTTGACTAATTTCTGGAGAAAAAAGGAACATTCCTCTAGAAATGAGATTTTATGGGCAGTCAATGATCCAAAGACGCATGCGTTTCCATAACTAGCCTACTTCATTGTTCTTGATTTTTTACGCCTGTTCACTGTTGTTGATTCCTGTTCGCGATTTGAATCATACTGAGTTTTTTGTGTGTATCGGTGTCTTTTATGTTTCGGTTTTCTATACCCACCTCACCTGGTTTTCAGAACGTACAAGTATTACTCAACTTGTACTGCAACAACCAGATGAAGTTTGAAGATGGTACGTGCTGCAGGTCGGCGGAACCCATTACCCCTGTCCAGCAACGATGCTTCATTTTCATTGGACTGTGGTGAGTAGCCCTGCTGTTATCTTCTTTGACGTCTTCTTCCCGATGTAACATCTCAGGTTTATATCTCACCTAATGTCATCATTGTCATTATTATCACCAGCAGCACTTTCAGCTGTAAAGCCGCATACACGTCGCATGTGACTATATCTGCCATAGTTTGGTTCGCCGATGATCTGGACAGATAGGGAGTGGATAGCTACGCATCAAAGTTGGTAGTTGATATAGCTGATGCGTGATGTCAATGAAGTTTTCTGTGGTGAGATCCGGAGGGAGGGCTATGCATTGCAGGCTTGGATGCTTGCAGGCGCTTGGATGAATGCGCGCCATTGAGCGCCATGTCTGATAATGTCTCTAACCATTGCTGTTTCCATTCTTGGAGTCCACATCCAGGGAGACGACAATTATCAGCGCAGCTGAGTTTGTTGATAATGGCTTCCATGCTTCAATGCCAAGTTACTGCTTGTTCTCCTTTAAGTTGTTTCCATCCTCCGCTCAAACTCCAGTCAGAACTAGGGGGCTATCATTTATACTCCTTCAGTATCCTCACGAATAAACTGTAATCCAGCTTGGATAGGATAGCCAAAGGGGAAACAACAATGATGATAGTCTACGAATAAATGGAGTATGACGGGGGATGTTGTCAATTAAGCTGTGAAAACATAAAGGTGCTAATCGTGAGGCAGTCGAAACAAAAGAACGTGGAAATTCATGCGCCTGAGATGAAGGTATCTAAACAATACAAGTAGTCTCTCAGCTGTAAGACCTTCTCGGTTCCAAGCTGCCATGCCACCCGAAGGAAGCACGAGACCTGAGATACTGCCAGGTTGTCCAGGCCTAGGCAGGAGCAGTCGAGATGCCGAGGTCCGACTCACAATTTTCCCATCCAGCGTAACTCCTGTTGTAACCAAGTAGTTAGCGGTTATGTATGCTAACACCCATGATCTGTTTCTCCGGAGTACAAGATGGAGTCAGGGTGCACTTTTATTGATCTTTTTCAATTTGAAAGAGATGGTTTTCGCGAAAAAAAATTCCGGACGGTTGGTATGAAGATTACACTGCATTTTTCGCCGAAGTTGAATACACATAAACCATCCATAGCTGGTGTGCACATGAAAGTGTCCTGCATGTTCCTAGGGTGGAATCGTATTTTGTTTTATTTTTGTGTAGGCTTGGGCAACCTGGCAGTATTCCAGCCGTCGTGCTTCTTTTGTGTGATGTGGCAGCTAGGCACCGAAAGTGTGCTACCGTTGAGTGTTTGTATATTATTTATTTGTTATCAGTTTGTTCCATTTGACTGTTTCACCGAAGGCCTTCCTCGATCGTAGCGCGCCAGGCACTCCCTACTTTTAAATTATCCGCCTTGGAGCCCACAAACATGGATTCGTCATATATGTTTCAACCCGGATGGTTCCAGCCCGGACACTTTTACATCGTACCGCTTGATTTTATTTTATCCATTGTGCTCTTGTCGCACCACATCACTTCAGAAGTATGGTGTGGCGCAAACTGTATTCATCCGCTTTACCAAAAACTTAAAAACCAGCCACTTGTCCTCTGAACAGTGCCATGAGCTGAGCTCGGAACTGTGTGTACTTTACCTATAGATCCAATTGAGCTTAGTTCTGATTAGATGTTTATCTTTTTGAACTTCTCCCTCTTTCTTGAGCTTGTATGTAATTGCTGAAACATGCTTGGCTACAGCTGTACCATTACTGACTTATCATGCCGTTGTACTCAATGCTCATCGGCTCATTTCAGCTGCAATTCCGAACACTTTCACTTCATCCTTAATTAGGCGGACGTCCGCAGATTGCTCTAAGCCTCTGTAGATTGGTGATCTAACAAAGATGTGACTTTAAATGCACTACAGTTTTGTAGCATCACGAGAAGATGCCATATGACCAGAAACCATGGCGCCCGTGCTCACTAGCGATCTACATTCCCGCAATTACAATCGTGCGAGGTCTAGCAGAACACACTGCGTAGCTACGCCCCATCTCTTTGAGATGGTTCTATTGGCCACACAGGACTATGTTTATCTTCCGTGTTTCTGTCAGTGAAGTGTCCCTTAGCCCTGTATTTATTTGTGTAACGTCTTTAGGTGGGACTGAGCAAATCTCTTCTGCTGAATAGCTATATTTATTGTGCTGCAGTTTTTCTATTTTTAGTTGACCAGATTCTTTTGATCCTCAGCTCACACTTCTTTTTTCCATAGTGTCATCGCTTCGGTACTCTGTTTCATCTACGACACCTTCATTCGGTCGCGAAGTAAGTCCTACCCTGTTCCAATCTGGACCCATGTTGAGTCGGTCTTATTTGTTATCGCTACGTGTATTATCAAACGGTTTTGACGCGCGTTCGTTGCTCCATAAACCCCCTGCTCTTGATTTTGTGAGAGTACTTTATCAGGCAACATATTGCCACAGCAGGTGAACGTTGACGTTCACCCGTGAACAAAAGAGAAAAACGCCACAGTATTTACTACTCCCGGTCAGAACGTGATGGAGGGTCTGGGTACATGGAGCAACATCCCACTTTTCACTTGTAAACTTGTGCAAACTGCCTTCCCGATTTATTTCTCCTCTTGTCTAGTCGACATCCATCACAACTTCACGATTAAGTGTACTTTATCTTCACACTAGGTATATGGTACTACGGTAAGGTGTGTGTCATGAAGCGTGTTGTTTCCCGGTTGCCTACTGGGTGAAGTTTCGCCAGTTACTATTCTTGGTCATTCTGTCGATGAAGTCCACAGCTTTTAGAGCATAATACCATCCTTTGCTCTTTCTTAGGACATTACCGCGGATTTCCCCTCCTTCCATTCATTTTTTCTCCAATAATGTTGATGTTCACACGAATTTTCACGATTACCAATGGTACATTCATTCTTTCAATAAAGATCGTCCTCGTGGGCATTCCTCTCGCTCCGAGTTTCGTGCGTTTTGTGTCCACATGATTCAGCCGCAGCCACTGTCGTTTCGGATTTGTTTGCAATACCAAAGTTCACCGAGAAAATACATGCACCATAGGTAATGTCGTGATTAGCTGAATGACTTATGTCTGTTCCGGAATAAGTGCGGTGGGGTAGGGAGGAGCAGGGTGAGGCATCCCCAAAGCTGTCGCCCAATTGATGGCTGATGATTGTCAGTTCAAGTGGGGACAACCCAAATAGTTTAGCTCCTTGGTCTATGTGCACTTCACAGTCTGCTACCCTCACACGCTGTTGCACTGTCCGATCGAAGTGAGTAATCCGTATACTGGAAAAATCCCAATACGTTAAAATTCCCTACTTTATAGTTCTCCTTCGTACTGCTGAACCCGTCAAATTCTTCTGTGATGAAGTTGTTGCAATAAAAACACCACTAATAGCTATCTTTTCACACCAAATAACACGGCTATCTGTTTTGGTTCCTCACCTGAGTCGGATGCCTCTGAAATTTTTTTCTCCCGTTAGCGTCGCGCCATTCCAATTAGTTCGTGCGACACAACGCGGTCACAGTAGAACCAAGGTCTCGTGTACACCTTTCTGTTTGTCGGTTGGTTTGTGGGCTCTCAATTTTTACACTTTCTGAAGCCAATTAATTAGTCCAAAGTCTGCAGTCATTCGGGACTTGGTTTTTGGTATCCGCTATGGATGAAGTAAGTCCACAACGTTGGACGAATTGACCGCTTTCGCCTATCAAACGGCTGGGTTCCGTTCTCTGTGACCGTTCACGATTCGTCTGCAGGGAGAGAGAAGTTGACGACCCAAGATGGCTTATTTTTCCGTTTGTACGAATTAGTACGGCAGTGAAGCATCAGTGTCAACACTGATGTTGTTGTCTTTGATGATGATGACGAATTAGTACCTCATGTTTTGTTCCAGTCGTATGCTGTAAAATATCCGCCTCAGTCTACTGTGCACTTTTCACGAAATACTTGTTTAAACCACCCTACCCTGATTGTCTTGGTGTGTTCGAATGCTGAGCTGACATCCTAAGACTGTGACCCATTTCGACGTCCAAATCGAGGTCACCAGACTGATAACTCAGTCAGCTGATGTTTGACCAAGTCCAATGTGGGAATTCCAGACGTTGATAAAACATGTAGTGATCCGCTCGATTTCATTATTGCAGTTTAATCGTTGCTCGGAAACGCCGTGCACTGTTTTTCGTGTTAGTGAAGTGTTCTGTAGTGGCCATTGGCTTGTTGTACCATCCATTAGCGTGCTCGAGATTGTCTGTCAGCTCGAGGCAGCGCGTATGTTCTCATGGGGAATGCGACGCCTAGACCTCTGACTCTGATTGGCCGATAATCTGACCAATCAGAACTCGGCCTTCGTAGAGTCAGACACGGTTTACCAAACAGCCGTCAAATGACCTAGACCAGTCGCTCCTCAGACGTGTCAGGACGATACGCACCCCAGATGTTCTTTTATTTTCTGCTACTTTTCGCTGTTCCGTACAAGATTTTCTTCGCGCAGATAAACGCGCCAATAGTTGGTGAAGTGACCAATAGTTGAGCGCACTGCGTTAGGAATACAATTAAATTGGACCTATGGAGAGTTAGTGACAAGAGTAAAAAGCGGTTTATCCTCATTATGTGAAAGTTAAGTCAACAACTTTGAATTCCTCTGCGACAACTTAATGCGAATCTCTCTCTCTCCTTCCCTCTATGAGTATCTCGCTGCCGCTGGCTATCAATCATCTGGTTGCGTTTGTCATGTTGTTTGGGCGTCCGACCAACTCTGGTGGAAAACGCTACGTATGCCCAACAACTCGGCTCACGGAAGTTGGAAGCGACCACAACTTTTCAAGAGTTCTATGAACTTGTCACTACTCTGTCACAATTCGGGCTGATACTCGTCTATTTCTTTATCTGCGATAGGTAAGCAATCGTCACATTTAACCGTGCCTCAGCTCACCAATTAATCGTTTGGTTTCACAACGGGAAACAAATTCGGCCACAGTGAAAATCCAAGAGGCACTGTACAACTCCGATCGATCTGTGTTTGTTGCTGCTGTGAGATAGAGATGTTTCTACCAATCAGCAAATGGGATTCATAGTGGAACCCTTACATTGTCACAGGCTCCAGTCACCTCCTCCGAATTTGTAAGGAAGACTTATCATGTTGTGTAGTGTGTTTTGCTTTGAAATCACCGGTTTGATAACCAAAAGCAGTTCTGGTGTTGTACATCGTGGAGGAACGCGAAATTAAGCTCATTTGGGACCCGCACGTTTGTGGTCTTGATCCTCTAGCATGCCTCATGTCGCGCATTCATGCTCTGCCACTTTGTTGTTTTGGCCTGACATCTCTGGTTCACTGTTTATTCCGGATAATTTTCTCATCATTGACAGAACTGTTCTCTTCATGAAAACGAACAAGGGCTTCACGACGATGAGCTTTCTTCTTCCGATGACCTACCTATTCGTACTCGGATTATTCTTCAGTGGTCCAACGAAAGAAGTACGTGTTAACTTGTTCTCTGTGGTGTAGACCTCTGTGAACCCGAAAGACTTGAAATGGTTCTGCAAATGCTGTGTTTCAGTCAAAATATATCTCCTTTTTGTTCATCTACATTAGAGCGGTCAGTTGTGAACCGTTTACCCCTTCAGGAATGGAACATTTGTATTTTGACTAATCTCTCTACCGTACTGTGTTTCTAAAGTTGCTTTTGACTTATTAGTGAAGTTGCTCATTACATTCCTCGCCTGTCAGAACTGTCAGAACACGAAATTTGCTGGGTTGATGGCCAAAATGAGTGATGTTAACTGTGGTCAACTTTGTTGTTGAGTCTGCCGCGTCTTAATGTTCCCCAAACGACGCCAGTCTATTTCAATGGTTGAACTTGACAATGCGAGGGAATTTCAAAAATGGACTGCTAAAGCCATCACATTGAGGTGAACACTACAACTAAATGGGTCGACAGACTTGCGGCTTACGGCTTCAACAGAAGTAGGGATCGTCAAATCCTGGAATCGCTTCCTTATCCAACAGCCGATCCGTCGTCCTTGCATGGGGCGTCGTATGTAGAATTCCCCAGATGCCGTTCTCTCCAAACTTGTTCCCTTCGATTAGGATAACTCGCTTCCATGATGTCGCCACATCTGCCTTCGTGGCTTCGAGATTCCGATGTCTCAGTCTTCCATGCTATCAGGAGAGATTGTCATCGATCCGTCCATAAGCTTCCCGGCAAGCAATGGGTAGAAAAGAGATCATACGTTCAGTATGTAACCTTGATTCCATGCAGTCCCTTTCATTGGGTTTATTTTTGTAAAGTGATGTTTCTGCATTAGAGAAGGGCTTAACAACCAGGATGTGGATACGCGTATGGTTTCTTGTATGCAATAACCTTCATAACTTTCGTGATTAGTGACTGGCAATATATCTAAATATTGATACCTTGGTTGTGTTAATTGGCTGCAGATCAGGTGGCACTTGGCTTTCTGATCCCTATGATTCCCTATCATCGATGAACCATCATACTTTGGTACGGAGTTCACGTTTAGAATATTTTGCTGATCAACTAACTATTTTACGAAGTCCCTGTATTAAAAGGAAACCGCGACCTTCCTCTAAACTCTGTTTTTCTCTTCTGCAGACGAGACTCAATCACGTTGATATCACTCGGGAATGGAAAGGTTGGATGCAACTGTACCTCTTGGTGTATCATTTCACCGGCTCCTATCGCGTAAGTCTTTACCTCACGTTTCCATCACGGTACAGTGGCCCGCCTGGGTGCCCACCTCTGTTTTCAGCGTTCTTCTATTCTAGACTAGTTTTATCAGTGATTTAACAACAGTTTACTTCATACTCGCAGTCGAATAGGAGGTGTCGACTTGTATTTGTCTCACAATATTGCGCTTTGCACCATCCTTTCTGTAGTGCAGAGGACACGAAAGGAGGATGTTCCTTTTCTTCATTGTCGAAACAACAGTTAAAGTGGGTATAAGCAAACCGTAGCCAATCTTCAGGTTTTTTGATAAGTAAGCATCCACAACGTTCCATGGGAAATCCACGACCTTGCGCTGTCTTCCAGGGGAAATCAAATTAGCATATGAAGGCTTTCATCCCATCTGCTTGTCTGGGAGGCCGTTGAAACCTTTTGAGCCACTTTGTTGAAGCAACCTGTCCCTATATTTCTGCGATACGCAGCTGAATTTCATCGCGACTGACGCATTAATCTTCATCGATAAGCCTACGGTTGGGTACTGTCTTCTTAAACTACCTCATTCCTTTGTCTTTCGATTTGCTGGTTTATGATATCGTTGTGTACAAACGTGGGCTTTTCTCCTGGTTGTCGCATCGCGTCTCTTCACAGGCACTTTTAACGACGGTCTTATGAAATTGAGAGAGCCGTGGCGCGTATGTTGCATCTTAATGACCTGCCCGATTTCCTCCTAATCTTTGGCACTTGACGTCTTTTGCTTGTATTTTTGTTATAATCTCATTTATGTAGGTGTTACCCCTGAGGTTGTTCACTCGGTTCTTTACGTCAGCGTACCTCTTCCTATCCGGATTCGGCCACTTCTACTGTTTATGGCATCATCCGCTGCCAGGATCATTGATATGGGAGGTCCTCCGGGTAAGCTTTATACCCTGATACTTCCCTCTTTCTGTTTGACTTTAGCCCTCATTTATGACCGTTTAATGAAGCAGAGGTTAGAATTTCTCATAATTTCCGGTTCTGCATTCGCAGCTTTCTGAATTCTACATTTGAAATAACTTGGAACTTGGTGTTCCAGGGTATGTCGTACACTTTATAATCGTTTTCATTCGGCACTGGACCAGCTAAATCAGCTTTTTTACTAAATGTTCGAATCCTTTGAGATGTGTGTACACCTGAACCATATTAGTTGGCCTGGTTCGAAGCTCGATATTTAAGGATTGGATCGTCCCCAGCTTTTAATTCGCTCGGGTAATCTGGCAGTAACTTAGTTCTCGCATATCGTAGCAGTGTCCCGAAAGTCAAACCGAACTGTGCTGAGAAGCCCAGAAGCACTGTGCAGCTGTTCCATCCTTATTTGGAATCATCAGCAGTGTGCACATCTCACGAACCTACAAGGAGTTTCAAATCCGCGGCCTCCCGGCTAGTAGTTTGAATACCCCGGTCACGAGCGGCTGATCAGCATCGTAATTAACTCATCCTTCACTCACCGAACCTACATCACGGGGTCACGTATTGGCGGGTTCCTGTACAGTGCCACACAGTGCTTCTTGACTATTCAGCATAGTTTGGCTCCGCCTGTAGGACGAAATCTCAATCGAAAATATCCCAACCTCCTCACACTACCGTCAAATGGTATTCGGCGTATAATCTGTCGCCTGAATTGAGGTAATCAGCGTATTTGACCTTGGCTATAAAGTTGGTTGTTATGCTACATTGGTGAATACCAAAATTCCATCGATTTGTCTTTGAGTCCGAGCACTGCTTGTTGTATTGAATTAAAATGTATTTATTGCAGCTCAGCTACGTATGCACTCACTTCGGTGCCTATGTTACACTCAAACAAACGGAGTCTTATCCACTGCGTAGCAAATAGAACCAGATAGATCTGCACTGAAGTTATCACTCTATATGAGCTGAATGTTCTCATTGGTCTGTTTATCCATAAAGGGCTTCTCCATAGTCATCGCACTGGTAGCCACGATGTAGATACAGACGAACACACTCTTAGCTTTCGATGGAAGACACTGTAGTGCACTGAGTTAGCCAGCCCCCTCAGCTTAGTTGACTGGGACTTATCAGAACATTCGGCTTTCTGTTAGCTCAACTTAGATGCCTATCGTAGTTCAATTTCTGAAGGATAGGATATCATCGTCTGTGTTAAGGTTTGTCCGTTTTTGTGGAAGGAGCTATATATCGAGAGGATAACAGTTCGTCGAAAACGGTTTTCATTTGGCAGCTAACCAGTACATTGACGGAACATCTAGCCCAGTCTGATCATTGGATGAATTTCACTCAAACATTTCAACCAAATTCCCATATCTCAGACCGTTATCGTAGGCTAGTCATGTTTTTCTTGCAGCATCAAGAACTGACGATCCCACAGGTCTTCTTTAACCAGCTGTACATGGAACAGGTGATTCGGAATGCTCCAACCTAAATCTGTCATGGTGTATATCCCTGATGATCGATACCCACGCGACGACCTACCTATTTTATCCATCTTTTGTATGTTGTATGTAGCCAACTAAGGAATCTCTGAAGACAATCTTGTTCGATGCCTTCATTTCAATAGTTTTGTAACTTTTCCCACCCTTCAGTTACGCTTCTCACTGCAAGGACTTTACTTCACTGCTCAGGCATGGTGGGCTATGTTACGTCGCTATGTAGACGTAAGTCTCTATATCCTTTGCGTCACCACGCCTTTTCTAAATTTGTTTCTAAACAGCCTTGGGCACGCACCAAATTCTTATTGATGGCCATAATGCCTGTTTTATTCTGTATGATGTGATGCACAGCTCTCGAGCCCTTTTCTTGTCCCATCTTGCCGCACAGTAACAGAATGACACGACGGTCAGTATTTCGATGTCGGCAGAGTTCACAAAATTACAACTGCCTTTGTTGTTTATTCGTAATGCACTACTCATAAGGTTGCTGAAAATTCGTCGACAGCCCACGACCGATTTTGCCCTTTTTGGGGCTCATCAGGTAGGCACAGTCTCCGAGTTTCTGTCAACCTTATGTTCTAGTTGAAACCAAATTACACGAAATTAGCGAAATACACTCATTTGCAAACAAATTGGGTTTTGCGAGAGGCTCACCTGGAACCCAGCTGAATTTCTCGCTTGTGCTGTTTCCAGGTTTCCAGCTGAGACTCTCGCAAAACCCAATTTGTTTGCAAGTGAGTGTTTTGCTGCTTTTATTGTTGTTTTTGTTCGGGTTTTCATCTGCGTTGCGACTTTGAAAGGAGGAAATGGAAAGTCATTTCGGTCTCATTAGAGACTGTTTGTTATATGGGAAGATTGCTTGCAGTGAGGGTGATGTAAAGTGCCCAGACCGCTTTTAAAGTCGTGCGTCAGATTTTCATTGCTTCATCCCAATCCTGTCAAACCACGGGGAAGGGGGATTCAAAGGTCGAAGTCATCAGCTACTAGAATGTTGAGTGTTGGCTCAGTGTTTGAAGCACCTGACACTTATTCTCGTGGATTGTGTCATTGTCTTCCACTGTGTGCCTAGGTTTGGTAAGGACGTGTTCGTTGCACTAAATGACGCGCTTCTGTTTGTTTGGGGCTTATGGAAGAAAAGTCACACAGCTAAAACAAAATTGCGTCTTGAAGGCAACTGGTTGCACTTTTCGTACACTCATCCCGATCGTCTAAGGCTGAAGCCCAAATGAGTATACGGGCCCATGACTTGCGCTGATTTAAATGCTTGAAGGAGGTACAACAAAACGTCCTTCTTTTTTGCCTTACCACGATACACAGCATACATCCGCCGATCTCAGAGCAACCAAGCAAACAACATGACGAACTATCAACCAACCGAGTGCAACAACGTTTTTTATTCAGATCTGGTCTGAAATGAGGTGAGAATGCATAGCTCGATAGTTTGTTTGTGTGGCTTGTCATGCAGATGGTCTTAATCCTAACAGGATGCGTCGATGGTTCTTACATCCCAAATGTTTGTGCCATCGAACTGACCTACTCTGCATGGTGTCAAGTCTGCTCTCGTTCGATTCTATCCGGGGTGTACTCTACTGCGCATTCCTATAGTACTTGCTTCACTATTTAGGAGATCACATTTGCGTGGAAGTAAGCCTTTCTCAGAGGTACACATTTGTTGATCAAGATGATGCCAGCCGAAGACACACGGCGGACGAATCCCTCTTTGGTGTCTCCTCTTTGAAGTTATGTTATCTCTGTCACCAAATGTTTGTGGAAATGTGAACCGGTTTGAGTATTTTTATAATCCTCAACTGTGAAGCGTCTGTGGGTGGTACATTTCTCCTTGCTGCCCTATGCATTTCATCCTCTTTTCTTTAACTTTATTGGTGCGTCATGTAGTTTTGTTGAGTGACAAAATTGAGAATTTCATCGCTTGCAGTAGCAGGAACAACCGTCTGTGCATTACTCCCGTGTATGCCAGTGTAGCTTTCGGAATGGGATTTATAAAACCGCAGGAATAGGTCATGTTCAAAGCTCACCGCATGATCGACTTCCATAGACCTAGTTAACAAGCGCCACAAAGTGGACGGAAAATGCTCACTGAATTCCAACAGATGGCAACGTGCGATCAAGACTGGTTGTTTTTTTTCCTGCAACCTCTTCCGCAACACAATCGTGCGGTCAGTCAAATCTAATTGACGTTTTCGACGGTTGTATTGTGTGCAGCCTTTGGGATTATTTGTTACTTACAGTTTCCGAGGCTCTGAATAAAATCGTGTTTTCATAGGAATATTCCACTTGTCAGCCGTTCATTTGTATACGTAAATTGCTTGCTATCGTTTTGGGTAACTTTGGTTTCTTATGAAACGTGATCAAGGCTGAAATTCTGGTCAAAATATCTATCAACTGTCTATTTTTTAACACTCAGTGATAGCTATGCATGACAGAAACACGCCACTGGTCGTCATTATCGCAAAATGCTGATACTTGTGGATGTCACACGGTACAGGAGGACGCAACTGCTTGGTTATATCTCTCAACTGTTCACGCAGTGATATAACGGAAATATATCCAAAAATATTTGAAACACGACTGACGATTCGGTTCTTTGGTTTCATTCCCTTATTCAGTAATGAGAAAGTTAGTCACTATGGTGGTGAAATCTAGCGTTCAAATGGGCTGGTCGTGCCGTACAAACTGTCGAGGAACCTTATCGCGGTGCCGTCGTTTGTGTACATCAAGCTGACACCTAACGGGTTTTTCATACCAGGCTGGTCACTGGAGAGGGGTTCGGTGAATACGGTTTCTTGTTCTTTCATGCTGAATGTCGAGACGCGTCTCACGACTCGTTCCTTAAAACTTACGCAACTTCGGTGGTGTGCCGACGCCCATCTGTCGCCGCCAAAGGCTTTAGTTAAAGACACCAACCGTTCTCCTGGTAACAACTTCGCTCATTGATTCCCAAAAGGCGAAACGCGGTCAGCTTGGCTGTCTTTGATGTGGTCGATGTGAAACGAGCAGGACAGGAAGCTGTGCTTACTCCTACATTCTGCATCGGTGTATGTTACCTATCAGATATGAGGATTCAGAAGGACTGAATACCTCAAACAGCACTCAAGTTCCCCCCCTTATCCTTTTTGCATCTGTAGCAGGAAAATTTACTTTGAATGAGGAACATCGGAAATATATGATTGTACCTCGTTAGTCGGACATCATTAAGCTTCTGGTCCGAACAGTCTTACATTTGTCCTGTTTGAATGGCACTGAATTCCTCCGATGGTGCCTGTGTAGCTTGACTGCATTGATCTGGGAGAAAGCGATGGTCTCAGGCAACTGGAGCGAGTCAGTGATGGTACCCATGTTCAATACATATGGGAACCGTAGAGTTTATTTATAATGTTTCTGTGATCCTTCTTATGGTGACACGCGAAATCGCAGCAAGCGTGGTTCCGACCAAATCAGGGCTACATTGACCACATCTTCACACCCTGCCTTGTGTTTGAGCAGCGCTTTACTCGCAGTCTTGGGGTTCCTTGACACAAGGTGTTTGCTGCTGTCGGCTGGTCATTTCTAACGGCGCTCCTCCACAGGGACCCAATCAGAAGTTCACGAACGTATCTATTCTGTATCTTCATGTCTATTTTTCGGCGCGTGAGAGTCTAATGGGAGTCATGCAAAAACTTCCCCACGAAAAGTGCTGTCGGACAAAAATGACAGCTCTCTCCTGCTCTGCTCAAATCGCCGACAAAGTATTGTAACGAACAATAGGGGGTCTTCAAATGTCGATGTTCAAGTCGTTCCAAATCGAGAACCTTATTCACATGGAGTATGCAGGTGACATTGTGCCCCTTCTTGAAAGTGAACAGAAAGTGCAGGTGAGATTTGACCAAATCAGCACCATCGTACTATCTTTGCGCCTACGAAGCGCACAGCTGCGCTTCAGCATATACAGCTTCTGCCACCCTCACACCCCGCGATCCAAGGGAAATACGGGAGGTGGCTCTATATAGCTCGACACTTGCAATAGCCCTGACACAAGCCTGTCCTATGAAGTCAATGCACAATTGTGGAATGCCCAATTCACTTTTGCCAATTCGTGCCACTGTTGGTTCGTTGGGCCCAAAGATTCGCTTATGCAATGCTAAATTACGGGCTACATTGTTGTCTGCTTAGAAAACGGCCCCTGCGACGCTGGTACATCTTCATTTATTTAAGCACTGATACCTAACACAGGTTACTGGTGTTTAATGGTTTTTGTGAATTCTGAACGAGATAGTTAGAAAAAGGCTGATTGTATCAACCACATCTAGTATTCTAAACTGTGATAGGTTGTTCACGTTCTGTGCATGCTGATTCATCTTCTACTGGAACGGGTGTTTTTCTATTTGCTTTTTTTTGTGTGGTGACTTGACAGAGATGATAATCAGTTTACAAAAGGTCTGCTTTCCAGGATGTAACTTCTCACTGGTTTCGATTGCATTATTGTAGGCAGTTTCTATTGGGATTATCTGAGTGAGCGTTCAGGGATGTGGATACGACAGAATGACTGCCTTAGCCTAGCTGTATGTGCCGATGAAGCCAGTGCACCTGCACTTTTGGATAACGTATCTAGGAGATAGTCCACCTTAAATGCACTGTTGCCTCTGCGCAACTCTTCCTTAGGTTACTTCATCTTTTTACCGTGTTACATTGCGATTTAAGCTGATTTACTTTTGCCGTTTCTCCGAATTACTATTATCCGCAATTTTCCATGTGTTCAGTTTTCCGGTGTGCTCATTTTAGTGGCCGAATCATAATCTGCTAAGTCTTGGGCATTGCCAGTCATGTTGAGGGACGGCACAGAACTTGCCTTTGAAATCCATAGGCCTTCACCGCTCTGATAGGAAACGTTCCATTAGCCAAAGCAGGCCGGTCGCAAAGCCAATTTCGGCGCTCAGAGCTGGTTTTTGTTGTGTGGAGGGGTCCTTGAAGCGAGAGACTACTATACGAACGTGTCTTGCATACACAACGTGTGTCTTATTCCAGGTTGATTGATCTGCGCATATGTTCGGTCGCAGTGGAATAGATGCAAACAAATGACTCACTGGACGTAGGACAAATCAATGAGTGATAATAATCTTGCCTGTTATCGTCGGTCGAGGCTAGAACTCTGTTATTTCGCCAATGCGAACTCACAACTACTAGAAAACTGGATTTCTGTCGCTTCCTTGCAAAAAAGTGAGGAATTTTCCCTAACTTTCTCTTCTCTAAGTTGGTTCCTTGGCAAGGGCTGCTTTATTCTAAGTAGAAGCAGCCATTTGCGGAGAGAAAAAATAATCTTTCAGCTGTAACACCCTTTTGGTGCCTAGCTGCCATGCCACCAGAAGAAAGCACGAGGGCTGGGATACTGCCAGGTTGCTCAAGCCTAGACAGGGGGAGCCAGAGGTCAGGTTCGAAACACGGACCTTCCAGTCAGTACATTCGTGTTCTAATTACTGAACCACCTCGGAGAGACTTTGTTCTTGTGAACCACGCCACACAGCAATAAATACGGATGCCCTAATCGACCCATGCTGATTTGGTTCGATATGTATTCTATCTACAGTACTGTTGCTAGCAGTTATATATTATCGATCATTCAAAACTCTTCTAGTTGATCGTGATGTCCTCTATTGCTCCAGTTACCACCCCCTCGCATCCTTTCTATTCTTTTCCTCTATTCAGGTTGTGTTTCGCTTAAATTTTCTTGTGCTGGGTCTGTGCCTGGTCATGAACAGGGACTACATGTTCTATCATTTTATGCCTCTGGTCACGTTCTGGTTCACCGTCACAATGGTTGTCATGCTCATTATTCCGCGAGTATCAGCATCCGACGCACGGAACCCATCTTCGTTCAGCTCAGTTCGCGATTCATCTTCGCTACTTCCGGTGGATTCACTGGATTCCATTCCGTCCGAGCTAAAATCACCGGTCGGGATGAATGTTGTCTCACCTTACGTGTGCGACTGTGATTTCGATTCCAAATCTTCCCCTACCTCACCTTACCTAAGTGAATGCCGCCACACTAGAAAATTTGGCTTTAACGCTGCCGAGTTACCTAAACACCTTCGCGCATCTCAGTCGTCATCCAGTATAGACGGACGGAGCCACCAAAAAGCGTTATCTATGGGAACAGGATTCGACTTGCGCCAATGGTTGGCGATGACACAGCCGGTGCCTTTAAACGAGCCACGTACGAAGAGGAAAAGCAAGGTCCTGACCAACTCCGGACCGCCTTGGACTGAAGATTTGATTCGGCGCGTATGGTCCACGACAAGCGTCGCCTCGAACATGCTGCCTACGGTTCCAACGCGTCGTACATTTCCCGAATCAATTCTCTCTATGAAACGCTATTGCTGTTGTTTTCATGTGCGGCTTGCCGACCTGCTCATTTTGTTCAAAATCATCCTATTGATTGTTGGCATCGAGCTGCTTTATCGATCACCGTCTTTCTTTCATTTCGTCTTTTTCTCGGGGTAAGCACTGTGTTTAGTTTGTTAGGAATTTTCCTTTGTCTCGCTGGCAAACAAGTTGGTATGATTCACTAAGCACTTTCGGTGGCCGCTTGGCTATCGAAGAGCTTTCAGCCTTGATGGCCGCCGGCAATCCTGAGTTGAGACGGTGTCTTCTAGAGGCTCTGGCGGGTTATCGGTGTAGTTGGGAACATATTGCGAGAGCAAACAAACTTAGATCCATTCATGTTGTTTTTTCTTCCTCAGTCAGATCCACACACAAAATCCCGTATCACTACTGTTGGACTTTTGGAACTAAGTGTGCATAACAAAGAGGATATTCTAACTTACTCGATAAAAAGATGACAGTTTCAATAATCCCCGTTGTGATCGTTGGGAAACTTGTGGAAGAGAAACCAAACTGGGTAGAGTTGACTTACGGTGATGCGAATATCCACATCAACCTATGCTTTCTCCTGGTTTCTTTTTGGTTTTCACAAAGAAGTCCGGTTTTCTCCCCCTGATTGATTCCTATTCTGACTCACTATAACCTCCCCACTGTCCTGTTTTAGAGTCCAAAGGTTTCTCTTTCAATCGACCGCGGTATCTCGAAGCTCTTTCGATAAGCCAACTAGCAGCACAGAGTTACGTGGTGACGATGCATGGTTTTATCGTTGGTCTATCGACCGTTATTCGGTCGTTTACGGTATTCTGTTTGCCCTAGCCTGCGAGTGGGCAAGGCGCGCCAAATGTTTGAATGACCTGAAATCGGGCGATCTGGGTCTTCCTGCTCCGCCGGCGGAGTTCGCCACACCGCTGCTACAGGCAGGTACAATTGCTGCGCATAAAGCCACATCAGACAGGTGTGGAGAAACTCTCAACCGTTTTACATTTGATCATCTAAACTTGGAGACCTCCCAGTTTGTGGAATCGTCTTTGGCGAACAAGCCCAGTATTCCACCTGCCTCAAGCAACGGTTCGGTAGTGAATTCCAGCACTTCAACTAGACTTAATCCTTCATCCGGTCGTCTGAGCTTTTACACATCACCTCAATATTCCATTTCAACATTTCAAACCATGGGATCGGGTTTCGGATTTCTGTCAAAGATCACATGTCGCCGCTTCACTGCCGTCTTTCTGACGGTCCTCGGAGCCATCGGGATCGGGGTGGGTTTCCGTTCTGATTACGTTATTTTTTATATCGTGGAATTACGATTCAGCCGCAAATTCCTTCTTTTTATATTACAAAAGAGCGCTCGATAAGCACGATGGTCCCCACACTTTTTTGCTCATGGTTTCGCTACAGCTTCATACGCACATAAGCGCATCGCGTTATATGGAGATGTGAACTCATACAATTATGACCTCAAGAGAGACCTCTCCGAGCGGGGTTAGGGGGGGGGTTCGGTGGAAAGTACAGAACAACATTCTTTGTCAGGCACAATGCAATATACTACCCCGTAGGAGAATCCAAATGTCCGATTTTCTCGCAGTTGTCCGGAGGGAGTACTTTAGGCAGAAATATTCGTCAGTGCATTGGGTGGGTCTGGCAGATGGATGTTACCTCATGAGTGGCTTGCCAAAAGTGTGCGGAAAAGTTCCTTTAGGGCTACCTCCACACATTTCGTTGTGGAGCACTGAGGAATAGTATTATCCCCAGGTCAGTTGCAGTAGGCGAAGTCACATGCAATTGGTATTCTGCATGCCAATGCGGATGATGTTGGTGTTCGCATGACGACTGGAACCTAAATTCTGTTACGCAGAACAGGTATGTGTGATAGTAAACACACCAGCCCTCGACTTCCACATTCACTCTTCACTCACAACATTAATTTCCCACCCACACGAGAAGTCGTGTTGACGATTGTGCATGTGTTCAAGTGCCAATTGTGTGTTGTCTGTCAATCTGATTCCATTGTATTTGCACCATACTCCTAGCGGTGCAATAGGTAACGACACAAAAGGTTATTAAACTGCTCGATGGCAACATCATTTCTCTTAATGGTGGTAGACTGTAGATACTCTGTCATGTGAAGAACAATGACGGCACTGAATTTTCTAACCATCTGCATTAACACAGTAACAAAACGGAGACGATGATAAGCTGCGACAAACATGCTGGAGAGCAAACACCTGCTTATCAGTGGGCCGTTTAGATAGAAGGTCGATTTGTTCCGCGCGTATCTCACGGAAAAATTCACTTGTGCAGTGTTATCACTGTGATTCTCAACAGGTGCCCGATATGGGCATGCAAATTAGTGTGCAACAACCGGAGAATCCTGCCCGATGCGTTCCTTCATATCGACCGCTGGTGCTATTTGTGTAATAGATCCAGATTCATCGAATTCTCCTCAGCATTTGGCTATTCAAACAGGAGCTGCATAGGCAACTACTTTAGTGAAAGTTTGATATGGTCTTGCTAATGCTTACCTGGATCTGTTTGTTAGGGGTTTGCAACACTTGTAACAGATCTTTGTGAGAAATATCAAGGATCCAACCTTATTCATACGGTAAACTACAGCATTTTCTGAATACAGTCCGACCAGCGGCTTACGTAGCTGCCAAAATAAATATACCTGTCAGCCAATTAAAGCTCCTTATTCCGATGTTCAAAGGGCCCCAAGAGAGTCGGAAATTCTAAACAATTCGCGCTTTCAAAGTGGAGGCTGCCTGCCGAAACAGGGGAAAGGGGCGCTTCCAATATCCTATCTAGGGTAGTGTGTACCTACCTATGTAACCCACGTAATCCAAGTCTGCTAAGCTCTGTCCTGGTGTGATTTTGAGACCCGGACAGACGGTTCCTTGGAGAGTCCAATCTAAGATGGTATAAATGTCAAAATTGGACAAAATACGGATAGGGAATAACACTGACGAAAACTACGATACTGTTTCAGCATCAACTGAACAAATTTCAACTCATGGTTCATTGGTTAGTTTAGCTCACGAAAAGCAAACCACCGGGATGGGGTCCAGATATGTTACCTCCAAGCTTGGTACACCTGAGACGTTCGAATCAAAGTGAGGAAGCCAGTGCATCGGCGTACAATCGCACTGGTTGGCCTTCATTATCTCAGTGCGGCCAAATAGTACTCAAGCCATGAGGGATGTTCACTAGGCGGACAAGACGGCATTTTCTTGCTGAGTCAAGCAACAACTTGTATGTTGTGAAGCCGAATAAAAGCTCATTTAACTGCTGGATCGATATGTTGCTGATCCATACTCACAACCGCAACTAAGGTAGTTCCACATCGGTGGAAAGCATTTACTCGTGCTGGAATGCTTAACCGTTGCTGAATTGCCCGACTAGTGTGAGTATCAGTGTGTTTTGACTGGGGTCAATCTGGTGAGCACTAGCACTGTGGATCAGATGCGTAATCTGCTTTTTCACGGCTAAAACAGCCCCGTCAACTCTCGATCTGCTGATAAAGTGGCCACGTGCCCACACCAATTTGATGGTGATCGGGACAATTGGACATGGAATTACATAGTCAAAAATTTTGAACAAATGAGGAGGGGTTATTAGCGGAATACACTCATTTGCAAACAAATTTGGTTTTGTGATAGACTCACCTGGAACCCAGCTGAATCTCTCGTTTGTGATGTTTCCAGGGTTACTGTCTGCAAGGTGGTTGACCAACAGACAGTCATCACATAAAAGAGCGCTGTGTGGGTGTGCTAATTCTCGTGTCACAACTGATATCTGTTTTCGACATTAGATTTGAATTAGGTGGAGTAGAAAAAATATCACAACAATCTGTTTGATGGTCTGAACTGGATACAGTCAATAGAAATTTGCTATCTACGTGGGCGACGTTACGTACCTGTTGACAGCTGGTCAAGTGGCATCAACCTAGCTACCAATATTTAGGCACATCAGGTGTCACAGTACGCGCAGTACACGCCCACCCTCACATTTGCTAAGGTTTTGCGATAATCAATTTATTCTGTATGTAAACTAAGCATTTGCTACATCATTGTAATGTGAATTTGACTACTAACAGTATCAAGTTCTAACCAAGCTAGTCAGCGCATCTCGGCAAGTCCTCGCCCATTAGTGAAGGCAAACTTTCTTCGTTGATTCGATGATTTTTAGTCTACATGTCTCCCGATGATGCCTGAGTCGCTTGTTAACTGGTTGTGCGCAATTAACTGAAATACTGGATCGCTCAATTCCTACGAAGTGTCGCACTATATGCATTCCCTTACGTTACCCATACTCTAACTAACTTCACATGGGAGAGTCGGTAAATAGCTCAACTCTTCATCGGCCATTTATGGACACCAACAAAAAGGTTGATGCTGTTGAAGTTGTCTTCCGAAATTTCAACATTTGTCCACCAAGAGAACACGTCCAAAAATACGTATCCACGGTACGTTGGTTCGATTTGCCACAGTTTCGCTCACCGCAAAATTGGAGAGCGTGGGAGATAGCGAAGCATCGGACGCGATGGCATGATCACTTAGTTCGGGAACCTGTGGACCTAGGCATCGAAGAACAATCCGTTGATGCACGAGTGCCCCTGACTGCGTGATTGAGCCATGTCCGCCAGTGTCATTAACCATCGATGAGTCGAGTCCCGGGGTCCCCATTCATGGAGGCGAAAGTTATCAACGCGAAAGCTGTTTGAACCCTTAGATGCAAGTGAAGTTTGATCACCCAAGTGTAAGCATCCTCCTATGAAGGATCATACTGATCTAGGAGAGCGAGAATTGTACCAATGTACTGATCTACGGTGCTCATGACTTTAAGGACCAGTTCGCACGGTACGACGCTAGCAAACCTTCCACAGCTCTCTCCACGTTATCGGGGAATATTGACGGGGTGAAATCCAAATGAGACTTCACTCCTGATTCCTGGCTCTGAGCTTGTTTTTTAGATAAACATTACTCCTTTCCTCGTGTTACTGCTCATGATCTGGAGCACTGGGGAGGGGGACACGTAATTTCATGGCGCTGAGCAAATTGCTGAGAGTTTGAAGGGGCCGATATCGTACCTCGTCACTTGTTCATGTATCGAATGCTGGTCTAAGGGAAGCGTTTAACTGAGGCTCAACTACGGCAGTTCCTCCTTCATCAAAATCATTCTTTCTATGTAACTATTATTCGCACAATATAGTCCATTCAGCTGTCAATTTGTAATGTTTAGAAAACCTTGCTGTAATTCCTTTCGGTCTTTCGCCCTCTTCAGGTTTACATACTCATTTCGTTTCAATGCAAAGACCATGGCTTTTGTACTGAAGTTCATACATTCCTGTGTCTTCTTCCGGTAGGTTTGTACTTACCTTATTTTCTCATCAATTTTTCCAGCTTTGTTGACCGGCCTTTCGCGATCATTGTCTTTCCGCACCTCCCAACAGTCCGTCTAGTACAATCCATAACTGTCTACTCATAATTTGCATGAAATGTGGTGGAGTTCCGCATTTATTCCGGGCGATCGTGTCGCTTTCGCTAAGGGCTTCATGCCGAACTAACATTACCCTATTTGTCGATAGATTGTGTTATGTATAGACTATAGTCTTATATATACTACTTATATTTAACATTTTTCTGTAGTATCCACACGGTCTGGTTTTACGATTCACTAGTATTTCGTTCCTGCGTTCCTCGTACATAAGAGATGCTGCTTTGGCGTCTCGATATATTGAATCTCAGCTTAGTGGAACATTCGAAAAATGTAACAGTCTTCAGTACGCGAATGTTTCGCTGCGTGGCGTATGACTCGAATGAACAGGAATATCAACAGCATATTCCCTACTGTTGATGGAGAACCCGGTCGAATTTCACATCATTCCCTTGCATGTAATAATTTTCAACTAAATATGCTGCACAGATAGACTGATTAATGTTGAAGTTCAAGATGACTTTTGAGATATTGAGGTGCGTTTCAATGTTTCAATGGACAGCCCACTACCGGTTTCACCATTCTTGAGGCTATCATGCAGGTCTAGTTCCCAAATATCTTAATGAAACACTAACTTGTACATATTTTTTTTGATAACCCCCTGATTTGTATCTTAGGATGGACGAAACCGGTGGTGAGTTGTCCACAGTCTCCACCGGCTTTATGAGTTGTACTGAAGACTTATTCTTTGTTGGAAACTTAACCTTTTCCTGTGGTTTCTGTTGATGTCGACTTTTCCTACTTGACGAGAAGACTACAGCGTATACAGCCTGAGAATTTTAAGACACCTGTTTGTCCTTTTTCCATCGCTCAATTCGGTTGGAAAGTCCGAATGTGCGCGGTTTTTTCCTTATGCTTCAGATGCAACCCACAGGTTATTGTTTTAGCCATCATTTAGATGCCCAACTTTGATATAGTCTTATCGCTGGACTAAACCTATAAGAGCTACGCTGGTGGTCGCTGTTAATTAAGAGCTCCAGGTCCCAGTATCAGCGTGTGAATATTTCTAGGTTGTTACGTCTACAATATCGCTATTTGCGAGACGTTAAACCAAGCCTAGTTCCCAAGGTCTTTTGCATGTCAGGTATTCAAAATTTGTCGTGTATTCACACTTGAAAGGCGCATTTAGTCGAATCCAAGGCAAAATTTCGGGTTGTGTTCATTAACTGATGAATCACGGTTGTCGCTTTTCGCATCGAAAATACTATCTTCCACAACTGACAACTCAAGGGACACAAAGACGGATGCATCCTTCTTCAGCCTTCCACTGCGGAGATGCTTTACATCAACAGTTGGGTGGATGGATTTCAGGAGCTGCGTGACTCGACGTCGAACAGTTGGCATCCGTCAACAATCTTGCCTAATGTATAGGACAGTGCATTCCTACGAATGCATTTGATCTACCTACTCTCTGTGGAAGAACGCCAATCTTAACGCCATTTCCGACTAATCACTCACTACTTTGGCTATGTTGCCATGCGGGCAGACAGATAGACTATCACACTTGTGTAGGTTAAGGTTTAAGCTCTCAAATTAAAACCCACTTTGTTTTTACACTGTATGCACTCATCCAATAGATGTAATTAGAGGTTGCCGAAAAAACTCGTTCACAGGTTCGCCTAGTTTCTTGACTGCGGTAAGCTATATTCCGCTGTAGACTCTGTACACTTTTTGGTTTTCTCTGATTCCGTCTTACTGTAGAGTATGAAATTTCGGCTCCTCGGAATTCGCAATGATCGCTTCGTTCAATTTATACTCAGGCTGTACCGTTTCCATATATTTTGCTCAGAATTTCTCGCTTTTTCACTTTCACATAGATTATCTCGTACATTTTGCTGAGAAATTGCCTGGGCCTGCTTCGTCGCAGCCACAGCACTCTGTTTGCATGGTTTGGTGACATCTCGTTGGAGGTAAGCGTTGTCGACGCTACAACACACATTATCTTTTAACGTACTAACCGTGCTCTTCAGTCTTTGATAAGATTCCGCCATGTCGGTATGGGCGGATGGCCGTATTGCAGTTCAACAAATCACGATGGCTGAGATACTGTCAACTTGTTCACGCGTGAGCAGGAGCGAGTAAAAAATCGTTGCTTCAAACCACTCGTCTTTTGGCCAGCAGCTAACGTTGCAGTAAATATTGCAGGTGTTTTTTGTAGCAGGACACTGTCGCGTTGTCATACGTTCTATGTGCACGCTTTGGAATGTACTCAGTG
Source organism: Clonorchis sinensis (assembly GCA_003604175.2). Classification (NCBI taxonomy): domain Eukaryota; kingdom Metazoa; phylum Platyhelminthes; class Trematoda; order Opisthorchiida; family Opisthorchiidae; genus Clonorchis; species Clonorchis sinensis. The sequence continues at coordinate 20,880,180 of CM030371.1, read as the reverse complement.
ACCACAGTAATTTGGTCTAGGATATCACCTTGGTTAAGGTACAAAGAGGCACTACATTGCGCCTTTCGCAGTTTGACGGATGAGTTGCATGGTCGTCTTTTAGAATCCGTAAGATTGATTGAAGAATAGATGCAGGCTAGCTAACGTTTCTTGTTCATACTCTGCCTTTTCTGTGCAACATGGCCACTCTGTATCTCACATGATGATTGTGTACGAGGCTTTTGTACTACGGTTATATAGCTTCATAAATGAATGTGCACTTGGATTAATGGTTCCCTTGTATTTTATGATAATTCCATGTGGGTGCCCTGTAAATTCCCTGCTGATGTAATTACCTGATGTAAGTTCACCTGCACCATAGACGGCTTCTCGTAAGTGCACACGGTACATGCCCAATTCGTAGGTCTTTTTCTGTCCTTACCAAGCATGAAGCAGTTTGGCAGGTGTCATTGGGCCAGGAAAGTGTCTTTCTGTCTTGAACCAATTGAAATCGGGAGTTCTCTTCACTGGGGCATAGGTGAGCGGTGCTGATAGAACCACCGAGAGTATTTCGTCGCCGCAGATTTCAAAAAACAACAGCCTAGTGGCTTTAATTTCAGACCTCTTGGACTAAACATAGCGTGATTGTCATCAGAGGTTTGGTTGTCGGTCTGTTCACCGAGCTTGGCAGTTGGATGGCAAACGTTTCATCACCAGTCGAGGTGCGTCGTCAGTGAGGGATTGAATGAGCGACGATGTCACCTCGATTGGGGTCACCTCGTTTGGAATCGAATTGCCCAGCTCAGCGAACAAACCAACAACCGGAGCTACTTATATCCAGTAACATCGGAATTTTCTGGTTGTGCGAAAGAACTGTTTAACGAAGTGCTGCAAAAATGAACTATACATTCGGATCGAAAGCCATTGATCTGATCTTCTACAAGGCAAGGAGACAGGAATTGCAGTTCTTGAAAACCCTGTTAGTGTCCTTGCCCTAATAAACCTTTGGATTGTGCCTGTTGGTACGGTTGCTTATTCTGGATGCATCTAAAATCGCATGGAACTTCTCCGAATGTGTGATAGTCTTTTGACCGTATCAGTCATACAAGCATTGTTATGGCCACTCTTTTGGTTTTCGGAGTGAGCACCTCTCAGTGATTTAAATCATCTCTCTGTCGAGAACAGCACTGATTCGAATGGTCTTTTCTAGTGTACAATCCTCTCGGTCTTAGTGAAAAAGAATATACAAGTGCACCTTGCACTAAATCATGATATGAGGTCACTTTTATCCACATTAAGCTCAGACCTATGTGCATCCACATGAAGCGTGTATGAATTACCAGAGGACCGAGAACCGAGATGGCCCACGTGGTTAGAGCGCGAATTTACTGACCGGAAGGCCCGTGGTTCGAACCCAATCTTTGCCTCTCGAATTCCCTTGTCTAGGCTTGGGCAACCTGGCAGTATCCCAGCCCTCATGCTTCCTTCGGGTGGCATGGCAGTTAGGCACCGAAAGGATGTTACAGCTGAACGAGAACCGAACCAAGATGTGTTCACGATTGAATCAGATCTCCGTGGCGTCTCGCAACCAAACAACTGTTGTCTGTTTTGTGGCATCCTCTTTAGAGATTGTTTTGCTGCCAACAATTCGTCGAGTTGTCACATATACTAAACACCATGTAATCTTTCTCTCTCTCTCTCTCTGATACACGCAGCTTTACGTGGCCCAACATCACATCTGGTTGTCAGCCGATGCAAATGGTATACTCGTGTTGCTACCCGGTTACCCTTTGTTTAACCTTGCACTCACTTCATTTGTCTTCGTGTGCGTGTGTTGTGAATTGCGCAACATCACAACGCGACTGAGACGCCTTCTCATACCAAACAGTGCACTCCTATTGCTTCGAAATCTCATTCTGTTCAGTATAACTCTTCATCTTATTACCAGATCACCAGGGTTGGATTTCACACTTCGGTAGCACTTTATGCAGCCACTCGTTTTTTGTGCACATTTGATATCGTTTGTTGGATCGTTTCCTTAGTTTTTTTTGTTTGGAGGGGTTCTAACTTCGTTAATTCCTTTTTCCTAGTACCAGTGTGTACTTGGTCAGTTTGGACCTTACATATCAACCTTTAGCAATTGTTCCGCTATTTTCTCCGTTTACTTATTACCTAGTTCCCTGAATAAAAGCTGGGCAAAGTTTCATAATACGAATTGCTTATCAGCTTTCATTTAGCCAGTTATTGGGAAATCGTTGTCCCGTGGTTGGTGCTCGACATGGCCCACGCTATCCATACCGATCTAGAGATGAATGTTGACAGCACGTTTGTACGGAGTTTTTCAAAGCAAGAGCTGGCCATGTATTGTGTGAAGGTTTTTCCTCAGTATGCCGCCGCAAACAACACTCAATTCCCATCCACGATCCTTCGAATGCATCAAATCAGTCCTTCGCATGCCCGAATAAGCTATTTCAGCCTAGGTTGTTGTGGGCTTTCCCGACCCACTGTCTATCTGCACCGCCCAGCAGTGTGAATGTGCATTGCTATCGATTGGGATGATGGATCTACCTGTCCTGCGCTGTGACGTCATGTTTATCAATGTAACGTTTCACATTGTTCGGAGTCGCCCAACTGCCTACGGCCTGGAACTGCGGTCAAGCTGAGTGTGTCGATAAATCATCTGTGAATGTATGGTTTAAATTTGGGGAACATCCCCGGATGACCTTACTGTTTGAGTACAACACCACTACCCGTTGGGAAAGCAGTGACGATGAGCACAGAATTCAAATTGGCTGAAACTAGGTGTTGTGCAGCGTCCATTGTTTAGGATTCCAGAACACCTCTTGGGTGACGCCCATAGCAATCGAACCACTGAAGAGATTTAACAGAAATTGATTCAGGCAAACAAGTTGCTTTCACTGTGGATGGGACTGCGCACAAATGTTGCATCCCACCAGTGATTGGACAAAGTGAAGCATAAGAAACACTACATAAATGACTCGGGGATGTATGTGGAAGACAGCAAACTTCTGTTATTGACCGGTGGGTTAACAAGTAGATATTGATCACGATTACCGTTTGTGCCACCATAGACGACCGCATCATCTTGGTACGCATCGACATCTTCCCGGTTCTCCAATGGAAATTGCACGAATATGCAACGATTTCTTAATCAAATCCAAACCAGAACTCCGAATCCGGGATCGAATAACTAATGTTGTATTGAAATGTGGGGACTAGTTCATCAATATAATATGACAGTATACAAAGTACGGTATCGTGGGCAGTACTAATCTTGAGATTTTTGTAGTCGAAGCTTTCTGTACAATCGTGCGGACCTTATTGTGCTCGCACTGGGCTGTTTGTTCATAGTGCCTGCGAAAACATCATTAGGATTAAAAGGTAGAATCGAATTCTGGGCGGAGTGACCTATGTGTTCAAAATGTATCAGATCAGTATGATGCATCCGAAACGACAAATCATCCAACCCCATGCACACCATTGACTGACTGCCCTCATTTAACACAGGACCAGTAGATTGGCTTCACACAGTAACCTCGATAACTGGGTAGGAACTCACTTTGAGTTATTTTATTGGATTTATGTCGATACTCAACGCAACTTGTCTTTCAGCACATATCAGGATCAGTGATGGGATATCACCGTGAGACTTGCCTGTCGCTTAATCTTTTTCGCTCTAATAAGGTCCAAGTGTAGGTACTCCAACGTAGCACTCCACAGAGTCTGAGAAATCGTCACTCTGTCGTTAAGACAGATTATTTCATGGGCAACTCATCTCATCGACCGAGGTAGTCTGTGAAACTTTTGCGTTTGGTCTTCAGCCCTTCTTGAAGGTATTCAGCGCAGCACTAAGCTACCGACTAGTATCGTCCGCTTAGCTGACAGCGAAACTTGACACAAATCGTGAGTGCTACTCCAAATCACCAACAATGGAGCTAAGCTTATGAATGTCCTCAGGAATTGGATCTATGGACACTGGGAGTAAGACAATGAGAATTGGGTCTGTAACTATTGCTATCCACAACATAGCCAAAGCACTCGAAGTCGGATACTAGAACTAAGCACTTCTTGGAATTAACAACTATATTATCGATACGAGACCGACGAAATGTACCTCGTAGTAATTAATCATGTTCTCTTGAGCCACCATGAATGACCACCCCAGTTGCTCTTTTAGTGTGTATCTATAGGTTGCCGAAATTGGCCGGGGTTTTGGAAAGTCAAGGTAGCCCGGACGTCAGTCTGGGTGAGCTAACAGTTCAGCAAATCCAGACAGGGCTAACCACCCTGTTTGGTTTCATTGTGCTAGGTACTTTCAAAAATGCACAGTACCAATCGTCTGGCGCCTCCGCATCAGTTCCGACCAGTACGTAGAACAGACTCGTGGGGCTTACATGTGAGGAATGTGGCAAGTGCCGGAATTTGAAAGCTAACTTGGTAGTCCACCGTCGAACGTGGTCGCCAAATTAGCCTTCGCTGACTATTCACGCCTTTTCCCGACGAATATTGGCCTCAGTCAACACCGCCAGCAAGCACACTGCACCCAGCGTAATGCAGATAAGCTTGGTCGAGTGAAGAATTCTAGTGTCTGCTAGTTCAAACAAGTGCCACACTCACTCATGCACCCGGCTAACAATCTACATCCATCTTATGGCATGCAAACCGCGCTGTTTGAGAGACTGGAGCAGTATTTCCCTGGTCCATTGACTATCAATATCAGAACCAGGATTCGTGTGCTTAACAGGCAAGCACAATTGAACGGATCATTATCTGTTGGCCCTGACTAAACAATCGTTCAAGTAGCAGTCTGTTCGTCAGAAGCTGATGACTATAGCGTCTGATGTAAACATTCCGTGGATCGCGCCGTGTCACTCTGGGAATGCCATTCCGACAGCCGCTCGCTACTACTGATTTGGCATTTGTCCGAGGGTTGCAGTCTGGGATCATGACACCGGAGCAAGTCCTGTCGCTTTTCGACCTTCACGCATCCAAGACATTTCCACGCGTGGATTCCAGTCTTCCGACGCCGTCTTCAGATCACCCATCGTGTGCCGGCCGATCCACCGAGCCAACCACGTCGCTATCTAGATCCTATACCACCAAAGACAGAAGGATGCAGTGCCTACTGTGCTCGATGGGTCATGGAAAGATCTATACAAATGTAACACCGGACTGCTTTTGGACGCCAGACAGTATTGGAACCAGGTGCTCTCTGATCAAACACACGTGGATACCCGGCCAAGTCGCACAGTTCTACCATCCGACCATCTGACTGGTCGAGCCAATTACAGGTAAGGAAGTCGGTCGTACAATCCCTTTAGTGGGCACTTTGCCCCCAGATCTAGGCAAGCTGACTCCACGATGCTGCGCCGCTTCACTGTCAACGCCCTAGCTGGACATTTCAACTTACTCTTAGTATCCGGGGTTGGTCCACCGCATTCGTGTCCTGCTCGTATTACCTTTGTTCCGGACCAACTGAGACCGATTTCCGTGTCATTCGTTTTATGTTCGATGCTTTCACAAGGTGCTTGCTGATCGTTTGAGCTGTGGATTGCACCTGCCATTACTCCAGTTTGCATGTGTACATCGAGAGGGTTGTTTGGAGACTACATCGGAGTTAACGCTCTGCTTCGTCACTCTCCAGTGACTACTCCTAACCTTGATATCTCAAAAGCGTCTAATTCGGTCTCGCATGATACAACTGTAAGATCTACCGAGGCATTTGGAGCACCATCACCCCTCATGCATCGCATAGTCCTATGAGAATGCTGTAGCAGTTTTCTCCAATCCCGAGGTTCACTTTCACAGATGTGTGAAGCAGGAGGATCTACTTTCCCCATTTTTTCATCATGGCAATGGACGAGGTTGTTAGATTATCGATGCCGCATTAGTACACCAGTTCCATTTCCCTTAGTGGATGGGTTCTACCTTCGCTGATGTCGTATGTGTAAAAATCAGGCTTAAAGCTGCTGGGGTCGATTTGGGACGAGCTTGTATGAAGATTAACCCACGAGATATGAGAACAATCTTGGAACTACCTGATACCAAGACTGACATATCTGCTTGTGCTCGGACGAGTCCACCGAAACACGTCCAAAAGATTGGACATCAGGAAACCTATTCGTAATCGGCTACCCCTACCGAAGTACACCCCGAGCAGTTATATCAACGCAGGTAAACAACATGGATGACTTGGTGTCCCAAGTCTGAGTGCTACCATCCCGATGTAATGGAGAGCGCGTATGAAAAAGCGCCTGTCTACCCAGTGCCGAGTACTACGCAATGAACGATTCCGCATTTGGCAAGATTGTTCTGAATTTCCGCCTTCTGATCTGAGTCCAAGGTGCATGCGTAAACACCAAGGAAGAGCGGCTTACGACAGTTGGTCTCTTGGTTCTCTGTCGGACCGATGGCCTGTGTTCCACCGGAAACTCATCCGACGTATCCAGCTCCAATCCAACCTGCTTAGGACGAGTGCTTGAAACACCCTACGTGTTCATGGTGGCCAGACGATCTTCTGTCATGAAAACTGTGACCATCCGAAAAGTTTGGTTCATATTCTGCAGTCCTGCTGGATCAGCATGATGCTAGATATACTTAACATATTCGGGCTGGAAGGGTACTTGCGAAACGCTTTCTCGCTTGGGATACTGCTCTTCGAGGAGTTGAGAACTCCTACGCTGACGCCTTTTGTTAAGCCTGATCAACTCGCTGTTCGGGTAGACATGAGCATAGTCTCAGATGGACGCGCAGTAAGTGTGTGGAATGAGTAAAGCACCATCTGGCGCTGATAACTTTTCTTCTGCCGTCATCGCAGCCCTGCGTGCAATGGATTCTGATGCCAAAGTTTCAGTCCACCAACCGAATCGTTTCTTATCGGTGGGTCTGCTTTCCTCAACCCACCGAGGTGGTTACTAGACTGGGACTTCCTAAGGTCACAGTCGGTTGCTTGTGTTTGTTGGCCATTTTGAGCTCTCTGAGTACTTAGGAGACTTGCAGGCCTGGTACCTGGCGTTGACTGTTCATTCTTGCCATTGACTTATACACCTGGCCCAGTATGATGGATACGTTCTACCCGGTATGCAAGTCTTGGTTGCACCAGCGCTTCCGGCAGCCTAAAGAGCATTTAGTTGGTCTTCACACGCGGATGTCTGTACCAAACCTTCCTACATACGTTTGGATTCATCTTGTCTGCCTGGAACTGTTGGTAGAACGCCTTCCCAGTTTTATATGATAAACTGCTATACACCCTTCCGCAATTATCGGTGGGCGAGATGGCTCAGGTGGTCAGAGCGCGAATTTACTGACCGGAAGGTCCGCGGTTCGAACTCGACCTCTGCCTCTCGACATCCCCTGTCTAGGCTTGGGCAACCTGACAGTATCCCAGCCCTCATGCTTCCCTCGGGTGGCATGGCAGCTGGGCACCGAAAAAGTGTTACAGCTGAACGATTTTTTCAATTTTCGCGTTGATTTACCTCCTATGTTTGAGACCATGCTTTTAAAAATAAATAGAAATAATAGTGATAGTAGTTTACCACGAGAAGCATGGTCTTCGAGCTTTTAGCCGCCATGCCCGCCGGATATCTGTTCAATTCTCCCACAGGTGGTGACTTGTAGTTTGGACCGAGCCCCAGGTATTTTGAAGCCATCTCAATATCATATAAAAGCCGGTACGGAGCTTTAACAACTCATTCCTCGGTGGTTTATCTTGCAGCGGAAGTGCTGCTGGACGCGTCTGGTGATTGGTCGACCACGGTGAGGATTGTTCCTATTGTTCCGAAGCTATCACACTCTACAGTATTATAGAGTAAGTGTTCATTGTAGTCTAATGACTTCCGGGTGCACGGAAGGCATTGGTGGACAAACCTACTGTAATGCTTGTGTAGTTCTCCGGTCGTTGTGTAACCCCTAGTTGAATTTGAGTCCAAATTGCGAGAATTCCAGTGGGGAACTGGCACACGTTACGCGCTGTGACATAGTCTATAGGCGTCTAAGTATAAACGGGAGTTCGGAGTGCTTTCAGTCTGATGGTCACGCGTTCAAACTGTACAACTGTGTACAAACCCGTTCACATTGGATCACTATCAGGCGTAGTCATCTGTATTCCCATTGTTATCCGTATAATGGCCCAAAGCACTTATGTCCAGGAGCGTAGAGTTCGGCCTCTGTCGTCCGTACACGTGGTTGAGTGCGACGGTCGCTATATTATATGTAGTTTCAACCCACAGCATTTGTATGTCCTGCGAAAATCCGACCGGCTAGTGTACGAAGGTAACTGCTGATTACAGGAGGAGAAAATGGTTTTCGGTTTGTCGGCATTCTAAACTGTATTTCAAGATTCATGACTGTCCGGAAAAATACGGGATCGATTTGACGTGTGACCGGGACAATCCAGTTTATGATTTTCAGGATATCAGAGAGACCTTGCGCACATCTGCACCCATGACTGTATTGTTGATGACAGCAGTTTGAATGAAAGCAGATTCCACTCATCAATGCAACAGAGATGGATACAAACTTGGATATGAGGTAGCCACTGATTGCAGTGGTGTTGGCCACCTGTCATTATAAATTCGTTTCCATCTTTTCTTGACTTCAGGGGCGAGTGTTGGATGCAGATTCGATGCCCCTAGATTTGTGATGCAGGGGATGATTATAAAACAATGTTTTACGAACAATTGACTTCATATTCCACTACAATGAAAGCATCATGGCAACCAAGACATCTAGGCCTGGCGTTGAAGATAGCCTCTACAAGTATGCAAAGCTTGGCGTAATCCCCCAGTGGGATTGGCTTCTTTCGTGATCAAAGGCGCGTGACCCTACTAGCACATACTCTTCTCCCCACAAAGTTGACGGTTTCACAATGTGCTACACCTGCTTTTTGCGGCTACTAGGTATGCGGTTACCGAGCAGCACACAGCAATCGGATTCATAGATTGATGGGACGATCTAGTGCCTCAAGGCCGAAGACAGCCTCTCACAAGCGATTAACGATGCGTATATTAACATACATGGTCATTTTACGGGCACATACGTCTTACTGAATGGGGTTAGACTGCGATGTTGGAAAATTGCTGCATCGACGTGATCTTCAGAATACTTGGGCGCAGTTGATATAGCTCAAAGCACTGGCTAGTTTTCTCTTGTGATTCAGTTCAAGCGTTTCATCCATGAAGGGCAAATAATGGACTACCAGTATTAGATATTTTATGAGTCCTCCTCACGAACCACCCAAGATAGGGGCTGTTATCTTATGCCAACTCTCGTTTCCCAATCTAAGTCGTATTTATGCCAAATTTAGCTACAAACACTGGACATAGCCATCCACACCAGTGGATTGAGCTGCGCCTTGGATGCACAATGCATTTTTCTGCAAAACCCTTGCGAGCGAAATAAAAATTTCTACGTCAAAACCTTGCATTTCTTTGCATATGTGCTCAGTCCAAAAACCACCCTCATCTGCGGTCATTTTTTTGCGATTTGTTTTAATTAATCTCCTTTGGAAATTTTTGGCGCACATCCCACTTTGAACTTGCTGTACAATGGCATCGGAATTGGCTGCACAGGCATTTGCTGAGAAATTTGGGGCTGTATCTTTTTCATCCTTCACAGCATTTGAGGATGCTTTAACTCAGTACATGAAGGAGAACTATGTGGTATTTGTGCGTTCATCCAGTAATCGAAGCACCAACGCCGTTTTGCGTTACGAATGGGTGTACTACAAATGCAGCAGGCGACCTCCAAGGCCAACGAAAAGTCGAGGAATCCGAAGAAGCTAGTAAGCTGAGCGTGTTCGCTAAAAAAAAAACAGTACGCGAAGCACCGGCTGCCCAGTGCGGTTCTGTTTACGGAGGCAAAGGAACCACTTGGCAGTCACCTCTTATTTTCTTGAACACAACCATAAGTTGTCAAAATTTTTGTACGATCGGCTTCCAGTTAATCGACGGCTAACGGAAGACGAGTTGGGCACCTGCAGGGCCCTTCTGAAATACGGAACGCCATCGTGTGAGGTGCGGCAGTTTGTGGCCGATGAATTCGGTAAGATCCTCACAACTCAGGACATATACAACTACCGCCGGAAGTGTCGACCGGCTCTGTTGAGTAGGTGCCGCATAGTTGGATTTTATTGTGGCAGATGATATGCCTTCGGTGTTGGCAAAACTTCGGGAGACGGGACGGGTGCTTGTGTGGCAGTCAGAAGAAGGTCACTATAGCCACATATGCTTCTCCCGATGGCAGCAGATAGCGTTGTTCCGACGCTTTCCGGATGTTGTGAATGTGGACGGAACGCACGCCACAAACCGTTTTGGGTAACTTTTTAAAGCACCTAATATTCGGCCTGTAGATACAAGCTCTATACCTTCTTGATAACGGACGGCATGGGTACCGGGCGCCCGGTTATGTATGCGTTCGTGGAGAGCAAACAGTTTGCTCCTATGCGTAGACTGTTCGGCCTGTTCAAGGAGATGATGGGCGAACAGCATCCAGTCAGGACTTTTGTTATGGGTAAGTTGGCGGCGCAAATGCGGGCGGCAAGAGTCGTGTTTGGATGCGATGTAATGCTTTGCTAATTTCATATCGGAAAAGCCATCAGGAAGCACGTATGTATCATTTAGTATCCATGTATTTTTGGTCATAGACACACTCTGCGAACAGCCGACACATCTTCCACCGCATGGCTCGACTAGACAACGCCGTACAGTAGGTTTTTGCTTATCGTATTACATACACACAGATTCCGACAAGATCTGCAGCTGCTTCGCCGAACGGACCCAAGATTTGTTTCTTACCTGACGGCCCGCTGGTTGTACATCACCCGAAAATGGGCCGTACACGCACAGTCCGGGATGGTTCACTTTGGCAATGTGACCAACAATCGTCTGGAGAATGCAAACGGCCGCCTTAAAGACCGGGTGCACCACGCCGACACACTGGAGCATGCCATACAAAAGGTGTCCCGGCACGCCGAGTGGCTCATGCGGGAATTTGAGATGCATACATCGTACCATTGCGATAGGCGGCAAATCATCGAAGGCGACGGCTACGTTCTGAACGTGGTATGTCGAATGACTACGTATGCATGCTCTCTCGTTTTGAGGCACTTGGGGCCGCGACCACCAAGGCTGCCCTATGACAGTGTTGGCACAAACAAGGTGAGGTCAAGCTACGTTAACTAACTTACAGTTTGTGGTCCGAACACCCAGATCCTCCCAGACGGTTGACACCTGTGCTGGGGAATGCACATGCCCGTTTTATCAGGCGATGTGGCTGCCGTGCGTACATTTGTTTTCTGTTCTTAGAGATCAAGCGGTTCCAAGCAGTAAGAACAGTTCTTCATAAACTTTTTCTTAGCTTGCTTCCCAATCCACCAACGATGGCTGTCGGATTACAACCTACCGGAAAAAGGTGTACCTCTTACACTTGTTCCGAGGCCACCGCCGACAGCTTGTGACGCCCTCCGTAAACAAATGAACCGACTGATGGATAAGCTTCAGGGGATGGAACCCAGAAAGGCCACAGCCGGCTTTAAGCAACTGATTGCTCATGTGCAAATCCTGCTTCGTCAAGGCTCAAATTCTGCAACTGGTGGGCTGCCGTCTGTTGTCGAGGATACTGCACCCCAACCCAGATGGCGGTCTAGGGACACAGACTTGGGCTTTTGTGTGCTCTGTGACCGACCAGCTACTACCAGTGACCGCTGGTGTGCAACGGATCGCGTATCATATCACGCCGACTGTTATGATGGTGAAGCTTGCCCGCTGTGCGGTGATGCTCTTCAGGCTTGTCCTAAAGGTGAGTCCACAGAATAATAATCTACTCTTGCTTCTTAGCTTCAGGCCCGTCCAAAAAACGCAAAGGTGTGCTTGCCACTCGGTCCGCAAAGAGGGCGTCTTATGATGTTGACTTGGACCGAAGCGCAGAATCCCAGCCCAGTGTGTCCCGGAAGTCTGTGTGTGTCCGTGTTTTCGGGTCCAAGGAAGAACTACTCAACAGCCGTGAGTACATTTCTGACTACTACGACTAACGCTGTAGAGCGCCAGTTGGATGAAAGAGACGAAGATGACTTCATGTAAACTATCAACTTCAGAGAGTTCGTCTGTTAATGAGGCCCCGTGCATTTCATGTAAGTCTCGGATTTCTTGATGAATACAGTAAGTAGGCATGCGAACTAGCCGCTGAAGATGGCGTTATGTAAGCAAGCCTCTACGATATCGTAGCCGCTGAAGTGCCTCAATTTTGGGGTAAGCATTTCCCCCAATTTGTCAGCCGTCTGCTCATGATCATATATATCGATAACCTAGCTTATATCTTGCTCTCATTTCAGGTCGCCAACGGTCAAGTGAACGCTCTTCAAGAAGAAGTCTATGCGTGTCCTGGCAGAACATATGTACTCATCTAAACGACAAATACAACTTTTTATGTTGTCGCTTCTGGGTCTTTTCCCCGGTGGAAACGGAGGTGCGCGCTCCAGGCAGCTAGGTCAGCTAGGTTCGTTCGGCTGTCCGCTATGATCGACGTAGGTTCATGTGGCTAGTTGATTAGGCATCGTGGACCACTAGCCGCATGTTAGTCGTGTGCGTCAGCTTATCGATCAACACCATGGTCTTCCTGGCATAATTCGCAGGCTAGAACGGAAGACTCTGTTGTTTAACAACCAAATTGCACGATTTTTCGCCAATAATGAACGCAGTCTACGCAATTTTAACTTGTAACAGCAATTATCGAGCAAAAATTGTTTACAGGAATGGCGACACCGCATATTTTGTATCCACAAGGACCATGCACATTCTGGAGTGTTCAGAGAATTATTTCAGCTGCAAAACTAACTGGAACTTCCATGCATTGTAAGTGAGTGACCTTTTTGTACAATTCGCGATTTCTTATCACATAAGGCAGCATATCCACATTCGGTGGTGAAGATTCGCTCACTTAAACAAATCACCAATGTAGAGATTTTGCAATAATACACGGACATATACCTTATACATAGACAGTCTACACTATGAAGTGGCAACTCTGAAAACGTCGCAGCTTTCGAGAAATCAATTCCATTGTGCAAATACTGAGCGGCGTGGATTGATATTGCATCTACCGGAGGTTTGAAATATCGGGAAAGTAGAATCTTTTCTCCCTGATGTGGCGGTTCAACGGAACACGGACATTCGGAGTTATTCTCTGGCGGACCGGGTCGGTTCAATCTGCTTTCATGTTTCGGTGGTATGCTGACCGTGGCATTTTGTTTAAGCGAGCAAAGTTTCAAGGTCACCGACCACTACCAATCCACATTCTGGTACCGGTTTTCGAGATGAATCACGAAGTCGAACTTCGACATATTGTAGCATTCTGCGGTGTTTTTACAAATGCAATATCATCCACAGAATACCCATTGCAACATCCACCCGGAAAATAGTCTAATAACGTCTGCGTGCGTAAAGACCCTCAAACGTTGCAACTTAGATGAATTTATTCGGCGAACTTCGGCACAGCACTGTTTTTTTGGGAAGCTCGCCTGCCGGTCAGCATAATAATTAAGGAGAATTCGATGCACTGTGCCGTATAGATGTGGATAATCTTCATTTTCAGGCATGCATATTTAGTCAACAGATAGTGCAGCGTGATGAAATACTAATAAAAGTACAAAAAGATCTTTTGCATTGGAAATAATCGCACCGCTTATAATACATCATTAGGGCCAACCATTGTTGGTCATCATGAAAACAGCACGCACTGTCGCCTAACTTCGCTACCTATCGTAACTGCTAGGCCCGTGTTCATATACAATGTTGATTCCTAGGCCGCAGCTATGCACGGTAAACTGATCCGATGGTGATCGGCGGCCCGCCTTGTTCATAACTATATTCGTTGTCGCTCATCTGTGCTTGCTATAGTAAACATCAGGTCTGTACCTATGCGGGCGGACGAACATGAGGCCTAAAGTGTGCATGATAGCCAACGACGGTCCTCCCTACCCATAACTATACGCGTTGTCGCCTATCTTTGTTGCTGATAGTAAAGCTCAGCTTCCTGAAAGCAACCCAGAATGCTCGGAACCTACTGAGATTCTAAAACTCCACCTAAATGTCAATAGGAAGGCTGGCAAGCATCCAGATTATCAAGTAATTAATCAACTCGGCAACAGCCTGTATCGATGAAAGCAAAATTCACATAGCGTGAAATCCCTTGTGAGCGTTGCACTCGCACGCACCTGCTGTTTCGCAATAAACCTGTTGTGATCCTTATCGGTGAGTCTTTTTCCGGTACTAGGCAGTGCGGCGGGAACGGCAGCCAGATATTGCGCACGTTTGCGTCCTACACGAGCACTACCGAGGAGCTGTACGTACTTTTAGCCCACTTGATTATGCCATTCTTCAACACCATTTGAACGTGTTTATGGACTTATCGTAGATAGACGGCAAACACCAGGCGCCATATGGTCGAAAGCATTCAAAAGAGAAGGGAATTGCAAGTTCGATCCACGAGCAGGAGCCAATGGGATCTTCATCGTCTGTGACCAGTTCGGAGCATTCCTTGACGCTGGACTGTACTGACGGCACATCACACGACGGAAGATTTCGGACATGCATTTTGCTCACCAAATTGCTCAAGTAATCTTTGAGCTTGACTGAGCTTTAGGTCAACTACGGATTCGACGCTCTTGAGAACATCTGTCCGGAAGATCGTCTACTGTATGCTTGGGCTGGTTAGGAACTCGTGCTTCACGGACCCGTCGCCTAGGTGCTTTGAATGCCTTGACGATCCGTCAGTTTTCAGTCGGTATCCATCTACCGCTCTCGCGAGCAGCGCGCACGGTTTGCATTCAGCTTCGTTCGTTCTCCGTCTCAGCGATTTCCTTCTCCTGTATCACTCAGGCTCAAATCCCTCTCTTCGTCTAACTTGAGGACAGCCTGTATCGTAGCTTGTATCAATGCACCAATCGTAGCATACCAGGGGGAAGGGGAATGATCCAAAGATTTATTATTTACAGGTGGTCAGATACGATGAGATTGATTCTTCCGGTGGCGACGGATGCCACTTTTGTAGCATAGGCTTGTTTGAGCATGCTTCCACAATTCCGTCTTGATGGCTGCAACCTGTCGACAAATAAGCCATTCCCAAACTAACGACTAACTCGGTATTTTGTGTGGGTTGTTGTACTCTTAACAACTCACGGCTCCAAATTACCGCGACTCCGGATTGCAGCTTATTTCCAACTGTCACAGACCCATAAACCACCAACCACAGTGCTGCTCCGGCTGGTGCAAGCCTCGCGAGGATAGAACATCAAACAAACGTGGAATTATTCTCCCTTAATCCCTTAATCTATGGTCAAGTCGCGACAGTGAATTCTACACTCAGGTCACGAGTCTCAAGCATAGGGTTATTCGTGAAATCTGACAGATCGGCTGCAGCAATCGACCCTAAAGACGGGGACTGCCGCGGGAGTCTCCAAAATACTGGCCAGTTAACCTGAACGAAGATGGATTTGACGCTTTCACCTGACAAGGCAGCTGAAGTGAGGACGACCGCGGGGGATTATTCTAAAAGTACGAACCCAACAGCTCGAAATCTACCGTCATGAAAAATCAGCCTGAGAGTGAAGGCGATGTTCACGAAAAACATATAGCTGCCCAGCCCTTGGGTCGACTACGTGGACTGCAAGAAAGAAACTTTTACAAGCTTTTTTCGAATCTGCGTACACCTATACTGGTTTCGAAGAGGTCATTAATGTGATAACGGTATTTTTACGGCTATTTTCACTGGCACTCTGCCTGGTTCTCTTTCGTCATTTTTGAAAACGTTTTAAGTGACATTATTTAAGACGTCGTAAATTCCCCATCAGCAGCTAGAATGCTGTCATCTCTAGTCTCATGAGACTACAATATTAGCTCTGGTAGACATACTGCCTTGGTACAATGACTTGGAGGATGCTTTCAAGCGTCAATTCAAGTAACAGTTGGACACGCTGTTAGGGGATTTTACGGATCTTACAGTCAGGATTCGAGGCACGATACCTCCACTGAAAACGGAATCTACAAGTTATTCAAGTGAGCTGCTTTATGTGCCATGAAACTAGTAATAGTGCTAAAGTCCCGTTTTTTAACAATCAACGTGGTCCATTTTATGCGACTGTTGAATTATTACCTCACTGGAACCTTAAGTATAGGAATGCTTTCTACGTAAACATCCCTGTCGCGGTAGGACTAATTATGATCGAGCGATGTGCTTGTTCAGAAAGTTTCAAGACTACTGTCTTACTTATAGGTTGAAAGAGGCGTTCCATCCATCATTAGAAATTTACATTGCCTCATGATTACATTTGTGGACTTAAGGTTAACGTTGTAACTTACACTTTTCACCCACACGGAACGTTAATTGGGATGTCTGATGCGTATGTTCTACTTTGAAAAGTGACCTTCGGCGCATGTTGCGAAAATATTCAGCGCAAGCCATCAAGTTGAATTTTACATGTAGATTCACGTAGCGGTGTGTTGATATGGATTCTTCGTCAGTTAGTTTAGGAAGCGTGAAAGAATATTCTTCATACATTCCTTCTAACCTTTCTCGACGAACTAGATAAAAATAGATAAATTTTCCTTCATATAGGACCGCATTTCACGATAAAACCTACAACACTTATAATCGATCTAGGTTGAATCCTACAAGGGAAGGTAAATTATAACTTCCAAAACGGCCGTGTTGCAGAACCTTGTGAACTAACCGATACAGCTTCCAGACCTCACTGATTTTGGTGGCGTGACAAAAACTTTGATCAAAGTTGTTTTTGATGTTTTGGAGCCGCGGAACATGAAGCATGGAAACCAACTGAGCCACCCAAGCTGAGGTACTTGCAACTACTTGGTCTATGATATGCCTGAGTGAACAATGAGTCGGTGGCCGAGGAACATATGGACTACAGATCACAAAAAGTGAAGCGCTAAGCGGTTGAAGGAGCCAGAACCCTTCTGTTATGTTCCAGGATGGATTTGGGACGTGCATTTGGGCTGCATGTAATACAGCTTACGCATGCAGCTCCACCCAGCAAGTGACAGACGTCATGTAGAGGCTGTATTCTCATAAGCATTATCTGTCCAGTTTATGCGCAGTTTTCTAGGTCACAAACCTATGGAGAAATTTGGATTTGTGCTGGGCAGCAGCAATTAATCTTGGCTTCCTTGCGCATGACACACTTTATTATGGCGATTTCAAAAAAATTATTGACTACTTTGGCCACCGCCATCTGACTGTTTGTCCATCACATCGTACGGGAAAGCGTTGTGGGCAAGTGTTAAATGAAGCGTGACCATCGCGTACTCGCAGCAATATCTGACTAGCCTCAACCCGTTGAGTTCTAAGTCTGGCTGTGCTCTTGCCGAAGGCGTGATTAAAACAGTTTTGGTAGTGTATATTTTAGTGTATTAGTAGTGTATATTAGTAGCGTATATATACACTACTATATATACACATGTACATATACATACATACATACATATATACATATACATCTATATACTATGTACACAAAACTATATATATTAGAAATGTATATTGGGCGGTGGCTAGGAAGGTTGCAAAAAATGGAACGGTGCATTTGTGGCTATCAGCGTAGACATCGGGATGTAAATTATCTACGAATATTAAGACAATGACCAAACAAAACGGCCACTGGTTAGGAAGAATATAAGCCAACAATTCAAGCGAGAAATTCGACCATTTGAAGCTTGGAGAACCGAAGATCCAAGCGCGATATTTACCTAATTACCTGGATAAGAAATATAACCTCGAAGAAAGCCGAATACAATGAGTGGAGCATGGCTCGATTTCAGTTAAATAAGTGGCTGTGATGTATTCACTGGACATTCAATTGCTTAGGTTCTGCAACTCTTACTCTTTTTTTGGCGTTTTCTGAATTAAAAAAGTTACAGAAGACAAGTATTGGTATGCCAGAGCGAAGATGTGCACAAGAGACATGCCTGCTCATGCATACCCATGCAACTGCGCCAACTTGGTATTCGTCGAGAAAAGGTGTCCCGTATTTTTAATTCCAAAATACATCTACTCCACTGATGGAAGCGTTAGCTAGTGAAGACTGGCCACGCGTGTACTTTGGACTCATGTGCATTTGATGTTCTCTAAAATTCATCTGACTTTGCCCTATATTACAAGGGGGAAAAAAGCTCTGCCCATTTCGACCACTGATATCACACTATGCATGAACATACCTAGTGGAACCAGATCACCGATTTCTGGCACCAGACAATACCCAACGCCAGATCTCACCACGATACTAAGTTCACACCCAAAAAAGTAAATAAACTGGAGATGAACTTGCTGTTCGGTTTTTGCCCGATGACGAAACTTGTGGAAGGAAACATGAGTGAAGTGTGAACGCGCTAACACAAATCAAGGTCATTGACGCGCGCGTTACAAATTTCGTGACCTTGGCGGGCTCGGAGTTTCTGGTACTCTTACGGTTTCCGAAATCATCACGTGAGAGTACCTGAATTTTGTTGGTAGGTGCGAGCGCACTTACTTTCATATCATGATGTACCCCATTTTGAAATCGAGTAAACTATGGTCCATTTGCCGGTGTATTGAAAAAATATATCCTGAAATTTTGCTGCTCGAGTGGAGCAACTCACCTTGAAAACGAAATGGGAAACATTCTTACCAGGTGGGGCGTTGATTTGAACGTGTTAAAAACTAGTGGATGTGTGTATGAGAGCATTGTAACTGAAACCCCAGTCAGCTGCGACAACAACCAAAGCTGTTGATGAGGATTGAACCCCCCAAGCACTTTTGCTCCTTTATGAAGCCACTTCGCCATGCATCGCATGTAATGTATCCCACCGCAGGACAACTGTTTTGCAATGAAATTACGCGAGAGTTATGGAGTTACCCGTCCGTTTTCAGAAAACACTGGTGGATTTCCATTCAGCTCATTGGCGAAGTGCTTTCTGAATTGTTGTTGGACGTTATGGCCGCGTTTTACTGAGCCTAAAGCTATCTAGAATAATGAGACTGAATGGGCTGCATACAACTCTGCCCAAACTAATAGGACGGGCACTGGTGTCTGTCAATAATGGGACCCTTCAATCGCAAACTGGGGAACTGACGATCCTAGGTTATTTGAGGATTTTGGTTTTCTCCTCTGAAGACTTCTAATAATCGGTTGCCAATGGCTTCGTAGCGTAACAGACTTTGACTCGCAGCAGCACGTTAGCAGCTAAATGATGCGTAAGCGAACGAATTGGGGTCGCTACACAGCAAATTAATCTCCTTATTTTAGGGTATTTGACACATCTCCAAGAGCCTAACCACTATTTACCAAAGGTATTATCTTCTATACTGAACATGATGGTGGAAAGTCCTGGTTGGCGGGTGGAGAGTGCAGTACCAAACTGGGTACTAGGGAAGTTTCAGGTCTTCCTGGCTGGACTTATGTGTTTATTCTTGCACTAAATTACAGGACTTGAGAGGTAATCGGTCCCGATCCCAACCTTGATTGAGGCCCCCAAAAGATGTTCAGTTAAGTCTGTTGATGATGTCTTCGCCGTGTTCACATCGCTTCTAATCGACAATCATCCGCCGGTAGTAGCGAGTCGTCGGTTCTATTCGTAAAAAATGTTTCCCGATTTATTTTCAGGAGTTTTCACGCGGGTTTATAGTCATATTTACTCTGCATTGAACGGTCTGTCACCGAGGTAGCTTGAGTAGTTCTGAGAAGCTAGTTTTGCTGACGTTGGGTTCCTTGCCATTCCGAAACTCAGAGAGCCCGCGCGATACTGGAGGTCTGGAGGTAAAGTCACACTGTCCTCTGCGATAGGAGCGTGGAAGCATTAAGTTATTTCATCCAAATAACCAACATACCCATATTTATGGGATCGGTGATGTTACCTTCCTCCCGAGAAGAACGGGTTAAGGAAGATTGGCCCTGATACCCACACAGTTCGATGGCTCACCGGTTAACCTTCGCTACCGGTGAGTTGTCCAGTACGGTCGAAACACAATCAAATTAGTCAGGAGCCCAATGCGACACCAAGCTGTTGTTACTACCGCGCGCATTAAAATCTGTGCCTTACTGCGTCTTCTGGCCAGGTTATGCCTCCGAAGTTGAGCGGTTCAGACTATTACATTGTCGGCTCCAGGGGGCCTTGCAATAAAACCCTATTATCCCATGCCATTCTGGGCCGACTTTTGAGTTAGAGGCTTGAGTGGGACACTTGAAAAAATGTTCCTCCGCTGCCTTGTGGGTCAAACCACCGGATTAAATGCTTCGGCAACCAGCTAGCGTCATTTGCCCTCCCAGTCCTTTGAACGGCGATATCCCTCCATTTGCCTGCTACCACACAGGCAAACGTCGCCGGAGCATTCACTTTCCATCCATATAACTGATTTGGCCTCATCCACTCCGATGCCGATTGACATTAAACAAAAGTAACTGATCCATGAGATGCCTTCTACGCAGGAGCCTCAAAGTCCGTAGCGTGTCAAGTGGGTGAACTGGCGATGCTCGCCCAGTCCCCTACACTTTCTTAGGGTTAACGTATGCTGTGTCTGGTAACAACGGTAATCGTTCAGTTGTAACACCCTTTCGGTGCCTAGCTGCTATGATGCCCGAAACTTTGTCTGGAGTTCGAGGTGGTTCAGTTGTTAAGGTGCGAAATTACTGACTGGAAGACTAGTGGTTCGAACCCAACCTCTGTATCTTCACTGCTTCTCTCCAGGATTGGGAAACCTGGTAGTATCTCGGTTTTCGTGCTTCCATCGGGTGGCATGACAACTAGACACAGAAAAGACGTTACAGCTGAACTGTTATTATCATTTATTAGTATGCTCTGTCTCCGAAACATGTATACAAGCCTCAGTTGTGGCCATGCGTCTTCAAGGACCTATAACGGACTCTGAATTTTCATATTCTACTCTGGTGATCTAGGGGCAATTGTTTTTGGAATATATGGTTAGGGAGTTGCACTCAGCCTAGGTGGGTGAACTTACTTCGGTGATTTGGAAGACTGTCTTTGCGCTGTTCAGTTTTCCAGCTCAATCAATGCTGTTCGATGTGAACACCGTTGCGTCCCAGCTGATTGCGATTTCGGCGCGACGAAGTCTGTTCATCGAGGCTTATCTGGACTGAATCATCAAGAAAAAAGCACTGCTGTTATCTCTGTGGCTGATGTGGATTTCGCAGTCGGTCATCTGAGCTTTTTGGACTTACATCGAAATGGTGCATTCGAAGCGGATGCCCACGGTACATACAACACGCACTTGTGCGCTGCTTTCCTTGTGCTTCTCAGGTCTACGCCAAAGATGCACATTGCACTTAGCCATTGGGGAGCCAGGTGACCCAGAAATCAAAGGAAACTACCAGAATATACTCCTCGAACGTCTGCCGGACAGTCGGATGTCTGATGTCAATGGCCCTTGGGAACAGATATCCAAAGCACTGCTCGGGGCTGGAACTTCCGTTTGCCGTGCAACTCAACCTCATTTAACTATTGGATCTCTGGTAGGACCGTATCTTTGCTGTAGGACCGGCGACAGATTCCCCCTGACCGACACATCGCCCGACTTCAGGTAAAACTGAGTGTCTGTTCAGACCGCGGAGCTTGGTGGACCCGGAAGGCCAAGGAAATGGAAGACTCGAAAAATGCTGGAAATTTTCTTAGGCTGTTCCACCTCATTCGTTCGACCGGTCCTCGGAAGCCTCTAGTCAGCGAACTTATCGGGGAACAGAATGGCTCCCTGATATCAGGCAAAGCAGAACCGCTGGGCACAGTCCTACAGCAATTCAGTTGGTCATCTACTACGCCCAATCCGGAATCCTGACCTTCAAGAGAAAGGTGGAGTGTAAATATGGAGCCGTCTCAGAAGTGTCCGAGTTTATATCTCTACTCAAGCGTCCTTGTGCTGCTGTTCCTGACAATGTTCCACATGCTGTGTTCAAGGATAGCGGTGGGTTTCTCTGCCAATGTCTATCTAGCCTCTTAAGGTTTTACCTGGGAGAAAAAGATCGTCCCGGATAACTGGGGTGAATGCAGTAACAGAGGTGTTAGTTTGAATCCAGTTATAACAAGGTTCTGGCGTCACTGATTCTTCGTCGTCTGGCACGCGAAAACTTGACTCGTAAGAATCAATCTGGATTTCGACCAGGTGGATGCTGCGTTAACCACAGCTTCACACTCCATCATTTGTTAGAGCAACGCCATATATGCAGACGACCCACACTCCTTGCATTCCTTGACTTCAAGGGTGGGTCCGATTCTGTTGATCGGTCAGTGCTGTTAATTAAACTTGCTCAGCGTGGTATGCTCCAGAAGTTTGTGGACATAATCCGATCCTTATATTCACGTACTTCTGGGCGTGTGAGTGTATGGTGAACTCTCCAAAAGCTTCCCTACAAAAAGTGGTGTCCGATAGGAATGTCCACTTTCTCCATTCTTGTTCAAATTTGCCATTCATAAAATACTGGGGCGAACGCTGAAAGGTCTTCAAAACCCCGGTGCTGAAATTTTTGCTGGTGAGAGCCTTGTCGATCTGGAGTACGCAGACGACATCGCCCTCATCTTTGAAGACCAAGGCAAAGCACCAGCCCTGCTGAATAGACTGATCACCATACCATCTTTTGGTATGCACCTTGTACCTTCGAAGTGGCAAGTCATGCTTCAGAACATGCAGTCTCTGGAGATACCCCTTACAATTCAAGGGTCGCTTGTACCAGGCTACATAAAAGGTTGTGTTATATGGGCGCGAGACGTGGCTTCTGCGGACCGATGATGAGAGGCGTCTTGAGGTTTTTGACCACCGATGCCTCAGAAACGTTGCTGGTTTTCGATGGCGTCAGCGGTTTAGTAACGAGATGATTAGGAAAAGGGCATTTGGGTGTGCAACAGGTACTTCAATCGCGGAAAATCTTCAGCACCATCGCCTATGATGCTTCGACCATCTACTATGCATGTCGAAACATCATCTGTCTAGGTAAGTGGTGCAGAACGCGAGGTGGACAACATATGACTTGGCAGAAGGTTTTGAAAGAGATCACGAAAACTTTGGGTGTTGTACGTCTTCCAAAATAGAGTCCCCGTGAACCGCCTGCGCTTGGCTGAAGAAATTGCAAGAAATGGCGGTTAATCGATGTCAGTGGCGTTCGTGGTTAGTTTCCCTCCAGATTGCCTGCTTGAGCGCTCGGTAGTGCAGGCACCCCATAGTGTTTGACATAGACCAGCTTTAGGTACCCTCCCTCACCCACTTTTTTCTCTTCTTTTCACTCTAAAGCTTTAAATATAATTATATGTACTTTATGGTTGTACGGCAGTGATGCGTCAGTGTCGATGCTGGTGTTTCTTTCTCTGATGATGATAATGATAATAATGATGATGACGATGAGTTTTGCGCTGACCACCAGCTGTTTTTGGGCAGCACGAGTTTATAACACAAGCGCTCGCATCGTTTGCCGTGACGGCTTCCAAATGCAAATCAACCGCTTACCTGATTAAATCACTCCGATGTCAGCCACCGTTTAATAGTTAATATTTGGGGCGAGATGGCTCAGTAGTTAGAGCGCGAATTTACTGACCGGAAGGCCCATTGTCCGAACCCGACCTCTGCATATCGACCTTCCTTCTCTAGGGTTGGGCAGTATCCCAGCCGTTGTGCTTTCTTCGGGTAGCGCTGCAGCTAGGCACCGAATAGGTGGTACAGTTGAACCATTTGCAGTCAATGTTCATGATTGCCGCCCTTTCTGAGCCGTACAGCGTGATTACGATGACATAACTGTGCGCTCGCGTCTGGCAATCCACTTTCCTTCATGCCCTCGCAGACCGACAAGGGATATAATGATAATAATCGTTCCGCTATAACACACCTTCCTGGTTGCCATGCCACCCGAAGGAAGCGCGAGGACCGAGACAATACCAGGTTGCCCAATCCCAACAGGAGCAGTCGAGTTGCAGAGGTTGGGTTCGAACCACAGGCCTTCCGGTCAGTAAATTCGCGCCTTAACCACTGTGCTATCTCGAACGAGATACATGTCAATCCACCACCCTCGGATAAATACCACAGTTTGGCGGTATCGATGTATCCTAGTCTAACTACTATCGAGTGAATCAACACTATTAGTCATAATCGCGTGGATGAAGCATGACAATGTAAAGGGAGCCATATTCATGGCATCCAGAGCTGTCTGTCCGACTCCGCAGGTCAGATAAAATGGCTACTGGGTATAATCTGGGTCGCTGTTCCTGAATTATGCTATGAGTTCCCTACCAGCAGGCATGTGACGCACGCTAATCTGCCAAACCTCAAGTACTTAAGGATCTAAAGAATGGTCGAGGACTCTGGTAGACAGGGAAAGCTAAAAAAACGGAGAAGATTTTTGCCACATGAAAGAGCGCGGGGAGGCATCAAGTCCTGATGTTTTGTTTTCATCCCTCTTCAGGGATGTTTTGGGAATCTATGCTAATTAGCCTGACAAAAGTTGGTTATCTATGGAGTGAAGGAAAAGTACCCACAGCATGGCACATATAAGCGGTAATCCTATGTTCAAAAAGGAGACGTGAACTGTGCGAAAGCGATCATTGTATTAACCTGGTGATCGATGCATGGAAGGTTACTCTGTCTTATCCTTCTAAGGCTGGGTTCAGTCCTTCCAAATAGTACGTCGATCACACAGATTCTGCCCCCACCGAGCGACAATGAGTATCTTTCCTGACTTAAAAGCTGTTTTTACTCTGTTTATCATCGAACACATTGTGTCTGTAAAACAAAGATGTTTTGCCTAGGTTTTCGGCCGTCCCTAGAGCTCCTTTCACCAACCCCCCTTGGACGCTTGAAAGCCACTAATCAATTAGTGTTAGACGGGGCATTTCCCTTTTCTCTTCAACCTTGTAGTCCATCGTGGTAGACTCACTCTAAGCCTCTATTTCCTGTGGGGTCGAAATGCTCTCAGTGCGTTTGCTCATAGATATCGAGAACGCAGACGACATAGTTTATCTTGGGTCTGATTGAGGTGGTAGATAAATTTGTCTACCCGAGTGACTGTACCAGTCTCAGTGGTCTGGCTGAAGTCTATATTGCCATCTAGATAGAGGACACCAAACCGGATTGTATTAGTCTGAATCATTTGTGGCGTAGGCGTGATATCAGCATATCTGTCAAGGGTCGAGTTCACAATGGCGCGGTGCGTCCATAATGCTGTGTGATTCAGAAACCTGGTCGCTGCGTGCTGAGGACGTTGAAATCTTTCAATGCTTGACCATGGATGTCTTCGGAGCATTACCTATGTCCATATTCACATCACTATCGTGTGAACAGTCGCCCTCCTGTGCTGGCATAATTATTCTGGTGAGTTCACACCAATGGGGAGAAGCACTGCACTCGAGTTTCGCTCTTATTGGAGCCCAGCAGTGCATATTCCTGGCCGTGACGGGGTTTGAACTTCGGACATCTAACATGCAAGGCGAGCATGTTACCACCACTCCAACAGCGAATTTGGACGCACCCGAATTTTCACCTCTGGATAGACTAAGGTGTTCACACTTGAGCGATTGGATTGATATGCCCGACCCAGTAACTGTCCTGGTCATGCCGATCGATTAACCCGCCTTTCAGGACTCCCCAGTCAGCTAGCGCCACAGACGCTTGAAACCTGCTGGACAGCTTTTGATTTTGCTTTGGGTTGTTGCAGGATATGTAGTGTTCACGTTACTTAAGTATGGTGGAAACTTCGGAACAGTGTTGCTCAAATACACTGAGTGGCTTTTGGGGTTAATAAGATTACGTGAATGCATTGAGTAAGCTACCTGGCTTAGCCACGTGCTTCATACCACAGTCGATCAACTGCTTCCTCATACAACTTTGCGGCGAGTGGAAAAGAGCCAAGGGTTGTAAGCAACAAAAGATGAAAGATATTACCGGCGAACTCAGGTGTGCTGGACATTTTGGTCTCTCTGAATGGGGGCCTCGAGACATTGAGAGACATGATCCAGCAGTCAGCTAGGTGGCGTGCGTACATTCAACCTTGCATTCATAAGTCTCCTTCCCAGTCTCCTCAATGAGGAGCCTACTATCACTCCCATACTCAACGCCAACGTTGCATTCCGTCATCCGATTTTGTCTTCCCCGGATCGTCGGCGAACGAAATTGTGGTTTTCAAAACCACCGTAGAACGTGTACAGGTTTTGCAGCTGGTAATGATGGTGATGAGGCCAGTAACAACTACGAACTGAATAAACGCAAATAATTTCATGTCCCCTTGTCCGTCGCTCATTTTCACCAGTCGTCTCTCCTTGTTGCGTACAGCAGTGCAAGTGACAGAGAACAGCCCAGTGGTGACGCCTCCACCACACCGTTATAAACTGTCTCATACGTTTATCCTTAGGAACTGGCTGCCCCGTCCGCATTGTGTTGGCGTTGGTCACAAAGGTTCGCATCACCTTACAGCCACAGGCTTATATACCTCTTCTAACTCCGTGTCCGGTTCATGTGGTTTCCTTTGGCTTTCAAATTCTGAAGGACCTTGTTCTTGCACCTACACTGGATACGCTTTCACTTGGTTTGCACAGCCTGTCCGAAAAAGGGTGTAAAACACGTAGTTATCGAATCAACTGACTTGTCAGCTTATTATCGCTTTCGGTTGCGCTTCTTTGACGATCCAATCTCAATCACGGCCGACTACGCCGGACTTGTGCATTTGCAGATTGAAGCCAGAGGAAACTACCGGAGGACTGCACAGATTCTGACTTGAAAATCGATCATCAGACCATTAATTGGACCATCTTTTAGCTGGTTCCGTCCCAAGTTGTCGGGCATAAAGACTTCTGCTTGACTGGTTATCTGTCAGTGGTCACCTCTACGTGACTCATTTTACAACGCTTTATGAGAACATTTCCGAAGCAAGGAGATAACCTGTGCTCGTTCGTTGTGACTGCTACCTTCCAACAGCCTTGGCTCCGGTACAACCAAATACAGCTTTGAGCGCCCTTTTATGGCAGGCTATGGCAGGCTCTTACATCGTCGTGGTTACTGCAGGTATGAATGCTTAAAGGGGTAGATTTAGCGCTTTTGAGATGCGATTGAACGGTCTTCTTCGACTGGATTCGGTACGAACGGACAACCTGTAATACTTAGTTGCTGACCATAAGGTGTTTTTGTACAGTACTAGGTTCCGAAGTTGCCCTGTTCCACGGTGTTCTTCACATACGAACCGGTCCGAGACGCAAGTCAACCGCATCGTCCTCAGCTGCAGATGGTGCGGATTAGTTGATAAACGTTCACCTAGCTTTGCGACTCATATGATAACCCACTTCACGCATTTTTCGTTCTTTCCTTTCTTTCCCTGTCGCGGGGCATGTGCAGTCATCTGTGATGCCTTTCAGCCTTGTACACAACTGACCCCTCACGGAATATAGCATGCCAATCGACCGACTTCCTCGAAGGGTTCTTTCCGCACGACCACGTGAAGGGTAGAAACGAGCTAGGGAAGACCAAACAATGACTTGCCAGCGAAGTATGAAAGCCACTACCAGCTAACTCAGCTGCGCTGGTCATTGCCGTCGTGGATGGGGACCCCGAGACGGGTCACATCAATGGTTAGAGACACTGTCAGATATGACCCAGTCGCGCCTTCAATGGCGCTCGTGCATCCAAGCTATTGCTTTCAATGCATAGCTCGCTTCCTAATCCCCCCACTTAGCAGTCCTGTATTTACGCACCAATTTATCAGCCCCCCGCCTTCAACGCGCAGCTACCTACACTCCTCAAATCATCGGTGGATGAAACTGTGGCAGCTACAACCACTGTAGGACGAGTACTCGGTTTCTTACAGCTGATAATGATGATGATGATGTTGTTGTTGTTGATGATGATGATGACAATAAGTTCTGTCAGAATATCAGGTCCAAGGTAAGACTAATCTCACCTGAGATTTAGTGGCTGGTTACGAATATAGTGCACGTTAGCGGAATACCAGACGTGAAGTGACCGTTTTGCTGTTCAATTTGAGCAGCAATACAGCTGGTCACCTGCTGTTGTTTAACCGGACACCAGACTGGTAACAAAAATCTACGTGGTGAATGTGAGACTCCGGAAGCATGCGAATGCATATATTTTCTCAAGCTTGTCCAAGTTGCTGGATGAACTACTGCTGCATTTCTTTAATATTATGCTGCTCGTAAGGTCAATAACTGAACGGCCAGCTATCGATTCCGTCGTTTTTGGCATCACCAGATGGTGTTGCTGGGAGACGGCTGGAATTCGGGTGTTTCTCATTCACAGTAATCTTCTACTGGGTATGTTGCGCACAAAGTACCGCATGTTTTGGTTGGGGTGATATTCACTTTCGGATGCAAACCGAAAGGTGGAAAACCTGTGACTTGGCGGAAGGGGATGAAGGAGGTTGCGGAGGTTGGGCGCGGAACCCAACGTAACTTTCCCTGTACTCGGTTAGGAACACTGAGAGGTGTCAGCAAACCGAAAGCCGTCGCGTTCGTTGCACTGAGTGGGTCGATGGGTGGGCACTTCATGTGTTTCTACTAGACCACCTACGAGCCTGATCCTTCTCTCATTTTTATCTTCATACATCAGGGCTTTCTTGCAGTGAATCACCGGGTTTGCCGTTGGTTGGTCGGCTGTAACTCTCTATCACCTGACGGTTACTTTAGCCCTTCTTTGCGTGTCGCCAATCGATCATGGACCAGAGTACATGATTATACGGGCTCGCAATTTACTTGGGATGCCTTAGTGTCTGGCTTTTTAGGCAAGCTGTTCTGGTCGCTTGGTTATTCTGACCACTGTGTTGTACTCACCTTGCTGAGACTGACTTATGTGAGAGGACAAACCGACTGCACGAATTTCGCAGATCTCAACTGCGCACGATGTACGGTGCTCGGTGGCGGGATTAGCACTCTTTTTTATTTATTGTAGACAGATTAAAAAAAGAATTTGAACGCCCCATCTGACCGTATGGAGCCGAGACTTTTATGTTGACTTTTACGATGACGACACCAACCACCATGTAATCACACGCACTTGACCACTCAATCCAGATACTAGGCACCCATCACGTATTTTCCGGTGGTACTTCTATGCTGACTTGGCAGATGTGTGTTGGTCGTTATTACCCTTTAACTACTTGTCGGATGATCTTTGTACTTTGGAAGGAAATCACGATTGTTCTGATTGTGTGTTTTCGTTTGCCCCCATTCTTTCAAGCCAGGAAAGCGAGCACTATAAGTCATTCAATCCACTAGCTAGAAGGAGGCTAGAATACACAACCGTCAATGGACGCATCCCTCCTCTCCCAAATGGCTTACTTTCACTAGAACTCGCTAGCTGCGAGTGTGCTGTTGTAGCAAATAGCCAATACTGGCTTTTGTTGAGCCTACGTGTCGATCCAATACGATCCAAGAGGGACACCTGCGTTTGCTTTTCTGTTCAGAAAGATTCCTACTTTTCCTTGGTATTGGGTCCCTTGTTTGTTATATATTTTTGTTCCCGTCTTCTGTTAACATCAAGAGCGTTATTTTTCCAGTTGCAGTGTATCTAACGCCGCCGAATGCGGCTTTACTGGCATTGGAGGCGCTCCACTCTCGTACTTTTACCACTGGTCCTGTTCGTCATTGTCATAATCCACCATTCTCGCTCCGGTACTCGAAGCCTTGCTGGTATTGATCTGCCTCCAAATGTTGTCTTCCATGTCCCTCCTCCCCCAGAGGCACAAGACTCGCCTGGAAAAGTGCCTGTTTTAGCCCGACCAAAAGAACTTTCTGGCCTCAGCCCCTCTTATCCTCCTCCGAAAAGCGATCAGAATTCGGTTGGTCCAGGTATGTAAACCTTTTTTTATCTGTCTGCACTGATGTTACTTACGGGGTTTGATCCGCCTACACTTGTTTAACGCACTTTTTAAATGTGACCCTCCCGAAACTTTTTTGGGAAGTGATATTTTCGTTCCGTCATTGCTGAGATTTTCCGCATATTGACAGCACCACACTGTCTTCATGTTGTGACAAATGCACGGAGGCTCATTTATCGACCAGTACTATACTGCACATGTGTGCACATGCCAATTCACCCGCTCTTCTATTGATAATCACTTTGTCAGGCCAATCTTTAAATTTTTCCCTGTGCTAGTAACGAAAACAAGATTTATTCCGTTTATTGTGAATGTGTCGTGCAAATGGTCCCTGTTGTAGTTTGAACTCACAGGCTCTCTGTCGTTCCAGCCCCTCTGATACACCATGAAACCGTGGGCTTCTGGTGAAGGTTACTGACCATTTCGTGCCATTTTTGATTACTTTTTAAAGTGGCAATCCACCTCTCTACCGCACACGTTGACTTTAACTGCACCGGTTGTTGGCACCCACTGTGATCTGACTTTAGCTACCTTGTCGGTAGTAACTCTTGGTGATAATACACTTTCATATAACTTCAAAAGCACGTATGTCCAGAGGGATGTCCCAAGGTACCATTTTTACTCATCGGACTTATCTTGCCTATATTCCAACAACCAGGCATTCTTTCCCTGGTAAGACAATGAAGCACAGAGGAGCTGAAACGGGTTTGTTTAGGAAAACCGCACATACTAGAAGTGAAAATAGATCAAGATCACAAGCTTTGTTTGGAAGCACTTTGAGTATATTTTCCTGTGTTGTATGTGTCGTTCAAGTATTAAGAGAACTACGCTCATCTATATGTTACACCAACCTCCAAAAGTGTGGATGGATCTGTAGGGCGTCTGCGATCTATATCAAGATTGCCCGTTTTCAAATTTGGCAAATTGCGGTCCCCTTAGCTCCATGTGCACGGAAGGGGGTAGTGGGGCTTGGGAGTCTCCCATTTTATGTGCTCGTCAAATTAAAAGTTGCCATACGTCTGACAAACATCTGTATTCGGAGTCAAACGTTAAAAATTCGAATAACCCAACTCGACTAGAGAGGGTTAAAAACGGATGGGCTTTATGGCGTTTCGTGCACTGTTTCCATTTCCATAGATCAGAAGCGCTCCCTTACGAAAATAAAGTTTCTGTGTATTGACTGAGCCGGTAGACTTTAGAAGTTTGTCAAACAAATCTTTAGCCTCCAAATTAAAGCTTTTTGTGCAAGACTAGAAAACAAAACCACATGTTAGGGGAGTTTTTGTTTCCAGGCACGATGTCGATGCAGATCTTATTCAGGCGATGGATTTCTGCCTCCGTGTGACTCGTTCGCTGCGTAGGTTCTAGGCGTTCTTCAATGTGGTCTCCTTTCTTAGGGTGGTTCAGCAACAGAAAAGAAAATTCGTCAAGTTCGATATAGATGGCTTTATTAGAACAGAAGTTGTATTAACTGGTCAGATAAAATGGGCTGAGGGACCAGGACTGTAGACGGTTGAGAAATCTGCAGAAAACACTGATGTGATAATATCATCGAAAGAACTACCTCTGCTCTTGCACACACGAGGCCGACACTCGATGGCCCGATTTTGACTAAATAAACAATCGCTTCGAAAAGAAAAGCTGCCCGCTGCATCGCGGGCAGAGGTTAGTGAGTCAGAGGTTATTGGCATGGCCCGCGAACGAAACCCTATATCCTTCCACTACTTCGTGGCTCAGACTTTTGAGTCAAAGGCTCAAGGTGGGGTACTTCAACCAACCCCTTCCCTCGGCCTGGGTATCCGAGAAGTACCGTTTGCCCGCATAGTTCTGTATCCACGGATGTCCTTCCCCAATCTCTTTCCGGCACAAGCAAATATTGCCCGGTCATTTGACTGACCGATGGTCCTTATGATCCACGCTGCAGTAACAAGTGACACCTTGGTGAATTCACGAGATCCTTTCTGTATAGGAGCTTTTAAAGTCCGTACTTTATGTCGAATTGGCAAGCAGAAAATGCTCGCGGATATGTTGTGCATCCGAAACACGCATACAAGACTTAATCGTGGTTATGGATCTCAGAACGCCAAGGACGAACTCAGTTGTTTCACATTTCTCTCCCGATGTATCCGGTGATCTAGAAGCGTTAACTCGTGAAATATATGGCGTGGGAGTTGCACTCAGCCAGAGAGCTGAACGCGCCTTGTTGGATTGGATCCCAGTTCGCGGTCGTCTTTGCGCCGTCCGGTTATCCAGCTCAATCAAGGTCAATGCGTCTCGACGTAAAAAACGGTGCCTGTCTGTAGTGTCCACATATGCCCCAACGGACTGCAGTTCTGATACTGAAAACGATACTTTCTATCGAGTTACCCGGGCTCTTTCGTCGAGCAAGAAGCACTGACAGTGTGATCTTTGCGGGCGATATGGATGCCCAAGTCGGCCATTGGAGTTCCTTGGAATCACATCTGGGCAGTCGGTTCGGAATCGATGCTCGTCGCACAGAGGACGGAAAGCGAATCCTCCATTTGTGTGTCATGAACCGTCTCTGGCCAGTACAAACTTTCAGTATAAAGTTCGCGTCCTCAATGGCACTCGTGCATTCAAGCTATTGCCTTCAATGCATCGCTCGCGTTCTAATCTCTCTAATTAAAAGTCTACAGACGACCCTGCATTTACGCATCAACTATATCAGCCACCGCCTTCATTGCACAGCTACCTACCCCACCTCCCCAAATCATTGGTGAACGAAACTGTGGCAGCTATATCCACTGTACTGCAAGTACGTGGTT
The DNA here is from genome assembly GCA_003604175.2 of Clonorchis sinensis. Lineage (NCBI taxonomy): Eukaryota > Metazoa > Platyhelminthes > Trematoda > Opisthorchiida > Opisthorchiidae > Clonorchis > Clonorchis sinensis. The sequence goes on along the minus strand of CM030371.1, from coordinate 20,847,543 downwards.
CTTACTGCCGATGATGATATTGAAATAACCCTTGAGAAAAGGAGTTACAATGTAGTTTCTTCAGTAGCTAAGTTGAGCAAACTTGTATGTAGCGAAGATGCCGATGTTCACAAATGATGTCAAGCTAAAAGCCGAGCGTTGCGGTAAAACGCACATATCTCTCAGTATAATGAAAGTAAGGAAGGAACAGTGACCTGTTGAAATCATTTGGAGTTATACAAAAAGCTGCCACCAGGTGGATAAACGCTACGGCAGAAAGGGAAGGGTTCGAATCAATTCAATGGGCTCCGACACTTGATTGCTAGGAGTAGCGTATGCCTGCACAACCAAAACCGAGTGGTACCGATTTAAAGAGCTTGGTTTTCATTCTGTCACCGGACAGCTGGTGGGTTTGTGCAAGGGCACCACTTCCTATTAACTTAATGACGCCACTACCTCTGCCTTATACTTCAGCCGCGTAGTCAATACGAGCAGTTCAGTACAGCGACCGAGTGTTATCAAGGTCAGCGTAGATATAGCCTTTTTAAAGTATACTTACTCCATCGTTCCGAGTTACACGTTCTGATAGATTCGGGAACCTTTGTAGCAGTAAAGAAACGTTACTGGACATGATAGGTGGAATCTACAGTCAACATTTCGATGTTTCAGAATGTTGCTTTCCAACCAATTGGATGTCCTTTGTCTTCCGTACTGTTTACGAAAGGCGGTATCCGATCTTCGTATACACTATTGCCGATGTCCTTCATCCATGGAGCGTAAGAAATAAGTTAATCACTGTCGTGTTCAGTCAACGTGACCTTGAAGGACAAATCAGTTTGATGTTACTGTTTGAGATATCTACATCATTAGATTCCACGTAATTGCCCCAAATGTTCGTTGCTTATACCAACTGTCGGAATCATCCAAAAGGAGCTTCATTCCGTAAGTATGTTCCTCCGAACGTTCCTGTAATTTCTTCTGGGTTCCGAAATGATATCATTCGTTTAGTAGGTGCTCAAAACTATTGCGCTAGGGTTACTGGCACTCTTACCGTGAAGTTCAAGTACCTCGGTCGTTTCCGTGCACGAACACTATTCATAAGGTTGCTGAAAACTTTTCAATAGCCTCCTTTGGGCTCATAAAGTAGATTTAAACCTTGGTCCTGTTTCATTTCTGTTGAAGTTGGATCTGACAAACTTGCACGAATTTAAAAGTCCCGAATCACGTTTTCCAATTTGTATCACGTGTAACATCCGAACTACATATCTTTGGGCTTCATGCCTCGCGTGTACCAGGCTACAGTAAAGGCTTTGTTTTTGTATGGTATGTGAGATTAACTGCCCTGAGGCATCTTCAGGTTTTTGACCACCGATGCCTGATAAACGTTGATCGTCTCGGATGGCCTCAACCAATTCGTCACCTCATTAGAAAACAAAAACTTGGTTGTGTGGCGGAAAATGTCATCCACCATCAACTACGGTGGCTCGTTAATGTGCTAAGTAGGCCGAATCATCGTCAACCGAGACGAGTGTTGTTCTCCGCTCCTTCTTTACAATGGCGCGAATTGCGAGTTGGCACTTTGTGTGACTTGGGCAGACGGGTTCGGAAGAGTTTGAATGTTGCTGGTACTATTCGATCTCCAGGATGGGGTTCCCGTGAGCTCTTCCCCCGCTGGGCTGGCGTTTGGATGTGTAAGCACCTCAGAATGCCTGCTGGATTCCTTCCAAGATTTATTACAATTAAGTAAATTCTTTCGGATGAACGGCGGTTAAACATTAATATCAACACGGATTTTTCATTTTCTGATGGAGGTAGTAATAATAATACTAATGACAACAACGAGTAAAAAAGGGGATTTTGGCTACCGCGACTGTGTATGGAGTGGTACATCTGTTTATGTGTATGTAGGCCCGCGACGATGGTAGACATTGCTTTTCCTAATCACCATCTTCTATGGGGACGAAAGAAATCAAGCCAGGCTAGAATTAGGATGCCACACAAGTGGGATTTGTAGGTCTGGAACCGTTTGGTAATTCACATTTGTGTATGAAAATGACCCGCGTGAACACTAGACATTCGGAGTGTTAAGCGTGCCGCCGCCAACATCACCCTCCACATAAATTATGTATCCTAATTGTTAGTTTAGTTTCGCCCTATGGACCATCAGTCAAACTTGTGGACCCTTTTACAACTATCCTCTTCCTTTCACCCACCGTTTTTTCAGTCGGATTTGCACTGGATTACAATGTGTTTGGACAGTTGCACATGCAGCATAGTGTAGGTCGCATGTGGCGCTGTTCGTTCAGCGCGACCGTGTTTGACCATGCTAAACCTTTTGGCCTGATAGAAACCTTTTTGACCACGGAATGCGCGGTTCAATAGACTAGGTTTTTTTAGACTAGGCTTGTTCTTGTCAGATTTTTACCGAGCTTATGCTCTCCGCGTGCTATGCCTTTCACGTCAGTCGTGGCACATGGGCTCTTCGTTTCTGTGAGATTAGACCACTTATCTGTCACGCCTGACTGCCTTTTTTCGAATCAGTAGTTCTTCGGGTCAACATTGAAGACCGAACGGTCTACAACAATGTACAGTATTCTGCAGTCTCCACCTATATGATTAGTTGCAACTTCCGAGATCATCCTAATGTGCGAGCCAACATGCAGGAGAATCTCTGGTGGACCTCTTTATAAATAACTCTACGGCTCAATTAGCTACTCTTCAGCATAGAAGCGTGGCGTTTGCCGCTACCATGTAAGATGATGAGATTTTACTTTTATCTGCCCAACTTATGAACCTATCCTCCCAACTTGTCGATTGCATTCTTTGTTCACTTACACGTCCTCAAGCACCTTTGATCACGTTTTAGGAGACGATCTGATAATGTATCATCGTACATTCTTTAAAATCAGGCGTTTTTCTTTGAAACGCACCATTGCAAGGAGGCCCTGGACTGGAGTCTTCTGGTAGAGATGGATGTTGAGGTCTTCTGCGTCCCACGAACTAGAGCCCATATAGAAATTGCCGTACGGTCCGCATTACTAATTCATTATCCCGTTTACAAGAATTTGAAATTTTTGACATAAATGCCTTCTGTCATTGCATAGAAATCTCAGAAAAATGTCGAACAGGAGGCACTTGACAGCCCCATTCTGACTGAATTTTTCGAATAGGGCAATCACATCTTTCTGTCTTCATTCACTTTCCGAGACCATTTGGAAGTCACGTGAAAGTATCTGGAAGTATAGGTGTTACTTCATCCAGTCAATGTATGTTCCATGAGTGATCCGGTAGTTTCTTCACTCCATCGAGTTTAAGGTGTCATTTCATAGTCCTCTGCATTCAGGGTGCTGTGACACTCATGGCTACACATTAGAGCTTTTGTCTTAGTAAGTATTGTTGTTGTCTCATGATGTGGAAGAACTGTCGACGGTGTCAGTTCTATTAAGTTTTCCCTCTTGACTCTCGGAGTGACGCGATGCGTCACGTGGCTAGGCAAGCAAGGTGCATTCGCCAAATAAGTGGATAAAATGTGAAAACTTATCTACCTTCGTGCGTCAAAATATTTATATACGATTTTATATAGGTTAATTTGTACGAACGCCTTTGTGCAACACAATATGCTGTGGCAACATTTTTAATCGGTATGAGGTTTCTTGGACGACAACATTTCTTTAGCGGTGTTTGTCTGATTGTTTATAGGCACTAAACAATGTAAGCCATGTACACCACCGGTTGAGTTCGACATTTGATCAGGCAGCTGCCTACCCATACAGCATCGCTTCGTTCCATTCTCTCGCTGGTCAGGGATGGCGTGTGAATCGCAACAGACAGGAGGGAAAACGTCAATGTGCAAACACGGAAATCGAAAGACGAAACGATATGCCGTCCACCATCCCCCGTCAGACACATCGCCCACGTCAGTAGGGATCATGTGTTAAGGAGATGGGTGACAATCGTACCACAAAGCTAGTTACAAACACCTGGCAATCATCCCAGTTCTATCTACCAAAACGTTTCCCTTAGCAACCACTTCCCACAAGCTTCATTATGTCCCGACCGTAGACTGAGTGAATTTTGATAAGGTTAGAGCCCAGAACTGTTCATCATGATGTTCACATCTAATATGCACTAACTGTGGCCGCAGTGGATGGGTTTTAGGTGATAGACCGTTTGTTTCCGCAGAACATTATCTGGAGGCGGCTTGTCTAGTACAAACCGACCCGTCGGAACAGTGACGCGGTTCACACTGTGTTCGCCTTTCACACCTTGCGTACACACACACACACACACACACGTTTCAGCTTTACCGCGCTATTGAAAACCCAACGCTTTTAATCATATCATCAACGAATTCCGCTGAATACATCTAGAAACATTGATTTGAGGGGTAATGATGTGAGTTGAATTGAGAGGCTGTTGAAAGTAAGCAAGGTTGGAAGCATAGTGTTTTCCTAAGCGATGGGGCCTCGTGCGGAAGCAGGAATATAGCACACTAAAGCAAGGAACCTTACAATTCTTTGTGTAGAGCACTTGCTTTCTAGAGCTTTGCCAACTTTTTGTTAACGGAACTACACATGTACCAAAATGCACTAGATCCGGAAGCAAGTTTAACTCGAGGGTGCCACTCGATTGATACTGTGATCTAGACTTAATTGTTTTTCTCTTGAGTACGACTGATTAAACTTGGGTATTTGGAACTTCACTAGTCAGGACTTCTGACCCTTATAGAGGAGTTTGCTGAGTCACATCGTTGCTCTAGGATTACTTATCTCTGACTAGTTCGTGGCGGCTTCTGGACCTGGTCGTGGTGCAGCGGTTTGTGGCCTAGTGAGCTATATAGGCGGGGTCCCATAGTCTCATGTCAGGTTGGTCACTTGGGAAGTCCGACGAGAAGTCTCCTGGGACATGTGTGGAGACCTCTAGAAACGTGCACTCATTCGCTGCCTTGACCTCAGGTTTTCGGGCTACGAGCTTTGGTGTTGTGGTATCGTCAGCCGTACCCGCTTTATACTAACTTTTCAATGTCAATCGAACTTTGGGATACAAAAGTCTTTTGGACGCTCAATTAAAGGGGCTCTTGAACTTTATGCACGCTTGGTTCTATTCACGTTTTTATTTCCTTGTATCCATCGATTGGCTGTTTCCGAACGCAGCTTGTGAAATGTCTTCTAGCTATATTAGTCACGGTCGTACTTGTCATCTTAATCATTTATTTCAAAATATGAATTCTGTTTTCTTGTTACAGGTGAAGGTGCGGTTCCCTACCTAGTGAACCGGAGCGCCCTTTCAGTGGAAGAACAGGCCAAGTACGATAAGGGATTTCAGGACAATGCATTCAATCAATACGCCAGCGACAGAATCAGTGTCCGTCGTTACATACCAGACTTTCGTAATGGCGCGTAAGTGTTGCTGGCTGCGGTTTCACGCTCAGCGCATTCTGTACGTTTTCGCGGATTTGTTCTCGTCCGTTTTGCTATGCCTCAGTCATTGCGAAAACGAAAAACATCTAGTCGTTTGTCACGTTTGGGTCACTTTTTTGTTTTTGCGGTTGGGTTGGTAAAGCTCAGTGTCGTGCCGTCCCTCTCAGAATTCCGGGGTTTCTGACCCACGATATCCCATGTTTTTAGCCAAACCGTTTAGTTTGGAAAACTGGTCCCACCGACGAATTCATTACTGTATATGATCAAAGTCTTTCGTTTTTTGTTGCGTCTTGTTCTGCGAGCATCTGAATGGATTCATCCGTGTTCTTTCTCATCACTCGCCAAATATGAATGTAGCGAAATACGCTCATTTGTACAATAAGTTGACGTTAACAGAAGAGTCAAGTGAATCCCAGCTCAGTCGTTCGTTTGTGATATTCTCTAGCTGAATATACTTCACATAGGCCACGTATTTTTGCAGCTGGCATGATATTATTGATGCAACAAGTTACTCATTAGGTGGCTGAAAATTCTTTGGCACCTCACTACTGGTTTCGCACTTCTTGGGTGGCGTAACGTACGTCTTGTCATGCACAGACTCACAGCTAGCCCCGCCGTTCTAATAAGAAGCACCCATCCAGCGGGAGACCGACTTGGTCAATGGACTGCTGTTAGGCCACTGAACATAGGGTTTTGGAACGTAACATAGCAACATAAGAACAATTCCAGCATTATTGGTGAGTTGAATCCCAATGGCTTTACCTTTTTTGTGTGTTTGATAAGCCCCAATCAGTTCGATTTCGATTTGTGCTGGATGCAGCTATTCCTGGAACTTCATCGTGGCTTATCTGTTAGGTTTGACAGAACCGACCACGTGATGGTCTCGTTAGCATACTTCGCTGTTGGTTATAACACCACGCGTTGATTTTGAGGGTAACGAGTGTAAGTGCACACACAAGCATAGAAGTGTTTACGATGCAAGTCATCTCACTAACTAGTCGATATGTGCTACAAATGCCTATACCTAGATTTCACCCTAGAGCAACAGTGTTAACAACACTAGTGATTCAAAACAGTGTTAATTTTTAATCCACCGCTTGGAAGAGTCACGACTTGTGACGTTTGAGGAAAGAGCGAAAGCTGGAGTTTTGTGCACAAGGATACGGCTGCTTTTTTTAGTTTTGTGGCCTGCTTGTCAGTTTCCTTCTTTGGAAGGTAACACACGAGTTCCTCACGACTGTCAAGAAATTATTTTTCAGTTTAAAAACATCCATTCACTCCTTCTATCGACCTTATTCTTACTCTCACAGATGCAAAACGCAAAGTTTCTCATCAGATCTTCCGAAGACTGCGGTCATCATTTGTTTCCACAACGAGGCTTGGAGTGCTCTTCTCCGCTCGGTACACTCAGTGCTGGACTATTCCCCGAAGGAATTGTTACAAGAAATTATTCTGGTGGATGACTTTTCCAGCAGAGGTTAGTTTTCCATGGTTTGATGCGTACCTTGACATTTTCAAAACGTTGAGTCTATTAGAACAATGAAAGTGAGAATATTCTTGGTTTCATTTTATTTCATCTATAGACGTGACAATAATGGACATACCAGTCAGTCATGTTCACGTGCTGGTCCCTTTGCTCGTTGGTCCGTTTTTTTCCAGAGGTTTTCATCTGCGTAGCTCTGGTCACTACCAACTTAGCCTACTTTCACTGGATTCATATCCAGCCGCCCAAATGATGTTGCTGTTTGAAGGAAAGAAATCGATCCTCGATGCACAATACCTATTGTATCCAGTCTTGGCGCCTCACATTAGTATGTCGCGCAGTCAGTAAAGATGCTTTTTTGGTCCCAGTCCTGTTTCGGTAAATGTTCCAAAGTTGACTCGCCAGGGAAGCGTGCCCTTTCTGTAGGTCTGAGCGGCGACTTGTTTGGCGTGAGACGACCAGGAATGTTCTTCAGAAAGCGGTAAACCTAGAGGAGAATGCGGGTCGCGCTGTAGCTAATGGATAATGTGTGGTTCAAGGCGAAACAGTGAAGGGAGGGAGGCATGCAGGGGTTGGTAAACTTGGTAAACTCCAATCATGCTTGGTAGCAAAGTCGGTGTCCAAAGTGTTTGTTGTCTGTGCGCGGTCGTCACCTAATCGGTGTGAGGTAGATTGCTGGGAGTGGTAAGTGGATTTGCGGAGAGTAGCATCGTCACCGTATGTCTAGATTCATCTAGAGACATCGATCATTTATGGATACTAGAACTCGATCCTATGGTTCTCCAGCATTAGTGCTGCGGATCTGAGAAACGATGCCGTCTAAATAAACTCGTTAAGAGTTTCCGTTCTAAGTGATCAAAAGAGATCTCATGTCGTACACGGATAATTGGGCGAGAAAGCCCCCCATGTCATACTCTATCGGAAACTTCAGGCAAGACATTTCAGTTTCACTGAATAACTTTATGGCAGATGACTAGGCCTGAGAAACATGCACCACCAAGTAGAGTGGTGGTGCCCACATCTATATTAGTGTCAGTTAAGAGGGCATTGCAGTAGAAATCACGCAGGAGCCTTTTAGCAAGGATGTCTTTCAGATCGTCTGAAAAAATAGGGGTGGTTGTTCGGCTCATGTTTTTATTCGGGATTCATGTCTCGAGATAGGGAGTACGTGTGAAACTTTCCCACATGGCACAACTGATAGGGATAGGCGAAACAGCGAGCAACGATAACAGCAACTTCCGAAACGCAAGCTCGGAGCAGAATGGTGGGATACGATCCGGACCGAGAGACTTCGGTGTTTCAGGGGGAAAAGAGACTGACGAAGGTTCCTAGTGACAGTGCCGGGCCGTGTCAGATAAATGTAGACTGATGGAACAAACTTGACCAGATCTAGCTGAATTGGGGGCAGAATGCTGAGCAGGAATTTCAGTCATTTCCTGTGACCCAGGAATTAGGAATGGGAGGAACGGTGAGTGGATGGGAATTACGGAAGACGGCTTTTACAAGATTCTAAGAGGATTGACGCTATCGTAAAGAATATTGGTAATATTATCAGTGGTCGTTGGAAGGTCACTCAAAATACAAATTCTGACGGATGGGAAGAAACAAACTGACGAATTCCATTCTAGCCAAAGCAAGGGTGACTCCAGAAGACACTGATAAAGAGAATGGGGTGGAATGGACGTAAGCGAATGGATGCAATTAATCTGAAAGTGATCACAGGAACCGTTTGGAGCAGAGGAGGCGCTAAGTGTGAATCACGGTAAGCACATGTCGAGGGTCTACTGCGAGTCGCTGTCACGGTTTGGAAGTCAAGTTGTATCACGGATCACTGGATCGGTGTACGTCGCCAGTGTAGGCCAGTAGGTGTTGTGTTCGTTGTGTTCGATGATATTCACAAATAACAACCGTGACATTCACATGATGATGTTGTGTTCGTTCAAGTCGCCGACACTGCACAGCCCAATGGCGTGATCCGACTGCAGAATGGCATCGCGGTTAACACAGTAGAGGCGAAATCTAAGATGCATCACTGCTCTTGGGAGATCGATAGCTATGGCAAAAATGTTTATTTATTTCTGAGGGGCTGCACTTCAGCCACTGAAGATCTGGCGTACAAGTGTCAAATGAAGTCGATGACAGAAAGGAAGGAATGAATGTGAACACAAACTGCACCTGTGAACGACATTAGTGTTGTAGTCAGTAACCTGAGAAATGGGAGTGAGTGAAGTTTGGGTTTCTGCGAACATTACATGTATTGACCATGTCTGAATGGCAGATGAAGTAGCCGACAACTCAGATGCCTGAAGTGGCGAACCATACGATGAATTTATATGTTGGGTAGTGGCGATTTCCCGGTCGGTAACGCTAGCCTTCGTTCAGTTCCGTCAATGCTTTCACTACTGAATACCCACTTCAAGCTTCTTCTTCGTAAAATACAGCGCCTCCCCCAAGAGATTGTCCATGAAAAGATCGTGCTTCCGAGTACAGAGCGAAGTGTATCGGTCCTAGACTTGTTCAGGTGGAGTGCAACCCTTCTGGAAGAATAGGTCGGTGAGAGTTCTACGTCTGCTTCCATTGAATATAGGCTTTGACTTATTGACCGATTTCAGTGTTCCGGAATATTCTGACGGGACTGAGAGTCGCCGACAAACATGGACTATTTCACATATCATAGTTATCAAAACGACAGCATTCGGCATTTCTATTCCTGTATGTTTTACCCTATTTATAAAGTCAGATACAAGTACCATCAAATTTGTTAACAATGCAGTTGATGACGCAGACACTTGATTGTTCTCGTTTGTCATGACAACTAATCTAGAAGTACAATTCGCGAATATTTGTTTCTTCTTACCTGTTGTTTTCTACCTTAAATACACAATAAATGCCGTAGTAAAAGACAAAGTGCCAGACGTAATAACTTCTTGCGGTTCCTTCAGCTGCGAAACGTCGAAAACAGTGAAAAATGCGGTCAAGCACATGCATGTAATTCAGGCAGACTGTTAAGGGAAGTTCACGCAATCGCAAACCGTAATGTGGTTGCTCGTGCAAAGTACTGGCATGCAATAAGTGGTCAATAATGCCTCAGTGAGCTTCACCGTTATCGATCTTTAAATAAAGTTAAAACAGAAAACGCTGGGCATGTGTCCACGAAACAGGCTATTCCGAGGCTATATCTTGTAATCGACAATAACCGAATTTAAAAAGTCGCCGATCTGGTCGCAGTAAATTTATGAACACTAGAACAACCACGTCTACAGCTCAGATCGAAAGAGAATATCTTCATGACTGTTAAACGAATTCGAAGGAAAATCGTTGACTTCTGTTCGGTTCGTCTTTCCACACTGTTGGTCGAGCCCTGCATTCATCCATCTGGTCTTGTTGTTTGCAAGTTACATACCCTGCTATGACCAACTGCGATAAAATCCCACCACAGTCTTTATCAACTAGTATTGTGTAAACGAATTTAACTGACCGCCGTAGCTATCATGTGTCGGATATTCATAAACACAGTACCTCGGTTAGCAGAGCGGCCGTTCTCTGTTCTGCTACCTTCGAAGCCTATCGACCCAGCGGGCTGCCAATATTGCGCTAGTCAGGCCCTGCTTGTTGGAACATGTCATTGCGCCTTCGCTGAGTTGCAAAAGGACGCCTTAACAGGTTTGCAGGTGTCGATCGGTGATCGCTTTTGCTATCATCATTTTGATTCGGCTGGCTGGTTGAGCTGTAGACCCGCACTCGCCATGAATACAATAGAGCGGTGCTGTTTGATATTTCAAACGGTATTGCTTCTTCTATTTGATGCTTAGGACTGATTTGCAAGCAACTCCAACTTACTTGACTGCTGGTGATAAATTATGGAGTTGCAAGATTAGGATTCTGGGACTACGAGGATACCGCAGGTGCTCCAGGGGATTATTAACTACGGGGGAATGAGTTGGCTCCATTAATGTCATGGACTGCGGGGGCCCACGATTATTGGAAGCGTGGCCTGCACATGGAGTAAGCCGCTTTTGGTTCCCATGCCGAGTGTCGTTGTCTGACCATAGGTCCATGCTTTCCACACTTGATTTGACCGACCGTCCAGATGGCTACTTTGTTCAGAATGGGATGATCGTTGATCGGACCACTATGGTCGACGTTTTTTTATGAATTCAGAAATCTATCGATTCCCGGAAGCTCTGCGATTGAATTTATTCATTCGGCGCTTTTTTATTTGGGGGATGCGGCCAAGGCATCAGAAACCGAGTGTTTAGAGTTCCTGAGCGTCTCTTATTCGTGCCTATCAGGATTCGCATGCAAAGGTTAACACTGGATGGATAGCAACTAGGAAAGCAAGATTTTCTGTGCGTACTCTTATCTTACTCCTAATCTGCAACGTTCTCCTGCTTTATCGATTAGCTCAGTGACAGGAACCACCTTGGAGTCACATGAACATAGGTCACAGCGCAGCATCCAGAGAAATCAAGACCAGAGCTCACTCGAGCGCTGACCAATGGAGGAGAGATAGAGAAGCTGGACTCAAAAGTGATCATCGGGACACAGACAGGCCAACAAAACGAATAGACCGAAGGATCAACCATAATCGAAGATAGGCTCGGGTTAGCGCCAAGTATACCAACACACACGCATACTATCCAACGCATAATCACTGACGCATCGCTACAATCAGATGTATGGTGAAATTCTTATTACAAAATTCCCTCATTATCCAAATTTTAGGCTTCTGGCTATTTCGGAGTGCTGCCTTGTGGCTTTGATTCGCCAATTGCAGTGATATACGACACTTGAAGAGGTTTTCCGCCAAAGCATGCGATTAAATTTAATTTCAATTCTCGCAATAGGTCCGATTTTTTTATAAGTACGACGCGTCCGACAACGGTTTCGATATTTTAGTGTTATTATGTTCATGCCTAGGGTTTGTGACGTCAATGTCAAATGGTACTTGGGTTTCACATGTTTGCAGACTTATTATCTGTGTCTCTTGGTTATACTGTGCTTCACAATAGCTTGACTTCTTCAAACTAGGGTGTTTTATAATGGAAACGACGTCACGAGACTCATGGTCTCAGGTTGTGTGTTTTTGGGTTGTCAGTTGCTGTAAACTTTCCAGCACCAATCATTTTGACGTCATCAATTCGTGCCGGATGTAATATTGCGGTTGATGACGAAATAGAGGATACATTGGAAAATTGCTGATAATTGTTGCAAGCATGTCGAATCGGGGTTAGTGATAACAAAAGCGGCATTGTGTGCTGTTCATCTCTACTATAATTATTCTTGTACTGAAACTGAAACTCAAAGGAGGCTTTTCCGTGGACTGAACGCTTGCTGTGCCAGGCATGGGCATCATGTGGTTGGTTGATGGTCGATAAAGGACCGACCTTCCGACCTAATAATAAGTGCTCTCACAGTGAGCTGTGGTTATCATTCAGAAGACGATCTGAAAACTACAAACTTTACTTGAGGGAATGGGTACTCGCCAACTCAGTTTTGTCGTTATAGACATCCACACGTTTGTCCACCTGTATGCTAGTATACTCCTGTGTTTCAGTCGGGTTTTGACTAGGATTCCCCCTTGGCCAAATGAACACCATGCTGTTTAACCGAAGCCAACTCATCATAGTATGAGATATGAACCACTGTGTTGTCTGATGTGTTCATCTAGCCGTAGGAACACGTGCTGTTACCAATCGCTGCCACAAGCAGACAGAAGAGTGAGGTATTTGAATGGGACAACTCAGTGGTTCACAATTCTCACATTAGCAAGACCTGACCTCTGTTTCCCGTCAGCATTGTTGTTCCGGATCACGAGCGTCCAAATTTGCGCACTGCCGTGACCCGAATTCTAGTGTGCTAGCCGCCTCGACATGGGAATACCGAAGCATCAGTCAGAACGTCAACTGGACGAGGCTTTCATGCGAGGTAACAAGAATATATGATTAAGAAATCTGCTCTATGGAACGGCATCATAGGATGCTCCCTATGATGCGGGTTATTTGATGCTATTTCTGGTAGTCGAATGGTTGCATCGAAAACACCGCCTTTAATGTTTAACTGTCGAAATTCCGACGTCAGATGGCATTAACAGTCTAATGTCAACGGACTGTCTGACCATCGCCCTCAATGCACAATAGCCTCTTTTCCTGTTATTCTTCCTCTTACTGAACGAAACTGTGGCTCCTGGGACCAACTCGAACTTCACCGAAGGCTTTTAGCCTAATAACGGCACTGGATTGAGTCGAACTGTTAATCTGGAGAGGTTTGGTTAGTCTACTGGGCTCTAACGTTAAACGAGGGATGTACCGAGTATCGTAGACGGAGTTCAGTATGTGTCCTTTACGGACGCTAGATTGACGAGCGTAAAACTATTTTGGGGGAACAAACTTCGAACAAAACCTAAATCCGCATGTAGGCTGTTTTAGAAACACTGAAAATCGACTTTCTACCGTTTATCTGATCGTTTCAGTGGCCGCTGTCCCGCTGGGTTAAGATGCTAAAAGATCATATGTGACGAATCCAAACGGAACTCTAGATCTAATCCATGTCAAATTATGGTCGGATTCCGAAAAACCCAGTCAGTCGAGCTTTTATTGGTCGCATCAGTCAGGTGTGAAAAGGGTTGGATACTCCACCTTTTGACTGTCTGCCTTAGACGCCATTTTTCTTACCGTCTATTGACTTATCCACCGGTGAATGGTCATATTATCGAAATAGTCATCTATTCTCATGGGGGTACGAAGCTCCTTCACCGCAAACATTCGGTCACTGGACTGTTCACCAGTTTTCAGGTTGTCTGAGTCAGCAGCTGGTCCTAACAAAACACGCTTCGTAGCTTAGTGAAATGCACTCATTTGCATACCAATTTGGTTTTGACGGGAGGCTCACTTGGAACCCAGCCGAATCTCTCGTTTATGATGTTTTTTTCGGATGGTGTCTTATTTCCTCTAGTGACATTCAACATCCTTTTTTCAGGAAGCAGTAATCAGCTCAGGGTGGGACGGTGGGAGATGAAGTCAGCACTTTCAGTGATGAAGCTTTAAAGTTGCGACAAATCACGCGGTTTTGCATTTGGTGTAGTGATCCCTTCATATCAGTCGTTTTAGGCAAGGGAGCGATAGATGAGTTGACGATAGTCCGCAGTTTGAGTATCTAGGAGTCAGCGCTTTTCGTTGGTTGCGTCTAATGGATGTCTTGCATGATTTCTCTCTGTTCTTCACACTCTCTCCATGACTGTATCCAGTGTTGCGACTTCTCACTGCTATTCCGTCAGAGATATCCCTAAACCTTTCATTAACTACGAGGGCTTCCTCAACGAAGCAACATAGTATTTCGTCTCTTCCGTGTCCTTATTGTTTGGTCCTACGCTCGATTGCATGTGATGGGAGTGGCTTCTTTCTTGGGGGGAGGGGATGGGATTACCTTATACGATTTCTTTTTGGCGCATGACATTTTTCTGTGTTTTGCTTCAGATTACCTGAAAGAACCATTGGAAATTTACATGCAGCAATTTCCAGTTGTGAAAATCATTCGAACCAAACGCCGGGAGGGTTTGATTCGAGCGCGAATGGTTGGAACAAACGTCAGCACAGCTGAGGTACTGACCTACCTGGATTCACATATTGAATGCACACCCGGTAAGTTTGTTTACTGAGCGGTCCGCATGTCTCAGCGACCCGAAGTAGGCATTTCATATCTAGGATTATTTCATCTCCTGGATACTACCACAAGAATTCGACTAGGGTAAATGAAACATTTCGCACCAGAGGTTGTGTGTTTGGCCCCCGACCTGATCTCTCTTCCCCTATATGTGTTATTATTCACCTCCATTGATGGTGTAATGTAATTTAGGAGATGACTCAATAAAAATGGATATGACATACTGACTCCAGCTTTAGGATAATATTATATTAACGAGGTTAGTTTCCTCATCTAGTCCAACTTTGGTGTCGTATTCTATTGGCTGACGTTCAGCTTATCTGACCCTTTTGGATTTTGGGAAATTAAGTGATGCTTGTGTTTTGCACACCTGTCTATATGACACGGCTGCAAGACCTGGTCACTGCGGATGAAACACCTGGGGCATCTTCATGTTTTTGACTATCGATCTCTCAGAAATTTGGCCTGGATCAGTGGATTCCCATGGAAGTAATAAGTAGCCGGCTAGTTTGTGGAGCAGAGGTAATTCACTTGGGAACTACAGATCCGCTGTTTGCCTCTGTTCAGTAAGCTTTTCACGTTTCCCCTTGACGGTTTCGTTCATCTTGACTACCTGAAGCTTATGGAAAACGTTCAGTAACCTAGTATTTACGTTTTATAATGATACTTTTAAATATTTTGCATACAAGTGTTTTTGTCGTTCCTGTTTGAGGCTGGTTAGATAACCCATGCATGGGCATTCATTCAGGATATGACGACCATTAAGCAGGCTTATCATGCTAGTCTCGTGGATCATCGTCGACAGCATGACATCAATGTTCAACACTGATCCTTCGCTGCCGTACAGCCATCATTTATTTGAAAGCCTTATTGTGAAGAAAAGAATAAAAGTGGATGGGGAACGGACCTAATTGCAACCTACCACAATCATTCCGAGGTGCCCAGACAGGCACTCCGCTCCAGACACTCATTCAGGTGATCTGGATAGAAACTGACAACAAACACGTTACTGACATTGATTTGCAGCCATATCTTGCAGCGTCTCCAACCAGGCACACTGATGGTCACGCGGTCCTCATCCTGCAAGGCAAGTAGCACCGATAACACCCAAACTTTTCGTAATCTATTTCATATACCTCTGGGAGGTCAAGGGTTGGCCACCTCTCTACTTCCACCACTCTGAGTTGGACACGGAAAACTGCACTCTTTTCCGCAAACGATGGCTCGGTATACGCATTATATGGCCTAACCAACGTAGCTTCTGTTGGTGGACACATTCTTCACTGGAGGTCTTTGTTGGAAAACCGAAAACTCGCCTTCTAATTGCGTCGTTACGGATTGGCCGAAACCAACCCATATGAGCTGTGGCCCTGATACAACGACTGTCGAACACTTGAGGACATCTCAATTCCACAGCTAAAACAGGCCAGGTTTCACAGCCATAAAACAAAAAAACAGCCCTTACTCTAACCCGATACATGTGTCCCTTGAGGTTCTGGGATATGCCGCTTTGAGGCCATAGGTGATTCAAATTAGAAAATGCGGCCCGTGCCTTGCAGTTTTGTGCACTGACCTCATCTGTCACATTAAAATCGGAACTAATTGTTAGAACGGTCAGGTCCTAATGAACAATTTGGTGTTTTGAGATGATTCACTAAAATCTCGTTTACTATCTGTTGTCGCCAACTGAGACGCAGCGCTCTTTCTTTCATTTGGTCATCCTCAATATAGTCAATCTTTATCCAGTCTCTTGCCTCCTTCAATGGGATTCCCCACGCAAATTATTAAACTGTCAAACGCGGTAGAATAGGTTTCCTCAATCTCTGAAATCATCCAGCTACCACACAGTTACAACACTAATACGACTTCCAAGATACGTAAAACGTTCCACAACTTCGAATGCCTCTCACTGGATTGTAAGTGGCGTGTTCAGTGACTGCATGCCCACGAGCATAACACTACACTGTGCGGGTGCAAAGCGTACGCCAGAGGACTGGATGACTTTGGTCAATTCATCCAAAAACACCTACGCCTTTTCTCTTCAAAGACGAGAACGATGTCGTCTGCATATTCATGATCGACAAGATTTTCGTCGGCAGCCGCTTGAACACCATGATTCTGAAGACCTTCCAGCGTTCGTCTCGTTAAGTCGTCGATCATGGAATTAGAAAGAAATGTAGAATGTGGGCACCCCCGACGGACACCACTGTGTGTACGGAAGCTCTTGGAGAGCTCGCCATATACTCTCACATCCCGACTAGAAGCTCGGTGGCTCGTGAGAGAACATGTGCAGTCATAAACCTCCGAGGCCATACGGGGCTCCCTGTTCACCGTCCAAGGTTCTACCTCAGCTGTGGGCTCCGGATGAGTGGCAGCAGGTCTGCACGATAACTGTTGTTCGAAGTATTGTTGATCATTTATCAGTAGTGCTCTTAAGGGGCGACACATGACGAAGATGTGGGATTAAAGTGGTGCACGCTCCCGCTGTGGATACTCATTTTGTTTGTTCGCCAGTCCTCACTATATTTGCACATCTTTACGAACTTGTGTATCGCTGTCCATACTGTGGACAACCTGTAAAGTGTTCTATATCTCGTTCTATGGTTTATCCTTGTTACCAGCAATTCCAACTTGTCCCCATTGTTTTTCAGGCTGGCTTGAGCCGTTACTAGAGAGAATAAAGGCGAGCACGTCCAACGTGGTCGTACCCGTAATCGAGATTATCAATGACCAAGACCTAAGTATCAAAGCAACTCAGGAAGCCAGCGTGCAAGTTGGTGGTTTCGACTGGTCGCTAACTTTCACTTGGCACCTACCTCCCAAGCGGGACCAGATACGACTAGGTGCACCCTACTCACCAATCAGGTGTGTATTACATTACACTTTCAGTATATTTTGTTTGGATTTTGAGCAAACGCTCACCTTACCTTCGATTTATCGGAGATTCTCATTTCCCACCATATAGATACTGACTGGCGTTTTTATGACCGTGGTGTTACCTGACGGGGCATATCTGCAATTTATTCGACCGTCAGGCTCTTTTTACAACAATGGACGGTCAGAAACGGCCGCGCTAGGTTGTATGGCTCTGTAGAGTGTGTCATGACTCAGCACCTGTCGGTAAAGTACAGTGTATTTTGTTGCACAATCTTCAATTTTAGTGAAGGAAGGACACTGTTGTCTGTGAGTTTAGCGCAACCTTCTCCGACCCTTCGCCACCGGAATGCTCGGAATCCACAATTGGATTTTGGCCGCATTTGCAGCATCTTTTGCTATCGATGGCTTTTGCTTTAATTGTATACAATAAGCAGCAGCACAACTCCTACACTGAACTGGTGTGCACGGAAACATGTAACCTTGGTCAAAGTCGCAAACGAGTGTTTGTGGAGCTACAAAACGGTTTGGATTTATTGTTCCGTTTGAAGTGGACTGGTATTTTATCTATCTCGTATCCTTTGTTAACGTCGTGTCCTCTTCATCTTAAGATGTCTGCTGTGTGTCTGCCGTGCAAGGATTTTGTTAATGGTTACCTATGTCGAAGACAACTGTGGCCTTATTGCTTATTGACACAGTGTTACAGAAGTTCGAACGCAAAGCACGGAAATTTGAAGGGGTGTTGTTCGTACTTTTTGGAGAAAATTCCATGTTCAACAGACGCACAAACCCGCCTACATTGTGAAACTACCAACTGTAACCTTTTTTCAAGCTTCTAAGAGATTCGATACAACAACTCTCCCACCACTTTTAAACCTGTGCATTCATCTTCAGACCAAGTCTGCCATCCTGCTCTGGTAGCCTTTATTCAAAGATAATCTAGCAGTCTTCGACCCGCTTCAAACACGAACAGTATAAGTAGCATGAAGTCTCAACTATACGTATAATCACTGCGGACTCCTTTCAACGGACAATACTGACTAACTCTGTCCCCACCAATACGGTAAATCATTATCACGATTTGCCATGTGTGGCTGACTCGTCAGTTCAGCAGTCAAGAAACAGATATTGGTTCGTGAAGTACAACCAATGGAAACTGAGGTACCCGATCAAGCTTTGTACAGTGATCAACCGGTGATGTACTACTATAGCCTGGCGGTAGTTTTGGACGCCTTAGTGACCATGTCACACGCTAAAGATAATCCAAAGCCGTTACAGATATGGAATAGGAAACTGCTTACTATGTTACTTAAGGCAGCAAGCTCCTCACCACTCATGAGCACAGGAGGCAAAATGGAAATAATCCAACAACATACCCTTACCAGAACGGACTACGATCAATTACAGACATTGCTCGTCCGCACAGATCCCACAACTGAACTAGAAACCATTGACGTGACCACTCCCCAACCAAATCGGTACACAAGAATAAGAACAATATTCGATATATTGCGATGCGTGTATATTCGTAATGCACTACTCATTGGTTCGTATACGTGAACCCTGGGGTGCCCTTCTTCTCCCTGTAGTGTAGCTGTCAGCGTGAACCATCGAATTTAATAGCGCCACAACTGTTTTAACTATATATGGTCCGTATATGCCTGGCAGCCGAATATGAGTGAATCAAATAATGTTTGCTTAGGCTCATTGGGCTCTCTCTGTTCTGTCGACAATAGGTTGAGTTGGGTGTGTGCCGTGTGACTCGGCGTGATGCTGTTCACCGCTCTGACTGCTGCTACTCTCCTTGCATAAGCTGGTCAAAAGAATTATACCTTCCCAAACATTCTGACCAACGTTACAAGCTTACAAACGAGGTTGAATAGTAGCCACTCCGCACGTGGTCACATAAAAGCGAATTTCGAAGTGTTTGCCAAATTGTTTCAAGGTCGTTTCCGGTCCCAGCAGAGGCCTTCAATTGAGAACTGTCGTCACCAGAAGAGACCAAGGGTATGGATGCCAGTTGTTGGTCGTGCTTTAGTTAGAATCCGTTCCAGATTTTCCAGTTGATTCTGTTTACATTCGACCATTTTGGCGTTTACTCAGCTCCTGTGCCTCCTTCAGGTTGCAGTAAAACTGCACATTGGAATATTACTTTCCGAAACTGAACTGTTTCATCTTTGTCCCAATAGTTTTATTGGTTTATGGTCTGTTCACTTCTCTGTTTTGTAGGTCACCAACCATGGCTGGTGGTTTATTTGCCATACATCGTGATTTCTTTGCCTATCTTGGCTATTACGACGAAGAAATGGAGGTCTGGGGTGGGGAGAACTTGGAATTATCTTTCAAGGTAAGGGAATATTCACCCTCCTTTAACATAAGCCGTAAATGCTTATCAGTTACTTTTTCACACACGTTGCTTCTTTCCACCCAACTTAGATCCGCCTCCGCAATATTGTGGAATATAGGTAGCTCGGGTGCGCTGATTGATTGTTGGTCTGTTCGCCGAGCTTGGCAGTTGGATTGCAAACGTTTCATCACCAATCGAGGTAGACCAACAATCAATTAGATCCGCCTATTGCAGACTAACCAGCTGAGCTTTCTCTCCAGTAGGTGCCAAGCTAAACCTTCAAAAGACATTTCCCGTATATGATCTACACTGTTCATTATCAAAAAGCATACAAGCCATTCACTGTTGGTATGCAGATCAAAGTGGTTACACATTTTCACGAGCTTCGGACATTTATCTGTTTTTCATCTTCTACCTAGTAATTTCACTGGGAGTTTTCTTTGACAAAGTTATCCCAGACTACAAGCCTCCCAGCATACCAAAGCATACCTACTGTATGTTTCAGTCGATCGTTTTATTTCAGGCTACTATACGCGTTCTCTTGGTCCTGCTTAGGCGTAGTTTGTCACTTAAGGTCTTGTTGCGGCTCGATACTTATCGGACACGGTACAAATCAAATCCACACAATAACCATCGACCGTATTATAACGGTATTCTCTCAGCTTAGTTCTAGGTCAAGCCAGCGTTTCCGCCAAAACAACCACCAGAAGCGCTCATGTATTAACGCTTGAAACCAGGTCAAAAACACTTGCACAGTGCGCCATATATAAGCAGTGCTGCGGCAACATCCAGGAAATTCTGGCACCTTCTAGATGCGCCACTGGCAACAGGCATTCGGCGGATACCGGGTCATGATTGGCTGTTGGGTCGGCCAATCAGAGCACGCCTTGCTGCTGGACCGCTGCGGCCCAATCTTTTGGCCAATCGCGTGCGAGATAGACTTCTTGACTGTAGTAGCCCTAACTGCGAACGGTAAAGCGATATCGGTGCGGAATTCCGCCTAACTGACCGTTAAAAACATATCACGCGATCCTCCATTCATGTGTTGGGATCGCTGCTTGATTGTGGCGATGAGCAGTTACCAAGGTAAATCAGTGACTGTAAGTGTTGAGTGAACTCGTACTACGCGCATGCAGTGTCATCTTAGCTCCGTGGGAACTGAATGTTCGAGGCGTAGGTACATCCATCGTACCCATAATCTGTTAGGCGTTTTGAGGAAGTGTCTCAAGTAAAAAGCTTACCTAGACAGCAAGAAGTGAAGTAGAGACGATTGATTCAGGGATACGACGGATGGGTTTCTATATGCTTTCACATCCATACCTAGTAGGTACAGGCTGTCTGGTGCGACAGGGTCGTTACAGGCTCTAGTTGAGGTAGTCGAATTACGCTAACTATTTGTTGTGTCTTGAAATTCTCGCTGGACTGTGCTTTGCACTTCCATCTGCACAATAATCACGAACGGCCCATGAGCAGTTTCGAGAGAAGGAGAAACCTTACACCTCCCTTTCCTCTCTCCGGGGGATGGCTCAGTGGTTAGAGCGCGAATTTACTGATCTGAAGGTCCGTGGTTCGAAACCGACCTCTGCATCTCGACTTCCCCTGTCTAGGCTCGGGCAAACTGGCAGTATCCCAGCCCTCGTGCTTCTTTCGGCTGGCATGGCAGCTAGGCACCGAAAGGGTGCTCCGGGGATGGAAGGAAGATTCCTGTTTGTCTATGTTTGATGGAGTGAATTTCTCGACTGGACACTGTGGACGAAGAGACTGTACCTTACTGTGGTGTGACGGTTCGCATACCTCCGCGACCCATTGAGCTATACTGGTGGTGTCCATGCTACATGCGCAGAGTCTCTCATACCAAGTTCGTCAATGGTTAGAGGTCTAAAAAAACAGTTTTCTGGTCCTCCAGGTTGGGCGTTGGAACATGTGTGGCGACTTGTAGTGTATTGTGTAATTTATTTGTATTTCCCGCGGAACACTACTGCCTTGCTTTGGTTGGGGATCCTAATCATCCTTCTCTCTAGGTCTGGGCTCCTTGGCAGTATCCCAGACTACTTACAACCACGACATATACGAATAAAGTCACGCCACATCGGCCATCGCGTGGTGCCATCAGTCGGGTCACCTTACTTGCTGCATACAGCCGGGCGGGTAAGCGAAAATAGGTTACTGCTCACGCCTTCCTTCCTCTTATTTGACATACTTTTTCTTCCCCCTCTCCCTATTCCATTACTAATTCTCTCCCTGTAAGCCCAGCACTTAAGACTGATGACTCTGTTCGTCCTGCGTCGGTTGTGCGAGCGAAATCTGCGCGCCATCCGGCGCCGACACCCTCAGTCATCTCGAAATCAATCAGCCTCGAAACCCTGTCTATCTGGCCGCCTTCAGTGTCCGCACTCCGAAGCAAACAGGCCAACAAGCTGCTGTTGCCCTCTGACTTGACTCGCTTGGCTTTGATATGTGCTGTGTATCAGAAACAAGAATTCGGGATGCAGGCACAGTGGTTGAGCTAACCGCCCAATCTGTCTTCACTCGCTTCCGGCTGCGCACCTCTGGCGAATCAGATGCTGTTCTGGCAGGTTGGTATCGTCCTAGGTCAACGGGCGGAAGGATCCTTGCTTAACTGGATACCTGTTGACAGTCGTCTGTGTGCTGTTCGTCTGGCAACGTCTGTAAAGGAGTCTCACAAGTAGGAAGTTGATCGATATCCGTATGTCGTGTCTGCTTACTCCCCAATTGACTGTATCTCTGACGCCATCAAAGACAAGTTTTACGACGTTCTGAATGTCCCGTTACGGCGACCTAAAAGCTCAGATATCATTGTAGGTGCCGGAGATCTGAATGCAGAAGTGAACAGGCTTAGCGTGTATGGGACTCGATTAGAAGGTTGACATGGATTGGACTTGGTACGTACGGACAATGGTGAACAATTGTTTCAGTTGTGTGCTGATCGCAGACTGTTTTTATGCAGTACTAATTTTGGAAGTAGCAGAAGCCGTTCTCCAACGGCATGCCAGTTACGAACTCAAATTGATCCCGTTGCCATCGGTTACCGATGGCGACGACCAATAACTGACTGTCGTTCTTTTTGGAACACATTTGTGGATTCTGACCACGCACTCGTCCGGAATCATTTCTTCTTTCGTTTTCCAGGGCGGCGTAAGGTGTGGACAAATCACCTAGCAACTGAGAGATTGGCAGATCCGAATGTTCGACGGATTTATCAGAATCGTCTTCTGAAGTCGCCTCCCACTGCTCCACCATCAGATGTAAATCCATACATGGTCGAGATCGACACTTTTTTGCATAGTGCTGGGAGTTTTTCCTTTGGCGTGGTGCTACCAGGCCCACTCAAGTACTGTATCTCAAACCGAACAGTGGCACTGATTAAATCTCGGAGAAATATCCCTTCCGTCCCGAACATCACTTGGCTTGACGAATCCTGAAAGTGAACATATGCACCGACCTTGAAGCCTGGTGCACACGAGAAGCTGAAGAGATGAAAGAGACTCAGAAATCCGGGAATACTCTAGAGTTATTTCGGTTGATTCATACGGCCGGAACAGTGAAACCACCTGTGAGCTAAAGCATTAAGGATCAGAATGGAGCGATCTTTAATATAAAACTCCCTGACTGTTGGGCAGAATACTTCGAAAAACAGTTGTGGCCATCTGTTGCCAATCATCTGGAGCCTACATATCTTCTCTCAAGCGCCACCGAGCTTCTAGTCGGGCTGACCAGCCACCTGAATTGTTCAAAGATGTAAGGAAAGTCCTCAGTCAGCGTTTGTCTGATCTGTTTGCCTGTGTTTGAGAAAAGGACACTATCATAGACAACTGCGGAGGGTCGGTGATAGTGCCCATTTTCAAAAAAAAGGAGCCTCAATACAGCTGGGACGGATTTTCCTCGGATCCATCTGTCTCTCTATTTCTTGATCAATCGCGCCGGATCCGCGGCACTTATCTCACAATAAGTTTAAACTTGACGTCATCCTAAGAATATTTTATCAGGAACACTTTTGTGACGTTCCTTGTTGTTTGATTTTTGGGTCGCTTCGCTCGGCAAAATTACGGTTGTGCGGTGATGTCATTCTGACAGCGTATGCCTCCACTCCAATCACTACAGGTGCGCACAATGGGTGTAGTGCTCCTGCTAACTTTGGAGCGTCATATCCCAAACAGACGTTTCTGTTTGCACTCTACTAGCTATGCTATCGACCAGTTTGTATGATTTCTTCCGCAACCTGTTATTGACATGCATTTCACACGCCGTCGAATATTCTTACTTTAATCTATGATGCATGTGAATCATAAGGCCAGTTTCCTTACGCTTAATCTAGACTACTTTTTGGTGGACAGCGGTAGCTTTTGTTTACACTACTTCAACTTGATGGAGATCGCCTAGTCACGTGTCGTTTTTCGTTTTGTTCAAGAGCTGTGCAGATTGTAAACCGAGAAATATCGGCACTTAACTAAAAAAAGTCTTTAATAATGTAGTCTTCAGCCCGAAGTTTTACTTCTACTAATAGCTCCTGCATTTGTGACATTGGGCAAGATTGTCATGTGTCCGAGTTCTGTGTTGTGTCCTTGGAGATTACGAGAATATTATTTTGCTTGGTTTCTCTAAGAAATAGCGAAATCACCATTATCATCATCATCGATAATATAGCACCAGTGTTCAACACCGGTACTTCGTTGCTGTTCAGCAGTGATTTATTTGAAAGCCTTATTGTGAAGAAAAGAATAAAAGTGGACGGGGAATGGACTTAATTGCAACCTACCACAATCATTTCGAGGTGCTCACAACTCCAGACACTCATTCAGGCAATCTGGATAGAAACTGACAACAAACACGTTACTGACATCGATTCGCAGCCATATCTTGCAGCGTCTCCAACCAGGCACACTGTTGGTCACGCGGTCCTCATCCCGCAAGTCGAGTAGCACCGATAACACCCAAACTTTTTGTAATCTCTTTCATATCTCTCTGGGAGGTCAAGGGTTGGCCACCTCTCTACTTCCATCACTCTGAGTTGGACACGGAAAACAGCACTCTCTTCCGCAAACGATGGTTTGGCATACCCAGTATATGGCCTAACCAACGTAGCTTCTGCTGGTGGACACATTCTTCACTGGAGAACTATTGTTGCAGAAGCGAAAGCTCGCCTTCTAGTTGCTTCGTTACGGATTGGCCGAAACCAACCCACATGAGCTTTGGTCCTAATGCAAAGATTGTCGAATACCTGAAGACATCTCAGTTCCGCTGCTAAAACAAGCCGTGTGTCACAGCCATAAAACAAAAAGCAGCCCGTACTCTAACCCCATACATATGTCCCTTGAGGTTCTGGGATATACCGCTTTGAGGCCATAGGTGTTTGAAATTAGCAAATGCGACCCAAGCCTCGCAGATTTGTGTATTGGCATCATCTGTCACACTACAATCGCAACTAATACAGAGTGATAAACGAATGTGACGAAATTGTGGAACTCACATCTGGCGTGAGATTTATATGGCACTTACCGACTTCTTTTCCTGCGGACATTCATAGATCTCCCCACCAGTGTCTCCAGTTAGTGTATGACGAAATTGTGGTTTTTCCTTTCAATATAACCACCAAATCGATTTTAAGGTCATAAACGTCCACACTTTTGTTCACTTCTACGTGATCTTACTCGGGTGATCATGCTGACAATTTGGCCTTTCTAACTGCCTCGTGTGACGGAACCGAAACGAGTCCGGGTTATTCAGATGTTTCCTCTGATGTCTTATCCTCTTGTCCATCCGTGGAATCGATTGACAGTGTGCGGTATCCCAATGTTCGGATATATGCATCAAAGTCTTAGCAGTTGGTCGGTAGCACCAAGTACGCCATTTCCTAATCTGAACAAAATTCTCCAGTCCGTCAATCAGTCGGTCAGCTTTCCAACTCACAGCTCACCGTACCGAGGTGCAGTGGTTCCAGTCTTTACAGCTTCGTTCACCGAGGATTACGAGAATAAAGGAATGAACCACCCGTTTGGGGCGATGACCCACCCCGTTGATTGATATCAAGTCGATGTGTTTGTTCGGTATGACAGGAAGTGGGAACTACGCAATGAAGGCGACAGCTCTGATGCAAGAGCCGTGTTAACTGCCTGTGTAGGCATGAGGCATGCGTCGGAAAAACGCACAATGACCAAGATCCTAAATCGTGATTAAACAAACCACAACAAACAACAGACAGCATTCCACTTGGTGCCGATTTTAATCCAGTATTCCTGTTTGTGAGGGTCGTCTTAGCTCCTGAACTGAGCGCATTAGCATTGCTGGGTGTTTAAATGAAACTATGATACTTAGCTCAGGCCCAAAGTAACTTGTCGCAGGGAGGGTAATTTGTTGAAACGAAAGAACGAAGTGTTCTGTGCTTCCCACATCAACGACAGGCGGCCTCTATTCCGTCCCTTAAGTGTGTTAGGATGACTCACTCGCAGTCTTGATCTCCGTCCGACTGGGAGTTGACAAGTGCGCGAGCATCGCTTAGTCCAGAACTGATCTGCTTACTGTCCTGAGCCAGAAATGGAGAAACGTCCGTCAAAATGTAATTCATACACGTTGAAAGGATAGCGGCGTGATCCATAAATATCGTGAGGCGAAAAGCCGAAAGCTTTCATCGTACGTGTTCCCGGCGAGACAGCATCACGCGGTTCCTCTATAAGTCCCCGCGCTCACTTTTTACTTATTCTACTCCAGTTTGTCAAGATAATTGCCTTTTAAATTCTGAGCTTGATTTCTAATATTCTGACGAAAAACCGTTCAATTCACCAAGCGCAGGGTAGTAATGAAAAACCATTTAATCGCAGACTGCGTTTCTGTAATCACCCCCTGTTGGATTGTAGCATTGACACAGTCTTCTATTTTAACCGGTGAGAGCTTCTTCATGTCGCAGTTGGGCTGCAAGTTCTATATTTTTCGCAACTGCGCTCAAGTCCGCGTCTCTACCGTTTCTCGATAGATATTCAACGGTACGTCCGCTGACTTTGCAACCTTAGGTGGGCTTAGGTTTGTTCTTCAAATTCGGATTCTCATTCTGGTTATCCCTATGTTTTGCTCACCTGACCGACTCTCTTAGTCCAGCAGCTGCTCCCACAGCTCCGAAAACGAATCTGTGCCATGCACGCTTCAGCTCTCTACTGACTGTTCAGTCGGTAGCGTCCAATCGGGTCATCCTCATTTACAATATTCCATTCTATGCTTCAACTGCCCATTCTTCAGACCGTCTTTGATGGTCCCTCTTTCAACTCTCATCAATTTATCTTGAAAAGCACAGCTTCTGATACGGGATTCCTTTTGTCTATAAATATTTATTCGTCTAACCGGTCTCCAAACATCCAATGTGTTTATAACGTCTAACCCCACAGAGAACCCCCATATCTTTCGAGAAATACACTCATTTGCAAATCAATTTGGTTTTGCGACAGACTCACCTGGAACCCAGCTGAATCTCCCGTTTTTGATGTTTTCTGTCTCCAGGCAACTGAGTGCGCTGCACCAGGCCGCCTCATGTTCCAGTTGCTACGATATTCGAGATATCGCGATACATGTATATACGTAATGCACTACTCATAAGGTTGCTGCTGGAAACAGGAAACATCAAAAACGGGAGATTCAGCTGGGTTTCAGGTGAGTCTCTCGCAAAACCAAATTGACTTGCAAATTAGTGTATCTCTCGAAAAACAGTCCAATTGGGGTTCAAGTAGAACATAAGGTTGACGGAAACTCGGGGACTGCGCCTACCTGATGAGCCCCAAGAAGGGCGAAACCGGTCGTGGGCTGTCGAAGAATTTTCAGCAACCTTATGAGTAGTGCATTACGTATATACATGTATCGCGATATCTCGAATATCGTAGCAACTGGAACATGAGGCGGCCTGGTGCAGCACATTCAGTTGCCTGAAAACATCACAAACGGGAGATTCAGCTGGGTTCCAGGTGAGTCTCTCGCAAAAACCAAATTGATATGCAAATGAGTGTATTTCTCGAAAACAGTCCAATTTGGGTTCAAGTAGAACATAAGGTTGACGGAAACTCGGGGACTGCGCCTACCTGATGAGCCCCAAGAAGGGCGAAACCGGTCGTGGGCTGTCGAAGAATTTTCAGCAACCTTATGAGTAGTGCATTACGTATACCCCCATATCTTGTTTTTGTTCTGTTGGGTCCGTTTTCCATACACGCCGCCATTCAGATAGTATCTTCAATGACGAAATATTTCGTGTGCTGCACTGGTCATAGTTTAAATCGTAGCCCATGTACCGGCGTATCATTTTTTCGGCAATGTTGATCTTTTTTTTATACCTTTGTGATTGTGTGGACCTGCTTGTCTGGTTAGCAACATGCTCCGTTTACTCATTCTCCATCCACTATTCTCAGCGATTCTCTCAGTGTGATGGTTTCATCCAAAAGGAACTTTAATTGTATCCATATCACTGAACGAATGCTTGGTGGTCCATTCGACGAGTCGTGCATCACCTAGATGAGGTCGACATGGGTGATTGTATCGTGACTAGACACCCGTAGATGGTGGATAGACATCACTAGTCCAAAAATGGCCTCGTTTTTTTAATAACGTGAGGTAGGGTGTCTTTTTGTAGGCTGATTGTCCTATACCAGTCTTATCGCAAAGCTTCGGGTATTTAAATTTTATTTTCGCCAAAGATATGTCCCAGCTCCGAAGCGTTCAACTATATGAGCGCTTTCTTCTTTTGTTTGTGATTTCTTCGGCACCATGTGTCTGCCGATGAGTTTGTGCAGCCGGTAGATTTTCATGTAGTGTGAAGTTTCTTCGAGCCATCTTTTGTCTTGTTCACATAATCATGTGATTATCGGTGGATGGTCAAAATGTTCAGTCGTTGGAGGGCTGACCGATGAACAGTATGACTATACCTTCGGCCAAATTCAAGCCTATGACTTGGTAATCATCAGTCCTCCGCTATGGCCAATGAATAGTCAGATAAAGCATTCTGTCCACCACCAATCGAATGATTACCCGAACAAGTCAACAACCGTATCAGACACACACATTTCACACACCGGTAAAATTTCACTTGCATCCGTCGGCTATTTCAACTGGCCGTTGTGAGTGTGTGACAGACCATCATCAGGAGCGGAAGCGCCAGCGATTCAATAATCCAACACATCTATAGCTGAGGAATGTTGGTGCATTGTCGAGAGTCTCCTCCACGGTCATGTGCAACTCTCATTCAGGTCATCACAAACGAGTACTGTTTGTGCCATCTACAAAGTGAAATCGATCACGAGTTACTGACCGGCATCAGGAAAATAACGATCACTCGTAAGCTGACAGACGTCAGATCAATATCTGCATTGCCTCTCCCTGTGTTCTGACTTCATTTCTTTCGATTCGGTAGCCCTGTGTACCCATCTGGTCTGAATCATTCGTTGAAACAAGTGCAGTTTGATCAAGACTAGTTCTCCGACTTTGAGAAGGTAGTTACTAAGCAGTGCTTACAGGGAGCGTACTGATCGGAAGGTCCGTGGTTCGAAACCGACCTCTGCATCTCGACTTCCCCTGTCTAGGCTTGGGCAACCTGGCAGTATCCCAGCCCTCGTGCTTCCTTCGGCTGGCATGGCAGCTAGGCACCGAAAGGGTGTTACAGCTGAACGATTTTTATTTTTTAGTGCTTACAGAGACACCCATTCAATGTATTGATCGACTTGTAAGCTTGCGTGAATGGTATATGGGAGAGCTTATCAAGGAGAGAACTAAAGGGACTGGGGGATACAGTTCTGAAGGCCCCAGCTTTTGGAATATTGATTGGTGGTCCGATTCACCTGGTGCCTGAATCACCTAATACTTTTCCTTACTAACTTCTCATGACTTTTTTTTTAGTGTTTTGGTGTGTTTGTTTATGACTTATCAGTGAAATCCGACCAACCTAGACAAATGTATCCGGTGTGCACTTACCGTTTTCAGGATTGCACAAGTTGCGAATGCATGGTACATAGACAAGTACAGGGATCAGGCATTTCTACCAGCACGAACGCCTAAAAACGTTGCAACCGTTGCGTCGTCACTTTATACATAGTAATCCTGTGAACAACTCAACGGTCAGGTTATAATTGGGAGAGGAACAATCAATCTCCCGAACCCATATTCAGCTATGGCTCTAAGCCATGTGATGGCGTTCAGCCCGACAGGTTAATCGTTTAGTTCATCTTGAGTAGAATGTGACAGGGACACGCTGTATCCGGTTGTTCGTCTGATAGTGGTGTGCATCTCCTCTCTGTCTCTCGTAATTTTACTGTTTGTCGTTCGACCCGCGGGCCTGTTTTGCATGTTGTCGTGGTCGTTCTATTTATTCATCTAGTTTGGTGTTTCCACAGGGGATGTTAGTCGTATTGGTGCTCTTAGGGTACGAACAGTAGAGGTAGTTCTGCACTCCTGTTCTTATCACCCCTTAATCAGTGGAATCAAATGCCGTACCTTCAACGAACAGCGTATATTATCACAAGCTGGTTTGAACGTCATTGTCAGCTGTGAACCGCATGCAGATTCTAGCATTCGCCTCTGGTGCATTGCAATTTATCGTGGGCCTTTTGTCTTATTTGGTAGTTTCAGTCACAAAATGGGGAATTTCGGTGCTCCTCATCATGAATTAGAAAACTTGGACCGATGTTAACGAGTCAATCAGGTTTTGTGAACCGCTTACGAACTAACTTTGAAAAACTGGGGTAATCTCCAAAGGAGAATGAATTGCATGCGCCTTTCTCCTTTGGAATACTTCCTTTCATTTCCTCGTGGTCGTCAAAGTTTCCCCAATAACTGGGATCCTTTCGAAATCACCATATTCTTTAAGAGGCTTATTCGGCTTTTGGATCACATTTACAGTGCTAAATTTATCCTCCTCTGTGGAAGCCACCAATCAATGTTTGCCGTCTTTGAGCGGGGATTAGCTTGTAAAGTCCGCTGGTTTCTCATGAAAGGGGTTTTCCGAAGAGGGTTGACAAGAGTCGTACCGCGTTTGAGTAGTTCTTGTGTCTCTTGGAATACTTTGTTTTAGTTAATACAACTTAAAGGAGAAAACGACCTTTTTTGTCTACGAGATGGCTTAGTGGTTAGAGCGCCGATTTACTGACCGGAGGGTTCGAACCCGACCTCTTCTTGACTTTCTCTGCCTAGGCTTGGGAAACCTGGCAGTATCCCAGCCCTCGTACTTCCTTCTGGTGGCATGGCAGTTAGGCACTGAAAAGGTGCTACAGCCGGACGATTTTTCACGGGATTTTGTTCGTGATGCGTAGCAGGTTAGGAACTGATGACATAGGAGTTTTGTGGTCAAGGAGTGAACGAGAAATTCGTGGAACCAGGGATGTGCTTTTTTCACCTTCAGGATTATCACCATCGCCGTTGACAGCAACAAACGTTGCTGCTTCACTACCTTACAGCTATGTCAATTCATTTGAATAGAGTCTTATAAGGGATAGAAAAATGGGACCGGGAGGAGATCTGGACCTATCATACCACCAATTTCCGAGGTGCCTACACCTCCAGCACGCCTTCGGACAAGCTGGTTAGTAACTGATAGCATGAACCCTACTGACATCTCTTAGCCGCCATGCCTTTCATTGTCTTCAGTCAGGCACATGGTTGTTGTGACAGAAGAAATTCCGTCGTGCCAGATACTTCTCTTGTAGTACATTACGGTATGGAGCCAGTGCTACAGTTTTTCTACATGACAGCTTTGACTTCCTTTTTGTTCAGCTTAAGCTTCCTGGGCAACCTTTAGCTGAGCGCAGTGACGGGACTGTTTAATGTGCTCTATGAAAAAATTCTTTTGGTACTGGGTCCCTTTCAAATAGTGGTCAATCTTCCTCCAGGGCTCTCACATCCGGAGACATTGGAGTCTTTTATATTAGTTCTGACTGATTTCTTATCGTAAGAATTCACGTGGTCATAGAGTTTGCCACACTGGTGCATCTCTGCGCACTGGAAGACAAAATCTCCGATTTGGGAACACCCTGATAACCCATTGTTTTACGGGCATATAGGTTTGGTACGTCCCCTGAGGCTGTAAAAAGTCGAATTTCATATCACAGTGCAGTCTTAGAAACAGCTGTGCCACGTACGATTGACCTTGCTTAAGTCCTAATCTCTTCCACGAGGTCTCTACCGCTGTCTACTGACATACAAATATTTGAGGACACTATGTGAGATTCTTCGGCTCGCAAATTTAGATAAGCCTCTACCGTTGACTGGTTTATTTGTCGGTCAATTCCGTTGCAATTCATCTGGACCAAGGTGAATCCCTCTGTTGACCTTAACATGTATCGATATCCGTGCTAGAGCGCTCACATACTGGCTCTGTGTGGTATGTGCAATTTACATGATAAAGACAACACAACTTATCTTATCGTAGCTTAAAAACTGAAATGTTACTCGTTTCTCCAAACATAGTTTTCGTTTTTCTAACTCTGCCAAACAACACTCAGGTTTTTTAGATGGCATCGCTTTTTACTCCCCGTGGCTGGTGTTCAACATTGTGGTTATGCTATCGGTCCTGTTGACCTGGTTATGTTTGCAACAACTCCGTCAGTTCATCTGACGAACAACGTAAAATCTTCCACGCAGTTACTCAGGAATGTATATCGTGGTTGCAGTCCAGCTACCCTGTGTCATTTATATTAGGAAAACTGTTAAACAACCGAATATCGCTTGTGCGTACGTTTTCTTGTCAGCAACGGGGAGAGTGAAGTTGGTGGGGTCTCACTCTGTGTTATAGTCACTTGCCCGAGCGAGCTGCGTAAACGGATGGATGGTGGACATGTCAGCAACGGAGAGAGTGAAGTTGGTGGGGTCTCAGTCTGTGTTCTAGTCACTTGCCCAGGCGAGCTGCGTAAACGGATGGATGGTGGACTGTCTATCCAACAACAGAGCAGCACGTGGGTTCAGGGCTTCACATTTTGTCAGCTGTTCATGTTTGTCTTTTGTTACCAAATGCGCTTGACGTTAGTTTCCACTTTTATCATACTACTTTCTCCACTAGGGTTAGCTGATAAGGTGCGAGTGTACTGACAGTGAGATTTTTGGTTCGGACACAACCATGGCTTTCCGACTGCACCCATCTGGCCTTGGGCACCCGAGCAGTATCTAAGCCCCATGCTTTCTTCGAGTTGCACCACAGCTATGCACCGAAAGGATGTCACAGACGGACATCCATTATTATTTCCCATACTACTTACTGGCATTTTACATGCCCGTATCGACTTATGGTTTTGACGTTGAAGATGGAGTTTTGGTCTTACGATGTGGTTTCCTTAACAACAAAGTCGCCAATCTATTTAACTGTTTCATCCCTCTACGATTGACTCCATCGTTTTGAGTGAAGTACAATGTGATCTTAAGGACATATTGGTGAAGCCTGTGGGATTGCTTGGAATAGCAACCAGTCAGAGCCAGGTGGCCACCATAAATCTGTCCATGGACTGCGTACAAACGTAGTGACCTGTATACTTCACAGCTTTTGGTGGTGAAATCAGGGATGGACCTTAAAAGTAAGAGGTTTCCTTCTTGTGATTCGTCGTTACGCTTCGAAACCAAAAGCAGTCCAAGTCACGCCTAGGTTTAGTTTTTGAAATTTTTTCCAAAAGGGGACCATTCGGCTTCGATTCCTTTCCCCACGTCATGCAAGTATTCGGAAAGTGCTACGGACAGAGCGAAGGTGTGAACATGGAACTGTACCAAAATACCTTGTAAAAAGGTGAAGAAAACAAAACTGTACAAGCAACTGGATGGTAAACGATAATAGGATGGCGACATGGCTCAGTGGTTAAAGCGCGAATTTACTTACAGAAAGTTCCGTGGTTCGAACCCAACCTCTGCCTGTCGACTCCCCCTGCCCAGGCTTGGGCAACCTGGCAGTATCCCAGCCCTCGTGCTTCCTTCGGATGGCATGGCAGCTAGGCACCGAAAGGGTGTTACAGCTGAGTATGTAGACGGTGACGAATGTTTTTATCTGCCTACTTAAGTGATCCTAAATGTGATTAAGCTGTGAAACCAGCGATATAGTCAAACCACCCCAACAACCACCGATCCACTGTTATGTGCGTACTGATGGTAAGAGACTTTCGTCCATCTTTGGACATATATTGCATTTTCATGCCCATTCTTTATTCAAGTGACAGAGTTCCTGGAAGTCATCATCCAGATGCAGTCTGAATTTCAGAATGGCTGAAGGATGGTAGCAGAACACTCACTTGCACATTCCATCCATTCAGTGTACGAATGCGAATCTCGTTTCTAAAGTTCGCTGCTAAAAACTGCACCGAATTCGGTTAGAAAAACGGTGTTTTACAACTTTGTCGAAAAGCGGGATCAAGTAAAGAAGGTTTAGAATCACTCATTTGTAAACAAATTTGGTTTCGCGAGAGACTCACCTGCAACCCAGCTGAATCTCTGGCGATTCTTCTCGAGTAGCAAAACAACTGATGTGATTCATTTTGTAGAAGAGAATTACTGAGTTGTGAAATGTTATTTTCGGTACAGTTTAGTTCACAACTATACTAATTTTATTGATATCATATTTCTGCCGCATCACGTTTGCCATCTTTCTGCCCGAAAAATTGTGTGCACAATGTGTTCCCAAAGCATCATTACACACGTTCTTTTGTTGTCTAATGATACTAGAAAAATACACAATCAGAGCTAGGTAGTTAGTTCTTGTAACATAACACCCACAACCGAGATATGACAATTTGAAGGATCGTGATTTCATATGTCCTCACCATTTTGTACCCGAAAGTCGCTGGACTTGATAGGGGAGGGGTTTCGGAATCCTCTTACGTTTGCGCGTTTTTTGTTGAAACCCGTATTCGCTTCTACCTTAATCTCGCAGACGTGGATGTGTGGTGGACAGCTCGAGACGGTAGTGTGCAGCCATGTCGGACACATCTTTCGTTCGAGATCCCCGTACTCCTGGGAATCCAAGCGCACGTCTCCCATCAAATTCAACTTAGTCCGACTTGCCGAGACATGGTTGGATGATTACAAGTTTCTATACTATGATTCGCTCAACTTTGATTTGGTAAGAATTCTACGTGTGTGTGTGTGTGGGCGTGTGGACTTTTCGCCTGCAATTATTGTATCCCGCTCAATTGTTCCCGTTTTTTTGTACAGGAATTCTGGTCCTACTTTTTGCCGCCTGTCATTTGACGCTGACGTAAAAGCTTATTTTCATGCACGTCTGTCAGCCTATGTGCTACACAGTAACCAGTAACTTTATCACGAACAACCGGACTTCCGCATTCACTTGGTACGTACCTAACATTCGTGAACTTTATGGCAAGATAGGCTTAGCTGAACAGCTGCAACATGACAACCGGATCTTTTTTGTCCAGTCTTACGCCAAGAGGGCATCGTTACCTAATCAGTGTGTTTGAAGATGCTAAATATGGAATGAGAGGCGATTCCAAGGAAATATCACCTGTTTGGTGGTACAGAATGCGACTGAAAAGAAAGTGTAAATTCGTGTGCATATCGTAAGCACTTCCTCTAAGTATGACAGTTTGTGAGGCAGGTACGCATATCGTCCCCATGCATAGTTAGTAGTCCCACACGGGGGTACAGATGCGGAAGTTGAAGCAGAAAGTAAATCTGACCTTGTTTTGAGGAGACTGCAGGAATCCACCTGACAGTTTGATGCCATTAGGTTTAAAGGGTTGGTATGCATCCAGAACGCGTCGTGCCACGGAGTGTGGCTTGCGTTCTGTTGCCCCAATCGCTCATGACCCATACGGACTGTTTTTCGTGGCGGTGTAGCAGTGGAAACTTAATGGTATCTTCTAGCTTAGTGTCGGTTCAGTGTGTTCAACAATCAATCGACTTATCTAACTTGCATATAACAAGTGTTTCACTGTGCCTTGTGGTACCTTCTCCTCACCACTACAACCGTCATCATCATCAGAGACATCGATATTAGTATTTTCGCTGGTGCTTCACTGCCGTACAATCACAAAGTGCTTCGCAATCAGTGAATATTCATTCACCTCGCTAGCTGGTCTTTATTCGTAACAAGTGTCGACATACCACGTCAGAACGTGCAACTGGATCTGCTTTTCGGGTATGCAGGTTTGAACTAAATTTTTCCTGTCTAATCTTCTGTCATCAAGATACACATGGCTGCGTTTCGAACCCATAGCTAGCACTTCAAGTATGCAAAACAGTCTCGGAAAAATAATGTACTGCTTCACTTTGAAGATCTGTACCTCTGTTTGAAATCATTGACCAATCTATCAGCTCCCGCCTCCAACGCGCAGCAACCTCCCCCACCTCTCCAAATAATCTGTGAACGAAACTGTGGCGGCTACAACCACTGTATGACAAGTACGCTGATGATGATGATAATGATGATAATGAGTGACTTTACACGTAAGACCATTCAGGTGGACAGTATTCACACCTATATCCTGTCCGTAATGGTACGCAATGAATGCCACTTGCTCCTTGGTTTAGTGGGCCTTATTAGGGTCATGACCTTTGACCCGGAAAAAAACGGCTAAATTCACTTTTTAGTTTGACGCACTATGAGATCTCATGTGTCGAGAACTGGGATTAAAAGCGATTCCCTGGAGTATATGATCATGGTGGTATATTGATGTACAGGTCCTTATGTATTTACCTGAACGGATAGGTGACAGTCCCGCTGTGAAACCAACAAGCAGACGTCTGCGGCTATGGTTCCGGCAAAAAGATCCTCTCCCCAATATCTGTCTAAGTAAAGCAAACTAAAATGTTCATATTCACACCACTCTCGTTTGAACGGTCGTCCTCCTGTTCTGGCGTAATTATTCCGGTGAGTCCACACCAAAGGGAAGCACTGGACTCGAGTTTCGCTCTTATTAGAGCTCATCAGCAGTGCATATCCAATGGCCGTGCTGGGATTTGAACACGTTTCGCCTGTTCAGACGTGGAAATTCAGATGCGTCCAACGTGCGTTGGTGGAGTAGTGGTAACACGCTCGCCTCGCATGTCAGATGTCCGGGGTTCAAATCCCGGCATGGTCACTGGATATGCACTGCTGATGAGCTCTAATAAGAGCGAAACTCGAGTCCAGTGCTTCCCTTTGGTGTGGACTCACCGGAATAATTACGCCAGAACAGGAGGACGACCGTTCAAACGAGAGTGGTGTGTATATGAACAAAATACCTATCCCGCAAAACCCCAAATCCAACCAAACTAAAGTGGTTAAACGACATTAGTGTCTTTTAACCAAATAGTTTGTCGGAAAACATGACCCCTGACTCAAGGACTGTGTTGCAGATTTACTACCATCTGGTGATGGTCTTGCCGGGAAGTGAAATCGTTATTTGCACTTAGTCGTCGCTCTAGCAGATGTAAGTTCCATTCCTCTTGTGAAATTATTCGTCGCTTGAGCTATTTATTATCCAATACTCATTTTACCGATAGCCCCACGGTTTCTTTCTTGCTGTTCTCGCTAAAAATTCATGCTATAGGAATTTCCTCAGTATTACCTATCCGTCATTACACTGGTCCCCCATACATGATGCCTCACGCATCGCTGCATCGTAGCCTATTTTTTCACCCATAGTTGCCCCATTCAGTCCGTCTATTTGTAATTAGCTCAGAGAAAGAATGATTTCATCAGAGGAATGAAAATTCCATCTTCCCGAGCGACGACTAAGTGCGAGTTAATCACACTGATGCCTGATGAGGACTTCCATTCTTCACATTGGTGAAAACATCTCAGAAGCAGGTTATCCGCATGCATCTTGGTGGTTGCACGGGGCTGTTTTAATTGCTTCTCAAAACGTGCTTACTAAGTTATACGTCCACAGATAAATTACTACACCAATAGATGCTGTCTATCAGGCTTTTCATTACAAAAGTCAAAACAGATTGAGGGACCTTAAGCACAACTGTGAGGCGAATCAATGTGTGTGGCATTTTGTCCGCAAGATTTATGGTGATTGATTGCGAAACCGATATTACACACCCCTGTGTTTGCCGGTGCCTTAATTTTGTTGTCGTGCGCATCGATTTTCCAGAGTATATAGTAATCTTCTTAACGGAACAACCAGTAGATTGCTATTTCACCCAAGTTGATTTTCTGTGCGTTGTTACAGCATTAGGTCCCTGGTTTTTGTAACCTGACTTAATACTGTCCTCAAACATTAAGCAGACTAATGCTTGCTCGTCTGGTGGCACGGGGTTTTTGTGCAATCAGTTGCGTCCATTCCTCTCGCTATTGTTCGAGCATATCGTTGTCGTTCGTAATGTCCACAAAGAAATTGTATCGTAGGAGCTTGGTTAAGGGGAAGGTTGGCCTGATTTTGGTTTACTGTACCGTCCATGGTGCGTTTTTTTGGTGAATGTCCCGTTCTCGACCTTACACATGTTGAAACCCCGGGAATGCATTTTTTTTCTTGGACCCAGCTGGTCTGTTCAGCCTTGTCCCGACGCATTCAACTCCATTGATTCTGAAGCGCAGAGAAATAAAACTTAGTGGGTGTAACTATTTTCTTTCTTCGTTCGTGTCTAGGCTATGTTTTGTTCTGGCTCACGAGATCAGTTTAGTTGCACCACGGAAGGACACTAAATCATCACTCCCGATATCGTTGTTCCATTCATTTGTGTTCGCATCATCCTGTTCTCGACCACAACACATGACAGTGTGCATCTAGTTCCTTGCGTGTGTGGCACTATTTGATTCCATACCTTTGGCATCACAGTTGTTGTTAGTGACTTGTTAGTGGCTATGAGACACCTATTTTTTGTCGGTATGTTCGTGTCACAAACTGTTGCAGCTCACCATAAGTTTATGGTAGCTAAAAAAATTCAGTAGTGCTTGGGAGGTACAAATACTAACAGTGTGTGGCTGAAACCGGTTGCGTGTCCCTTTAGTTAACAGTTTTGTATGGTCACAAACCACACTTGCGCGCACGGCGAAAGGTTAGGAATAACTTCTGTCTGTTACCTTGTACTCATATTTTCTGACAAATTTTACTGCGTAGGCGAAGTCAAGAAATCTCTTCGACGCGCAAATAGTCCCTGTCTAACTTTATCCACTTTCCCTGGCGCGTCCGCAACGCTTAACTACCCTTCACAAGCTCACTCATAGCACAGCTGTACTGCTGTATACCCTAAAAGGGGGCCACTTCAGGAGGACAGAAAATTGCTCCTGTTAAATAGTGACCATTATCGGAGGATGATTCTCCCCTTTTCTTTTTATGAAAGACATCTGGGTGGTTTGTGTCACTGGTTTCCGACATTCTTCACATCGAACGTGGTAAGTTCTTAGGTCGAAAGCTCTCGGTAATTGGTTTTTGATGAAATTTCGAAATCCCGATAGAGCTTTCATCCGGCCGATAAGATACGTTTATGCTTGAAAGCCGAGAAGCACTGTACATTTTTTTAGTTCTTGTTTAGAATCAATAACAGTGCACACTTCACCGATCTCTGGGGTGATTCGAGTCTGTGACCAGTTAATGACTAAATCAGGCTAAAATCTTTACTGAGACTTTCAAATCTCCTCACTCAACACCCATTTCAAGGCAAAAAACTTCGGTTATTCAGTTTTGCTCCACTGTTTAGAAGATCCCTAACTTTTGACGATTGAAGCTGTTATGAAATCTGTCGGGCTTTGTTTGCCGCGGTATATCATACAACAATGGTTCATCGAAGACAAAGTTGAATGAGAATCTCATGACCCGAGGCCAAGTACGGCACCACTGCTTATGCAGAATTCAATCAACACGACAGGCGTTGTAAATATGATAGGTGGAAACATGCTGTTTACTTGTTAAGTTACTGGACTAATTCGTCTGTTCTTTGAAAGAAGCTCAGGCATTCTGGAAGGATGTATGCCTACCAGTCTACTTGATTTTGCTTCCATTGAGTAGAAACAGTTGGTGAACAGTCAGTTTTTTTCTTGCACCATAACCGGTTCGAATTGATCTCTCACATTTCCATCCACATGGAGCTTCCTTCCCTTCGGCTAACCTTACCAAGACTAGTGCTTCCCGCATGTAACATTAAGCTGCCAAAAGTTTGCGGTCCGGAACCCAGTATTGGTTAGCAAACCGTGCATTAATTTTCATGGGAGGCATTCAGGCCTTCATTTTAATGGCGCTCATTTGCTTGTCTGCCACTTGCCGAGACACATCACTCTGTCTTCGGGAAGCCTTCGCTTCTGATAACTTTCCACGGGACCTTGATCTTGGCATTCTGAGTAGTGCTGACGAGTTTTCGTTGTCAGGAGGCTTACATCACCAATTCCCCCCTTGAGTTATCCTCACACACTCAGGATTGACGATTGCCGCTCAATGGACCCTC
Source organism: Clonorchis sinensis (assembly GCA_003604175.2). Lineage (NCBI taxonomy): Eukaryota > Metazoa > Platyhelminthes > Trematoda > Opisthorchiida > Opisthorchiidae > Clonorchis > Clonorchis sinensis. Next base: position 20,807,441 of record CM030371.1, on the reverse strand, counting down.
GTCATCAGATCCTAATACACTTATTGAGGCTTTTCAGTGGACCGATTTTCTTATTTGCCTTCTATCCTCTTGTCGGTTGGCTACAATGCTACCCCAAGAAATCACGGGGAATGAGCTGTCGGATGCCTCCGCCCCGGATAAGAGCCATGGGAAAGCCGGGCGTGGATTCAAACTAACTGACACTTTCCTCCGGAGCGTAAACCTCCGGATCATTTAGAAGACAATTTTCGTATATCGTCAAGAAAGTCTTTATTACTTATGGTGTTAAGAGGCATTCCTTTTAACAATCCGGACTGTCTTATGAGGGCTACAGCCTTTTCGGCGTTGGATGAGTTGGGTTGTCATCTAAAATTCATTCACCTATATCCTGCGCGCATAATGGACTTATCATAAACCCTATCTATACCCTAATCTATTTCTTTTCTTTCGTGTTTCTCCTTCAAGGGTGACTATGGCGACATTAGCTCCCGGAAGGCGATTCGTGAACGAAACAACTGCAAGTCTTTCCAGTGGTATTTGGATACCATATACCCGGAGCTGTTTCTGCCTACGAGAGCGCTTGCATCTGGAGACGTAAGTGTTTTTCTTCGGTATTCAGATTTTGTTTGTTTGGTCTCGTCCTACTGCATTTGCACCTTAAATTCTGCTACAATACGGTTTCATAAAATAAAACAGCTATCATGATTTGGTTCCTCGATCTGTTCATTTCGCGCACGTTACAGCTTGCGAAAATCCTGATGAAACTGATCCCATTAATTAAGGTGAAACGCAACATACCAGAAAGGTAAAGCGGGCCAATCGGAATAAAGAAACAGAACTACTGAAATGGAAATATCCAGCAAATCAACTGGGTGCAAGCTAAGCAGACCACGACGCACCCGAAATCGCGTGCTTTCCAATCATTAGTCAGTGAATCATGTCACACCTACCTACTCTTTAGAAACCATATGAAAGCGACCAGAAGTGGACCCAGGGGCTTGGATAGGCGAAATGAAGCTTGAGTTTTTTTTCAGAGACGATTCCACATTTTGGGTTCAAAAAAGACTCCATCACTCACTTCTTTCATCCTCGAATGTACTTCGGCGTTCAGTTTAGCGGAAAACGTTATCATTTCAGTAGCGCTTGTGAAAAAATATAGATTGGTGCCATCCACAGCATGATTGGTTAGTACTTGGCCAGAAACGAGCCTGGACGTGAAGTTCACAGGCTTTCAAATCAACCCTTCATTTCACTTCCGGAATAAATTACTGCACTAACCCAACAATCATTTTTATCGCGTGTAAACATGAAAGAAACATTTTGAAATTGAGCACCAGTCGGTTCGGTAATACTGAAGCCCAGCAGCAGTGCTTTTTTGCAACCTACATAGATGTTCCTGTGTGATGCTCGAGCTGGCGTTCTATACGTATAAATAGGTAAACAGAAACAGTGGTTTGGGAATTCCCCCATCGTGTTAGTGATCATCTAGCTTCTGGATGACCCTGCACTAGTTGCTTGCTAGACTACTTTTGAATTCGGACAACATGACTGTTCGAGGAGGCGCTAATTCTAGTGAGCTGTTCTGGCGAGATGAGCCAAAGAATCGGACCAGCGATCCCAAACACGGAGCGAAGAAATGTGTTTGCCTACCGTTTGCAAGACAGCTTCGCTAGGTCAAACTTAATAGACAGCTTAGTAATTTCTCCATTGGGTGGTTACTGCATGGGTTATGGTCCTCCTGATGTGGTGAATACATACGTAACTTCGAGTAGTCCATTACGAATATACATGTATCGCGATATCTCGAATATCGTAGCAACTGGAACATGAGGCGGCCTGGTGCAGCACATTCAGTTGCCTGGAAACATCAAAAACGGGAGATTCAGCTGGGTTTCAGGTGAGTCTGTCGCAAAACCAAATTGATTTGCAAATGAGTGTATTTCTCGAACTTTGAAAACCATTTGAACGAAATGTACGGGCTCGTTTTGACAACCGCAGCCAGAGCGGGATGACGTTTCGTTGTAGATGATGCTGTTAGTCTCATCCTCTGAGCAACCATAAGTATTCCTGGTCTCCGAGATAGGATCGCAGCTTGGTGAACTAGCTTTGTCATGAGAAAACTCCCGCAAGTGACGCGCGTCGCCCAATATTCCATATGTCTTGTGATAAATTGGCGGTTGACAAGGTATTTCGAATTTTCGGCGTTCCGCAAATCGCGTATTCTTCCTGTCTTATACAAGTGAAAAGATTATAAAAGAAAATAAATGCACCACAACAGGGATTTCGCTTCCCAGACTGTATCCTGGATGACCCATTACAAACTGTTACGACGACCTAATCCTTCTTGTTGGGGCAACAACTGGTTCGACAATTGTTGTGAAGAGGCACTAGCTTCGAGGCTACTTTTTTCTCCACACCGCTTGGCATGATAAATTGATCGACTCGGATGGAGAACTTTACCACAAGAACCGCTTATTTTCCCAAGAGTAAGAAGACCAACTTACCGAAATTGTCAACCGGACGAATGTCTGACTGTACTGAATTCGTTTGTTCTAGTGAAACAGTCTGACCGCTCATCAATACATCACATGAATAACAGGCGTCGAGCACAGTTGGTTTCCTCCATGCCCTTCAGGCGAAATACAGCCTCTTTCACTGTACAGTGGTCGTTGCAGTTAGAGAAAAACAAGGAAGTACGCAAATCAGATTCGCTGCTATGGTTTGACCGTTATCTGACAAAGATACCAGGGAGCAGTGATTAAAATATTGGTTTGTGATAATTGCCGCGGTACCGGGACAGGGGAAACAAGGTCAACCACACCATGACGGGATGGACAGGCTATCTATGGTGTCTGGATGCGTCGCACCTGAACAAAACTTGGTCAATTAGACAGGCGAACAGCTGTTGTCCCAGCGGTTACCAAATTTAGACTAGTAATTGCCTTCGAATCCCTTTCCTGCACTCTGTAAATGGTCCCCAGTGCACTCGATGAATTATTTGATTCGATCAGGTTCGGTGAATCGGTAATCATCAGATCGTTTATGAAGATCGATGATTATTTAAGTTAATTGCCCCGCCAATGAGGAATGATCGGATAGCCCAAGTCAATAGTGAAGATCTGTCAGTTGGGAAAGATTCGGAACTGATCGAGAGACTATCGTTTCACAAAGCATACCAGACTTTTCTGAAAAGTGGGATTCTACTTCACCAAACAGCATTTGGCCTCAAGGTTCAGGGGCGTTGAACCCATCTGCTAAGGACAAGCACAAAGCATTCGTCTCTGGCCTGGTGTGGTCTTATGGCACTCATTTAATTTTTTTTTACCGTCCACGTTTCCTGAATATTGAACCTAACCGGAAACCGTCCTATCGCGCGATTATACTCCCGACAGATAGAGAATATGGTATCTCCCCACTGTATTGATGGAGTTTTCAACGACCAGAAGACGGACAATTTGGTGAAGCTTTACCCATGCCACCGCCAAAAGGGAAATCAGGTAAGTTGAAGCGGTCTTTTTTGGGCTTCTTCCACCTGATACGACTGAAGCGGGCTGTTGGGTATTCTTAGGTAGATCCTTTCAGGCACGAAAACTATCAACAGAAACGTCCTACTGTGATCCCAGTCGGTCACTTTTGTTTCTCTGCCTTGCCTCTATCAATGCTTCTGTAGCCTCCTCTTTGAAACGAATGCGTTCGGTGACAAAATTAGATCACCTCATCACAATCTCGATTCACTAAAACACTGCGGTGCCATCCGTCTATCTTCAGGGAGGAGACATAGTCGAAGTAATTACCATGCATGCTTCTGCATGCTCCTACCAACCACCTAACAGAACCTCAGGGTGACAAACTCTCTGCAACGACCACTGGTGTGATGACAGGTCACAACTTCATGGCACAGTATCTCTGGATAACAGCATAGTACAGCCGGCATGTTTTTCCACCAAACATCAAGTCGCTGTGGAAATTTTCCGATAGCGGGACCGTAGAACCACTGTAAAACCTGGTCGTCATCCACAAATCATTCACCGAGCTGCGTGCTGTTGGCGAAATTTCACCCCAGGAAAACCAGTACGTTGTTTGTAAGATCGAATACCGTACTGTAGAGTACGGGCGTTCGTGAGATCCGCATGTTGTCCTTCAGCTACAGCTCGCAATGTGGCTCACGTTTCTGTAGTTGTTGGGCCTCTCTTGGCATGAGCCTTGCGAGTCTTTCATGTTCCGTTAAGCACACATAGAGTTGTCTTGATGCTTACTCTATGTGCTGTGCTCGGCAAATAGCACATTCCAGCATTTGAACGGGTTCTGTGTTCGCCCCTTAAAATGCCTTCCCTGTTTCTTGTGAGATGACTTGGTGTTTTCTAAATGAAAGTTCGTACTAATTTTTATAATTACGCAGTACCTTCTGAATGGCTTCAGGGGTAGTGGTGCTGTAGGCATTTTATTTGCAGAAACGTGCGCAAGAAACTGTTTCGGATAACCCTTTCTGTGTAGGTCTTTAGTTGGGAATATTCTTAGTTGTACATATTTCTGCTCTGTGTGTAGTCGAACCCTTCACGCACAGCAAGTGTACCGATTCGAAACCTAAGTAACGATCTAATTGTGTGTTGGCTTGTGATAAATCTTCGTGGGAATTTTGTTTAAAGACAATTAGGGTCCTCAACCAAAGCCTTTGGCTCAAAAGCCTAACCGCAAGGCAGCGGTGTTGGGCTGGAAATGCAAGTTCATTACCATTTTTACGGAGTACGTCGCCACACATGTTCCCATCCCCAATCTGAAGGGCTAGGAGACTGTTCGTCAGACCTCTACCCATGGACCAACCTGGTATGAGAGACTCTGTGAGTGTCACGCGGGCACCCCCCAGTATACGGTATAGCTCAATTGGTCGCCGAGGTACACAAACCGCCTCACCAAGGTAAGGTCCAGTCTCTTCGTAACGGTTTTAGAATTGCGAAAGTGCTGTCAACACAGCGTACTTGTAATTTCGAAGTTTATGTTATTCTTGTTTGTCAGGAGACTAGATTGTGGCAAAACGGGTAGGCAACAAGAAGGGTAACAATAAAATTCATTCCGACACCGTCGGCCCGTTCCTAAAGGGCAGGTATCCAAAGGAGTAAACGCACAACTTGTTTTTTGTTTCTTTATATCCGTTTCCTGGTAACTATGCTTGAAAAAGATAGTCCTTAGTCACACAATCTGCATTCCTGTCTCCTGTTCCATACATGTCCACTCCGATGTTTGATGCATGTTTTATGTGGACTGGCTCCTGTTATAGGACGAGTCGTCGCCTTCAAAAATACCCTGTACTGTGCCTGACAATAAGTGATGACCAGAGACCAGATCTGCACCGATCGAAATCCGAGTCCACTTACAGCAATGAATCCGTATTATAGTTTGAGATTACACCGCTCCACATCTGACTGGATGGTACTGATCCAGATTCCAGTTGCCCTTCGAGATGGTAGCGCCAATCTGAACAACGCGAAGAAGCCGCTTACAAGTCCCATCGAACCGGTACGGAAAATATCTTCAGTGCAGCTTGAACAGAATGATCTTCTCCACATCGTTAACCTCTTGGTTACCTCTGCACTTTATTTACGCAGTGCAATTCTTGCCCCGTCTTCAGGCATAGAGCACGTATGCCTTTTGCCATGTTGACTGCTGTAGCGTTAGTCACTTTTATGACCAGCTTTGACCGCCCATTAGCTGAATTTTTCGGGGAACGGTGGGATACCGAGGTTTATCGGAGAGAGTGGAATCTCTCCTGGTAAATGTTCGGAGCACCATTCTAGGACATTCCAGTTTTGTTCCTCGAATGCATTGAGTGAAATAAGGAGAATCCACTTTGTGTACCACCTACTTCGATCGGAAAAACTATGAATCAAATTGCTTTTGTACTCATGGCTGCATTTTCAAGGAACCCCTGTTTCATTTTAAATGTTGCTCTGTGCTCCTGCTGGTTTCCTAGTTCTCATGTTACTACTAGAAACGAAGCTGCTTGTATGTTGGGGATTAAATATAGACTTCCATAGACTTTGCTATGGAACAGGTTTAGCCTAGAAGTGTTTTCGAATAGTCGACTTTTGGTGCTCGGTTTTGGCATATTCGTGCCACCAATTGTTAGAAAGGTGACCATTGTCCCTTCACGCTTTTCTACTCTTCCCCCGGTCAACGTGTGACAATCAGGTTTTACGTCTGCTTTCTTTCAGCTGTGGTTCTATACAAATAAGAATGAGATCAGAAGACACGATGCATGTTTTGACGGCAATGTCAAGCCGGGACACGTTGGACTGTTCAGTTGCCATGGTCTAGGTGGCACACAGTTTTTCGAGTACACCTCTGTAAGTCGCCTGTTTGCGATGATGTGTTTCCGGAAAGGAGGGTTTTTTAGTTCCTTAGGACGTTATACATAGATTGGTGCCATCCGAACTCAATGATTTCTGACACAATATCACCCAGTGATGTGTGTTGGCGTGCATTCACAAGTGACATGACGTGACATGGCATGTGTTTTCCTCAAATACCAGTAACGATAATCTTACAGCAGGTAACACAAATCCTTCGATCATGCCCTATGACGCATGCTGTCCACAACGATCAAAACTTAGAAAGCCAGTTTCTCAAACAGAATTGACAGATATCATCCATCCTCCTTTCCGCGAATGATTGCTTGTCAGGTAGAGCAACATAGATGCATCCACTGCGTGCTGGTAAACATGCTTGTTTTGCATTTCAGCTGGTCAAATTTCAAACGACTGAAGGTGTGTATCCCTGGTTAACTATGATGAGTTGAAGCTTGATCAACTGTTCTTTGGCGGGCCATGGGAAGTCCCCTTTCGAATAACGATTGGTCACTTCATCCCGGCTATACACCCATTTTTAGCCCGCAGTTATCGCTCCAGTGCACCAGCAATAACAGTGGGTGTACGTGTGTAAAATCACAAACTGCATGTTACCGTAAGATTGCTTTCTTCAATTGGATTTTTGGAAGGTGAATAATCTCAGGGAAGCCATCAAATGTGGTCAGAGTGACGCAGCTAACCGCAATTGAATCAATCAAAAGTGTCAACTGGTTATTGTTGTCCACTATTATGAAATCAACTATCAGACCTTTGTGATCTTGTTTTCACCCACGGACCTTGAACTTAGTAATTATTTCAGACTCGAGCAGCGAAGTCGATGTCTTCTGCTCGGATGCTATTTATCTATCTATATCTATCTGTTTATCAGCTATAAACCGTGTACCATAGGCACATTAGTTCCAACTGCTACAGTTTCGAGCAGCACTCTCCCGAAAACGGGAGAGTGTGGGATATACAGCCAAGGCTTGGAGTTTTTGACATGTTCGGTTTGTTCGAAAATTGGTTGGCTACTCATTGAAGGCGATAGCTTGATGTATGAACGCCACTGACTGTGTGATTGGGACATTTCTGCCAGTGTCAATAGCCATTGGTGAGTTGAGTCCCTGGGTCCCCATCCGGGGAGGCAGCTGTTATCGACCCGACTAAGTTTATTGCTTAGTGTTTTCATACTTTGTTGTCAGGTCATACACTGTCCACCTAACGGTCGCTTGCACTCAGCACAGGCCTGGGCGAAAAGCGCTCGGCGAGGCAGGCGGTCTTCTGGCGTGCGGAGTACATGTCCTAACCAGCGTAACTCACCAAGGGTGAATAATTCATCCATCGCGGGAGAGGTCCTTCTTCCTAAGATCATCTAGCGTACCTCAACATTGCTAATCCGATGTTCCCACCAGGCCTGACCAATGTTCGGAGACACCGATGGTCAAGCACTGACATCTTCCGTATGTCCTCTGTGTGTAGGGGCCACGTCTCTGATCCATAAAGCAGTATGAATTGCACTGCCATAGTGTACACTCTTGTGTGTATACCCTTGACAGATAAACTGGCATCGGCGCCGTATGTGTCAGAGGTTGGCAAAGCTGACCTGGCCTTCCCGATTCGAGGAGTAATCTTATCTCCAGCCAGTCCACCGGAGCCCATACAACTGCTCAGGCAAACGAATTTATCTACGAAGTCTATTGGCTCGCCTGTAAGCATGAGCCTTGGGTTTGATCCAACCCAGTCTTGTAGCAGCACTTTACACTTTGCAGGTGTGAATCGCATGCCAAACCATGTGGCAGAGTTATTTAATTTAGTTAGAATCGTTTGCATCTGGGAAGGATCTGAACCAAGGAGAGCATTATCGTCTGCATACTCAATCTCTGTTAGCGAACGTCCCGGGGGCATTTCGACTCCCGAGGTTTCAAAGGCAGGCAGAGAAATTTCAAGCAGCATATCAATAACAAAGTCGAAGAGGAAAGGTGAGAGAGGGCAGTCTTGTCTTACACCACTAGACGTGATGAACTCAGGCGAAAGTTTCCTGTATACTCGTACGCGCCCACAGGAGTTCGCGTACAGATCCTTCATAAGGGATATAAATTTGGAAGGGACGCCTTTGATCGCCAGACACTGCCAAAGCTTCTGACGATCGACAGAATCAAAAGCAGCTCCCAAATCAAGAAAAGCGACCAGCGTGGGACGTCTGAAGGAATGGCACTGTTCAAAAATTTGTCTCAATTTAGAGATATGGTCGATGCGTTCTCGACCAGAGTGAAACCGAGCGTGATTCTCACGATAGCTTTACAAACAAAAATGATATGGGTACACTTTTCACGGAACTAACATTTCTATCAACCTGCAAGAATCTTAGTTTATTATCGGTCTTCATTTATGGATTTTCACATGTCCGGTCTGCTACTTGAATAAAGTCTTTTTCTGCTAGTTCTCGATGAACCCCTTCTAATTCGCCATCCATCCGCGTTCTTTTCCTGGCACCAGAATCTTCGCTGTTGGCCTATTGCTTCCTAAGTTACAAAGCATGCTTGTGTTGTCAATTGACTGTTTTCATTCAGGAGCAGTATCCAGAAATTGGCCATTAGGATATAAAGACCAAAGATGCGTGTGCGAAACTGAACAACCATTGGTAACATTCCTAACATTTAGCTCAGTAATATCATTGCCGACCGGAAATTCCATTGCATTGACCGCGCCAATGGTCCTGTGTCTGCTTAATGGTTGAAAGTCGTTCACCCTCCTTACTATTCATGGTTGACTTCCTCTGTTTCTGTGGATGAAATCAACATTACAGAACTGTCATGTTTCTGGGCTACAAACCGCCCCTTAGCTGGAGCACACTCTCTCCTCAAGGTGGTGATTTTTAACCATAGTCAAACCATGGTTTCAGTCATGTGCAAATTTACTGGACTGGTTGGGATGCTTTTCGTGGATGCACTCACCAGTTGCGCTTACTGTATTAGAATGTGTTTCTACAACTCATCAGTGCGGGAATCTTGAAAGGGTTGACAGTAATAACCTATTTAGACGGCGGCACCTATAAGGTGGATTGACTTACTATCTACGGGGACAGATAACAGTATTGTATCGTATAGTATCTTTCAGATGTAGCGCCCTTTCGCTGCTAAGCTGCTATGCCACACGAAGACTCAGGTACTGCCAGGCTGCTCAAGACTAGTCAAAAGCAGTCGGGATTGGGTTTGAACCACGGATCTTCCGGTCAATAATTTCGCGCCTTGACGATTGAACTATCTCACATAACTTTGCCAAAACATTTCTCAAAGTTACTTGTGTTTATGTCAGGTTCTATTTATATTGATAGGTCTGTTCGCTTTCGCAGACTTCGAAGATGCTTTGCATCAATCGGTCCGTTAAGACTATCTAATTGGGTTGTTCAACCATGGTAGCGTCATGCTTCGTCCTAGGCACAGGTAAGCAAAGTTCACAAGTGAGGCAGTCGACACTAGTCTGTTTCCGTGACTACGGCGTGGTGTCGATAAACAAAGATATCGCCTGCCAGAAGACCATTGTTCCCATCGTGAGAACAATTGAAATCTCGTCTGTTGCCTGAATTTAATTTGCTGTGAGGTGAACCATGTTAAGTAGTGATTTATACTTCAGCTGTATTGTGTAGCGTTCTTTTTCAATGTTGCGTTCTCACTTAACTTGCTTCACTGAATCACTGGTATGGTCGGCGGCCGGTTGAGGTTGACTTCGTTGTATGCATCCAGCGATAAGCTTGTCATTATTTTTTTCAAACAACCTGCTGGCTTGATGAGCGAATAGGAATCACACGAGCAGGTCAGAAATCGGCAAACTGCAATCGAATTGTTGAACGCCGTTCACCTTATTGGGAATACGTTAGTCTGTCAGTTCCGCGGATCGCGTTCGCTTAAAAATTCGCGAATCAATAACAGCAATACCCAATACTCGAATATCGTAGCAACTGGAACATGAGGCGGCCTGGTGCAGCACATTCAGTTGCCTGAAAACATCGCAAACGGGAGATTCAGCTGGGTTCCAGGTGAGTCTCTCGCAAAAACCAAAGTGATGAATTTAGTTTTCTGAAATACCTGACTGTTTCTGGTTTTATTGACCTCACCAAGTGGTTCCAACTTGTATCTGGATTGTCTCAAATACTGAAAACTACTCACACGCTGTACAACTAAAACATCCGAACCCATTGCACCAGTGACAGGGAAGCCGAACGCTTGCCCATGTTCAAGCTCACACTTGGTTTATCGGACAGAATAACTACAGCATCTCTACTGTGGTAACCTTCACCATACTGATTCCGTCTCCAATGCAACACAAGGGTTAAAGATGGATTAACTTGCTGATGTCTGAAAAAAAAAGTCTCTCGCAAAAACCAAATTGATATGCAAATGAGTGTATTTCTCGATAACAGTGCAATTTGGGTTCAAGTAGAACATAAGGTTGACGGAAACTCGGGGACTGCGCCTACCTGATGAGCCCCAAGAAGGGCGAAACCGGTCGTGGGCTGTCGAAGAGTTTTCAGCAACCTTATGAGTAGTCCATTACGAATATACATGTATCGCGATATCTCGAATATCGTAGCAACTGGAACATGAGGCGGCCTGGTGCAGCACATTCAGTTGCCTGAAAACATCGCAAACGGGAGATTCAGCTGGGTTCCAGGTGAGTCTCTCGCAAAAACCAAATTGGTATGCAAATGAGTGTATTTCTCGAAAACAGCAATACCCACTTGTTAACGGTTACTATCCATCGTAATCCAGTTGATGCCTCATCACTATCATCGCCAGAGGCAGCAACATCAGCGTTGACACTGATGCATTGCTGTCCTATCCTATCTGGTTAGGGTGTGAACAGATACCAGCACACCATTGTCTGTTATCTGTCAACACACCATGTAACGGGGATTAGTGAAAGTTTTAAGTGACTACATTTGGACGTGAAGTCGTACAGTGTGGTGCACCCACCGTTTTATCTTGCTTCAATCCTTTCCTCGTTTCCCCCCATCCTCGTTAGTTTGCTGTTTCTTTCTTCCACTTCTAGGACAACCTGATCAAGCACAACTCAAAGTGTTTGGAACCCAATTCTGACTTTTCTGATCTGGTGCTCTCCTCCTGCAACGGTTCACCGCGACAGCAGTGGAAGTTCTCTCGAAAGCCTTATCAACCCAGAAAAACCTGATCCTCATCACCAGAAACTCAATATTTCCTATTTATGTGCCTTCCAAGCAGTTGACCTTGTATTCTATCTCGTATCCGTTCGCCTGTGATCCACATCAACTGACTTTTCTCTACATTGTTGTTTTCCTTCCCCCAACACCCTTTTTGATTTTGGTCGGGTTTTTTGTAACCATTTTCCGATTTAGGACTATACTACTCACGGTTTACCATAGTCGGTCTTTCTCACTTCACAGTGCATTCACGCAACAGCACGTGCTTGCACATGTTTAAACAATTGTATTTTTTAGTACTACTCCTTGCGCCTGTACCATGCATCACGCTCACTTTTTGTTGGAATATTTTTGGATCAATTCTGTGATACTGCTTTAAATGGAAATTCTACCCGTATCGTCCTGATGTTTGTCGTTCTGTAAGCAATTGTGTGCCTCTTCTCATCATAACGAGCTGTGGAACATCACTCGCATGCCTAGCGGTAAGCCTGGTCGTTTTCTTTAGCTAAGTGGGCTTCACTCGATACATAAGTCGCCCGACCATGACTCGCTTACCACTCTAAGCTAGTAAGTTTTATCGATAAACACGTCGAGATAGGTGTGTGTAGGTACGTAGCTGCATCCACCGATTGTAGTGTCTTGTGAGGTTAATCGCCAACTTGCAAAACTGAATTGGCGGCAACGTGGTGCACGGTGGATCTTCCGTTTTTCTATGAATGTCAACCGAATTTGAAGCACGACTGCCACCACGAAGTCCAGTTAGGCCGATATCCACGACGTAAACATTTTGTCCACCACAACATGCTACTCACTGATTTTGAAGTAGCACTTAACCTCAAAATTGGGTTCAGTACCCCACCTGAGGAAGCGCCTTATCGAAATGACTTTTCGATGCGCGGAAGTATTCTTCATCGCAACCAGTGCAGAAGAGACAAGACTCTCAGGACCGAGGAAGCTTTCTCAGAAGAAACTTCCAGTAATTGTTCAGGTCTCAAATGTCTGTGATTTCATTAGGATTTGGCTGTCTGGCAGGTTGTCATGTTTGTTAGCTTCCATTCGAGTTTAGCCAAGAATCACTTGTTCTCGGCGACTCAGACAACGGGGGATGACGACCGCTTTGCAAGTTGCTCGAGCATGGTCATCAACGAATGGGTCTGGAACAATCAATTCAAACAAGGTGGAATGTTTTTTTCATAAAGGAGACTAATCACAAGTTTGATGAAAACTCTTCGACAGCCCACGACCGGTCTCACCCTTCTTGGGGCTCATCAACAGGCGCAGCCCTCTAGTTTCCGTCAACTTTATGTTTTGCTTGAACCCAAATTGGACAGACCTCGATAACTGTACTCATTTGCATATCAACTGGGTTTTCACGGGAGATTCAAACGAATCTCTCATATATGATATTCCTCAACTGAATGCCCTGAACAAAAGCCTACTCGAGGTCTTTTTTACTTACTGAAAAAATGGCAAAAAAAACCAGAGTGCGAACTAACTTCCACTACTTTAGTGCTTAAAGCGTGTCCTCCATGGATGGATTACCATTGGTTTCCTCCCCAAAAGATGTTTCCTCACGGAGGGCGCGTGTTCGCAGAACAGCAGACCACATATGTTGCCCTGAGCTTCTTCGGTGTTGTTCGCCACGTCCAATTTTTGTGAGGCAGTTCAACAAGTCTTCACTTCCGATGCCTCATCGTGAGCCGATATTTGTGCTCTACTTTGACGACTTTTCACGTCCTCGTCACAGCAGTGTTGCACGAGGGAGCGTCCAACTGAGGACAACATTTTGCAAACGCGACTCATTGTTTTGGGTGAAAAGCGGACCCAACGAATCCTATTCACCAAATAGCCCCCTCCGCAACCTGTTGAGCAGCTCTACACCTGAAAAGAAGAAATGCATGCTACAAAGAAATACAGGGATAAAAACAGTGATCGATGGCTGGCTGATTTGGCTTTGGATATAGCCATACACCAGCCTTTGAATTAAATCTTCTCAAAAGTCTCTTTAGGATCTTGGTTGACTGGTTTCCTCAACTTCAGCTTAAATGAACAGCGTTCTATTCCACCGCCTGTTGCTTATCCGCTCGAAACATCTACTTCAGCCCGCACCAGAGTGGTCAACAATTCGTCCAGCCCCACATACCACCATGGTAATCCGTACACTGCCGAGGCCCCTGGCGCACATTGATGTGGTCGACAAGTGTCCTTTCCATTTCCTGAATGAGTTCACATGGAAAGCGCCATCAGCCTTGCGTTGGACTGCGTGTTGCAATGCTGCTCTTATCAAGACGCAATCGATCCTTTTAGCAAACCCGTAGCAACCCATGGCAGACGGTGCAATGCCTTTAGAACATTTTCTGTTTTTTTTCGTTTAATGTGACCAGTCACGTTGCGTGTTTCCAACACAAAGCGGGCATATCATTAAAAAAGGAAACATTGTTGACACTTTCGCATGCAGACGCTTGATGGGCAAACCATCACGAAATCACCGAAATCACGTCTGGACCGGATGTTCTCTCCGCTGGCTACCACTCCTACATAACACCGTCTTTCAACGATGCCTTTTATCCGAATGGGTTCTCTTCTCTGTCTAGCATTACCAATTTGCCGGTAACAAAAACAGATTTCAGAGCATGTGTGGAATTCGTTTGACAGTCAACACGTTTAAAGGACTACTATCGCCATTGCGCGTCGCCGAGTACACGGTAGGTAATTCCATGGCCTTATTTTTCCGAACCCAGTGAACGACCCTGCTGCCAAATAGTTTCACGCTAGTTTGAGGCAGTGAGAGCGTATCAGCATTGCACTTTTGAAGAACTCTTTAAGTCAATCACTCGCCGGCGACCAGATGATGGTCACGAACAATGGAAGACAAAAAGAAAGTTGAGGAACGACAACTTTCAGCAAAAGTCAGTTGAATTGTCTGCTTTCCTTGGTTCTGTCATTTACAGACCTGGTGTACATATCCTGGTGAAATACTCCAGTGTACTATTTATGAGACAATCACCGACAAGTTTTGCTAATTGCATAATTCTCTATATAACCCAGGAGCTGATGGGGTGTGCTAAAAGAACTTCTCTCTCGGGATGATGTAAAACATTCCTCATACCGGTAAAGTTTACGCTAGACCAACAATGGGTTCAAGGTCTCTTCCGGACAACTGTTTAGGGTTCTCCTAACACGTATTCGACTACATTTCGTTGATTCCACACGGGTTTACACCATATCGGTCATACATTAGGAGACTGATGGCGTACTGTATACAGAAAACGGAAGACTGGTATGTGGTGAAGTAGCCTTGGACTCTGCTGAGGACTTAAACTGGATCCAATGTGCTTCCACCGTACGTGCTCCGGTGTATGAGATAGCCAAGTACCTTCTTGCAACGCCTTCCTCAGCCGGTAATATATCCTTTAACTTCCTCAATAAAACCTTGACAGGCCGACATATCAGACTTCTACGGATGCCCTGAGAGGACCCTTCACAAATCGCGTTACTCTTTATTTGCCAAGCGGCTCTTCCCAGCGCCCCCTAAGAAGCACAGGCCTAGTAATTTTATATAAAAATCTCGACCCATAAAAACGACTTATTTTCCTACTTGACTTGGCTCAAGACTTAGACACTGTATTTTAAGTAGAAAGTTTTGAGGGTATTATCTGTGTGAGTCAGTTTGGCTGAAATTCAGTAACCCTTTATTAGCATGTGACGGTTTTCCAGTTTGGTGGATTTTTGTGCATATTCGTAGGTATTTTTACCCTTTGTCGTTGGATTCGGTGGAATGCTCATCCTAAATTTCACCACCGGTGATGGATGAACAAAAGTTCGTTTTTATCTAAAAAAAATCACTTATTTATACTCAAGGAGGACCAAGTTTTTAAAACGACGACACTTAGAGGAGGTGTCACTTAGGCCTTAGAAGTGCTGCTGTTTCCCATCCATGCAAATGACCCTTTCAAGCACTCCTGTCAATTGCTTGATCTTCGCAGGTTTCTCATGAATTAGGCACCATCAAGGGAACGTGAACACCGTGGAACTCTGGTCAGGGAAAGGGTCTTCTCGACCTGTCATCTTAAGTGAGCTCATTAGTCTTTCAGTTACAATTCTGGAAACGATATCTACATTCTCGAGGAAGCCAATTCCTAAGAACTTGAAAACTGATTGAGTCTATATAACATTCTCATACAGCTCAAAGCAAAATGGCTCCACAAAAAAAACCTTGAACTTATGCACGCAAACGGAAAGGCGTCTCAGAATTTCCGAAAACTGAAATCCCAGATATAATGCGGAACACGTGGTTAGTGTGAAGGGCAAACAGCTGTCGATGTTCAAAATACGGCAACGAAGAAAGAAGTTATCACAATGAACATTTCTTACACCCATCTACTTGAGATCCTGAACGCCTCAGCCCTGGAAACCCATCGCCTTAGGATACACTTTCTATTTCCTTTCTCACTTTTCACCAGCGAGTAGTTGAGGATCTACTTCAATCTCCACCCAAAAGCACTAATTTCATATTAAAAGAAATTGTGCTGTAATTCGGTTTGCCTGCGCTTTTTCACCTTCATAATTGTTGATTTCGGGATTGACAATAGGTTCCTAATGCTCCATGTTGGACGGCAAGAATTTCGGATTATTAGTAAGGAGAACTAGTTGATTCTGACGGGAACTTCGGTCAACTGGTTGAGAGAGAACGACATGCGAGCGTGAGATCCGCGTTATTCACTTATGATTAACAGATTAACATGGAACAAAAATACCGTGACAGGTGACTTAGACTATATTTGGCTTTACTTCTTTTTTTAAGGTTCCTTTGAAACTTCTTTTGGTTTTCAATTCTTATACCCCCATTCCTGAGAAAAAACAAAAAAATGGATGGGGAATTGCAGGACGAGTTTTTGTGCTGGTGGACCGGGCGATTTTTCCGCCCGTTACTGTGTAAACCCTATTCTGTTCCAACAATATACCAACTATGGACATTAAGTTGGTGCTATGTATGTCTTCAATTACTACAATCGAAAGCGTGTTCTGGGCTAGTCTGGTTCTCACCGCGAATGATTTTTCCCTGAAGAGCAGGCTGTGCTAGTGGTTTAGAGTGAGGGGACGGTTTATTAAACGAGTTTTTGTTGTCGAATTGAATAGCTGTTTGCACGTTTGTGGGGAATTTAACCTTTTTTCATGAGCGAGAGCAAGCCTGCGATGTGCGAAATCGCAAAGGCTTGACAGTTCATTTTAAGCGTAATCACGTTCACAATAGATCGCTGGCTTACGGGATCCAGGGAATTCGAGCATAAATTAGTTAGTGCGTATCCATATCTGAATCGGACTTTCCTGTGGTCAGTCTTCTATTGGTCCGATATTGGCCTACTCTGATTGGACAGGATGTCGACCAGTCGAATCCAGGGTTAAGCTTAATGCTTCAAGTGGTCGGGAAGCCTGAGCATGATCCAGAAGGATTGAAGGTTGTGAGTGGTTCGTATTTGTAGAAGCGTGTGCTGATGCACTTGCTTGGCTTTGCTTGTTTCACTTCTTCCCAATGCAGCGGAGCAAAATATAAGTGATTGGTGAATAGTTGTAGAGCAATGTTGTAGCAGTTTGTGAAGTTTCCTCCTTGTTCTCCTACTTGTTTTGTCCTTGTTTCGTTCATTTTCGTTCCTTCGTTGTTATTTTCAGCAGGGCTTATTCATGGCTTATTCCTGAAAGTGGTTAGTTTTGTTTCTGCTCAACGACTTTAATTAGGCTGAAGTGGAAAGGTTTGGTAGCACCAAAAAGGACGTTGCGGACAGAGTAAATATAGATTGTTTCCAAGCCTGAGCATGAACGTTTGGGAAAACGAACAGAAGAATATTTGTTGAGGATAGTGGCGACTGCTTTTAACAGGATGCAGGGCATTAAATGAAGGGTAGTTCCGAGATGAGAGTGTAAAGTAAGTGAACTATGGATTCTTCGGGTAGATATTTAAAAATTCAACCGTGGAAACCGGAGCGGTAAAATTTCATACGTATTTCACAAGTTACCAGATAAAAGTAGCTTCAAGCAAGTGGGCCGTAAACCTCCTGAGAAGACGGAACTGGACGCTCAGGTGATTTTATGGTAACCGGTTAGAAATAGAATATGAGTTCGGGTTATTTCATATGTGTATACGGAGTCCTTCAAGGTTAGCGTTGTTTGGGCGACCAAAAACGGACGTATAACAGATAAGGTGGTGATGACGAAATGGTTCTCACTAAAAGTAGATAGCTATGGTGCAGAAGAAATAATCGGAGGCTCTTCAGAATAATAGGCGCACTACAAAACGCATCCAGACATCGCAGCAGAAATTACGATGTGCGCGGATGCGTGTGTGGTCTAAGTTTGCCAAATTAGCTTCGGGAAAAGCCAAACGGTTAATCTAGTCGGCTTTTTAAAAGAGACCATGTTCGCGAGACCACAGATGATTTTAAACGCACAGTAGAACATATTCTATCAGTTCCACGGTGAAACAGAAATTCTATGCAATTCTCAAGCCTTTCTAGTAACCGTGATCATTGTGTAAATGACATTAAGGAGTATGTCACTGGGATTTCTCTGCCAAATCTGCAAGTAACACTGCCTTTAAAAGCAGACCGTTTGTCTGACTATCGTTGGAAGCTGTCGCTGCCCAATCTGCTTTTTTCGTTCCACCACGTCTTCATGACCACTGCCTAGTCGCCGGTGGATAATTAGCCTGACTACTCTTCCAAGAATATAATACTACCACTTTCTCACCACCTCGAACATGCATAAACTCATTTGATGGCAGGGTCTTTCACTGAGTTTCGGAAAGTAAGGCTACAAAATCACCCACCGTTGCGACCCAGCGATCCGCAACGTCAATAGCGATAATGACAATCTAGGAGACCTGCTGAAAGTTACACGAATTCCAACCTTGCTAGCGTATTATTACTGGCAAACGTGTGTTTCCAGAGAAAGGGGAATGCGGCGCAAAACGGGGTGAATATTCTTGGACTTCAGTGTCCCGAGTGAGTTGTAGCTACCGGACAAGTTACATTTACTTTGGCACTGGACCGTCTCCAATGTTACGTTGATAGTTTGCTATAAAGCACTTTTTAGATAGTAATCTTGGGATACACCACACCTTGAAACTTCCTTGATCATTTTTTCGACCTCATTCACCGGGCGTACACTGGAAACCAATTCAATGGTTTTGGCCTTGATTTTGTCAAGTCGGCCCCGATGCTATAGCCTACTTCATTGGTAAATCATTTGAGAATTCTTTGGGTCGACTGCTCAAAAACGACCTCCAGTTCAACGAGCGCTGTGATTATTTCGGTCTGAGGATTATGGCATCGCCATTGGGTACCAACCAGACACGGGTTGGCAAACCGTAATGGTGAACAATTTCTTGCAGCGGGCTTCCGCAATCGAGGGAGCAGACAAGTATGCCTCAGAGGTCCCTTCGGAGCCCTCGACTCAGACCCGACGTACAGCTATTAGGTCTGCTAACCGCCCTGGTTACACAACTCTCGGCCCTTCACCTTCCGAGACAGCAGATACAGCGTTCAAATGTTTATCCGCAAATTGCATTAGCCCCTTCAACAAACTTTGCGGTATTAAACAGTCAGCTTGTCTTGAACAGCCGTCCATTATCGCACTCACAGAGACCTGGCTTACACCAGATGTCTCTGACGCGGAGATCTCAATAGACGGCTACTCTGTTTTTCAAGCTGACTCAAAACGAAGGAGGGATGGTGGGGTTGCTTTGTACTTACATGCGGCCCTGCCAACCCCGATTTTCCTCTCTGACACCACTCCTGCAACTATGTGCGATGCACTGTAGAATCAAGTCCCGCTGCGCGGGTCCGATTCTCTCCTTCTCGGTGTGGTCTACCGTGGCCCCTCGAACCCTCCGGAAGATGACCAGTTCCTCATACGAACCCTTGGGCCACTCTCCTCCAGCTACCACTTCACTCATCTCCTGCTGGTAGGTGACTTCAACGCTCCAAAGGCCCACTGGACGGAACTCCAGTGCGTCGGATCCAGTGGACATTTCGCAGCGGCGCTGACCGAAGTCGTTCAACAGAGCGCTTGGACTCAACATGTCGTTGCACCCACCAGATACCGCGCGGGCCAACAACCGTCCCTCCTGGATTTGGTCATCACCAACGAAAGACATTTCGTTGATCAGGTGACAATTAACGCTCCACTGGGACATAGCGACCACTGTGTGCTCACCTTTGATTTCATCTGCTATTGGGCCAGAAATCCCGAACCCCAAACGTGGATTCGAAACTTCTGCCGTGCAGACTTTTCGGGAATGCGCATCTTTCTTAACCAAGTTAAACTGGGGCCAGCCTCAGTGGAAGACTTATATAGGACTATTGTCCAGAAAGTTCACGAGGCTGACGCGATGTTCGTCCCAAAAAAACCAGCACGCAGTCGGACGAGCCGTAAACTACCCAAAAGGATCCGGCGTCTTCTGGAAAAGAGGTCACAACTATTTCTCAAAAAGTTGACTACAGGAGACACAGAAGATGAGCTGGCATTTCGTAAAATGCGGAACCGCTGTAAATCGGAAATCCGCCAATGGAACATACGAAAACAAGCCACCATTCTAGACCTCGCCCGGAAGAACAGAAATGTGCTGTTCAAATACATGCGGCATCGCCGAAGAAACAAGCCATCCGCGTTCTCCCTGAGGGACAGGAACGGGGAACCCACGAGTGACCCAATAGTGGTATCTGAGTTCTACAGAGATCACTATGCAGGTCTGTATTCAGTCCCAGCGTCCTCGTCACATCCAACCTTGTCAAGGCGTACCTACGAACGGCCTCTAACCGACTTGGTATTCACGGTGGAGGACATTCGTCAACTCCTGCACAAGATCAACCCATTCTGCGCGTTGGGGCCCGACGAAGTCCACCCAAGGATCCTGAAGGAAACGTCGTACACACTGGCAACTCATTTCCATCTGCTGTTTCGTCAGTCGCTTGACGAAGGCCACCTTCCCTCTGTTTGGAAGGAAGCGATTGTCACGCCAATCTACAAAACTGGTGACCGACTATCGCCTGGCAGCTACAGGCCTATAAGCCTCACTAGCGTGCCATGCAAGGTGATGGAACGCATTCTGAAGCGAGCCATTCTAGATCACCTTACTTCCAACAACTTGATTTCTCAAGCTCAACACGGATTTCTCCCAAACCGTTCCTGCGTGACGAACATGCTCGTATTTATGGACAGCTTAACCCAAGCCAAGGACGAGGGACTCATATCGGATGCCATATTTTTCGACTTTTCAAAAGCATTTGATCGAGTCCCACACGTCCCTCTGCTCCACAAACTCGAGTCTTACGGGATTCAAGGGAAAATCCTACACTGGATCAAGGCATTCCTATCAGACAGATCATTCCGAGTGAAAGTAGGCTCGACCTACTCTTCTGCGGCGCCGGTCTCCATTGGAGTTCCTCAGGGCTCCGTTTTGGGACCTTTGCTGTTTCTGATATACGTCAATGACCTTCCAGATGTTCTTTCAAGTCCATGTCTACTTTTTGCGGACGACTTGAAATCGTGGAGTTCCAATGCCAGTGCCCTCCAAATTGATGTAGACGCCGCAAAGCAGTGGTCGTTGGACTGGCACCTTCCTCTGAATGACGAAAAGTGCGTCCATATGTCATTTGGAGGAGACTCAGCGAACTCCTTTGTCATGCATGGTGAGAAAGGACCAGAAGACATCACGAGGATAGATGCCAAAAAAGATTTGGGTATCTGGCTCTCTCCAAACCTGTCCTTCTCACTGCACCTTGAGAAATCGGCTCAGAAGGCATTCGCTGTTCTACGGATGATTCGGCGTACCTTCTCTCGTATTACTCGCACGGACTTCCAAATACTCTATGGGGCCTATGTCAGACCGCTCCTTGAATATGCCAACCCGGTTGTCTACTCAGGACGCACGAAAGACGTAATCCTCATTGAGCGTGTCCAGCGAGCTGCTACGAAAATGGTTGCCGGTCTCAAGTCCATGGACTACGAAACGCGTCTCGTGGTGCTCGACCTCTTTCCCTTGGAGTATCGTCGCCTCCGAGGGGACTTAATTCTTACTTACGCCCTGTTTGAACGAGGCTTGGCCAACAGGTTTTTCACCGTTGACCCAGCAAACACACGGCGGGGACATGGTAAGAAGATTTCTGAGCTCAGAGCGCACACCTTCATTAGGCAAACTTTTTTCTCATTTCGGGTAGTTGCTGCGTGGAATAACCTTCCTGAGACGGTTGTCCACGCTCCCTCTAGAACTCAGTTCAAAACACTATTAGACACTTATTTCCGCGAGTCCTCGCGCTGGCGAGCATACCGCCTTGCGCTGAGAACTTAAAGAGCAATGCTACACCCTTTTTTCACTTGTGCCTTTCAGGTGAACGACAGCTGCTGAACGACAAGTACAAAACCGACCCGGGAAACTTGCGCGAAAGCCTCGATCCTGTGTATCAATCCGCGAATCTGTGAATACTGTCCCTCATCTCTTGTGATGGAGTCTTCATTTCTTCCTGTGGGCTTAGGAATTTCCACCCGAGGGGCATACGTTCCCATGTTTTTGAAAACCCAGAGAATCTGACGATTTAAATGCTGTTTGCCTGTGCCAAAGGGCCGCAAGGCATCTAGTGGTGATCCCTCGGTAATTGTCCGGATGATATCGCGTGGTCTTCTTAATCAAACCTGTAGAATTTTTGAGGTTCAGTTCACAGGTCACCATCCTGCAACATCACAGTACTGTGGCAGCCCAAGCTTCTTCTCTGCAATAGGGTTGTATAAACATTGGACGCTAACTGGCGTCAGCTTACTGACTAAACCCTTTACAAACATGCTATACGATTGTTCAAGTCCCGGAATGACCAGAGAATGGGGACGTTTTATTTTTAGTTAACGATAACATAGTCCATCTCACCGAAAGAATTATGATAGACGGTCCGGCCAACCAAACGCTTAAGTTTTTGGCCAGCTCCTAAAAAACGGACATATATTTTCGTTTCAGCGCTTCATCCTGCGGGCTGCTTACAATGAAGTCTAACCTGCTTCCCTGAAGCACAGCTTTGTCTTTCAATTTTTTGTTTAAGCTTATGAACGGCTGGGTGAACTGGAAGCATTCTGGCATCATTGTACTGAGGTATTTAGCGCTCCTAAAAACACGGACTAAGCTCCGCTTAGCTTTCAGACCCCAACTCAATGCAGTCACATTCAACACCATTTTGGCAAGTATACAAAGCCTGGTCCATGAATAACATCAGTTCACTAGAAAAAAGATTCTAGCTTCCATAGAAAGGACAATAAATAAACAACTCGGAATTTCAAAAGACTTTAAGTGAAACTCTCTCGACACAAACCCAGAAGCAGAAGGTAGAGAACCTCACGCCAGTTAACAAATATTTGTCTAAAAGCTTGCCCAGGACCTTCTATCTCATATAGTGGATGCCCGTAAAAAGACTCCGTCAGGTACGGGGGGAGGTTTTGCACCTCGTCAGTTTTCTCCTGTTTGTCCTTCCTAGTATGGATGAACCTTGAGTTGCAGCGTTTCATTTAACGTGCTCGGCTGCCTCATTATGTTAGCCAAGTCAACCGGTATATTATGTCGGTGACTGCGGATTTGTTCCATACCGTCTCCCAAACTAGTTACCAAATCGTCTAAGCAAAGGTATACCTTCAATAAGTCCTCAGCTGATTCGCCGCACATCTGTACGATCGGCGTGATGCTAGGTTGTTTTGCGGCCTGGGATTCATACACAAGCCAGCATTCTGCTTGGTTAGTTGAGCACAAGGCAGGAAGCTCGCGCGTTCAAACTGCATCTGTGCTCAAGCCAAGAAAAAAACAAGTTAAACGGTTGAAGTACATAAACTAAGTAAAGATGGATTGTCAGTGCAATCGAGAAGGTAGCATCAAACGATTAAAAGAATTTTTTCAGGAGGTCTCTGTTTCTTTGCATGATATATTTACAATTTAACGTTTGTAAAATGAATAAGTAAACTTAACATCACAAAACGTATGCACGCACAATAAAATGCCCTCCGTCGACCTTCTTTCTTTCTTTCTTTCTTCCCCCAACAGGTTTCTGGCTACACACATTAATTCTTTGAATAAAAGTTTGGCGGAACCTCGGAATTCTTGTTTTCAGAAATTTCGATTCAAACTTAACAATATTCTTGGACATGTTTACATATCCTAGACTTTTCGCACTCGGAACTTTACGTCGCTTCCAACTTAGCTAATTATCTTTTCATGCTGCAAAAGCAGTAGTATCCTATGAAGAAACGTGCACAACGGAGAAATTCGATAAGAAGTCGGACGAAGCATCCGGGATTTGAACCGCGAACCAGCAGGTCTGTTCACTCAGACTCGCCACACTAGGCCATCGAGCCACGGGCATCCATTGGTGCATACCTTTGCTAAGCAGGTAGACCTCGTAGGGAGCAGTCGTATATTTCGGTACGGATCACATGACTCGAAGCAGCCACTCATTTGCTCGAGCTTGGCTTGTGCATGAACCGACCACCTTGTTTCGATCGGTGCGCCTCTGGTCAGTGGGCGGTTTTATTCTTTCAAAAGTTTTTTGGCGTACCACGGAGTTGCTGACCCGATATTCTTACCCTTCCTGAACAATGCTCCGGAGACATCAGTGGTCAGAGAGTTGACCTTTTGCGTTACACAGGCATGTATATGTGCACTATCCACAGAAGTCACTTTTGGATTCACACAGCAGTATACATCGCGTTATCGCAGTGTACACTCTGTCCTTCACAGGACGACTAGCGCCATTCCGGTACCATTGATGTTGAAGATTAAGAAAATTGTCCATGCCATACCGATTCAAGAAGTGATCTCCTCTTGAACCAGCCCATTGGAACTTATGCAACCGTCCAGGTAAATATACTTATCCGGTTGTCGACCTGTTCGCTTGGCTTGGCAGTTGAATTGTAAAAGACTCATCACCAATCATGGTTAAATTGACGGCGCGGGTGTTCACTGACTAACCAGAGCTGTTGGTTTGCAACCCCGGCCATAGCAACTGCAAATTCCCTGCGAAAAACCTTTGTTTCCACTAACAAACCGACCAGTGTGCGTTCGTCCACATCTCCAGTATGTCCACTAGCTTAAAGCCCGTGATCCAAAAACGACAAGCAAATGGTAAAACACTCACACGAGAGGGTGAATAAAGTTGCTCAAGCAGAGCTGCGCCTGATGGCTCCCGATCTGTATACTTTGCATCATTGCCAGAGGTTGCAGATTTCATGCTTCTTGATCGTCCGTGCAGGTCACCGTTTACTCTTGCAAATGCCATCCGTCGAAGAGCGTACCCTCTTAGAAAGGCCACGCTTCAAGCAGTGCGCACTAACTGAAGCATTCACAAATGACATCAACTCTCGCTGTTTATCTACCTCTGTACGCGTTTCAAAATACCGGAATTTTCTTCCGCAACAAATCACCTTCCCGCTTGTGTTTAGTAACCACCTCGACACATTTTTAGAAATCAAGCATCATGAGCAAGCTCGAAAGGTTCGGAAAACGAGTCCGTAACCACCCGGTTCCAACCAATTTTGCGCTCGTCACCTTATGGAATTTTTATAAGCTTGTGCTTCACTTTCATTATTTATTCACTTTAAATCCTTTGACACCGTCACAAACAGAGGGAACCTTGCCGTGTTGCACGGTTTGTGCAGCTCCGCAACCCATTGAACTATACTGGAGGGTGCCCGCGTGACGCTCACAGAGTCTCTCAGACCAAGCTGGTCAGTGGTTAGGAGGCTGACGAACACAATATTCTGGCCCTTCAGATTGGAGGCCGGAACATGTGTGGCCATGTGTTCCACATTAATATTAATTTGTTCGCAGTACCAGCCTAAAACCGACACCTTTCGGTTAGGCTTTTGAGCGAAATGCTTTGGTTGGGGACCCTAATCGCCCTCTTATCTAATTATGGGCGTTCTGGCAGCATCCCGATTCACGTACAAAGATAACATTTACAACTAACAATGCTATCACACAACATTGGCCGTCGCGTGGTGCCATCGGCCGGGGTGCCTTATTTTCTGCACACAGCAGGACGAGTAAACAAAAGCGGGCTATTACTGAGGCCGCACTGCCTACATTTTTACGTTTTCCGTCTTCCACCCCACCTCACACAAAGTGAAATACCTTCGCCGCAGGTCCCAGCACTAGGACTGACCGTTGTGCTCGCTCTGCACCACACTGGGCTTCAGCTTCTGTACGTTCGGGTTCAACACCACGAAGGATGTTCTCAAACCCCGAGAGACTGTCTTCTTAACCGCTTTAATGTTCGCACACCGAAGCAGCATGTCAACTGGAGGCTCTTGCCGATAAGCTGGGTTCCCTCTGCAGTGATGTATGTTGTCTATCAGAAACGAGGATGCAGAACACAAGTACTCTGATCGAACTGGTTTCCACCTCTCTCTTCCAGGTTCCGACTGCTCACCTCTGGTGATGCAGCGGCCGTGCATCTGGATATGGAAGGGTGGGTGTTGTATTGGGCGACCGAGTGATCGGATACCCGTTGATAGTCACCTCTGTGCGGACCACTTAACAACTTGGCAGTGAGGTCCATCGCACCTTGTTTATTGTGTCTGCTTACGCCACAACTGACTGTAGCTCTGAATCTGCCAAGGACAATTTCTATGACGCTCTAGGTGCCCTTCTACAGCGGGCTAAATCCTCAGATATCGTTGTGGTTGCTGGTGATATGAACGCCCAGGTAGGTAGACTAAGCTCCGCTGGAGCCCGATTACGTGATCTTCTTGGTTTGGACACGAGACGCGCGGACAACCTGGATCGCGTCCTTTAGATGCGTGCCTATCACAGACTGTTCATTTGCGGTGCGAACCTCTGGGACAGCGGAAAAAGCATGACAGCGTGGCGCCTGACAACGAACCAGTGCCGAATCCAAATACACAACATCGGCGTCAGTTATCGCTGGCGAGGGTCATTAACGGCCTGCCGCTCCTTCCGGAACCCCGACATGGACCCCGACCAGCCACTTGTACGCCGTTGCTTTTCGTTGCACCTTTCAAGTCTGCGCAAAGCGCACAAATCTTCCTTAGCCGTTGAAAACTACTGCACCCAGAAACCAAACAAACCTAGAAGCTAGAAACCATCTCCTCGAACGCTTGCCGGATGGTCCGTTATCGGATATAAACGCCACTGGAAAAAGATATCCAAAACGCTACTCAAAGTTGAAACGTATGTTTGCGGTACAACCCAGCCAATGTCGTCCAAATATTGAATCTCTGAAAGGACCGTGCCTTTGCTGGATGCCCGGCGACAGATTCCTCTTGGCCGCAACCAAAAATCCAACTGATGCATCATCGGTCGTGGGTGAAACTGAGTGTCCGTGCAGACCAAGAAACTTGGTGGACCCGAAAGACTGAAGAAATGGAAGATACAAAAATCCTGGAAACGCACATAAGCTGTTCTACATGATTAGTCCGATCGGTCCTCGGAGACCTCTTGTCCGCAAAACAATCAGCGACAAAATGGCTCCCTGGTATGGAACAAAGCAGGACATTCTGATCGCTGGACAAAATACTTCCAACAGTGATCCAGCTGGTCACCCGCTACGTCCCATCCAGAATCCTGGCCTTCACCAGAAAGGTGGACCGTAAATATGGAGCCGCGATCAGTTTTATAATTGTCCGAGTGTATTTATGCACTCAAGAGTCCCCGTGCTGCTGGTCATCCAAAGCCTTAGAAGCGTTGCTAATGGTGAATGGCGTCAGAGTGTCAGAAGCAAGCTGATTAGAAAACGGGTATTTGTTATGTGGCAGGCACTTCAATCGTAGAAAACATCCATCACCCCCGATTTAGATGGCTTCACCATGTGCGAGACATGCCGAAATACCGTCTGTCGAGGTCAGTGTTGTTCTCCTTACATCCTTCAGAATGGCGCAAACCACGAGATGGACGTGGTATGACTTGACAGAAGGACGTGAAATAGACCGCAACGGGTTTGGGTGTTTTTGGATTTGTACGGCTTCCAGGATAGAGTCCTCATGACCGGTCTGTGTTTGGTTGGAGGCGTTACAAGAAATGGCGGTTAATCGATGTCAGTTGCGTTCGCGCTGTAAGTTTCTTTCCGGATTTTCTGATTGGAATCTTGGAGGTGTACGCACCACAGAATGCTTGACACAGGCCAGAACGGGCTCCCCTTCCTCATTTACCCACTGTGTCGTCTTTTCACTCCAGGGCTTTATACATATTTAGGTAACTTTATAACTGCACGGCAATGAAGCATCAGTGTCAGCACTGATGCTGCAGTCTTTGATGATAATGGTGGGGATGAAGGGTCTGACACTTGTTTTTGTCTGCGCTCAGGAAGCCTTGTGGAAGCTCAAACCTAGTTTATTTGAGATTTACAGCCACTACGCTCGCGAGGATTATCTCATATCATAGAATACAGTTATTATTGTTACTGTAAAAGGCCTAGGTTTGGTGGGCGTCGTCACCGTTATGCCTGTCGTCTAGATCATTGGAGTGGGTGAACAGCCTGTCAGCTAGCTTTGTAGCGCTCGCTCGATCAGTGGTTGAAGATTACTCGGAATGACTTGAAATAACTTGGAGGTGCGAGCCAGCGTCAGGGACGGCGTATCTTAGACATCTTTTCAACTTCACCAACTAACCCCTACTGGTCCAATATAAACGTAGAGTAGGGCTGACATAGACCTTTGAGACTTCTGCTCTCACCCATCTGAACCGGAGTACAAAAAGTAAGTGGGATCAGCTTGGACATTTGTCCGGTGCGGACTTTTACCAAATTTCTAGGGCGTATCAATTAGAAGATTTCCCGTTAAGCAATCAGATGACTTTCAGAGCCACGAATTAAGAGAATCAAAACCCACTCTAGGACACCAACCTCAAACGACGTCATCCATAACTGGGATGACTTATTAGACTTACGAACGCCAAGTGTGATCCCCAACGCAAAAACTAGCCACTAGCCGTTGTAGTCTTTTGAAACTAGTTCCTCCAAGGGTGGCATTGTAATTTGGCTAGCCAGTCTGTTATACACCAATTCAAGCGAGATTCCTGCGTGCGCAGGCAGGAGAAGTGGTATTAGAATGCCACAGAAATAAAAGAAGCTAGCATATCAAATGCCTGAAAAGTGCCACATTTACTGCCGACCAAAAGCCACGCTCCTCTCCGATTTAATAGTGACATACTTCGTACACAGGTAACTCCTCTACGTTTACGTGACCAAATGGGACTGTCTCCAAACCCTCTATATGTACTCTCCACCTTCTCTTCCCACGACTCAAGTGGAGCGAGGATTTACAACGAACAATTTGAAAGCTTCCCCCTAACTGGCTGGATTCGATGAGGCTACCTCCTCTCTCCTCTGTTCAATTTTGTCTCAGATATCATCGTCCGTCGCGCACTTCGAAGGATCGGAACTTGGTTTTGAGTCCACTCGAAGTCAATTTCCCGAGGCCACCCCTTGTTTCGGCATGTTTCCTACAAGATCGGAACGCAAAATATTTCCCTGATATTTTTAGTCCCCCTTTACCTTCCAAAAAATTATGGTGGGGGCAGACTGAGCTAGTTGGCAAGCCTACCTATCTGGGAGTTAACACAACTTATGAGTTTCACGTCACTATTCAACACATCGTCCATCAGGATTCACCTAAGGAATGCACGTCAGTGGCCATATTTGCAGCTCCACGCCCACTATTCCGGCCTCGTTCTCCTGATTTTATTGAAACTTTGAACGTGCTAACTTTTGAGCAAATCGGCCAACTCATTTTATTTTACGGTGGCTCTTTCCTGGAAAAGAATAATTCGGTAAGAATACCCTCGACTGCAGCTGTTCACGCCGTCACCAAGAGAAGATCTTAACGTGTGACGGTCTGTGGGCCTCCGTGACCCAGTGAGCTATGTTGGTTAGTGTCCGTGCGACACTCACTGGTTGGTCAATGGTCATGGGTTTGACAAAAACAATCTCTTTGTCCTCAAGATTTGGGGGTCAGAAAATATGTGGCGACGTGTCTTGCTAAAATTGCAAAGTATTCACATTTCAAGCTAACCATCGCAGCCTTGCGCTTAGGTTTTGAACTAAACGCTTTGACCGTGGACCGTAATCGCCCTCCTGTCTAGGTCTGGGTGCTCTGGCAGTACCCCAGCCCACTACATACATACATACAACTAACAATACTCTCATGCGACATCGGAAGCAGCGTTACGTCACAAGCCGGGTCGCCTTGTTTGCTGCATACATCAGGGTGGGTTAGTGAAAACTGGCCTCTACTGACGCCTCTTTTTCTACACTTCCCTCTTCTCTCCGTCTTCTCCTTAACATTAATAACGAAAATAATAATATTTATTCTCAACTTGTGGGAGGCATGCCGTCAGGCATGATCATAAGGTTACAGTCAGAATAAAGGTATGACTTGTGGGGACTGTGAGTACGGAGGGTTTTGGGAAAGGGACAGCGTCACAGGCGGTGAGCTTTATCCAATGTAGACGTCGTCACCACTAAACCGGCAGGAGCACGGAAGCTCTTTTTTGGAGGGAACATCGAGCAAGATCAAATCGTTAGGATTTGAAGGGGTGCAAACTGCGGAAACTCACAAACCAGAAAATCACATCTGGTTAAGCAGCAGAGTTGGCGTCATCCAACCGACCAAATTGAACCGAGGCCAAAAACAACCACATAGGCCTCGTGGCCTTGGACTGTTGGGCTCATGGCTAGGGTCACAGAAAGCCTATATGAGGATGTAGTGGATGATGAAGTGGAGGGACTAGCAAAGCTGGTAAATGGTAACAGAAACATTTTATAAAGTGAAACTGTAGAGACTCGCCGTTGTCGCTGTTGTGAAGTCAGACACAATGAGTGAGGTGGTGGCAAAGCGCGAGCCGGAAAGTGAACTGTTTACAAAATTGTTGATTTTTGTGGAGAACACAGATTGAATGTCAAACGAAACGGTTACATTTGAACAACAGGTTCAGCAGTTTAGAATGAACATAGCATAGGGGCAGCTGGGGCCAAGTGAGGAGCTGTTAATGGAACGAGTGGGGGAGCGACTACGGTCGAGAGTTGGAAGGGAACAGTTTCGGATGTGCTATCAAACTGGGTATGGCAGTGCCGTGCCATTATTAATGGCGGCGCCGTGCCATCATTGGTCTGACATACTTCGGTTTTCGGACAGCCCAGTAACGAACGTCACATTTACGATCATTGGACTGGGATGTGCAATTTTCTGAGCATGTATAACAGCCAACCAGGTCGTCCATACCTGATACTGCCGGAGTTCAAAGTTTGAGAAGATGAGGGAATGGGACGAAGTCAACAAAGCATGTTGAGTTTGAGGAGACATCAGAGAAAGACTAGACACGCTTGCCTATCAATGAATGCCCGGGAACTTTGTAGACATAGTAAGTTGTTTACAGCATGAGAGTTAAGATATCGGAGAGTACACGTAGAGCGCTCCAAACGTTTCCGTACACAAATCAACTTTCTTCAGGAGTGCCTACTCTTTCCACTTCTATCTATTTCTGTGATCGATGAGATAATGAGACGAACGCTGGAAGGTCTTAAAAACCTCCTGTGTTCAAATAGTCCCTCACGAAATCCATGTCGATCTGGAATACGCAGGCAAGTTGGCTCATCCACGGTTCAAACCCAACCCCTTCGTCCTGACTCCTCGTGCCTAGGCTCGGGCAACCTGGCAGTAGCTCAGCCCTCGTGCTTGTTCGGGTATCATGGCAGTTAGGAATCCAAAGGGTGCTACACCTGAACAAGTCTTTTAGACGTCATAATGCTTGTCTTTGAAGGAGAGGGGATGGCGCAGTTGTTCTTGGTATAGACGCTGCGTCCACAAAGTGTGAGCTCATGTCCCTGGACATGCAGCCCCCGAACACGCACTTACAATCCGGGGAGAAGCACTCGAAGTTGTAGAGCGTTTTACGTGTGCTGAAAGGTGTTTCAATTCTGACCAAAGTGTGATATATGGGGCAAATGTACAAATATGCAAGAATCTAATGGGTTTGCTAACTTCAGATACCTATGGCCTCAAAGCCGTATGCCCTTGAATCACGTGAAACGTGTGTATCAGGCTTCAGCTTGATCTATTCTGTCCTATGGCTGTAAAAATTAGCCTGTTCTAGCTGTGGAGCTGGGACGTCTCGGGGTCTTCGACAACTGTTGTTTCAGAAACGAAGCTCGTGAGGTTTGGTGTCGGTGAGTCTGTAACGAGACAGCTAGAAAGCGAGTTTTCGGTTTTGCAACAAGGTCTTCCAGTGAAGAGTGGGTCCAGCACCAAAAACCGCATTCTTTAAGCCATGTAATGCATCGGCTGAACTCTTGTTTCAATCAATCAATCAATCAATCAATCAATCAATCAATCAATCAATTACTTTATCAGCGATGAACGGCGTGCCATAAGTTCCTTAGTTCTAGCTGCTCTGGTCTCCATCAGCTGTAGCGGTGACATGTTCAGTTAGTTCGGAACTAGACATCTACCTTTTGACCGCGATGGCTTTGAGGCACGAGTGCCATCAACTGGGTGTTTGTGTTTTTTCTGCTAGCGATTAGTGAGTTAAATCCCTGGGTCGTCATCGAGGGAGGCGGCGGTCGGTGACCCGACGACCCGACTAATTTCGCTTGTTGGTGTTGTCACACTGCGCTGACAGGCCATATATCTCCAACTCTCCGCCGGCACAAAGATGAGCGAAAAGAGCTCTGGCAGGGAAACTGTTTCGTGGCATGCGCAGCGCATGTGCTGACTGGCGTAACCCAAGAGGCGTGAGCAATTTACCTATCGCGGGAGAGTTTCTTCCTCCTAGGACAACCTGGTGTACCTCTGCATTACTAATACCATGTCCAAAATAGACACGACCAATACTTCAGGGACACCGATGATAAAATACTGACATCATTCAAATATCTTCAGCGCGTAGATGCCACGTTTTTGACTCGCAAAACAGTGTTAATCGCACTTATGCAGTATATACTCTGCACTTGACAAACAGACTGACGTCACACCGACTTCATGTGTCGGAGGTTGAAAAACCTGTCCTGTTAACTTGTGTATTGATATCGTCTCCAGCCATTGCACCGGAACCTATACAACTGCTTAGTTAAAAACATTTGTCTACCACGTCACTTGATCAACCTACAAACATAGGATGTGGATTTGATCCCACCCAGTAGAAGCACTCTACACTTTGCGGCTGCAAGGCGCATACCGAACTGTGCGGCAGAATTGCTTGTGTTATTTAGGATGGTTTGTATTTTTAGAGTATTCGAACCAAGGACAGCGCTATCGTCCGCACACTCAATGTACGTGAGCAAACGACCAGGGAGCATTTCGAATCCCGAGGTTTAAGAGGCAGGCAGAGAAATTCCAAGCGGCATAGCAATAGCAAAGTTGAAGAGGAAAGTTTGAAGTGGGCAGACTCTTCGAACACTGATGGACGTGGTGAACTCAAGCGAAAGCCTACCGTATCCGTCTTCAGGTGTCCGCATACAGTGCCGTTATAAGGAACATAATGTTGTAGGGGAAGCCCTCGATCGCTAAACACTGCGAAAGTTTCTGACGATCAACAGAAGCAAAGGCAGCTTTTAGATCCATAAAAACGACCAACGTGGGAGTTTGGAAGGGTGGCGATGTTCAAGGATTTGTCTTACAGTAAAGATATGGTCGATGCCTCCTTCGTCAGGGAAACATCCGACTTGGTTCTCACGAATCTGCCTTTCTATGCATAATAAGGCTAGAGAGCAGCTTAGAGGCGACAGATGTCGGTCTGATGCTGCGGTGATTTTTGCATGAGGTTCTTGTGCTCTTTTTGGAGACTGGGATAACGATCGGGGGATGCTTTTGCCTAGTATTCTGGTTGTGTTCCAAATCTGTAATATAGTTGTCAGAATATTCGCCAGGACCTCGTCACATTCTTTGAAGTGTGTGGATACAGACCATCCACGCCAAGTATCTTGTCGCGTAGGAGGGTCGATATAGATTTCCCTTGTTGCTGGTGGGTTGATGTCGATGCTGGGTGCTTCTGGTGGTAGTGTTGAATGAGATCAGCCGAACTGTTCCTTGAAGTGCTCAACTCATCGCTCAGGACCACAAGTTAGTTAGTGAATTGCCATTCTGTCTTTTTCGCACATCACTTCGCTAACATCTGCCTACTTTTGACCGGTTGATCAGGTCAACTGTTGTCTGCAACGACAGACTTCTCCACATCATTGGCCTTCAAAGTCCACCCGCGTTCTATGCCATTCTTCAAGCTCCTGAGTATGCGGTGTTTGAGGCATCTGCGTGCGTCTTCATAGCCGCTAGTATGGCCCTTCTGGTAGCAATGAAGGTTGGGGATCCAGTTTTCATTTACTTGAATCAGACGGCCTGAAAAAAACAGTTCTGAAAACTGGGAGCGTGGCTTCCTAAACTCGCTTCCATTCAACCTTTAACTAGACTTTGTTATAAGCATGACTGCGTATTTCCGGTAGTTCCCGGGCCACGTCAGCTCCATAATATTGAGCCGATGGTACTCGTCCAGGCTGATGGACGGAGTTACTCTGCCTTTGCACGCGTACTGCTTGGGGAAGTCGAAATGGTAAATATACAGTGGTGTGATCGGAATTCATTTGTCTACCCCAGAAGGAACAGTAGTCCCCAACTGCTTATCCTAATGCAAGGCCGGAATGGGGCCTTGTAATGCTGTTTCGAAAAACACATACATCAACAGTGGGAATTTTATCTAGGCTGGGGAAGTTGGTGTTCCATGCGAGGTGGTTACTGGGCCACAGGTTGTCATCTGAAGTTGTTTTCCCTGATACGGCTGTGCTCATGGCATGAGTTGTGCCTCGTGTTTGACATAGCATTTGACAAGTCTTCCGCCGTGGAGACCAATCCCACTATCCTTCAGTCAGTATCTGGCCTCTGTGTGACTGTTTTGGCGTCCCTCCTGCCGGCTTACCTTTCTCGACTTTCCGGATAGCAGCAAAAGGATCCGTGTGAACCGGGTACTGTGGACTGAAGGGTTCGGACTGGGGGTGAAATGCTGCAGAATACTGACAGGATTCCCTGGCAGGACTGAAGTGAGAGGACCACCGGTGCTGGACGCCACGGGCTGATTTGCCGCTGCGTCGCGCATGCCCCTCTGGTCTCCGGGTCGACTGTCTGTGGCGGCCACAAAATCGTCAGGGTCGGGCGTTCTGATGAACGTCAGAAACGGCAGTGAGGGTTCGGTCTAAGAGTTGAAGCTCACTAATCCAATCCAGGCCCAAGAGATCATGGCCTGCATGGTTTGTGAGGTGGCAAGTACCATTCAGTTATGAAACGTTATGGAACAACTCAGATTCTCGGTCAGTTTGAGGCTTTCACCAGATGCATCGCGGAAAGTTGCACTTTGTGGGTTCCACTGGTGGCTTTCCAACCGTTTCTCAGGTTCGTTTTGAAATCAAGGTGGTAACTGGTGTGCCACTTACACATACTGTGCCGAATTTTCGTCGATCGGATGAGTTCATCCTAGATGTAGTGATCATGGACCCTGCCTGCGTTCTTTCGTCGGGTCGGTTTTTGTACGAGCTCCGGAAATCGTCTCTGTAACACTTTTTTCGACTGGTTCCAATGCCCTTGCTGTGCCTGTGGTTCCGTTATGGACAGTGGCGATGCTATTGCCATTCCTAACAAAACCAACATAGTGTGGGCGGTTTTCTTAGAGTTTGCTTGTAACTTGATTTACTTTTGGAAGTTATTTTGCATGCCGTATCAGGCTGGGAGAATTTGGAATGTCCAATCATCGTAGCGTCAGCCTTGAGATAGATAAGATGCTGACACTCGGTGGTAAGTTTCTGAAGCGGCAACTCTGCATCCTGTTCAATTAGATTCGGTGACCGGGTTCGAATATCTGCAGTGTGCGGCGATTGCAGACCAGCCACGAAGATGAGACACTTGAATTGATCATCGGTCATGTTGCTGAGCTGAAAGCGCTCGCATTCTCTGTTGACCACACCGGTATAAGCGATGAAATCTTCATTATCCTGTTTGGTAATCTTGAGACACTGATAAAGAATATTGAAAAAGGAAATTTGCTCCCCGAATATTTGGGCCAGGATCTTGAGAGCATCTGCGAAACCAAGGTCACGAGTGAGTTTGAGGAGTGTGAAATTTGTGAACTGATCGTGTTCAGCTGTCCCCAGTTTCCGCGGCAGCATTCGAACATTCTATGCATCATCAAACTGAGCAAAGTCGGTTTGAAATATGTCCTCATATTTCTTGAACAAACTTCTGAAAGTTCATCCCGGAGCAGCGTCGTAGCAGCATCTGTGGAAGAAGACGGAAGCCCGGCTGTTTTTGTCGCATTCACCGACATACTGCCCATCGGAGATTCAACGAGCCTCATTTGAGCTTCTAAATAGTGCTTCCGTTGTCACCGTAAAATTACTTAGAGTTGCTCTGTCGAAATTGACATCGTGGGTTCGGGTTGCCACTGATTGTCGTGACTTGCTGAACGGTCGTGCAACTGTGTATCGGTGCTTGGCTTCCCACTCCGCCCGCTATAGTATATCGAAAGGCAAGGTAGCCTCAGACGGCTCTTAATGGAGACGAAGGGAGATTATTACAACTGTATGTGTAGGTTAATCACAGAATGTCCCACAACGTCGTGCTAGAATCCTCGTGAGGAGGGGGGGAGAAGCATCGAGCTAATGATGATTGTGATGCACTGTGGCTTCAAGTCCCGCTGCGCGGGTCCGATTCTCTCCTTCTCGGTGTGGTCTACCGTGGCCCCTCGAACCCTCCGGAAGATGACCAGTTCCTCATACGAACCCTTGGGCCACTCTCCTCCAGCTACCACTTCACTCATCTCCTGCTGGTAGGTGACTTCAACGCTCCAAAGGCCCACTGGACGGAACTCCAGTGCGTCGGATCCAGTGGACATTTCGCAGCGGCGCTGACCGAAGTCGTTCAACAGAGCGCTTGGACTGAACATGCCACTGCACCCACCAGATACCGCGCGGGCCAACAACCGTCCCCCTGGATTTGGTCATCACCAACGGAAGACATTTCGTTGATCAGGTGATAATTAACGCTCCACTGGGACATAGCGACCACTGTGTGCTCACCTTTGATTTCATCTGCTATTGGGCCAGAAATCCCGAACCCCAAACGTGGATTCGAAACTTCTGCCGTGCAGACTTTTCGGGAATGCGCATCTTTCTTAACCAAGTTAAACTGGGGCCAGCCTCAGTGGAAGACTTATATAGGACTATTGTCCAGAAAGTTCACGAGGCTGACGCGATGTTCGTCCCAAAAAAACCAGCACGCAGTCGGATGAGCCGTAAACTACCCAAAAGGATCCGGCGTCTTCTGGAAAAGAGGTCACAACTATTTTTCAAAAAGTTGACTACAGGAGACACAGAAGATGAGCTGGCATTTCGTAAAATGCGGAACCGCTGTAAATCGGAAATCCGCCAATGGAACATACGAAAACAAGCCACCATTCTAGACCTCGCCCGGAAGAACAGAAATGTGCTGTTCAAATACATGCGGCATCGCCGAAGAAACAAGCCATCCGCGTTCTCCCTGAGGGACAGGAACGGGGAACCCACGAGTGACCCAATAGTGGTATCTGAGTTCTACAGAGATCACTATGCAGGTCTGTATTCAGTCCCAGCGTCCTCGTCACATCCAACGTTGTCAAGGCGTACCTACGAACGGCCTCTAACCGACTTGGTATTCACGGTGGAGGACATTCGTCAACTCCTGCACAAGATCAACCCATTCTGCGCGTTGGGGCCCGACGAAGTCCACCCAAGGATCCTGAAGGAAACGTCGTACACACTGGCAACTCATTTCCATCTGCTGTTTCGTCAGTCGCTTGACGAAGGCCACCTTCCCTCTGTTTGGAAGGAAGCGATTGTCACGCCAATCTACAAAACTGGTGACCGACTATCGCCTGGCAGCTACAGGCCTATAAGCCTCACTAGCGTGCCATGCAAGGTGATGGAACGCATTCTGAAGCGAGCCATTCTAGATCACCTTACTTCCAACAACTTGATTTCTCAAGCTCAACACGGATTTCTCCCAAACCGTTCCTGCGTGACGAACATGCTCGTATTTATGGACAGCTTAACCCAAGCCAAGGACGAGGGACTCATATCGGATGCCATATTTTTCGACTTTTCAAAAGCATTTGATCGAGTCCCACACGTCCCTCTGCTCCACAAACTCGAGTCTTACGGGATTCAAGGGAAAATCCTACACTGGATCAAGGCATTCCTATCAGACAGATCATTCCGAGTGAAAGTAGGCTCGACCTACTCTTCTGCGGCGCCGGTCTCCATTGGAGTTCCTCAGGGCTCCGTTTTGGGACCTTTGCTGTTTCTGATATACGTCAATGACCTTCCAGATGTTCTTTCAAGTCCATGTCTACTTTTTGCGGACGACTTGAAATCGTGGAGTTCCAATGCCAGTGCCCTCCAAATTGATGTAGACGCCGCAAAGCAGTGGTCGTTGGACTGGCACCTTCCTCTGAATGACGAAAAGTGCGTCCATATGTCATTTGGAGGAGACTCAGCGAACTCCTTTGTCATGCATGGTGAGAAAGGACCAGAAGACATCACGAGGATAGATGCCAAAAAAGATTTGGGTATCTGGCTCTCTCCAAACCTGTCCTTCTCACTGCACCTTGAGAAATCGGCTCAGAAGGCATTCGCTGTTCTACGGATGATTCGGCGTACCTTCTCTCGTATTACTCGCACGGACTTCCAAATACTCTATGGGGCCTATGTCAGACCGCTCCTTGAATATGCCAACCCGGTTGTCTACTCAGGACGCACGAAAGACGTAATCCTCATTGAGCGTGTCCAGCGAGCTGCTACGAAAATGGTTGCCGGTCTCAAGTCCATGGACTACGAAACGCGTCTCGTGGTGCTCGACCTCTTTCCCTTGGAGTATCGTCGCCTCCGAGGGGACTTAATTCTTACTTACGCCCTGTTTGAACAAGGCTTGGCCAACAGGTTTTTCACCGTTGACCCAGCAAACACACGGCGGGGACACGGTAAGAAGATTTTTAAGCTCAGAGCGCACACCTTCATTAGGCAAACTTTTTTCTCATTTCGGGTAGTTGCTGCGTGGAATAACCTTCCTGAGACGGTTGTCCACGCTCCCTCGAGAACTCAGCTCAAAACACTATTAGACACTTATTTCCGCGAGTCCTCGCGCTGGCGAGCATACCGCCTTGCGCTGAGAACTTAAAGAGCAATGCTACACCCTTTTTTCACTTGTGCCTTTCAGGTGAACGACAGCTGCTGAACGACAAGTACAAAACCGACCCGGGAAACTTGCGCGAAAGCCTCGCTCCTGTGTATCAATCCGTGAATCCGTGAATCCGTGATTCAGATTGGCTGGCCTTCTGACCAATGAGGGTACGACTTCGTTTGGTCCGTAGCCCGCACGTGATACGTCCGTCCAATTGGCGTGATGTTCGGCTATAAGGAGTGACTGGCCTCCGGACAGTGTCTTTGAGGCGGTTCTGGTGGTTCCGTTTGTGCCGGGCAGCAAGATGATGTTCGAAACTGACACACACAAGGGTATTTTCTGAACCGCACTTCCTGTTTCTGCTCTTTGGTGAGACCTATCATCTGCAGCGGACGATGTCATTCAGGATGCCACCAGAAAGTAGTCTATCTGAGAAGCAGTTCGACCGTGTTTGGAGCACCGGATGTGTAGATCCCTCCTTGAATGTCGGAGAAATGTGCTGAATGCCACGTGTCTTTTAATGGCGGTCAAACTGATCCATAGGTAGCAGTTTTCACAGCGTTGTCCCAAGTGGAACCTTCTAATTAATGTGACCGATGGCGTTGGTTGAAGTTCCGGCTCTCGCATTCCATGGCGATAGCACGGTTTGTTGTGGGAGACTTCTTTCTCAGGCACTTTGATGCATTTTGAACCGAAACCAGAAATCCGTGACCCTGAAGGTATGCAATTTCATCTTGACGACCGAAGAGCCTTGGTACGGTGAGACTCTGGCTTCTCATTCCAGCAGCCTATTTGCAGTGCGCTGTTGATTTCGAGTGGAGATGAGGGGAGTACATTTGTCACCACGACTGATGTAAACCATAGAGACGTGCTTTTTGCCTAACAGTAGAGAATTTGTTGGCCAAAAGTTAGCGAACATACTAGATCCTTCTATTTCAATACATCCTTGGAGGACATTGACCATAAACGAGGTGAAACAACTACGGTTATGTGACCCCAGAAACTCTGCTTACGTTATTTCCGAGCGCGTGCACGGAAGCCATTGGATCTCAGAACGGTGGTTATCATTCATTCGTGTGAGTCGCTCTATCCCCGCGGGCTCCGTATAATTGGGCTATACGATCGATTATGCGACAGCTCAAACGTAGTCTATGTGTGGAAAGAGGCGTGGTGGAACCAGAATGTCCGAGACATGGACGAGGACGGTGCAATTTTAAGGGTGCGGTAGCTATTCTACAAAACAAGACCAGAAGGGCTTTCCGTGAGGTTATCTGAGGTAACACTAGAAGTATCCGGCGTCTAGATCGCCGAACGGAGTATTTTAAATAATAATTCATTTGATTCTTTGTCATTACGTATGTCTTCAACCTGACTCTTATTTTATATCGTGGTCTGAGTTTAACTCGCATCAATTTCTGAAGTATCAATATTCCTTTGTGCCCTGAAGGGCCATCGGGCTTCCCCCAGATAGAGAGGAATCACGGTGCTTCACTTTGTCTAGTTTTTGGGGGAAACGGCGTCTTCCATAGAATTGGGATCAATCGACGATCGTACGCATGTTTAGAAAAGATTCCCAAGCCGTTTGTTCTAACAGTAAGGTTATAAATCTCAGGCCTGTTGTAAAACGGCTACTTCACTTATATTACAACGTATATCTTCGGCAGTGAGACGCAACCTCGAGCAAGCTTTGAACCTGCTATTAGGTGAATTGACCGTATCTTTACGTTTGGGAAGCGCCACACATGCTGTCGACCCACAACAGCGGATTTCCTCGACTTCGAAGGATTCTTCGACTCTGTGCTTAATTGGCTGCAAATTCTGACGAGAGGAAGATGCATTCGAAGTTCACAAACATTTCCACGCCTCTGTCCGGTTCAGGTTGCATAATCCACTGCTCAAACATTCCTCAACTAGCGGGGTTTTTCTGCGTTTATCTTATCCCTTTGTTCACTTTTGTTCACCTTTGTTCGAACCCTGCCTCTGCCTCTCGACTTCCCCTGTCTAGGCTTGGGCAACCTGGCAGTATCCCAGCCCTCGTGCTTCCTTCGGGTGGCATGGCAGCTAGGCACCGAAAGGGTGCTACAGCTGAACGATTTATTTTTTTTCACTTTTGTAGAAGTTAGCTTGGAGTGCACACTCTAGATAACCTCCTGTCTGGGCGTCGAGCTCATGTCTGGAGAGAGGTCGATGGGCTTGGCTCATCGTTTTGTTGGTTGGCGCTTATCCGTCCGTACAAAGTCCGTTCACTGAAGCAAGCAGGTCAACAGGTGGCTCTTGCTCGTACGCTGGATTCCCTCAGCATTGATGTATGTTGTCTGTCAGAAACAAGGACGCAGGACGCAAGTACCGTGATCGAACTGACTGCCCCCTCGCTCTCTTCCAGGTTCCGGCTGCGCACCTCTGGTGATGCAGAGGCCGCTGCAGCTGGATATGCTGGGGTGGGTATTGTACTGAGTGAACGAGCGGAAGCGTCTCTGCTTGATTGGATACCCGTTGATAGTCGCCTCTGTGCGGTTCGTTTGGCAACATCTGTGAGAGAATCTAGAGGAAGTGAGGTCCATCGCACCTTGTTTATTGTGTCTGCTTACGCCCCAACTGACTGTAGCTCTGAATCTGCCAAGGACAGTTTCTATGACGCTCTAGGTGCCCTTCTACAGCAGGTTAAAACCTCAGATATCGTTGTGGTTGCTGGTGATATGAACGCCCAGGTAGGTAGACTGAGCGCTGCTGAGGCCCGATTGGGTGGTCGTCTTGGTTTGGACACGAGACGCACGGACAACGGAGACCGCTTACTTCAGATGTGTGCCGATCACAGACTGTTCCTTTGCAGTACGAATTTCCGGAACAGCGGAAATCGCTTGACAACGTGGTGCCCACCAACAAACCAGCGACGAACCCAAATAGACCACATCGCCGTGAGTTATCGGTGGCGAGGGTCGATCACCGCTTGCCGCTCCTTCTGGAACACCAGCGTGGACTCCGACCATGCACTTGTACGCTGCTGCTTTTCATTGCGCTTTTCAGGTGTACGCAAAACGCGCACACCTCGCTTAGCCATTGAGAAGCTAGTGGATCCAGAAGTCAAACGAAATTATCAAAACCAACTCGTCGAATGCCTGCCGGACGGTACGGTGTCGGATATAAACGGCCACTGGGAAAAGATATCCAAAGCGCTACTCAAGGTTGGAACGTCTGTTTGCGGTACAACCCAGCCAACCTCTTTCAAACACTGGATCTCTGATAGGACCGTGTCTTTGCTGGAGACCCGGCGACAGATTCCCCCTGGCCGCCACCACAACTCCACCCGACGCATCATCCGACGCCAAGTGAAACTGAGTGTCCGTGCAGACCGAGAAGCTTGGTGGACCCGAAAGGCCCAAGAAATGGAAGATGCAAAGAATGCTGGAAATGTGCGCAGGCTGTTCCATTTGATTCGTTCGACTGGTCCTCGAAAACCTCTTGTCAGCGAAACAATCAGAGACCAAAATGGCTCCCTGATATGCAATAAAGCAGAACGTCTGGACCGCTGGGCACAGTACTTTGAACAGCAATTCAGCTGGCCACCTGCTACCTCCAATCCAGAATCCTGGCCTTCAACAGAAAGCTGGACCGTAAATATGGAGTCGCCTTCGGTCTCAGAAGTGTCCGAGTGTATTTCTCTACTCAAGCGTCATCGTGCTGCTGGTCCTGACGACCTTCCACCTGCTCTTTTCAAGGATGGCGGTGGGCTCCTCAGCCAGTGCCTGTCTAGACTATTTGGGTCTATCTGGGAGAAAGAGACCGTCCCAGACAACTGGGGTGAATCGATAGTAGTGCCCATTTTCAAAAAGGGTACTCGCAGTGAATGTAGCAACCACAGAGGTGTTAGTTTGACTCCTGTTGTGACAAGGCTTCTGGCGTCATTGATTCTTCGTCGTCTTACGATGGCACGCGAAACCTTGACTCGTGAGAATCAAGCGGGATTTCGACCGGGTAGAGGCTGCATTGACCACATCTTCACACTCCGTCAGGTGTTAGAGCAACGCCACATGTACAGACGACCCACAATCTTGGTGTTCCTTGACTTCAAGGGTGCGTTTGATTCTGTCGATCGGTCAGTGCTGTTAAATATACTTGCTCAACAGGGTATGCCCCAGAAGTTTGTAAACATAATCCGATCCCTATATTCACATACTTCTGGGCGGGTGAGAGTGTATGGCGAGCTCTCCAAAAGCTTCCCTACAAAAAGTGGTGTCAGACAAGGATGTCCACTCTCTCCATTCTTGTTCAACTTCGTCATTGATGAAATAATGAGGCGAACGCTGGAAGGTCTTCAAAACCCCGGTGTTCAAATCGTTGCTGGTGAGAGCCTTGTCGATCTGGAGTACGCAGATGATATCGCCCTCATCTTTGAAGACGAAAGTGAAGCACAAGCCCTGTTGAACAGACTGACCACCATCATACCATCTTTTGGCATGCGCCTTGCACCTTCAAAGTGCAAAGTCATGCTTCAGAACGTGCAGTCTCCGGACATATCCCTTAAAATTCAAGGAGAATCACTGGAGATTGTGGAAAACTTTACATACCTCGGTAGTTGTATTAGCTCTGACGGAAGTGTGTCTGGTGAAGTCAGTGCAAGAATCTCAAAGGCTCGAATCACGTTTGCTAATTTGCGTCACTTGTGGCGTCAAAAAGGCATCTCACTAGATCTTAAGGGTCGTGTGTACCAGGCTACAGTAAGGGCTGTATTGTTGTATGGGTGCGAGACATGGCCTCTACGGACAGATGATGTGAGGCGTCTCCAGGTTTTCGACCACCGTTGCCTCAGAAGCGTGGCTGGTTTTGGATGGCGTCAGCGTGTTAGTCACGAGGTGATTAGAAAACGGGTATTTGGTTGTGCTGCAGGTACATCAATTGGGGAAATCATCCAGCACCACCGACTACGATGGCTCGGTCATGTGCTACGCATGCCGAAACACCGTCTACCGAGACGAGTGTTGTTCTCCGTGCCTCCCTCAGCATGGCGCAAACCGCGAGGTGGACAGCGCATGACTTGACAGAAAGGCGTGAAAGAGATCACGAAGAGTTTGGGCGTTGTTGGTATTGTACGCCTTCCAGGATGGGGTCCCCGTGACCCCACCTGTGCTTGGCTGGAGACGTTGCAAGAAATGGCGGCT
The DNA here is from genome assembly GCA_003604175.2 of Clonorchis sinensis. Lineage (NCBI taxonomy): Eukaryota > Metazoa > Platyhelminthes > Trematoda > Opisthorchiida > Opisthorchiidae > Clonorchis > Clonorchis sinensis. The sequence continues at coordinate 20,763,561 of CM030371.1, read as the reverse complement.
GATCGATGTCGGTGGCGTTCATGCTGTCAGTTTCTTTCCAGATTGTCTGATTGAGCGGTTGGAGGTGTAGGCACCTCAGAATGCTTGACATAGGCCAGCACTAGGTCCCCTCCCTCATCTATTCCTTTTCTCTTGTTTTCACTCTATGGCCTTTAATATATAATTATATATATATATATATATATGAAATTAGACGAACTTTATGGTTGTACGGCAGTGAAGCATCAGTGTCAACACTGATGTTGCTGTCTTTGATGATGATGATGATGACGATCGGATATCTACGTTCATAGCCCTGTCTGTGAAATGGCTGAACTTGTTCAAAGAAAATATTGTCATTTTCCATTAAAGCAAGACCAAGCAATAGCTGGGCTTACTCCAGTTTTTGAAAATGGGAGAGATTTTCAGACAAATCAGTCAGGTCTTTTGTGTTCTGCACCGCGCACTTTCACTTGTCCGCCACTGTATTCCATGTGGGTTGCAGTCCCGGCAATACGTTTTGCATGCACAATCGTTTTGGTCATCTCCTGTAGCACCCTTTCGGTGCTTAGCTGCCATGCCCGGAGGTTGCAAGAGGGCTGGGATACTGCCAGGTTGCCCAAGCCTAGACAGGGGAAGTCGAGAGTTAGAGGTCGGGTTCGAACCACGAACCTTCCGGTGAGTAAATTCGCGCTCTAACCACTTGGGTCATCTCGCCCCCTTTTGGCCATCTGGGTTGATGCGGTCTTTTCCAATCCAAGTAAATGTCACACAGCACAATCCATTCTATCTCATTCGTACTGAATGCGGTGTGGATATTTTTTAAATTCCTAAGAGCAGCTCAACTGGTCAACCTTAGCTCAACCACGTAAATCTCCACCACACCACTTATCCAGGACAACGGAAGTCCAGAGTAAAATTTCACTCCTTCACTTAAAAAATGCATCCAACGCTGCAGGCTTGTGCCATATGTTACACTTGCCGAGTTACCGCATGCCAAGAAGGAATTTTTGTTCTGTGCTTGGTTCGTAGTGGCGAAAACCTAGTAGTGGACAGAATATCACGGTAAAAGGGAATGAAGTATATTACGAAATGTTTGAGTGTCGTTGTTGCTATTCGCCTCAGGATGGGATCCAAGTCAACGCTCTCTGCTTGACTGGAGACATTGAACGATATAGTAACTAACGAACGTCAGTGTTCATGCTGTTAGCTTCTGTCCAGATTTTGTGAGAGTATTGGGATGCAGACACTTCGTATGTGTGGAAGGCTAGTCTTAGACATCTTTCGTATGCCAACAGTGAAGTGACAGTGTTCTCATCTGGTATCGCTGTCAGTGATGATGATGATGATGAAACGTCGATGTCATAGATGAGTTCATCTTTCTGGACGGTTACATAAGTCATGCCGGATTTGCGAAGGACGATGTAACTTTCCGAATTCGGAAGACCAGGGCAGCTTTTGAAAATCGTTCAGCTATAGCACTCTTTCGGTGCCAAAATTTCGTGTTACCAGAAGAAGGCATGAGGGCTGGAATACTGCCAGGTTGCCCAAGCCTAGATAAGTGAAGTCGAGAGACAAATTCAAATCCGGAGGCAAGTGTGCGGTCGTTACCAGCTGGCCGTCATTCTCTATGCTCTCTTAAAGTTTGTAACGCGAAGTTTGTGTTTCAAGTACTTTCAGCCGATTCCTCAGAACTATAGCTGGAATCGGGTGGAACCAACGAATTCGCTGTGAAATGATTAGGATACGATCATTTGGTTAGACAGCAGGTATCTTCCTTGAGCATCTCATTCGCCACTACAATTTAAGATGTCCTGGATACATTTCGAGCCGCTGTCTGCTTAGGGGAACATTTTTTACGCTTAATTTGGAATGACAAAAGCGTAGTTGTGGTTGGCATGTGGCTTGGAAGAAGGAAATGATGGTTGTTACGAAACTTTTGGGTGCTGTTGACGTTGTTCGCCTTACAGAAGGGGTCCGCGTGATCATCCTTGTGGCTTGCTGGTGGCGTTGAAGGACATGATGGCTAACCGATGACAGTGAGTGTCATGTCGTCAGTTTCCATCCAGATCGTGTTTGAGATACAATCATTTCGGGTTTTTGTGGTAGGCTAACTGTACCTTCCCCCTCATTTCTACTTTTTCTTTCCGTTGTGAGGCCTTAATTAAATCAATTGATGTAGTTCGGCAGCATTATAGCACCAATATTCTTCGCTCATGCGGCCGTCACTGACGTTGATGATATCTTATTGGTGACGTTCTCTCGATCCTCGTGTCGGCATTCTACGACATCTGTTCAGAGTTGCACTTCCAGGTGTCTTGACCAATTTTTCGTCCTTTTTTTACCCTGTTCCTATCCAACTCATCTTCCATTTCAGAGTCGATGAACTTATTTTTATGTGAGGAATAAAAATGCCCAAAAGAGAACTGTACAAAGCTACTTCTTTATCAGATTTGAACAAACTTATCCCCGTCCCAATGCGGTTCACATCCCCTCAAGAAGCTCAGAAGATCATGCTTGAATGCTTTCGCCGGGCAGAGGAATGTCGTGAGATCGACGAAGAAGTTGCTTACATTCTATTCAGGAGATACTTTGACTTTTACGAGGAGCTTAAAAAGCTAACTTCCGAAAGAAAGGCCAAGGTAAACCGATTTTGTGACTGTGTCATCTCGAGCTATGTGCAGGCGACTGTTTTCACTCCCAGTTTCAAAAAGCAATGCTTGTTAGCAATGGACTACCTGGAGCGTCTACATGAAAGTTTGAAGCTGAGATATGACAGTTTGCCGAAAAGGCGCAGCCCAACTCCTCTTCGACTTCCATCTCCGCCTCGAGATCCAATTTTTGAGATCAAGCCAGCAGGTATAGTGCCTAGCTTCCATGAACTAAACCACTCTAATAGGGCAAAAACCGTCGTGTGATACAGAAGCTTCTATGGTCCCACCGAAAAACGATGGGTGGATTTCGGTGAAAGAATTGGCTGGTCTTTTGAAACGGAAGTGTAACGTTCTTGTGATTGACATTCGACCAGAGGAAGAGTACAACGCGTGCCATCTGAAATGGGGGCAGTTGTTAAATGCTCCTGCGGATAGGTTTCTACTGGCCGGGTAAACCGTCCATTGCTTTTGTGTGTACTTGTGCGCATCAGTTTTGTGGTATAGAGCTCCTTTGCTGACAAACGATTGTCAGTTCGAACACTCAGTGGCGCTTTCCCGTTTGTATGTCATCATATAGCGGAAATCCCTATCGTTTTGTTCTTATCTTGACACGTTTTATAATGAATGTTTACCCACTCGAGTCACCAAAGCCTTTACTTCGGGCTTCTAAAAGTAGATGCTATTTTATCTCTTGAAAACTTCTTGAAGTCCAATGAATTTTTAAGGCCCGGAAAAAGCTGGCATTGTGGGGGAAGTTTGGGAAAAGGTGTTGTTTACTGCGTGGGGGAGTGCAGTCTCTCTCCGTCATACCTTAGAGCTCGATAGGACTGAAGGGTTAAACAGTGAGTATCGGTATTCAGCTATGGTGTTGATGTCTGAGTTCATGATCTATGCGTGTTTCAGCTGTAACCACCTTTCACTGCTCAGCTGCCATTCTACCGGAGAGAAGCACGAGGGCTGAGATACTACCAGGTTTCCCAAGCTTAGACTGGACGGCGTTCTTGATGGTGGTGTTATTATCTCTGACCGAGGGGTCTATGGTTCGAATGCATTTGTGCTATTCTGTTTACTCCTGCCTATACTTTGCCAATCTGGGACTACCTCGGCCCTTGTGTTTCCTTCGAATTCCGCAACACCTATGTTCCATAAGGGTGTCGACGTCTCTTTCAAGTATAGGGCCCATTAAGCGTCCCTTTGTCCCACGGAGAATAACATCCTTCGAGGGTAGCATCACCTCACATGCGAGGTGTTGTTAAAAGTGGAGCTTAAGACTAACTTTTGATACTTTCTCAAGTCGAAGGTCGACAGACCCTGCAGACTTGGTTGGTCCACCTTACGCATGTGTGGCAACTACTTAATTAGTGTTATTTGACCACTTAAATGCCTGTTGAGTGCCTCAGGGTCTGTCTTTAGAAACAGTATATTTGGGAATAACGCCGATAAGTGACCCTTGATGATCCAATACGCACTTATTCTTTGGCAGGCAGCTGACCTTGACTCGTCGTTCTGAAATATAGAAAATCCCTTCCTGAACTAATGCAAGTGCTACCACCTTCCAGAGGGCACCGAAATATCCCGTGAATGGGAGTGTTTCCTCGGGAAGGGGTTGACTAATACGGACTCCATCACACGGTTTCTGGGGTTTTAAACAGCTTTAGTAATTTAGATTCATCTGCATTAAATACCCAATCGGTGATATGGCTGTCTACATGTTGTATAGGAATGGTAATTTGAGCCACCTAGTTAAACTCGAAGAACTGCATTTCCAAGATCTATTATAAAAATTGTCCAGTTGGCGTACTGCATTTCATCTTGAGGTTCTGTCTTTATAAATTTCATTCACCATGTTTCAATGGACTATTGCACCCTAGCAAGCCAAGTCCAGTCCAGTCCAGTAGAGAAGGATGTGACAAGATAGTGTGTCGACTGTGATTACAGCATCGGATGTTCAATTTTACTAGTATATACGAATCAGTGACACAGAGCTCTTTACTTGCGGCGTTTACTGTTCGAAAGTAATCAACCTATCTAGAAAACCAGTAGGTATCTCCTCTTCGGTTCTATGTAGGGAGGTTGCAGTGGAAAAGCCATGTCACCAGAATCGTTGGGCTGGCATTGATGTTTCCCCACAGAGGGTTACTATAGTCACAAATGGTTTCGGGTCACTCCTGTTATCAAACTAGAGTAGATCTAGGTCGTTGAACACCGCAGCTGTCCAAGACTCGTCGAGTGGAATTCATTTTGTAACATTTTGTCATCTCAGATGGGCAATTTCATCCCTATTTGTACCTGCGCTGTTCAGTGTTGTACAAATATTCACTCTAATGTGAGCGTGTGAATGTGTCCTCTCATACAAAGTGCGGTGAAATCCGCTTGTCGCTCGAGGTCGTAATAGAGAAAAAGTACTGCAAGATCCATGCTAACTAGAAAAGGCTTAAGGATCCCTTGGAAGGCAAGACCGTTTGGAACCTTCTGCAACCTTTTACTTGAAACTTTTTACTGCGATCATTTCCGTCTTAGGAACACAACACATCCCCTAGTTTCCAAAAGTTGGGCGTATTCTTCGAACCTAATCCTCTTGGTCAGATGGACAGCCAGCTTGGTTGCCATTCTTTCGTTGCCAACAAACTTTGCCTTGGGCTCTTCTTCATTCGAGGCCTCGAAAATACTGACCGAACGAGCGAATCTGGTGATGAGATCATATTCGTCGAACTGTTATGAAACTTGACTTGTTCAGGAAAAACACTGCTCGGAATTCAGTCACCTAGTGAGGTATATCCTCTGAACTCGTTTTATTTGAGTCGAACCTCTCTAGTTGCGGAAAGAACTTCATGAAAGTATGAAGCTTCCTCCCGAACTCCTATCAGAGGCAGTCGGTAGGCAGTAGGTACGGCTTTTGGTAGATCCCTTGATCACACTTAATGTAGAGTGGAAGGCAGTGATTAACTGTTTCTAGTGAACAGGAAGTGCTTTGCCTCATTCATGCATAACTTACCAAGAGTTTTTTCCATGCAAAACGTCGTCCATTTCCGTAGAAGAAATGGAGGTTGCCCAATGACAATGCGGTATGGCTTTCAATTCCACACTAGTGTATTCTGCAGTTTGATAAAATTCAGCTTTAGAGGGCCCTCACGGACTAGTCGTAGACTCCACCAGGGCGCTCCAGTATGTCCCCATAGCTCTGTGAGTTCTTACTGTGAGCCTAGTGTAATGCTATATTGGAGCTAGCAGTTGCAACGAATTTCCCCCGCATGGGACTCCTGGCTCTCGCGACTCGTCTCAGGAGGCATTTAGCGAATTGGGCTCAAAGACAGCTCTCGTTTCACGAGAATTTTTCCTTAGTGCACCTACTTTAGTCCCCTCATGTTCACCAATATTGTTTTCTGAATTCCAGGACGACCTTTAGCCAGTTGTCCTCAAAAATTGTTCAAGGCCCTTCTAAAGACTTGTGGAATCGTCGAGGGGAAGCTGAAGTTATTGTCCTGGTCGACAAGGAATCTGGTACGGAGGACTCGATTGAAAAACCGATTGAAAAAGTGTTGCCTCGAACACATCCGCTGCGTCTGCTGAAAGATGCACTTTTCAAGGTGAAGTTCATGTTTATTCCCTTAACTAATGCCAACCGGTTATCCTCAGTTCCTTGATAACTACGTCCCACAACGGTTGATGACACGGCCTATAGTTCATGATTTCATTTCAGACATGCTCGTATTGTTATTAAGAAACGCCCACTATTTTTCTGGAGGCTCATTTTCAGAAAACACTCGCCTGGTTTCTTTGATTCACACCGCGGTGTGTGATTTGGCCGGCCTGATCTCTTGGTCGTGAATTTTGTTCTTAAAAAATCTGACTACTTGTAAGTACCTAGAATAAAAACAATTCACATGTGCCCTGACCGAAGCGCGGACGCTGGCACTAGGGCAAATTGAGTGAATTTTTACTCACTTTGTTTAACAGTTATGGGCTACCGTTATGGATCACCAACCTTCTCAGTAGGTCGCTAATCATTCCTAAGGAGCGAAACTTATGAAACACCTGATATCGAATCACTCAGAGATACTGATACTCGTTCACCGTACCTTTTTCTCCCAGTTATTCTGGATCATTTTACTAAGTTTTAGAAGAATCTATTGCATCTAATTATGTTCTGTCTTCAGATACTGTTGTTTCCATTTGTGTTTCTAGTGGGATGCACAGCGTATCGTCACGAAAGAGCCCCGTTTGGTTTTGGGTGGTATGCATCAGTTCCTGTTGCGTTACGCACCTTTGACTAGCAACCCACAACACCGTATGGAGCTGGTTAACCGGTCGGATGAGGGACGCGTTAGTCTCCCGACGGGTAAGTGTGAGTCAAGATATATTTTACACTTTTTCTTATGCCCTTCCCTCACGATGAATCATGTCCTGGTTGGATCTGTCGGTCTTTTTGGTTCGATGATATTCCGCATAGTGGAAGAATAAAGGCGCTGACGTTATCAGTCTTGTCCTCTCACACTACTCCATATTCTCCGGGGTTAACGCTCTCGATAATCCGTTAGTATATACTTCGATAGATGTTCCAGATGTTTCAAAGATGCTGTAAGAGTGTTTTCCCAATTTCACACCCTAGTCATCAACTATGTCGACATTCTTTCTTTACAATGCTTCTAAAGAGCGCACGATATTTGGTGACACTCTTTTGAGCTAACTCTTATTTGGGGAACATTCTATTTTGGCCAAAGTGTTTCATCGTGGAGTCCTGAGTAAGTTACTACTTGGAGGCCAATATACCTAGCGCAGCCGTATCCGGTTGAGCCTTATCAAGGTAAGTTTATCTGCATGACAGTCAATAACTTCCCGAATCTGGTACACTTCTCACTCTGTTGAGCATGTTTCCGCAGACCAAGCTAGTGTTGGTTATCTTTTGTTGATCCAGTCAATAAGGTACGCACAAGGAACCGTCGAACGTGATCTATTTCCACCTTCATTGAATAGGTCGCGGAATGTTTACATTTTTGTGTTTTTCTTCAGCTGCGGGATTCCAATCACATAAATTAATACGTAAGGATTCGTTTGTAGCAAAGCTGGACGACATCATCCGACCAGAACTACGAAGGCCAGGTGCATTGAATCCTTTTGATGTAAACCATCTAGCCATGGCACTAAACCTGTCTTCTGCTCCAGTCAGATCCCATCAGTAGAACACCTCTCCGACCGTACCGAGTCATGTCTTTGGTCTGTTAGTATCTGTCGCACTTGATTCAATCTAATTGATCAGCTGAACATGTTAAAAGTTAAGTGATTTGCGTTCTTCGCCCGAAGCCTTGAGTGATGACCTGATAATCGTCCCGGGGGCGAGATAGCTCAGCGGTTAGAGCGCGAGCGTTCGAACCCTGCCTCTGCCTCTCGACTTCCCCTGTCTAGGCTTGGGCAACCTGGCAGTATCCCAGCCCTCGTGCTTCCTTCGGGCGGCATGGCAGCTAGGTACCGAAAGGGTGCTACAGCTGAACGATTATTATTATTATTAATCGTCCCGATAGTTTCGATCGGCACACCCGTGCAAAGTTTTAGATGCTTGCATTACCCTGATTCTTTTCTGTGTAATCAAAAATATGAAATAATGTTGATATTGTTAAACCATGGCAAACGTTCTCTTGCATTGACCTTCATGTTCTACTATTCAGTTGGTCGCATCGATTATCCGCAGCTGAATGTTAGCGAACCCGCACCGGTCGAACCTGAGGTCACTGCGTCTGAGCCACGACCGTGCTCGAACGAGGCTGAAGATAGTAGCAGTCTTGGCGAACCGAATGATCAAGTGACTGAACCAGCAATATCTCCAGAAACGACCGCTACTGAACCCGCTGCAGGGGAGGACAGTTCGGAAGACACATTGGGTACACTCGACTTAGATGAGCGGTTGCGCAAACTTCGCATAGTCAAGCCAAAACCCAGCATTGTTTGTCCAACTCCGCCTCAAGCTGATAAAGAGAAGGTACCAAAAGTACGTACGATTATAGTTTATTTTTTTAACTCGAGAAGATTACAACACTCACGGATGCGTTTTGTCCATGTCAAGGCCCAAATGCTGTCCGGAAATAGCTATATCAGGTGACATCGATATACAGTCGTAACTTTCACTTTTGCGACTATTTGCGTGCCAATTACACACCCGTAGTTTATACATTGGCGGTCGAGCTTCAAGTGGTTCATCGTTAAGGCGTGAGCTTCTAGCTAGAAGACCTAGGGAATTCTAGCTCTCACTGTTCGATTAGTCCTGTCTAGCCTTGGGTAACTTTGCAGTTTCTCACTTCTTTTTGCTTGCAAGGTTGGTATGCACCGAAAAGGTGCCACAGCCGAAAGCCGCGAGGTAGTGTCCTTCTGTGATAAGTTCTATTACCTATTTTACCCCATGTTCGCTGTTCTGAGCGCTATTGCCATTCGGCTTAGTCTGGTGACGTAGTTTAGTTCTCAGACAGACATCCGGTCGGCTTTTGAATAACTAGGCGGTACACTGATTCCCATCAATTTGAAGTGATGAAACTGTGCTGAACGCATATGTTCGCATTCCAAAGAGTGCTGTTTTTCGCATCCTAATGAACATGTTAGTGATGTCTTTCGTAAATGTTTGGCCTTTTGGTGATTACGACCAGCAGTAAGTGCTATTCGCGTGACAGTCAGCTGCCTGTTCCTTTTTAGACTAATTCAGTATAACAGAATGTGCACTTTAACTGAACTTCGGAGACCTACTCTTGTGAGGGCCATCTTTCCCCCCTCCAACAGTGGTGGAGTCCTTGGAGAGCAAAGGATGTCGCTCGATGTCAGTCAAGATTTAGCGCGTGACGGTGTGTTTTATGTTAGCATAGACCCAATGACTTCCTTTTTCTCACTGTCTGATCGGTTGGCTGGATAGTTTCTCATAAATCTGAGTGTGGGTATCACTCCATAGCTGGTTTCGTATTCACATTAGTTCGAATACGGGTGGCTCCTGTGACGTTCAGTTGTAACTTAACTGCGCTCTGTTGCGCTTACCCTGTACTCCATACACCATATTTGAAGCTTGATTAACTAGCATGGATTGATTACGCCTCTAACTGATGGCGCAGTTTATCCTTTCGCAACCACCTTCTCGCTATTAAGGCGTACTCATAAGCCAACGATCAGCCAGTCGTGTGTCAAGCTGTCGGGTATTGGTGCATGCGCTGCTGTATTTTGTTTTTCCGTCCGCAAACCTCTCCTTTTACATGTCCACAGATTGATCGAAGTCGCAAACCTGGACTGAATTCACCGTCGTTATCGGCGACAGCCCTCTCAACTTTGGCGGGAACTTCAGTTAATGGACTTGAGTAAGTTCATACAAGAGTTTAAACAGGAACCCCATAGGAAGGCAGCTGAATGGATCCATCGTGTGAGTGTAGGGAGGACTCATTATCGGCGACTGCTGACCTCTCACTTTAAGGAGCGGGCCACCCCAGAAACTTTGTGGCTTCACCTGCGTGCCTTTGTTGCTACATATACGGTAATTTATAAGAAATATTTATACTGACCATTGCCAAGCTGGTGGGTGGTCCAAAAGTACTAGGTGTCCTAGTCTCCGCTACGCTATTGTCTATGCGATCGAATATTTATGGACGTTGTCGTCATTGCGCTGCTTTCCGAAATTCCGCAAAAGTCTTCGGTTAATCAGTCGTCCTTCGAGACTTTGACTTTTCTTTATCTTCGTAATCGAGATTTCATTCTGCAAGTAAGGTCAATTTATGTTGAAAGGTTGAAAAGCTCTGTACAACTGTCTGGTCCTTGTTTGGAATCATCAACAGTGCGCATCTCACAGATCTTCAGAGCGATTGGAAATCAGCTGGGAGCTCAAGATTACAAGCGGTTGATCAGCAATATGTTTAAGTCGCACTTAAACTGTGCATTTCGCCTCTCTACCTTCTTATCTAGTTAGTAACATTTCTGTAAATTCTGCTGAATCCGTCGCTCCGAGTTTTACAGAACGCATGGCTCGTCTATCAGACGTGGAGGAGTACACAGCAAATAAACACAGACGTGAGCATAATGTGGATGTCCGTTTTCAGACATTTTTCCAAGTTATCAGCTCCATTCGCTTGGTACCGGTATTCCGTTCTATTGCTACAAAATACAGGTGACCGCCTCTGGAGTTGACCCCTCGAATCGTCATTGAATCTTAGTGTCCTGATGAAGGAGACCATCCCTCAACTCGGTCCACTTTTTGGAAGCCTAGTTTTTCGTCATTTCCCCCCTCGAATCTCAGTGATTTCGATTGTCGACGTTCCGTGTGTCATTTGCAGGTCACCCGGTTGGTAACGCAAACCAAATACCGGCTTTATGCTGTCACTTCGTCCACGTACATCCGAGTTCGAGCTCTCAGAATCGAATGGTAGCGGGCCCAGTCATAGTACTTTTGATGCCTTCAATGGCATCCAAAAATAAGTACTTTTGGTTTGTCTCCCTAGGCGGGACAGCCATCCCAGTTACTAGGCATTCTCTTTTTCTACCAGTAGACTGTGGTGTATCAGACGATGCCTGACTACCTCGATGTCCTCAGCTGTATGCGCGAAGCTCCAATGGTACTCCACAGGCTTATTTGGGTGCCACTTTGTTTTATCTATTTTACTTCGGTCTACTTGAGTTTCTACCCAAGAAGATTTTCATCGTTTCTCACCAATTGGACATGATTGGCTCCATACTGGAAATGGTTTGAACCCGGTATTGTCAAATTTGTTTACTTTATTATATTGTGGTTAACTCCTGTAAAAGAATAGACTATCTCAATGGGCGTTGCAATGTAACATTGTCAGCAGTTTTCGTAGGGTCGTTCCACGACTAGTGAGCCCGTACGCAATGTAAATCGCTCAGTTGTAACACATCCTTGGTGCTTAGCTGCGGTGCTATCCGGAGCACGAGGGTAGAGATACTGCCAGGTTGCGCAAGCCTAGACAGGAGTAGTTGAGATCCAGAGTTTGGGTTCGGACCACGGACGTTCCCGTCAGTAAGTTCGAGCCTTAACCACTGAGCTGTCTCGAGCCCGTACTGCTTGTCCTGGAACATGCATTAGGCAGCAGGAGGACAGAGGTGGGTCATTGAGGAGGGCTAAGTCTCATTTGCCGTTTTCGGTTTTTATATTCTTGACTTCGAGCTTCAGCAAGAGCTTCATTTCCTTGACTGTCCCGTATTTCGAAGTGTAATGCCGAAATGTGGACGAAGACAGCTGCTGGCGACGAAATTCTCGATTCGGCTCCCGTGCTAACCTTGTGATTGATCTTGTCTATGCTCGCATCACCCGACCACATCTTTATCGTCATCGACAACAAAACCTGCGCTCCATTATCATATTTAGTTTTCACGTTCCAATCATGTTTTTCAGGACAAGGTTCTTTATTGTAAAGTAACTTTGAGCGATCCGTCTCCACAAGTCTATCCCGAGTGTTATTTCCTGCGTTCCACTACTAGTTATGGGATCTGTGCCAAATCACATCAGCACAGCGTGTGTCAGTGCAATCCGATAAAAATACATTTATTATACCCATTTACAGCCTATGCGTAACAAGGTCTGAATAAGAATGCATTGAGGGTGAATGGTAAATCCTCGTTTGTAGTCGATTGTCTGCTAACCGTCGTATTTCGTCGTCGGTTTACCTTATATGGATCTTGTCTTAATTGTCTGCTCAGTCTTTGGGACGATTGGTCCTAATCGTGGTTTTTCGCGGTATGGTTCGGTTATTTTGAACATCGATGATTTTGTCGGGTCACTCAAAGGACATATTCTACAACCCCCGTCGAATTTCTGAACCCTGATGTTTTTTATTTGGGAGTATCGTAATTTTCCACGCTTTCACTTCAGCATTTCCGAATCTAGTTTGGATCAATCGAAACGGGTGTCGTCGGATGAGACCGTTGGAAGGAAGGTGAGATCACATGTGTTTGGAATGGCGTTTAAGATAACTATCAGTTTTTGCGCTGACCACCGGTCCTGTCCAATAAAACCGTTCCCGAGTCGCTCTTCTGTGGTTTCCGGCCAAAACTATGAGGGAGGGAGACACGACCATTGGTCCAATCGGAGATGCTGTCGCATTTTCGTTCGATTGAATTTTGATGTCTGAATAATGAATAGCGGCTAGAGTTCGTATCCTAGTCTGCTGTGTGTTGCATGTCGAATTATTTGCTAATGACGCACATACTTCAAGGACGTCATAAAATGGACAGACAAGGCTAAATGGGTAACTCGCGTTCGTCGGCAGTATGACTGAAAAAACTGGGATCGGTCAGATATCTCAGTTTTAGCATAACAGGTTGTTTCTCGTCACTGTTGTACTAGTGTGAGTCGTTGGAGAGTTAGTTCAACTCTAAACTTATCTGTACGTTTATTCCCACGCGTCGCCTTTCAGTTGCTTCGCTTATGTCCGTGTGAGTTTCGGTGGATTCAGCTACACATGAGCGATGGGACGACAAGTATAACTTATCTCATAAAACCACGAATTTGGACAAATTGCTCGGTAGCTCAGAAACACAAGATACCAGAATAACAAACAAAACTGCAGTTTTGAAGCCTAGTAGACAAATTCAGAGAGTACAGCAAGGATTCGGTGTCTACCTGGGAGAATAGTGATGGTAATCAGGGTAGTAATGAAATGCTTGGACGATTTCTTTTGGGACTTTTGCGCTGGTCTCAAAATGCTTCTCATATGTACGGCTGTTGGGGATTTTTCTTGCGCAGAAATTCGTAGAATCTCTCTCTTTTACACCAGGTGAAAATTTGAATAAAATATAATAGTCTTTTTGACCAACAAAAACGTGCGTGCCTAAACCCAATAAAAACAAAAGACTTGTTGCTACGTCTAGCATATATCACGGAGGTCACGAAAAAAGTTAACCAAGAAAGAGCCCCCTTACTACGTTGATCAGTTATCAGGAGAGAATATCCCAGAAAACGCACTTCTTGTGGGGACGAAATGGCTCATTGGTTAGAGCGCGAATTTACTGACCGGAAGGTTCGTGGTTCGAACCCGACCTTTGCCTCTCGGCTTCCCCTGTCTGGGCCTGGTGCAACCTGGCAGTATCCCACCCGTCGTGCTTCCTTCGGGTGGCATGGCACCGAAAAAGTGTTCCGGCTGGACGACTTTCTTTGTGGGTCTACTGAGTAGCATTGTTCCCACAGTTCGCAGAATGGTGACCATAAAACCCTGAATTTGTTGTAATAGAGCGACATCCCATATAGTTTCAACCCTTGATCTGAAAATTCAATTAAGAGGGCAAGCTGATATTCAGTTTTATCTGCACAGTTCACACAATTTCAGCTGGATTATACCATTATTCCATCGACCTGTTCCACCAGTCAAATCACGATGCACAAGCCGGTTCAGTGTTCCTCGGTCCTACACTCTAAATGAACCATATGTTGTCGGTACACAAAAGTTTTGAACCTTTTTATTTGAAACACGAAGAACTTTGGTTACTTCTGACGGTCACACGTGAAACCGATGGAGCAGTTTTGATTATTTACATGGTGTCATTGCGCGATATCACTTGCCACCTGTCTTGACTCATTGACATCCCGATGCCTTGTGAATGAAGTAAGCATTCAATGAACAAGAAACGGCAAAGCAACGTGCTATCGTGTGACAACACCTATAGCTGTCGGTGGTTGCGGAATTTGTTGAATTTACGTCCATATGTCATTTGGGCAGTCCTCCTTCTATCTTAGCAAAAATATTCACTGAGGGACGCAAGCGCTTTACTTGAAGCTTAGCAGCACCACTTGTGCTTGGCCGTGCCGGGACATCTGATATGTGAGGTGGTCGTGTTTCCACTACTATACGAACGCTTACTTGACGCAGGTTTCAAGCCCCTCGTGGTGCCACCTGATTGTTCGACACAAATGGGTTGGTTTCTGGGTCGTCATTCGAGCTGTCGAAAAAACCAATCACATCGCTCAAGCGTGAACACATTCCTCTGTTCAGACGTGATAATTCAAGTGCGTCCAGCTCGTGGAGCAGTGGCTACTCACTCGCCTCACACGTCAGATGTCCAGATTTCAAACCCGGCTGATGAGAGAGATTCGAGTTCAGCGATTCCCTCGCCTTTGATGTAGAATCACCAGAACAGGATGAGCACTGTTCAGGCGAGTGTGATGTGGATATGTAACCTGTAGTTGTCGCTGTCATGCATGACCTAACCCACTTCTCATTTATTAGTGGGAATATTTGTCAGCCACAGTTAACACAGGTTGTTTCTAATTGACATTTGATGACGACAACCTTCTCATTCCAGATCTAATGTGACCGTCAGAAAGTGTCATAGTCTGACGGACGTGTACATGTGCTGTTCCACTCAACCGTTGCGTGCCACAAACGACCCCTTACTCCGAAGGCCCACAGTTACTATAAAATCTATGCTGGGTGATCAGCCTGTTAAGGATGCCTTCATAAACGTCCTGCGATCACCAACGTCCCAGCGGACCACTGGTTATTTCCACGTATGACTACCTGGACGCCCTCTACTTCTTCAGATATATGGAGCAACTGAAAAGAAATTTCGAGATGAAATGGAAAATCGATATTAGGGATAAGTCCCGAAATGTAAAGCGACTGTTACAACCGTAAACAAGTCAGTCAGTTTCAAGCTAGGTTGAGTCCGACAGGACTACTTTGTCACTGTAGCGTCATGCAAGTGTCGTTCAGCACTTGCACCTGGATCGACGCACCTTTGACCTTCCTGTTCATGCGAGACCCTGAACCAGCTCAGGCTTCCATTCGGTTTGCAATAATATATATTTAGCAACCGATGAAGCAAGATGCTATTATAGCACTGTCGGGTAGTCACGTCTGACACTTCCACCTCGAGTTCGGACGTATCAATGTTCCGTATGCGCCATATCTTTTCAGTCGTCTGAACTTGCAGAGATGCGTTCGTAGATGTAGGAAGCGTCAAGAAAATGCCTGGACTTGGGTAAGCTCCAATGCAATTCCTTATTTAGTTGCAATTGGATACCTTGATGAGTGCACCCTCAAATGATGATTTATTCTTCGTACCGCTTCCGTTATCCGTTTTCACGCAGCCAAATTTGCTTGAGTGAGTACTGTACACTAAACCACCTATAAGACGATCTCATTGAGATGGAAGACATTTCTGGTTTCATTCATCCTACTGCTGACACCCTCAAAGTCTGACAAACTTTTACGGGATCAGCTAAGCTGCTCAGTCAACACGGAAGTTGGGTGGAAATAGAGGTAACTACACTGAGCACAGTGCAAGAAGCCTCATTTATGAGTACCATATTGCAAAACTACTGCTATCAGCTGATTTGTCCTAATGGATTAGCAGCCACGATTGAACCCAGTTCCGGGACTAATCGCAATGTGTGTTCTTTTCCGTCCGCAACCATTCACGGTCCACCGATCCTCCTCCCTTTCTGGTCTCATCATTTTTATCCCAAATTTGTACACTGGTTGCTGTGTTAGCGAGGCAATGGCACAATGGACAGGCTACAGACTGATGCTTGCAGGTGTCGCCAACAACAGTAGAGACATCGTTCTTATTGGGATTGTCTTTTGATCGACGGATTGCCATACATAAGAATATGAGCACGTGCTAGGTGATGAACTATCGTTTGCTTACTTCATGTTGAACGTATTGAATGTCCCGGTGCAAGTTGCCTCACAATTGTTGTTTTCTGCTGTAGTCAGTTCTCTGTGAGATTTTCTGGATGAATTCACCCCAATTGTTTCATTGTACACAGATTTTACCATCGGGAACTGACCTTGGCACCCCTGCATCAGTCCATTCAGCAGCCTCACAGCCCCAAATGACCGATAGTTCTATCCCAGCTGCACTAAACGGTTCTACAGGTGAGGCTTATCTGTTTTCCGTCTTTTTGTCTGTCACCTTGAGTTTCTCGCTTTTCACTCTCATACTCGGCCTTTCAGCTGTGACTGCATTTCTGACCATTTTTCCAAGCTGGTTGATAAATCATCCTGATAGGTCAATATGTCCTTGATTGGACAAAAACACATCGTGGCCAAGCTTTTCGCATCACTTTCTGCTAGGTACTCTCAACGAAGTATGTGATAAGCCGATTGATTTTTAATGTATGGTGTGTGAGCATTCTTGCCCCCCCATTTCCTTCGCTTCTCCATTGACGATATGTTAATCGGATCGGTAAGCCTGGGTGGAAGCATGAAGACAGTGCAGTGTGGTCGGTTTTCGTCTTCTCTTATCTCACCTGGTATCCTATTGGGTATATGTATCGTTCAGCTGTAGCACCCTTTCGGTGCCTAGCTGCCATGCCACCCAAAGGAAGCACGAGGGCTCGGATACTGCCAGGTTGCCCAAGCCTAGACAGGGGAAGTCGAGAAACAGAGGTCGGGTTCGAACCACGGACCTTCCGGTGAGTAAATTCGTGCTCTAACCACTTGAGCCATCTCGCCCCAGGGTACAGGCATCTGTCTTCGAAGTGGTTTCTTCCGATGCGTAGGCACTAATCAATGTCTTTGAGAACTCAGTATCGACAGGTCAAGCGTGTTTTCATTCTGTTACAATAAACAACCAAACTTGCTACGCGTGTATTAACTACTTCCCGCCAATCCCCACTAGGTATCTTTCTTATAGCTTGTTTCGACCGTTGTAATTGTGAACTACTTGTGACGCCCAATACAGCATGACGAACCGGAGTGGCGATTGGCGCTTCCATTGACCTTTGCGTAACATCTGTCTCCCTAGTATGTCATCAGTTTGTATCCCATTAAAACCACTGCAATGTGCTCGGTGCTTCAACACGAAGCCTGCCCAGTTTAGGATTCGATCTACGATTGCTCGGTATTTTACCACCTGCATCTCTGAACTTTTTTCCGTGTATCATATCTGTTGCACTGTGTGTGTGTGTGCACAAGCAGTGTTCACGGTAGACCAACCGGATCGCACTTGCCACGCTGAACTGACCGGGACAAATTATTCGAATGTCGAAGAGCCGGTCACTGCGGCTGAGATGTTATTCTCAGAAAGAAGCAGTCCCAAAGTCACATGTAACTCACTACGCCGCAACTATCAGCTTCGATGAGTAGGAATTCCGAGTGTTCGGTGTAACAGAAGATTAGATATTTCATCGCCAGCACTGCATCAAAATATGGTTCCAGTGCATAACTTTCTTCATAGCTTGTTGCCAGTGAAAGAAACCACCTTGGTTTTTAGTTAGAGTGGAAAGTGAACTATGCGTACAGTCTCCTGCGACTGCGTTTGTTTTACAGTCTGTTTTGCAACGTTGATCTCTTGAAGTTGGGGAACTCAGTTTCAGGAATATACCCCACTGAAGTGCATGGTAGGCGATCAGCAACAAGAGCTGCGCATATCACGACCCAGTGCCGATTCCAGTGGGAAGTTCCGTAGACAGCACGGGAGCTGAATCATCACTTACGAATTCCCCCAAACGACGATATCACCATTCACGTAACTGGCCTGCTTGTTTTGTATCCCATTGTTATAATGGAAACAGTAAAGTAAAACGAAGATTAAACCGTCAGCGGTCGGTGGAATAGAGCTCCATCTGACGGTATCTCACCTTTGAAACTCCCTTCAGAGGAAAACTCCCTTTGTGGAAAATACGGTCGAAACATCTTACCTCGTTATTTCTCGATTTTCGACTTAAGCGGCTCATTTCACAGTAACGCCCGCCCGCCATGTCTGCGGGAAGGTGGGATTGGTTGGAAAGTTAACCTACACTACGTGCTGGGCACATTTTTCAGGGAAATACCATAGTGGGATTACAGACCGAAAGGAATGAAGTTGGGACATAAGGTAATACAAGGCATGACAACTTCAAATTTATCGACTTCCTACTACTTACCTTTCCTGTGTTTCTTCTTAAGGCTTATTGCTCAAGTACTTCCAGGTGGCATGGGAATGAACATGTTCGTAATAGCCAACCATGCAGACTCACCATTTTATGACGTCTTAGTCATGAACTGCAACATCCTTGAGTAGCCCGCGATTCCTGTCTAGTTGACGTGAAATATATCCCCGCAAACTTATCAAAACTGTTTCAGTAGGGATAACGAAGAAATACCTCCTTCGAGGTAACATTCTGGAATGAACGAGTTGGTAAGAATAACGGATTCGCTGGTTGAATTAATTTCCTGCACCCTTTTCGGCTGCATTACTGTGCACGTAGCATTATCTACGTGAGTTGAAAACGTCACCGATCAAGGCAATCTCATAGTTTTCTTAGCTTTCTTGAGCGCAGTGGTCAGACCTAACGTGTCGTGTAGCTTACCGTTTTATCCCAAGTTTTTTTTGTTCATCGTCGTCGTTGGTTTGATTGGTCCACTTTAATCGCCATACATTTGTGGGAGAAGGAGATGTGGAAAAGAATCATTCGCTCACATGCCTGTTCTGAAATCGATTAAACTATGTTGTTCCAGGGCACTACAGTCTGTGTGACCGTTGGCTTTGTCCTGAGACCTGGAATGATGAGTGGAGTTCAGCATGACGTCAGTTCTGTTTGCCCTTGTGGATGCTCCTCTGAGAGGGAAAGTACTGTGCTTATTTTACGATCTTGCGCCCCAAAAATGCTGCTGGGTGCACGCGTGGTGAGGGAATTGCACTAACAAATCGAAGCAGGTCCACTTGTATGTGAGATGTATACAAAGGTTTGAAGTGACGTCAATATGTGCAAAATCACTGTTTTGGAGGTATTGTCATGTTCTGATGGGAACATCGGACCAATACGCCTAAGGCATATCAGGTGGTTTTCAGCAGGGGTCTCTGTTTCAATTGACGAGTTAATTACATTGTTCAGGTCAAATGTTTCGTATGCTGGATGATCAGCTGTCCCCTCACAACCATTCTTTCCAAACCATGCGCTAAGCGAAAAGTAACCCAGGGCGGTCTTCGTGTGATATGACAACGAAGACCAAGCTCAGTCACGTTTAGAACTTTCGTCCACTAAAAAGAACTATCCTAATGGGAACAAACTGCCGGCAATCAGTAGTCTCCATGAGCGAAACTGTGGCAGCTACAACCACTGTACGACAAGTACGCGGTTCTTACAGCTGATAATGATGAATGATGATGAGTGTGTGACCGTTCCACCCCGGACTTCAGGAGACTGGTATATCCAGTTGCCGACGACGAAGTTGTTAGACCACTGCCTTCAGTGCGTGGCTATTCCTCCATCATTCGACAGCTTACAGCTGACAAACTAAACAAAACTAAATGAGTGAGTCCCCTCAGTCACTTTCCTTACCACTTGCAAGAGCTTATACTCTGATATATAGAATGCCGGTTCGTATGAACCCCGAATTAGCCTTTGCGCTCATCAATTCTCTAATCAAGGATTCCAGCGGGTGTATATTTTAACACTTGTGGTGCATTCCACTGCAAACTCGGTATCTTCCCATGTGACGTCAATTTTGAAGAACAGAATTGGAAGCAATGCGCAGAGGGGAGTTTTCCCCTTTCTTCTGCGTCACTGGTAATCTCGTCTTTGTTACGTTCCCTTGAAAAATGGATTGCTTCTCCCCACACAGGTGCGAAAATTTTCTTTCCTGATTCAATTGTGTGCTTTCTGATTTTCGTCTACATTTCACAGAACCCCTACCCCAGTTTCCTTCTTGTCATCTCCGACCCACCGGTTTGCGAAATCTTGGCAACACTTGCTATATGAATGCCGTGTTGCAGTCGCTCGCACACACTCGCGCTTTGGCCACTTTCTTTCTCCGTGGACTGGACGACAATTTCATGAATAGGACTAATCCTTTGGGATACGGAGGCACTGTGTCCACAAATTTCCGGCGATTGTTCACCGCTCTTTGGTCAAAACTTGACTGTTATGAAGATTTGACCGAATTTAAGGTGTGTTTTCTAGCTTTTTACATTGTTGTTTTAGGCCTTTTTCTGTCATCATAATACATCCGAATTTTCTTTCCGTTTATAGAGAGTCGTCGGCCGAGCACGATCCACCTTCGCTGGTTCAGAACAACAGGACAGTCTCGAGTTCCTCATTTTCCTGCTGGATGGGTTGCATGAAGATATGAATGAAGTGAGCTGTTAAGTTGCTCTCGTCTTCACTAAGGCTGTCTATCCTTGTTTGAGACACTAAAGATTGCAGTCACGTTTCACTCGTGGTCTATTTTTAATGTAATATCCTCAACGCGCGTGAACTTTCGGTAGAATATGCGTGACGTATTCAACCTGCGAGGGGATCAGTGGCCGTCAACCTGATGTCTTCATTTGGTTTTCTGTTGGTGCAAGATGAAGGGATTTTCAGGCACCCATCTAGACCATCGCACTGTACAGAGAATTCTTTGCGAGCCCTCGCTGCACCTTTGATCCTCGCTGTCGAGTGCAACCTGTCCTGCTACAGAGGAAAGCGGTAGAATAAATGTTGCTTAATGCCCGTTTGACCCAGTAGTCAACGTTCGCCCGATAGATCGGCTATGCCTTCACGTGCTCGCCTTTACTTTTCTCCTCTTTATTGTACCTATTGAAATGGTACCTCGGGCGAGATGGCTCAGTGATTAGAGCTCGAATTTACTGACTGGAAGGTCCGTGGTTCGAACCCGACCTATGCTTCTCGACTTCCCTTGTCTAGGCTTGGGCAACCTGGCAGTATCCGAGCCCTCGTGCTTCCTTCGGGCGACATGGCAGCTAGGTACCGGAAGGGTGCTATAGCTGAACGGTTTATTTATTTTTTGACACAAAATCCACTGATAGTTGCGGGGGTGCCAGAGGTAGATAAGCCGCTTCATAAGAGCACAAAAGAGCCTCATTAGAAAGCACCACTCTTCTGTAGCGCTACTTACTAATAGGAGGTAACGGCATCCCAGTAGATCGCAGGTTTTGTTTGTTTTGTTAGATTTCACCAATTCCTTTTGAACCGTTTATTCCAGTGGTCAGTTTCGGTACTTCTTGCAAACCATGGAAGTCAGACACCCTCCATGCTGACTTTCTGGTCACAATTGACTGTACATCGGCCATTGACTTCAACTTTTACTGGGGCCCTTAGAAGCATCCAGAACAAGCTAAGCACAAGACAGTTATGAAAATAATAATCTGCTCGGACAATCCAGTTTGTCATTTATGCGATATCAGAGTGCAAACAAAGGTCTTGTATAAACTCTGAATGGGAAAAACATATTCATCACTTGAGTTACGTGAGGCTGATAACTGTTGATCTGATCCTTGTGGTTTATCCGTGCGGATGTATCCTCCCGCACACCTCTTAGGTGCGTGGCAACTCAACACCATTCTGGCTTGGTTTGCCGATTAACTCCAGAGAGTCTTGTGCTAGACAAGGTATAGAGATCATTGTGGTTGCATGGTTGTGTTGTGGCTGCCTTCCGGGGCCCAGTTGGGATACAACCTGAGCGTATTGCCAGTTACTGTCAGACAGGCTAGGCCACCTAGACGCGACTTCTCCAAACTCAAAGAGTAAGTTTGAACCGAAGACCTTGCACCCCACTTCCTGACCTACGTTGAGTCTACCTGGTTATGCTGGTTTGAATTTATTTTGATACTATTTTGTGCAAGACTACACGTTATTGCAGTAGCTTCGGTTTGTTTGCTGAGCCTTATAGTTGCATCCGTCTCGGCAAAAATAACGATTCGTAGCGAGAGCATGTTATGGCTCCAAATGTATTCTTCATGCTTAGCAGACTCTTTTGCCTCACCTTTTTCGCCCATCGGTTAGGTAAATCTCCTGCTACTGAGCGAATAAAAAAATGTTTGGTCACTAACTGCTGGTGGGATTCCCGAATAAAACTCTAACACCCGCATTTGAGCCAGGGGCCACGGGCAAGTTCCCAGTACCCTGTGGATCAGATTTTTTATTTCAAAACATAAGTTTGGTAGCGCGCGCGAACACTCTCGCTTCGGACATTTGGCAAGTATCGTTCCTCCTCATATCTCTGTCACTAGTAATGGTATTTAGATTGTAAATGATCACATATTAATTGAAGTTTTACCGCACTTTCCATTCACACTCCATACAAGTTTCATACTCACTCTGTTTTCCCTTCCCTCAGGGAACTCGGACGATTATCACAGGTGACGAGGAGGATGTCGATGAGGAACACCTGGATCCCAAAGAACGCTCTGTAAAAGCCTGGGAAGATTACCTCCGCCGGAATAAGTCGGTGATTGTCAGCTCTTTTCAGGTACGTAGCTGGATTGATTCTACTTCCCACCATGCTTCTGGTGTCATAAAATACAGCGGGTTGGTCTTGTATCGAATTCAGTATGGTTTAAACCGAAACCCGGGTAACACGTGGCTTGGTGAGGAGTATGCCACAGAATGCGATACGATGACTTGCATATGACAAGCGATATTCTGGGATTGGCTAGAAACACGGTACATACGGCCTCGAATCACTGTTAGCGATGGTCTTCCTGACAGTTGGCTTGGCTGAGTGTTGCAGGTTTGATCACCTAGGATCATTTGTGGTCAGCTAAGGTACATTAACATCATCTTTAGCCGTAAGCGGCAAACATGGTGGTTATGGCTGCCACAGTTTCATTCATCGATGATCTGCGAAGATACGGATGACTTGCTACGCATTGGATGCAGTAGCTCATACAGTTGATGTCTCAATCCGGTAGTGATAGTAGCCTTTCCGTTAACGAGATCGATTGGTGAGTCTGTGCACTGAAGGTAACAGCTTGGACACATATTCACCACTGAACGCCTGACTGGGTCATGTCTGTCAATTCCCCTAATTTCTACTGTGTCCCGTCTCGGGGTCCCACTTAGACAGACAACAATGACCAGTGCAACCTACTTTGCTGGTAATGGCTTTCATACTTCGCTGTCACTCATTGATTGACCTTCCCTGGCTCGTTTTCACTCTGCACGTGTTTGTGCCAAAATAGCTCTTCGAGAAATTCGTTCGACTGACATACGGAGCACGTAACCAAACCAGCTCAGCTTACATAGTGTAATCAGTTTATTTATCGTGAGCGAATTCTCTTCCGAAAACCATTCGACGTACTTCAGCATTGCTGATCCGGTGTCTTAACCAGACTCGAGCAGTGTTAGGCAGAATTCCACACGGATTCCGCTTTACCGCTCGCAGTCAAGTGCTGCTACGGCCGAGAATCCTATCCCACGCAAGATTGGCCAAAAATTCGGGACGCCTGCCGGTCCGGCATCAAGCCGAGATCTGACTGAATGCCGGTTGCCAAAGGTGCATCCAGAAGGCGTCAGAATTTCCAAAAAGTTGTCGCCGCTTACACCATATATATATGAAGCGCTGTGCAAGTGTTCTTGACTTCGATTTGGACGTCAGTACACTTGTGCACCTTTGGTGGTTGTTTTGACGTGAACGCTAGCTTGAGAGGCTCAGACCGAAAACTAAACTGAGAAAAATACCGTTAATACAAGCAGTACTCCGAAGACATCGATGGTTAAACACTGAAAGTCCTGACGTCCTCAGCGCGCAGTGGCCAAGGTTCTGAGCCGTACAATAACATGGAACGCACCGCAGCGCTGATGACACGTTTATGCCACAGATGATGGCTTTCCACTCCGGATGGAAATATCGTCTTTGGACAGACCACAGGGACTGATACGGCTACTGTGTAGATAAACTTGTCTATTACGCTAGTCTGCTCATCCTCAAGCGTGCGGTTAGGGTCTTACATCAACACTCTACACTTAGCGGATTTGAAGCGCATAGCATATCGTGGAGCAGAATTAATTAGATTGTTTAATAAGGTCTGCATTATCGTGGCATCAGATCCTAGAACAGATATGTTATTTGCGTACTGAACATCTGTGAGCCAACGTCCTGGGGCCATTTTGACTGCATAAACATTGGAGGCTGAATGTGAGTCTCTCGTGATTCTATGGATGACAATATACCTCACCTTGAGCCTTTAACTCAAAAGTGCTGCATACAAAGTAGTGGGAGGAGGGATGGTTGTGCGTTCATGGACTTTGACCTTAGATTTGGACTCAAAATTGTGGCCCGCAAAGCAGCTGGTATTAGGGTTTTCTTGAAAAATCTTGCTTGGAGCCGATGACCTATGGAATAAGGCATAGATACTTCACTCCTGATGCCATCGTACCCAGCAAGTGCGTTAGTAGCCACATCGGACTCGCGGCAACCTTTATTTGTTTTTCGACCCTGTTGGATAATTGGCCTGCAATTTGGCCATCGGAGTGTGCGGTTTTTAGGACTGATCTTTCTTTACCCCCCTTTCCCAGTGTGAAGACAGAATAGCTGCTTCCATAAATATGCTGGTTGCCCGGGGAAACATCTTACTGTCCCAGAGCACAGAGTACAGTACGATTTTATCTCCAGAGCGCTTCGTAGTAAGGCATCTCACTGCTCTGTGTCTGACTGCTCCTCTTAGGTCTTCCTGGCATGGTTGCACCTTTTTGAACGAAGTCCCAATTAGTGTAACCCGAGGGCTTATTGCAGCACTCAAGCCCGACTGCCATACCAGACTGGTAGTTTTGGGTCGGAACAGTTCACATTAAACCTTTTCCATTGCAAGCACCCCTGCTTTCACAGCAAAGCCTTATAGAAGTAAGTTAACGTTGCTATACAACCTTAAAGTATCAACATTCAACGCCTTCTTTGTATATACTAATGATAATAAGAATATTGCCTATGACTAAAGTGGTTTTCGTCATTTCTGTGGACCTCAGACCCTATTAGTATCTCCCTTTCGTTCTTTTTTCTCAACAACTCCCTCAGGGTCAGCTACTCTCGTCAATACAATGCTGTGTTTGTCCGAAACGATCATCTCGGTTCGATGCCTTCATGTGTCTTTCACTACCTTTACCAACCTACTCATCGTGCAATCTACAGGTGACTTTCTTTCGGTTATTGTCTGTTAACCTTTGAGCAGTTGTAGGATTTTTTTCAATCCAGTTCCACTTCATTACATTGAAGAGTCTGTATGCACTTGATCGATTATTCCAAGAAAACCCGAGGCAATGAACTCGAGTTTGAGCTTTTCAGTAGTATCGGGATTTGAACTTTGATCTCCCAGTTTGACAGCCAAACGTGTTACCACTGCTTCGCAAGCATACCGTTTGTCTAATTGAAGCATCATATTCGAGTTATGCAACTAGCTCTTGCTTTACGCCTTTTTGTAATACGGAGCCTTCCATGTAAACTCAACTCTATTACCAAATTGATCTGTAAATGAGTGTACTTGTTGAAGTATGTCCAATTTGGGTTCAAATAGAACATACGGTTGACCGGAACTCGGGGACTGCGCCTGTCTGATGAACCCCAAGAAGGCCGACTTCATGAGTAGCGTATTACGTCTATACAACGTATCGCGATATCTCGATTCGAACATCGTACCAACTGAAACATTAGGCGGCTTAGTGTAGCACATTCAGTTGCTTAAGAATATTCTAAACGAGAGATTAAGCTTGGTTCCATGTGAGTCTCCCGTCAAAACCAAATTGATATTCAAATGATTGTATTTGTGAACTCTATTACCTTCCACTGTTCTGTCCATGGCTTCAGTGATTACCAGTAACAGGGTGTATACTGCTGATGAACTATGCAAAGAATATCTGGCCGAAGCAGTTTAAGGTGCCGTCGCCGCATCTGATCGAGGTTTGACTTGGAAGTCATTGTAATGTCTGTCAATGTTCGTTCATCAGACAACGTCCAGGAGAGCTCGGAACTATGTTTGAGGATTTTCAGTTCTTTGTTCAGACGAGGATTTTGCTTTTGTTTCGGATATCTTTTAACCCCTGTGTTCGTGTTTTACCTTACATTCGAAGGTAACTTTCCTTTGGCTAGTAACATTAAACTACAAAATTCTTTCCGCGCTCTCAGAATGGTTTTACCTGTTATTTAAGCTACTAACAGGATATCTACCGAAGGATTTTATGCAACCCGATATGCCCGCCTATCTATCATTCTTTATTGTCATCATTAGACTGTCTGGAGCGAGGTGGAATTGGCACCTTCGTAGTAAATGCCTCCAGTGCCTCCAGTGTTGTTGAGCAAAGAGGGCTCTTATCACCCGGGCAAATACTTTGTTAAAGAGAATGTATGCTTACATAAAGGAAACTGCTCACAAGGTTGCTGAAAACTCTTTGACAGCCCACGACCGGTTTCGCCCTTCTTGAGGCTCATCAGGTGGCTTTCAATAGATGAACTTTATCTACCGTGTTCGAACATGCAGTATTGCTTGCGTTCAGACAGTGCACAGGTGGACGTCATCCATAAACCAGATGACCCCTGAAACTCGCCTAAGCAAGCCATCGGTTGTCATAATCAGACCACTCCTTGAACACCGCTTCTTCCAGACCAGCTATTTACTGTTTCTTTAGGTTGAAAAGCACAAACTTTAGGCGACAAACTTGATTACCTTGGTTTATTTGCCTCATGAGGACAGCGCCGTTCCTCAGGTGTTGTATCGTCGTCACTATACTTTAATGCACAAAGTCAACCCCTAGTTTCTCTCTAAAGACTCGCGCACTTCTCCAACCCAATTACGGAACTGAGAGCGCGGAATGTACACTGAGATGTCTAGTTCGGGTCGAGCTCACTTTCGGATTGAATGCTGACACTGGCATTGGAAGCGGACGAATGTCGACCCCCCAAATCGAAACAGACATGTCTTCGCATTTCGGTGGAACCACGATTGATTCTGCCAAATGCATTTCATGTTGGCGAACGTAACTGTTAGTGAATCAAGGCACGCGATCGTTGTATGCACATCTCACCAATGACAGTGACACGTCACCTTCAGTATCTAATTTGGTGATTGTGGATTCTCTCGCTGTTTTCAGTTTTGCTTAGTAGCCACTAAAATCGTTCAGCTGTAGCACCCTTTCGGTGCCTAACTGCCATGCCACCTGAAGGTTGCACGAGGGCTTGGATACCGCCAGGTTGCCCAAGCCTAGACAGGGGAAGTCGGGAGGCAGAGGTCGGGTTCGAACCATGGACCTTCCGGTCAGTAAATTCGTGCTCTAACCACTTGGGCCATCTCGCCACTAGCTACTTAATGAACATTTACTGTTCTCAGTTTCTATCTTCCTAGCTCCGTGCGTTCATGTCAAGAACTGTGGTTTGATACGCGCTGTATCGCTTTACATCTGATCTTGTCTCAAGTGTGTTTGTCCACAAGAGACAAAACTTTGAGTTTCCTCGTGCGCCTCATCAAACGCAATTCGCATGTGGTGCGAATCAGTGATCATTAGTTTTCCATGGGAATAAGATTTCGAATCCTTCTGTTTTTTTTTCGACTTACACTGTTAACTAAGTTTCATCCGTACATGGCTGAGAGAAATATGCATTTACTTCTGCCGATTTTATAGATATGAATATATTTTTGCATCCTCTCGTTTCCAGGAATGCGTGTCGCTTTTCGGGAGTCTGGAACGGATGGATGCCAGCTACCTGTGTGGTCGCTGCAAACGGAAAACGGATGCCACCAAACGCCTCATCGTATGGCGGCTTCCCACTTATCTCATCATTCATCTCAAGAGGTATTTGTTCATATTACATTCATCCGGAATTTTCTTGTTTTCCAAATGACTGCAGTCGTGAAGAGTAGAAGCCTTTAGATTGGAGAATTTCGACCTTTCAGGGATATTTTACACTAAACTGTGGCTGAAGGTGGACGTTTTGGCAGAACGTTTCGGGCTGAACAGACTTTCTTGAGAGGGATTTATCTCGCACAAATAGTGCACCCTTGTTTCCGATGCAACTAGTATGCTAGTTTCGACAGAAAACGTTAACAGAGTTCAGTTATTCATTGGAGCTCCGCGAATCGCGCTATCTGTTATCTGGACATGACCACCTCCTTAAGGTCACGCAGCCTTTATGTGACCATTGTTCTGAATTACCCATCTCGTTTCCTTTCGTCGACCTACTATTGCATGGAATCAGCATCCATTCATCCGAAGGAAGACTTATTTTATCGGTGCACATTAGACTCCGCCGCCGCAACCTTAAGACACTAAGACTGGGGAGCACTCCGTTGTAGACCACTGTTTTACCTAGGTCAATATATTTGAAAGAGATAGTTTTCGCTATTTATCTCGGAACTTAACACTATCTGTTTATTCTGATCCGTCTGAAGGCTTTGATTGCCGGTGAACAGCACGGTATGACGCGTACTCATGTGGTTTCTCCCTCCCTCTCGCTGTCTATCTGGGAAGTATTATTGCATGCACTAATGAAGACCCTGAAGAAATGTGGTTTGAGGCCCCTGGTCGCCTCAGCTAACTTTGATGTTTCACCGAAGTAGGGATTTTTGCTCGCAGTGCATTTTCAAGCTGGTATCATGTATGTTCTCTGCTTCAAACCCTTTCCAAACTCTGCGAATAGCTTTCTATGACCGTTTTGATTTCTTCATCAATCTATCCCGATTGGCTTCTCCTGAACAGGTTCCATTACGTCAACGATGAGTGGCAGAAACGAACTACTTACGTGCGCTTCCCGGTCGACAGTTTTCAGCTGCAACAGAATTCTCCTAGCTATGCTCTCTATGCTGTTGTGGTAGGTAACCTTTCATCTTCATTCTTCTGCTCGCAAGCCTGTCACTATTACCCTGCATTGTCAGATCGTTTGATGTGATGGTTCGGTTTTGCTCTAAACAACAGTAGTGACTATTCGGATAAAATTTGTCGGTCACTTTGGTTAGACGCTGTCGACCTCTAGCAGATGTGCGTCATTTTACTTTTGAAAGGGAACTAACATAGTGAATTAGGTACTTTATAGATCGAACGCAAGTTTGATGACATTAACCAAATTGGGACGTTAGCGGCAATGTTGTCGGAAAAGTTCTGAAGACCTTACGTCCTATCTCACGAATTCCATGTGGACGTCTGTGCTTTGGTGTCAAAGCAATGGCGACTTTGGTCGGCTTGCTGAATGCCTGAGAGATCTGGGAGTAGAAGAGTTGTTGATGTCTGGACTGCTTCGTTTTTCAAATTGCATAAGTCGTTTGCCGCTGTGTTCCCACCTGGGTCTGGTCCTAGTCCGGATCACCGTTTGGTCGCGTCATTTCCGCGTAATTTCTCGATCTTACGGTCACATCGTCTTTTTGTAATCTCCCGATTGATTCTTATTTGTGTGTTCGTGTCTGTCCAATTAGTTCAAGCTTTTAAGAAACATTTTGCTTGCATTTTTCCTAACTTACGGATGGTCTGCCAGAGTGAGACGATTGCCCGCGCATAACCAGTGAAGCGCACCACCGACGAGTGAGCCCTGCAGTGTTAGCTAATCTTTACTGTGCATTGAGCTGGAAAATTCACGTATTTTGTGTCGGTTTACCAGATTCTGGATATTCGGTATCTTTGTTACATCCGTTTTATGTGATGTCCAACGCTCATCTCGTAGAACTCCGATCTAGCGTGTGAATTGGGCTTTCAAGTAAACGTTAGAGAGCCTCGCGTATCCATTAGAATGTTCAAGCTAATCTCGTGGTTTCTTTGTTCCACGTAGTTTTCCCATTGGTTTTGCGTTTAAGTCGCTCGTATTTTGATGTCTATTTCAGAACCACTTTGGGACAATGGAAAGTGGACATTGTAAGTTTTTTTCCTCAACGTCTCTACTTTCTACTATCATCGTACGTAGAGTCCCATATGACCCCCTCCCCCCACACACTCTTGCACAGTGCGCTCTGAGTGCCTTTTGTTGGTAGCCCATAATTTTTGCGCCAGGTCATTCCTTATGCTTGTTAGTTCATCTGAGTGTCAGCTGTATCCGAATTCGTCATCTTTTGTGCGCGTACCTAGCTATTTCTGCGCATCTGTGCTCCATGATAACACCTAATCCCGTGCATTTTATCCTTCCTAAAGACACTGCATTTTGTCGTGGCATTTCGGATGGTTTCTGGTACGAGTACGATGATAGTACAGTAACTCGAATTCCTGAATCGCGTATTCAAGTAAGTCAAGGAATCCCAAGTACTTAACGTCAAAGTTGTGCTTTCTTCTAACCAAAGTGACCGGCCAATTCGTATTTTACACGAAAACCGAGCCGTTTTTAATGGACTACTGGTCCTGTTTGTGAAGCCAATCTATGCTAAAAAGCTGAGCTGTTTTATCCCTGTTGAAAATCATCAGCAGAGTGCATCTGAAGAAACTCTAGGGACTGCCGAACCCGCGACCTCCCGTCTGGTAGTTTGATCACTTAATTGTTCAGCCACAACTTCTTATGAATCCCAATAAGGATGTTTCTCGGCTTTTCTGCACACATCGGTTTCACTTACGAGACGAAATCTCCCCGGAAAATTTCCAAGTCTCCTCATACTACCAAAAATCAGAACTGTATATGCAATCTCTTTGAGTAAACAGAAGCTCCTCACCTGGTGGTTTATCGTAACCATTCCGATTCTTGTTGAAAGAAGTAGCCCTTCTCAGAACAACTGGCTGTAGAACGAGAGCACCATGTACAGGTTTTTTTTGCATACATTTTTCGGATTAATGTGGACAATTGAACCTGTTCTGACCAGCTGGTTTTTCCTCACTGATACTCATCATTCTCGGGAACCGAATCCAAAACTAGGACAGATTAGTTGAACATCATCGTCGTATAACGATTGGCTGTGCGAGTAACTTAAATTGATCCGCCTGTCTGTCTCAAGTTGGCTCTGCAGGTTGCAATTATGTCATAAGTATTCAGTTTTATTAGTAGTTAGTACAACAAGTACAATAAAAAAGTATTCCTGTAGCTGTACTACATTTTGGTGCTTAGATGTCATGCCACCCAAAGTAAGCACGAGGACTGAGATACTTCCGGATTGCCCAAGCCTAGACAGGAACAGGCGGGATACAGAGGTTGAGTTCGACCCACGGGCCTTTTGATGGTAGGCTGAATGACGAATAGACACCTAATCACTCTACGTGAGCTGAGGGTGCTGCGTTTGATGTTTGGGCCGTCGACAATAGCAAATTCTATTCATTTACTCTAGACGACTCTACAGACCCAGTACCACGGTGTTATGTTGCGTGGTTTTTCTAGGCAAACCAATCATTTATGGTAGAATTAGAACGGTCCTTGGTGGGGGGAGGGCGATGAACCTACGCCTAGCAGAGCCATCGGTCTTAGTTTCATACTTTGGCCATTACCCATGTTTTACGTGTTCTTTCAATTAGCATTAGAATCCTTCGTAAAAATTCATTCCAGATTTCCGCTTTTGGCATCCCAACTCATCCTCACAACACTGTTGATCCATAGTAGTCCTCGACTGGGGGCGAAGCGTTTGCAAGCCCATTGCTAAGCTCGGTGAACAGATCAACGGCCATCTGACCAACCACCAGTCCACGCACCCGAGCTATCGACAACTGTTCCATGTTTGGCCTTAACATAACCGCTTGCACATGCACACTTATCACGGTTATCTCGCCGACATCCGCTTGTATGCTTGTCTCGTATCCGCTAAGTAGCACTAATTTGTTGTACGTCGGAATGGGTGACCTCACGTCTTTTATTTCAAACTGTTTCGCTGAGGGGATTGGCGGCGTTCATATCCATATTTCTTCCCGTTCTGCGGTTAGTTATCTAACTATCCCACTTTTTTTCCACAGAGCAGCGCGGCTTACATATTGTTCTACGAACGCCTTCCGCGATTTGATGTCTTCTCCCGTGACAACACGTAGTTCGGTGTGGTCCAACACATTCTTGCTTTCTACCGGTCTTTTTGCCACTTGATTCTCATCGGACAAGTCGCCTCGGCCCAACATCACCGGATCGCCTAACAACACGGATTTTATGTTTGGCCTTGTTAGACGGATCCAGCGTACTCTACAGCGTAGCTGTGTGTATGCATGTGCACATACTCAGAGATCCCAGTTACAATGATTCTTCTTCTAAGTGCAATTGCCTTCTGATTTGACTACCATTGAATTATGTTGATTCCAATTGTTCAGACAGGTTACACTACGGGTTCCAATTTTTTGTACCCTCATACAAACATCCTTTAACTGCGAAACTCTTTCTTTTGCGTTGTGACTTGTTTTCGTGCGTCACATTTTTGTGTGGATTATAATGGTAGACTGTTTATGCATTGGACCTTGCTCCGTAAGTGGTATCTTCCTAAAAGGACCACTTTTAATGGGTTTGTTGAAGTAGGACTTGGTTTGGAAGAGCCACGTTTGGTCGGTTTCTTCCGGGGGGCAAACCGTAAACGTTCGAGAACAGTCAAACACGGTGAAGGCAAGTCGTCACTAAAGTCACGGGGATTATTGGTTAGGAAGGTGGAGGAGTTGGAAAATTGCAGTCGGTATGTGTGATGTTTGATCAATCTTTGAATCGTGTGGATTTTTAAAAGGTACGCTCTTGTGGACAGAGCTGTGTATAAATCTGCGAAGTATGATCCTCAGATAATGTCGATAAGTCTGCCTACGGTTTGTTGCGAAGCAAAGTCGTTGTAACGCGTGACAATTTTTTTTCATTTTTGATCCCTTATGCATTTATTTCCATTCAGGCCAGCTTTCATATGAAATCATTAATCCACTAGGTTGGCCTGACTGGAATCGTTACAGTTGAACAGACCAC
Organism: Clonorchis sinensis; assembly: GCA_003604175.2. Lineage (NCBI taxonomy): Eukaryota > Metazoa > Platyhelminthes > Trematoda > Opisthorchiida > Opisthorchiidae > Clonorchis > Clonorchis sinensis. Next base: position 20,730,452 of record CM030371.1, on the reverse strand, counting down.
CGTATTCGGGTAATGGGAGATGTGATCGGTTTGTCCGATCCAGCTAGTCAAGGAACTGCAACAATTTCGAACAGTTCTTTAAGAGAACGTGAATACATTGCATCTGTTGTGAGTTATCAAAAGATGAAAGTTATAGGACCCAGCTGAATCTCCCGTTTGTGATGGAATTTTCAGCAACCTTATGAGTAGTGCATTACGTATATACATATATCGCGATATCTCGAATATCGTAGCAATTGGAACATGAGGCGGCCTGGTGCAGCACATTCAGTTGCCTGGAAACATCAAAAACGGGAGATTCAGCTGGGTTCCAGGTGAGTCTGTCGCAAAAACCAAATTGATTTGTAAATGAGTGTATTTATCGAAATCAGTGCAATTTGGGTTCAAGTAGAACATAAGGTTGACGTAAACTAGGAGACTGCGCCTACCTGATGAGCCCCAAGAAGGGCGAAACCGGTCGTGGGCTTCGACGAATTTTCAGCAACCTTATGAATAGTGCATTACGTATATGAACGTTATAGTGTTCTAATAGGCTTTTCAATTTGGTGCCACCTTCGGATGGTGGTGTCCAACGCTCGTAGCGCTGGACTGCCTACCTTTTTTAACTTCACGTACTGTTGGAAATATACCGCATACTTCCACACTCGTGAACATTATTGGACTGCAGGTATGTATATATACAGGACCAAATTGAATCGCCGATGGGCAGCTCTTTCATGTCGAAATCGGAAAAAGGCTTGTCTGTGCGATCTCAATAGATCACGAAACGTTGGAGCCTACAGGAGAGCTGGGTGCCTTTGAGCGTTGGTAGCTTAACTTCTTGACCACCGACGAACCAGGAGTTTTTACCCTTCCTCCCCACACACTAACTGCGTGCCTCAGCCATATTCCTTCAAGATGGATTTCTCATGGCGTACGCATACACAATACGTAGTTTGTGCCGGCCTGAAATTGTCAGCCACTGAAGCGTTTCAAACCATTTGGATTTGAACAAAAGAGCACGTACTTATATCTCTGTTGTGGATTGGAGTTAGGCTTCATTGCCAGAAACCAATCATCGCCTAGTTTGCACGCTTATAATCAAAATTCTCTATTTCGAAATTTTTCATTTTATCTGCAAGGTCTAAACACTAAACTGAAATTACACCTTTTCTCAGAACCGATACTGGCGATTGACTTTCTCTGTAAGCCGATTGGTAATTAACCAGTCTGAATGTCAAGAGCACTCCTTCATTTATTTATTTGCGCCAGTTCAACTCACCAAACCTGTTTGATGTGCCATATCCTGGATCAGTTAGTAAGCCTCTAACGCCTTATAGCTGTGGCTCGTCAACAAGACGTTGATCTCTGATAATTTTGAGTAACCTATAACCTTTTAGCGGGTTTTGATGGTATACTTTGATTGAGTTGCTGTGATTTCTGTGTAGTAAAACAGCAGAAGACTAGCGCAATTTTGGCACTTGCTTTTTCACCCTACGTATCTATCTACACTCAATGGCACTTGCCAGACTCGCTCAATGCTTTTTATCTTGGTTTGGACAATCTGGCGGTATCTCAGCTCTCGTGCTTCTTTCGGCACGAAAGGGTGTCAGAGCTGAACGAATGTTTGTCTGTTTATTCATTCATTGTATTGACTGTTATTTCAGATCCACATACAGGTGTCCGATGGCACCTCTGCTCTGTGCCCGTTGTGGTGAGAAAGGGTACATTAAACGGCCAAAGACAGTGAGTTGCCTTTCCACCCCGTAACCTGATCGCTACAAAAAGGGCGATGTTTTATGCAAATCTTGTTTCTCCCGGTGCTTCGAGGATGAGGTTCACTGGGTGATAAAAAACGCCAACTTGATCTCGCCTGGTGATAAGATTGCGATTGGTGCATCCGGCGGAAAAGGTTTTATTTACTATTTTACCATGTAACGACTGATATCGCTTACAGACTCCACAGTCCTCGCATATGTTATGAAGTTACTCAATGAACGGCATCATTACGGGGCCGAATTACTTCTCCTTTCCATTGATGAAGGTATCAGCGGATACAGAGATGAGTCGCTGGAGGTAATGCCTGGTTGTCGAATGATCTTATCCAACTGTTCAGACTGTGAAGCGCAACCAGATGCAGTATGATCTCCCACTGACGATCTTATCCTACGAGGTAAGTGGCCCTGCTACGAATTTCCAGTGAACATCGCGCTGCAGGATCTCTTCGGTTGGTCAATGGATGCTATTGTTCAGAAGGTCGGTAACAAACGGAATTGTAAGTTGGGTTCTTCTATCATTCTCTTTCCGTTTAGGTACATTTTGTGGAATCTTCCGTCGTCAGGCTTTGGATAAAGGTGCTGTAATGTTACAGGCCACCAAGATTTGTACTGGTCATAACGCGGATGACGTGGCAGAAACGGTGCTTATGAATAGTGAGTTCAACCTCAGCTCGTATGTGTAATTTGCCAAACGTGTTGAAGAAGATACTTACCGTAAATAAGCTATTCCCAGGCATCATATGCGTTCTACTAAGCTTTTGTTTCATTGATGCGATGTTTGAGATATCGCAGTATATCTTCATGAAAGGAGGTACTATTAATTTTGTTTCAGTGACTTTTTTACCCTTGCAGGCTTTGTTGCTGATTCATGATTCTCCTCTCTTTCTAATTTTTCCACAGTCCTCCGCGGTGACATCGGTCGGTTAAAGCGCTGTACCGCCATCGTAACAGTAGGTGTTTTTCCATAACCAACAGCCACGCTACGAACAGGGTTGCGACGGTGTGCTTCCTCGATTCAAACCCTTCAAATACACTTATGAGAAGGAGATAGTAATGTAGGACTTGTCTTTTCATCGTTTTTGAGCATTTCAGGTATGCTCGTTTACACAATTTGGACTATTTTTCCACTGAATGCAAATACGCCCCGAATGCCTATAGGTTTGTGTTCGTGTCATTGCATTCACGGTACTTTCCAGAGGCTATGCGCGAACGTTCCTAAAAGATTTAGAACGCTTCAGACCTCGAGCGATTCTTGGTAAGGCATTTGGTTTGCATAAACACCTATTGTTCATGCAGATATTATTCATTCAGGGGAACAAATGGCAATTTCCCAAGACGTCAAGGTACCTGTTCAAGGTAAGCCCGCCTCTGGTAAGGTCGCAGTTTTTAACTGTTTGATCTTGCCGGATGCTTTTTATTTTCCTCTCTTTCCTCTATATCTTCGCAGGTTTGTGTGAGCGATGTGGCTGTGTCTCCAGCCAACTCGTCTGTCAGGCATGCGTGCTCCTGGAAGGCTTAAATGCCGGGCTGCCTCAACTCTCCGTTGAACACGGCAGAGACCATACAGCATGTTCGTCAGCCCAAAGCCCTTTAACACTGTCGCGAAGCAATACTTGAATTTTGTTTACTCTTTTTTACTTAATAACATATTTTGCTATTTCACTTGACTGCTCTCCTATGGACGAAATGGATCTGGTTGTTGACCGTTGCTCACGTCGTCTCACTGACGCTACTCGACCTTGTGCTTAAAACTAATTAGTTTTCCATTGTAATGAGTCGTTGATGGATGTAAGTCTACGGATTCCGGAAATACTCGCCGCAGAAAGTCTATGTTTTACGTCTAAGAGTGAACATCACATTGCGAGCCTTCTTTACACTAGCGTCGTGGACAGCACCCTGATATGAGAGTTGACCAGCGTAACACGGGCTGCTAGCCGCAAACCCACAGTTTTGACATCAGTGCGATGGGTTGCTGGAGCTAGCTCGTATGCTAGGGGCAGATAGATAGAAAACAGCAGAAGAGGCTTGAACTAGGCCCATTTAACCGCTCGGTTTGCCGTTAGACCATATCAGTGCTCGAGTTTGCGCCAGCCTAACAAACTCACACAATGACTAATTTGTGGCTTTCAAGATAGTATAGACGGCCATTTAGGACGTCACATCTTATTGTTGTATGAATCATTGCTCCCTTGGGTGGTATGTCACAGGTGACGTTTTCTGGCAAGACCCATATCTGAAGTCCTGACAGATGGACTGCCAGCGTTAATGATCTGCCAAGAGCGGTCAAGCCTTCGCACAAAGTACGGATGCGTTCAATTCATCCGCATGAATAATGAGTAAAACCTGTGCAAATCTCGTCAGGATTACACACGAGTACTCTGAGGCCATTTCTCGAATCTAGTTTATCAAATGACTCACAAGTTAATGACTACCACTGATCTGGAAACACAGAAAAATTTTATGAGTGTCGGTCAGTATTGTGGAAGCTGAAAGGTGGATTAATGGACTTCTTTTGAAACACAGTGTCCGTTGTTTGGAGCGACCACTCCCTTTTCGACAGCGAAGTTAGTGAGCCTTGGGGTGTGGACTGTATGATGGTGGAGATAGCCAGTTACACTGCAGTTTATCAACTACTGTAATGCATTTACCACATGTCAACTGTTTATTAGTAATTATGTGAGAAGTGAATCCATGTAATGGTCCCACGAACTAAATTGGCGATAGCTCGTCGTTGGTATGCAACCAGTGCCGAGCCTAGTAGTTTGATACAAGTGGAAGCCAAACGAGAAGCTGTACATAGCTTTCTTGCCAGCGCACATGATTTTGCCATGTACAGTTTTTACATCCAATTCTCCATCTTTGTATGTGTAGGTGGTGTCAAGCCACGTAAGTGTTCAACTTGAGGAAATGGTTAATTACAGTGTGCGGGATCAAGCGAGCTAGTGTTGGTCGGAGAAAGGGTCTATATGTTCGCAGAATTATTTCTGCAGAGATCGGGAGTGGTCCTTCAAAATTAAGGGCCTTCTGTTGAGTTTGTAAAATTCCGCACAGCTAGTCATTATCAAGTGATCGTTTTGGTGGAGGCCTTGGTAGAACTGAATCAAAACAAGACCTGGTTGAAGACAACTTACTTAACAAGACAGTCAAGCAGGTGAATGCTCGAAAAATTAACACCCCTGGGCACAGTCCACCCTAGCGGTCACATTTCCTCTGGAGATCGCATGCTACCTTTAAATGTGGAAGATGAGTGTAAGTTGTCTGTTGACCTAACACGTACGATATTATTGTCAGTCGACTCGGAAGCTCAACTCAGAACGAGAATGATCGCGAATTTAATTAATTGCCGGCCAACCCTTAATTGGTCATTTGGATCCACTTTTGTAGTCTGACGTGGGTGAAATGTGGAGCAAAGTTTTAACACAAGTCTAAACCTAGCACACTACTCATAAGGTTGCTGAAAACTCTTCGACAGCTCACGACCGGTTTCACCCTTCTTGGTGCTACTTGGCGCACTCTCCGATTTCCCCTCAACCTTACGCTTTACTTGAATCCCGATTGGATAGAATTCGACAAATACTGTCACTTGCACACGAATTTAGTTTTGACAGCAGACTCAGTTGAATCTTTCGCTTATGCTGGTCCCAGAGGTTCATCTGGATTCAGTTTAATCTGCTGTCAAGACTGAATTCGTGTGCAAATGTGAGTTTGTCAAATTCTGTCTAACTAGAGTTTCTTCCATGCATGTCCACAAGCAGATCAAGTGAGGAGTAAAAATTTGAGTCGCATATGACTGGAACGTTCAATTTTGCACTGGGAGGGGAAAACTAACCAGAAATCTCACGAACTTCGGCTAAAGTTTAACGGAAGATCAGCGTCTTATTCAAGGTTAGGAATTATGCTACATTTTGTACGGTATCGTTGCTAAACGGGGTAGGTACCTGATGTCCTGAAGGGAATGCGAATCCAGTTCGTCGTTACAGATCGCCCGTGACTTCCTTAACACCAACTTAACGTCCGAAACGGTTGGCTGCCCAGATCTAAAAAAAATTAATTCAACCTCTTTCCCATAGTAAGCAATCGAGGTAAATGCAAATAACTACTGTCTCTTCGAAGGTCATTTTAAGAATGAAAAATGCATTACTAGAACTACCACAACTGTGAAAATTGGAAGCAACCTAGGAGAGTAATTGAAATTTCACATCAAAGTCCGAATTCGGTATCTGCTTGTGAGGTTACTGTTGTTCTCAGGACAGTAAACTCAAGGGTATGCAAGACATTTTTCCTGACACTGTTAACTACTCGACAGAATAGCATACTTGTTCACCATAGGAGAGCCTGTCTCCCAGTTATCGTCCAAAATGCTTGAGATCTGCACACATTTAGACAACGAGGAATTCTTACAAAATGAAGTCATTTTTGACAACGTTACAACTGAGCCATGCGCTCACCAGCCTGGTCAAAACTTTCTACTTGCATATCCTTGCTTTAAACATACATTACCGCAAAGTTACAGATGAAGACCGGTCTTACAGAGCTGTCTCTGATTCCAACTGCCGACAAATGATATTTCAACTGGTGGTTCCTTCCTGTAGTTAGGACCCTTCGAAATGGACTAATAGCCATCTCGGTACATTTCCTAGTGAGTCTAACTGCAAGTAACGATACTCCGCTTGCTTGACACCTTATCAAACTAACTGGATATCCGTTAACTTAGAGTACGTTTTTTTGCTTCAGTCTGGGTCGTTGTACGTTCAACTTCTCCGTACGGATCCCCTCCCCGGTCAAACAATACTTGTGAATACCGCCCTAGGATAGGCGGTTCAAAACCGCTCCCTTGTCATTTGGCTTCTGGTACACTGTGGCTTTTGGTTTTCAACCAACCGTACAATCTAAAGAGAACAGCGGGGTTATTGAGGTAGCAGTGAAATTCACCGAAACTCACTCACGACAAAAGCAACATATACATAACGCTAAAATATTCTGGTGAATGTGGGGAGTATGGTCAAGGTCTTCCGTTCGAAATCCTCCGTAAAGATTCTGGACGAGATCGTTAGGCCTTTTTCTTGAGCGTCATCGTCAAAGCGAACGATGTTCAAATGGGCATGTATACTTTCTACCATTTTATTTGCACAAAGTGTTGTGCACATTGATGGCGAATGCTCCACTGCTGCTAAACACTCAGTTTCCGTGTACAACAAACCGACGTCGAAGCTCAACAGGGAGCCCCTCCCCCGACAGGAGGCGAAATTGGATTCCAGAAATGCACTGCTGATGAGCTCTAATAAGAGCGAAACTCGAGTCCAGCGCTTCTCTTTGGTGTGGACTCACCGGAATAATTACGCCAGAACAGGAGGACGACCGTTCAAACTAGAGTGGTGTGAATATGAACAAAATACCTATCCCGCAAAACCCCAGATTCCAGGAATGTTGAATTTTTGAAGTGTGAAGTACGATTCACGTTACAGCGGCTGGTTACCCCGGCAATGACAACCGCCAGATATTCATGACTGAATAGAATAGGGGTAGAGTTGACGAGTATGTAGATCCTCTTTAAATCAGACGAGTTGACGCATGGTGGTGAGCAGTTATCATGGAAAAACAATCATCAATAGAGCGGAATTGGACCCACTAAAAATCATAGTGTCTCTAACGCTCCTAAACAACTCGTCGTAGTATTCATTAGCACACGCACACGGAGAAGTGCACTGAACCGGAAGCACAAGGTTCAAGGCAGACCAAATTCATTGTGATTTACTTCTATCCAGCTCCATCTTCATTAAATTATGGTGGCTTTTGGTACTTGACAATAACCTTTGACCAGCACTGAACACCGATTTAGTCGGCTGGTTGAAATAGACCTTGAAGATTGTTTACCCTTCTACCTTAAAACCCGATCAACTTAGTGTGATGAAGTCTTTGTGAAAAGCTCAAACTTCACCAATTACTTACCAAGTGACGCAATAACATCTCAGTCACTTCCAAACATTTCCTAGCTGGTTGTAACAGGCCAAAATTCTATTGTTCCATCATGCTACCGAGTAAAATCGGCCAATTTGGAGTTTTCTGAAAGTTGGGAGCTGATCTGAAGTTCTTACAACACAATTCTGTTTACTAGCTGTTTTTTGCACTGAATTTCTCGTCAGTCACATCACGTCCTGAGTTCCCTGCACTGTTTTAGCTTTCTATTCCAGTTCAGTTGTGTTTTTCGATCCGTAAAATTTCTAAACGTTTCTTTGGGGAGGAAATCCCTCCATCTAAGTTTGTCGCCCATAACTAGAGCAGACATTGCGACACTAATATATCAGACGGTTTAGCTGTGTTCATGTATATGGTGCAATAATACCTTGTCCATAACTGTGTTGTGCTCGTTGTCCGATTGCTTGCGCTGGCAGCCTTATGCATTAGGAAAGGAGCAATAACCATTTAGACATTCTGTTGCAACCACTGTACTACCAGCGATAGGTTAAAGTGATACTATCTACAGCTATCACATGAAGTATGTGACCAAACCGCTTACTTCGGTCAACCGTAACCACATCAAATTGGTAGCAGTTGGCCACCGCATTCACTGTGTCCATAATTCGACTACGTAAATGTGATTTTCCACTTAATCTTCGTTGGCTTGCAGTGAGAACGTTTCACCACTAATATGCTCTGTGTACCCCCGGACTCAGCAGGTTATGTGACCAACCGACCAGTACCGTCTCCGTAAATAACCTGATACTCACCATTGTCCCAGCCGGTTGGTCATTTTGGGATATAACTACCTTAGCTCCATACCCATTGGCAAACACGTTAAGCAAGTGATACGAAAGTTGGAGGAAGCAATAGACGCTGTTACGTGGTTTGGAGCTCGACTAAAAATCCTTCAGGACAACGTGGTAGTTTAGGATTGTTCGGAAAGCTCTACGTATAATCAAAGAATCCCGGTCTTGTTCGTCAGTGGAGCGAAGGTAATTTAGACGCAGTGGTGATGGCTGCTTCAGGTTCCCGTTGATCCACACTCGACAAGACAATGGAACGATCGTCGCAGCGGTTCAACAATGTTATTCAGGTGTAAGATGATATGAACATTTTGAATAAGCACGAACACCTCAACCACTGCCACACAGAGCTCCATGAAGCTACGTAAGAGAAATCCTCTCCATGAAAGTGGATTGCAGCAAAACCGTGGTTGATCATCTTCCGGTTATCAAGTAGACCCAGGTTTTATCAAAAATACAGCTCAATTACTTGGACAGCGAATGACAAGATGACAAGGAAATCCACAGTATGCTTCAACGAATGCGATTGTGCAGTTTGGCTGGCATTCCACGTTTTATGCTCATTTTGTGAAATTTATACATCACCTTGATTCAAGCAAGTGAGCCCTCTGAAATGCAGACAGACAAGAAAAATCCTTTTAGAAAAGTTCTGAGTAAATTCAAGGGGATACAGATGTCACATTAACCTATGAATTGCACCGATTTCCAGTGATTTGATTGATGAATGTTTTGAAAAATAGGTGTAGTTTGCAACGCTGTCGGGTATTGACTTTACTCTGCCATTCTACAGGAATAAATTGTTGAATCTGGTTTTCCCCGACCAGTGTTTCCACTGCCAAGTGTGAGATTTGTGTGCGCTTTCATGGTTACATCCGACTGCGTATCCTATTGAGGACATTTATAATCTGCGACAATCGAAGAGCACCACTATACAGGCTTCATCTTGCTGATCAAAACGTACACTGGTCTAGACAAATGTATGAAAGTTGCTTCATCTGACTTTCACGGTTGTCATTTCTCCTGACAGGCTGAAATCCTCATGATATAGAGTTGTATCACTACACCTTTTGCCATCTCATCAAGCACTGAGTTTGCCATAGACCGACTGTTTGCTACTAGCAATTTACCTGTGTATGGCAGGCACGCGATCCAGAGGTCTTGACTGATAGACTCATGCCAACCAATTTGGATACCTAGTAGACTACCCATGCTATGTATTGCTTGAATCTACACTTGCATATACGCTTGGAATGTCATGTGCTCAGCTGAGTTTAAGGCGACATTCTTCGTGGTCTCCAATCTCGATCAATATGCGATTCATAAACATCAGTTAGTTTTTGGGAAGTATAAAGACAGCGTTTCACGAATACTTGTCTTGCGGTAGCGAGGCATAACCATGGCGGAAATCAAAGTGGACGTAAGAATCAGTGAGATGGATAAAGATATGGTGAAAAGCGTTGTCGACGTCACAGCAGAAGCCTTGCGAAGGTTCAGTGTGGATCGTGATATTGCATCCCATATAAAGCATGAATTTGATAGGAGGTATGGAGTTTTGTGGCATTGTGTTGTTGGGAAGGATTACGGAAGGTGAGTGATGAGAGATGTGTCCAACTCTGACAAGTGTGCTGATATAAAACGAGACAATAAGGTTTGACTGTTCGGTTTATGCAGTCTGCCGAAATCTCAAAACTAGCGGCGAAATTCGTTGTGCATTTCGTTTAGATCCGTCTTCTTCTGTAGGGATAAGCTTTTCAGATAAGACCGAGTTTACATGGGTCCTTGAAGGTTCAGTTCTTAACTTCCGTTTAGATGAGACCACTTCTGGATTACGTTTTTTTCGGTGCTTTCAGTTTTTCTCTCCAAGGGGATAATATTGTGTGTTGTAACTGATTGTGCAGTTTGTAGTATTCGTGTTTACTTCAATCTGTTCTGAGTAGTCCTGCTCTAGTCCTGGTGCAAGAATTCTGGTAAGTGTGTACCAAAAACGGGGGAAGCACTGGAATCAAGTGTTGCTCTTATTGGAGCTCATCAGCAATGCATATTTATCCTTGGCCACGCCTGAGTTTGATCTCCGGATATCTGACAGATGAGGTGAGCGTGTTATCACTACTTCAAAGGGACACGCTCGACGCACCTGAAGGTGTGCTTCACAGTTTTTTACTATTTCACATTGTGACACAACTGTCATTCGTGCATTGTCCTCCCGGTTGCTGGACAAGGTTCTTTATAAAACCTTGTTTCCTTTGTTAAACTTTGATCTATGGACCGAGCAGGTTGTCACCAGACGAAGACAACCCAACATTACAGGAAAGACAATTAATCTGTCACCTTTTTTGTTGCAGCTTACACCTCTGCGCGTTAGGATCAATTAATTTACCTGTTTTTGTCTCTTGTCCACTGATTAGGCGTGTCTCGCAAGGCAGTATTTTCACACATGTTTACATAAAATCGCACAACTATCGAATAAAAGCCGTTTCGATGTCACATCCAGGCAAAAACTAGGTTGCATCTGGTTAGCATCGGTTTTACTTGTGGTCTGGGATTATGCACAAGTTATCCCGTGATTTTATGGCATGAATCAACCGACCTTACATCACCGTGTATAGTACTTTCTATGACTAATGCGTATCACCCTTTTGATTCGATCGTCAAACACTGAGAATCATCGGATGTTGGGAACCACGAAGATAACTTGCACCCATCCAACAACAAACCACTTCTTGATGACACCTCGGTAAACTTTGTCTTCACGAATTCCAGTTAGTGTGCAGTCTTTTTGGCCTCGGTCTGCCGGATATGTCTTTGTAAACATTTTGGCCAGTATCACTTAGGGAACACCTGATCGACTGCTCTTAAAACTAACTCGAACAAGCGGAACCGACTGGAGCGAAATTTCACCGATGTAGTAGTATGTCCTACTCTAGCGAGGTAGATTCAAACTTGTTTGATTAAAGTTGATTGTGGATCAAACTCCTTTATCATTGACGATGCCGGACAGGAGAATGCATGGTTCAATGTGGGCAGAAAATTCTTGTCTCCCTTTCTCAGCTTTGTCTTCATCCGGTGAAAAGCTAATCACACGATAAGGACCGAGGAACTTGGTCACGAACGTTGTAAGGTATGGTAGGTAACTAATGTCCTCATCTAGCGCCGTTCTTATGAGTAGTGTTTCCAAGCATCTTTGTTATCTGATATTCCTCAAACGGTTTGTTTTTGGTTGCATAGAGTGAAACTCTAATGGGGCCTCCTGAGAATGTGACCAAAAAAGAAATTATCGATAGGACTGTCTTGACGGAGTTTGTCAGGACTCATTAACATGTTTGGTGGTTGAAACATGCTTAACACCAAGATGTCGATGAGGAATGCACAAAAATGCCTGTGGAATTCACTGAGCTCTTGGTCATGAGATTTATTCCGGCGGGGGTCACGGTCACTCATGCACTTCTTAGGAGAATACTTCCTAGACAGTTTCTTTCTAACGAAGTCAGCTTCGATGTTGCACACATATAACGATGCTTCTCAACGACCTACCATCCTCAAACTCCCGTAGCAGTGGACGCCATGAAGGTGAACTTAGGGTAGTTCCTGTTAAGACCGGTCACTCTGCTGGAACTGCTCAGCTAAAATCCAAAGAAGCGAAGATTCCAGCTGGATTAGGATCAAGGTCACTCGAGCGCGTAGAAAAGTTTTCATGTTGCACTCTACAAAAGACGATACGAAACTATCGGCAGAGAGAGCTTGCGGGCGCATAACCCACGGACAAGTGCGTCATCCAATAATCGTTAAAAATTACGTTTTAGTTAGCTCACATTGCGAGCATGCCTGTTGCTAACTAGCAGTGTTTCCGGGCATCAGTGAAGCCTCGAGCACCGCGCTTGTCATACGCAGCTCAGGTGGGCTTATCAAACTAATCAGTTTGGTTGTCTTACGGAACTGAAGTCTTAAGTTCTGCGGGCTACAAATCAAAATTCGCCATACAAACAGACCACAAACAGCTTATGTGATTGAACTGTTTTGAAGATCTGAAGGAACTTGAGTGGAGAAATTAGAGATTAGCTTTGGCCTTATGAGTAGGTCATGAAATAAGTTGAATACTTTGGTTGTGACATATCCAAACAGAGTTGTAACTGCAAAAAATGTATCCTTTGAAATCGGGGTACGTCAAACTTATCTGAAGAGACCTAACAGGCTAACATGAGCACAAAAGTCAGGGATACTCGCTAATGAAACTCACAACGAACACAATTTCCCACTGAAGACGTCACCGCGAGTGGTAATGAAACACTCGGTCAGCAACCACTTTATTCGTTGTAGGTGTTTGCCGGATCCAAAGAGCACAGCACTATCGCTGTACAGTCATCCTCCTGTCCTGGTGCGATTATTTTGGTGGGTTCTCACTGCAGGGGGGAGCACTGGACTTGGGTCACTCTGCTGATAGAGTTCACTAGCAATGCCGAGGTTTAAACTCCGGACATCCGACACGTGAGTCAAGCGTGTTACGCCTGGCGCGGTCATGACGCTTTTCAATTTTCATGTCTGTCAGGAATTCTAAAGCAGTTAGCGCCACTGTCACTTGAAACCTGCTGGCCAGTGCGAGTAGTTGTAGGTGTTTGCGGGAGCTGTAGCATTGCTGTTTAACTTTAATCAGAGTGAATCTCGTATCCAATGATTCCGCTGTTCGGTGTGGAATAACTGCGGCAGAACAGGATGACTGTTCAAAGGAAAGTGATGTGAACATGATCTGCTTTACTGATGCTCTCCAAACGTAGGAAGATTTGCACTCTGAATCTGAGCCTCTTGTTGACATGACGACACCTAGCAACCACGACCCATAGAGGCATTTGGCTGATTTTGTTTATTGTAGCTGACACAGTTAACAGGTTGTCTCATGCACTTCTGTGAGTGCACTCCAACAGTTTCACGAATGCTTTAGGGTATCGTACGCAACTAACGTGTTTAGTACTCATATATGTTCAACTTGCACTTTCAGTTATGTCTCCTACTCGGGCGAAAACATGATCTATTTCTACGCTGGGAATCGTGCAATCCTTCTGTTCAGAACCAGGTAGATGAATTGCGTCGTTAATTTTTTGGAATACATTTATCATAAATGATCTTATTTTCCATGCGATGGGTTAGATAAGCCGTATTGTTAGCCGATACGTTGCGTTCCATGATTGGGTCGTGTTTAGAAAAAGCACATGCATTCTGTAGACTATGGTGGAGCGGATTTTCTTTGAAGACGTCACTGTCATTACTGCAAAACAAAGCGAAGCCTGATTCACTCATATGCTAGAGTAATTCGATCCTTTTCAGGACGAAATTATTTCCCATACGCGGTACCATTACTAGTGATCGGAATTCGACAGCCGCTGATTTAGGATGCAACAAAACAATCACCACAACGCTAAGCCATGGAAGATACCAAAGCAAAGCTGTAAACCGACGGCTAACTGGGAAAAGGAAATTCGTTGGTTTGATTTTGTTATCAAACATAACTTGTGATCCGTCTGTGCCTCACTCGGTCTCATCGTCATATAGTTTCCGATACTAGCTGAGACGACTAAACATGCGCGCACGGTTGTACCAGGAGTCAATTTTCGGATCATCGCTAGAACCTGGTATTCACTTATGCACCTTACACTTACCACTGAGTTAACCACAGCACACTCAGGTAATCACCAACGTCGACCCCTGTAGAAAGTATCCGTCTCCATCAGAAAAAGCAGCAACTACTAATACCAAACGTACATTCCGCCAAATGGGTGCTAATGAATAACCGAGATCGTTGCCCAAAGCCATTCGAAATGCCCTCACACCTTTCCGTGCGACAAACTCAAGTACGACTCAGGAGACAAGCTGATTGTATCCAATTTAAACTTTATACTACCACTAGTTGGACTGAAAAGTACAGTACTCAGTTGGGATTAGAATCTGATCCCGATACCAGTCAGCGCAGACCATGTACGTGAAGTAACACTAGAATTTCGGAATGGAAAACTAAAGTTGGAATCCTAAAAAACCGTCCCGTTTCTGCCAACGCATGTTGTAAGCTCTGTCCACATAGAATAAAGCGTCCGAATCAGTTGGAACCTTTAAATCCGTACTCAGGCTCGAATACGGACACTACCAGTGAGAAAATCAGTGTTACTTTAGGAAATGACATGCTTACATGTACACAAATGTGAGGTACAGCCTGATAAACATGATGAGACGAAAACCACTGCGCTCAGTTTGGCGGCGAATTTCCAGAAGTGCTATGTTACACCATATTATATATTGCATTAGAATTACTCCAACCCGCTTGCCATGTGCAAAAGAGGTAAACCAAGTGCGACCCACTGAGGTTTTCCACAAGTGTCAAAAGTTACCGGAAATAGGCACACTCGGAACACATAACCGGATTTACTTTAAGTTCCACTATCATAAGGCTTCGTAGTAGGGCACTTCCTGTGTGGATAAATAACAGAAATTCTTGTTCAGTTGCCTTCTGCAATCCAAACCATGGCTCTGTTGTTTCAAAAGGCAAATTCTGCTTACAGATGCTTGGAACTGGACTACTTATGAGGCAGAATCCGTGGCCTATGCAATTATAGGTTTGTTTGTTTTTCGACGCAATTGACTTAACTTCCCTTTGGTTATGTAGAACACATTTATGACAGCATCCGATGGTATCCACCAATGTAGTGCGCTATCATCATAGTGCTGCACAGTCACAAATACATCCTTATCACACCTATGGTTACGAAACCTTATAGCTGCCTCTCCCTTCTTCAGTCCCTCCGTGCCCCTAAGGCGAGTGTTGTTCCTTTCAGAATCACTGGCTTGGATATCCTTGCTTGATACTTCACTGTCAAGTTCTCGCTCTAATCATATTCAACAGCCATTGCTGTATACAGAGAATGCTCAAACGAGGGAGCTCTTTAGTCTTGTGCAGACATGTGGTGTTGAATCCGCCGTCTGGAAATTCTGCCCAGAGAGAGAACCGTCAACCAAAAATCAACTTGCACCTTTAAACGATAGACAGGATAGGACGAGTAACACTCGCTTGGTAGTGAATGCAATGAACACTCACTCTGGGAAATCCCGTTCTTTGGATAGTTGTACTGTTATGTGTATAGTAATCGTCCTGTTTCATTAAGCCGCACTTGTAAGAAATGAGAGAGAAACCAACGAAGTGTCGGCGTTGGTTACCACTAATTGTAGAGTTTTCGCATGTCCAGTTAGCATCAGTTAACATCCAGTTAGCATCCAGTTAACATCAGTTAAAACTACTTTAAAAAGTCAACAACTTTGGGTTCATTTTGCGGAAATCAGCTGAGGAAGGTCGGCCTTCTATTCCGATTCGCAAAATCAGTGAACCTCCCTCACCCTATATTGGTTGTGAACTGTGTATTTGCCAACTGTGAACCTTAAAGTAACTTCTTTGTAAGATTTCCGTACAACATTCGGGAATATTCAGCGGTAAATTCACGCTCCTCGAAAAGCTTGTTACCAGCCAGGCAGATAAATACAATCCATGACACATGATTGTAGAGCGATCGATTGCACAGCGCATCTCTCAAACAGGTCACGTGTGTGACACCCCTCAAGCATTCGTGGTTTTATGCCGCAATCCAAACTCAAAAGCGCTGGCTTTTGGAAGAGACTCAAAAGGCGACAACATGTGCACAAGAAATATTGTTCCAAAGCATCTGACCTGCCTGAAAATGACCACGCTCCATCTTTTGTGTCAAAACAGCGTACTGGCAGATATTTTGCTATATAAAGGTACTATTTTACGTTTGTAGCCGAGGAGGCAATCGGAAATGTAGTAATCTATGCCATCTTGTCCTTTGGACAGACGGAGCTAAATGGTTCAAGTTATGTAAGCAATGCTTATAATAGATTGATTAGGCTAGGCAAGGTATTCGAATATGAACGTCTCATGGAATAACAGTTATAATGAATTGAATACCTGGGCACGGTAATAAGGCCATGACCTCATCACTCAACAACGAATGATGAGTGAAGATGACTGGGTCGTTGCAGTTCACTGAACAATATTGATTTATTGGGTTGATCAACCCATGCTCTGAACGTGAAGCCCGTAGAATTCTGGCAGAGATTGTAGAACCAATCTCATCTTTCGGGATGTCCTCGAAACTTGAAGGGTACATTAAGTAGATTGTCTCTAAACAGTTTTAAAAAAATAAAAACTAATTTGATCTTCATTTTCACGATCTTGATTTGCAGAAAAGTGTTCAACTTTACATATGTACGATTTTGTGCCAAAGGTGAGGTTGCTGGAAATTCGAAGACTATCTGATAAGCCTAAAAGGGCGACACCAGTAGTTTTTACCAATCTCTAGAGTACAATCACATGAAGGTAAATGTTTCGATATCTTGAATACCGTCCCGACTGAAACACTAGGCGGCCGTCGTGCAGTGGGAGTACCGTAAGCGAGCTGTGCAGGTGAATTCCCCTCTGCAACCACCTATCTTCAAATGGCTAGTTCTGTGTTTAAATACAGCCCCAACCAGACATACTATTCACACCACGCAATTCCCAGCCAATCGCATTTGTTTGGCTTGCAGCTCATCTGTGACCGACCTATTAGTATTGTTTGTGCTCCACCGACGTAGCCAAATAATGCCTTTATAAACCTGCAGCGAGTCATCTCAGCAATTTGAGGAGACCTGCTTTTTCCGTGTTATTAAATTCGTGTACTACATCAAATACAGTGTCTGTTCCTTGCTGCATGTCCGTCAATTACGTGCTGCTTCTTCGTCGAGTGGTCACGGCACAATCGTATTATATTTCGATGAAGTTCGTCCACTGTTAGTAAGACAAGCGTAAACACTTTTGAACAAGAGCACCGAGTTTGCCGTCGACTCAGGAGACCCGTAATCCCAACAGAGACCTAGTTTTATGTACGAAAAAGAAGGATACTACAGAAATAGTTGGGTTGTCGATTTGAACTATCTGAGGTAAACTGAAGGTACCTGGTCTGGCAAACTCATCACATATTGGCCCTATGCGGAATCTGAGTAGAAGCTATGCTTAATGCCGATATTTTCAATACTAGGGTCGGGCTTGAGACAACAGCGGGCAGACAGATGTGTCCCCAGACCAACAGGACATTATCTTTCTATATTCAAATAGGCATCAACGGATTCATATAAGGAAATAACTGTGCAGGAAATTCATTAAAAATGTCAACTGACGCTGGAGAAAACTTAGTCATTCCATTTGTAGACATCCAGCCTCAACAGCACCTGGCCCACAAAATAAAGTCAAGAAAAAGACGCTCATACAAAAATCCAGTTTGAAAACGACCGTCTCTTCTCCTAGGACATATACAGGTTAAAGTATCAGAATACAAAATCCAAAATTGCCCAAAACCATAGGACAAAGAAAGTACGAATATCCTAGAGGAAGATCGTTCTGCTTAAGTTTGACCCCAGGAGGATACCAAGTACAAATGCCTATGGTAACAAGGGAATACAAGCTGCCAAGATTGGGAACAAAATTTTAAAAAAGTGCTACCATGGACAGGGGTAGGGGACGTTGGGAAATGGATTAAGCAGAACAAAGAGTAACGTCGTGGCAGCTGGAGCAAGATGAGGCCAAGTGAAGAAGCCTAACATCCTGAGATAGTGGGAGTTAGATTATCGCCTAGTAATTAATACAGGTGTAAAAAACGGTCGTTGCTCACTACCAACCGTTGATCAGACAGAGGTAATTGAAAAATGCTATGATATTCAAACAAAAGTGTTACTTCACATTACAATAATACATACTAACTAGGGGTCGGGGTGGCGGGAAGTGTTTGTGCTAGCCACAAAAAGTCGGCAAAATTCATCGAAAAAAGTATTCGATCCGAAAAAGAAGGATCAGAGATAACAAACAAGTCGTGAGGACGGAAGGGAGAAACCAATTCACAAGTCAAAATGCCATTTGCATTGCAAATTGAGTTCGAACCAAAGAGGACAGAATATTCGTCAAGGAGTTATGCTGTCCAAGAGGGTGCTGGCTGCGGGAAGGACCGGTTCACGTGCACTAGTCACGACGGGACGCGACCCGCCACGATCGGAAACAACTGCAAAGGGGATAAGAGGACCTTGTGAGCCTGTCCGGTATAAAAGTTGATATTTCTGTTAAAACGAGTGGCTAAACTGTGTCCGGTTAACCTTGTAAAGTGTGATAGGTCAAAATCCCCATTTTAAAAAATCGGGGAAAGTCTATTGATCTTGCGTGGTAGTTGTTAGTCGTTCCGCTGACACTACTCACAAAGCAACAAGTAGTTGCACCATTTTGGTGAAATGAGGGGAGCAGTTGTTGCTCGGTCGTAGATCAGATCACTCGAATGACTGTCGCCCGCTGTGCAAAAGCTCGGCTGTGGATTGCATGCAATAAAGCCTGATGGGGTAACCTCGTTTTCTGGGATCAGTTGACGTAAACAAGATTGGATCACACCGTTATATCTATTGGAGACGGACTTCAATCGTTTATCATCAGGCGCAGGGTATTGCTCGTTCCCCCCACCACTTGAAACTTTTCATGGGGATCACTTCTAATCTCTGTGATCAACCTCATCAAACCTCGATACGTTGGTGAGGTTTGAAAGCTCTGTTATGGTTTTGGTTCTGGTAGGTCATTATGCCTTCAAGGCACTGCTTGGTTTATATATGTACACACCGATTGCGCACCCAGGTTGGAGGGCGACACAGACCACCCAATATCACATAGGGTGAAGATGCAGTCAGTAGAAGTGACAGGCACGAAACAACTACCTATTGTTCCTCTGGCCAACAGCAAAAAGGAACCCTGTGTTCTCCAAGGTTGGTAAACAAGCCTTACTCATAGTTCCACGGAATCTTGGTATAAAATTCTTTGCTAACCGTATATTTCCTCCCTGGACAGACGTCTTTCCCACTCTCTCTGCGGACTGAAAATAAAAAGACAAGTTCTGTTCTTTGGAACCCATAAAGTTTCATCTAGATGCTGTGGGCCAGTCAGAGACATCCTGGTTGATTCGGGCACCTGCAAGAATTTTAGATGCAGGTGACAGGTTCTGTAAAAGCATTTGATTTGACGTTACGTTACCTATTCGCTACACGGTACTCCTTCCAAAACCATTTAAGCATCGTGCAAATGGAGCTGCTGATCAGTCGTCCGTCAAACTCTAGGAGCAGCATTGTTCTATTCTATTCTGTCCGCGTGTTGGTAGACTACTAGTCTCTCGCAACCCAAACTGGTTAAAACTTCGTTCCAAAAATCTCTTTCCACATTACAGTCACAATTTTCATTTGAAATTCTTTATACTTGATAGCTGAAAATTGTCCTTTCCCTGACTTGACTTGAGCAGATATCTACTCTGGTTTCCCGTAGAGGGGTAGACTGAAGTATATCTCGCACTGACGAAACAACATTCACATCCTTGAATGTTACCCATTCCTCCATGGGGACATAGTGCCAAAGCGTGATGTGACCTTGTCAACCGAACTATGGAAAAAAGATGGATGTTTTCAACGAAAATAGCCCCGAATACCCCTCATGCTTGCCTGAATATCCAGAGACAGCATTGTATGAAACGCATGTTCCGGAGCAGACCGGAGCCACAGGTCTGGGTACCGGCTGCAAGTAATGCGGCGATGGAATGGTTGGATTCGACTGACAATGTAGCGACGACTCGTGGTACATCCCGCTGGCGGCTGTAACAATCAAGGGTGCGACCGTTAAGGGGGTCGCGGAAGTCGAAGAATCAGGCAACTTCGAAAGAGGCCCCGCCACCGGGAGTTCTGAAGACCTGGTCGGGACAGTGAACCTGCGACTGAATGATGTTGGATGATCGGAAGTGGCTGTACTACCACTGAATGAAAATCTCCTACCGGACACATCTGGATGAGTTGTGAACGGATTGCTGGAAACATCGAAATGTGATGCGCGGGTTGTAGACATCAGTGGTCGGCGTGCAGCTATGGCGGAGGATAACCGGGCACTTAATTCTTGCTAAAAAGAGAGCGGATAGACAAGTGAATATGACTGATTCCGACTGTCATAGACATTGACAAAACGCGTACGTTTACATCATTCCTTTGAAAGTCAACGGTCGTTCGCTCTTAATAAAAATGTTCAAACTATATACTCTGAGACAAAGCTGCGTGTTATCTGACGCTGCCCAAACATCATGGGAAGGTTTCTCGATCCAGGTGAATCGCAACATTCATGAGTCCCTACAATCCACACCAGGGGACATATGTGCTCAACTAACGGTCTGAGGAAAACAACATATACAATGCATAGTTAATTCTAGTGGGCCATTATGGCAGCTCAAAATGAGATGAGTCGAATCAGTGAGCAGCTGTTATATCAGACCGTTGCAGCCTGGAACGTCAAATAACGTGCTTTTTTCTGTTGCATCTAAAACGGTACGATTTCATCATTAATTTGCCGTTCATCCAGAAGCTCAAGACAAAACACTAATGCCTGAAATCCGAGTACTGAACCGGACGTTGAAAGTTCATCACAGGCTAACTAAACATGTGATCGGTGGGTAGTCGGGAGGGATAGAATCCGGCAGTTTTGATCGTGTCTGTTCACAGCGGAGTAAGAACAGATAGAACATAGATAAATTACAATTACAAACCGAGGTTCGACGCTTCTGGCAGACCTTAGACAGTTGGTGGCAATTGCTAATTTTGGGTGATTCATGATGATTCATCTCATGATCAATTGGGTATGTTTTCTTTAATGAACTACTTGTCCACGGGCGACAACTGTGATGTATATCCCAAAGTTCAGTGTCCGCTGTGAGGATTCCCACAGGAATCAAGTGGGATGTTGAATTTTTGGGTGGAGGGGAAACTCGGCTAGAACTCACGACAATTAGGTCTCCTAAGTGAACTATCAACGAACACCTATCAACTAGCTAATTCACTCATAATGATGCTGACTAAGTAAGCTTTAGTCGAACACGGTACACAACAGTGAAGACGTAAGAAAGACAACATCCTACCGGCGACCAATGCTTCTCGGATTAATGTGGGAGAATGAAAATCGTTCAGCTGTAACACCCTTTCGGTACCTATCTGCTACCCGAAGGAAGCACCAGGGCTGAGATATTGCCAAGCTGCCCAAGCCTAGAGAGCAGCAGTCACGATGCAGAGGCTAGGTTCCAACCAAGGACCCTCCAGTCATTAAGTTCGCTCCTTAATCACAGAGCTATCCGAAGCTCAGTGAGAACCTAAAAACGGCAATATATTACCCTTGACCAATGATTCTCAGATTAATGTGGGAGAATGAAAGCTCTGTTAGCTAGTCCCACGCTGAACTAATATCCGACAGTGAGTTTGAGGGATGGGGCTAACCATCGATCTAATGACCAACTTATGGGTGTTTATAGACTCACCAAATCGTTGGGATCAACCTTCGTTTGAAGTGAGTTAGAAATAGCCGGGGCGAACAAGCCTGGCTGTGAGGCCGCATCTGTCGAACGAGGTTGGACCAAAGGCCAACGACGTGGGGAATATGCCTTCTGATGGTGCCGACTTTGAGATGAAGAGCTATGGGATTTCTTAGGGTGCTTGGTGTGACTCGGATGAGGATTCTCTGGAGGAATGCGAGATGGTGGTAGCGGTTGAGACGTGTAGGAATGCATTGGTTTGTCAAGTATTGGTTTGGGCTGATAGTCTAGTTGACCATTGGAGGCAGCTGGAGATGGATGACTCAACTTATCGGCCGGATAGGCAATGAGTACAGGTGAGTCAGGAAAAAAACCAGCTTGTGGACGGAGAGGATGTGGAGACAACACTTGTTCAGTTGCGTTGTTGTGCGAGTGATTGGTGATGATAAACGCCGGTCTGACTGGTGGTTGTCCAGTGACTATCAGTGGTGTTGGTTGGGAACTGGAAGGACGCGAGACAAATGTGACGGACCCAGCTGATTCCAACGAGGTCTGGCTAGACGGAGTGTGAGGGTGTTTTGGACAAGCTGGAAAAAAACAGCATACTGCACGAGTTAAGGGAGCCTCGCAATTGAGTACGAATTCTATAGAAGGAGAGCAGTTATTAGCTCAAACCACAAACAAGTGATCAACAGTAACCAACCAGGGAGGAACTTTTGGTCTGCATTTGAATTAAACATAGGCTCTAGCATCTAGGTTTGGATCAGTATGGCACACAGATATATACGGGAAACGTCTAACACGCAGCCGTTCTTACCACACATAAAGAAACACTTCGACTTTGTGGAGTTGTCCGGGCATTTGCAGAATAAGATGGTCTAAATGGGAGACTCAGCAATCTCTCGTCTTTAGAATTCTGTAGCCGAATGTGCTGCACAAAGGCCGCCACAACTGCAACGATATCCAAGGCATCGAAGTGCTTTTCTTGATACAAACACCATTCAAAAGGTGGAGTTTTCACTAACATTATAGGTATTGCGATATCAAGAGAGTGCTACGAATCGTTAATTGAAGCGCAGTCACACAGACAAGGATTTGTACTACCCTTGTACAAAACAAGGGTAGTCATATAGGGAGGGAAAGTGAAATATTTCCTCTTGGGAACAATAGGTGATAAGAATCGTCTCCTACTCATTCTGAAACCGATTGAAGAAAATCCAGTTGTCGATAGATGTTTTTCACTCCGCTTTTGTATGAAGATGATGGCACACGTTTTACTAGGACCGTAATAAATGCTCTCGGAATTCCATGACTGCAGGTCTTTAAGTAAGACATAGGTTATTGTACCGTAATAACGAACCCTTACAATGCTCACCAGTTCCGGCCACTTGAGCCATTTGGAACTTGTAACGTTTGTTTTACCTATCCAAACTCGCATACGAATCCGAGTGACGAAGTGCATAAAATCGCGAAGTACCTCGGGTTAGAGTCCTCAAACCGACTGCCCTCATATCGGTTGCCTACCACTGTCTAGCTAAGGAAACGACTTGGTGTTTCAGAAGTAGCGGACCAAACCCCAGTATAAAAGAAGAACCATAAGAGCAAGCCCGACGAGTAAAACCACGAACTAGGTGAATGTTTTAAATCCGATGTCTCTGCGATCAAAGTAACCGTTGTCAAACGCACACCCTCACTTTCACCAGCATTTTCACCAACAAGTGTTGTGAAACAGGTAACTTACAAGCCACCATAAGTCATCTCATCTGATCTGCCAGTTCCGTTTGTTTAATCCCTATTGCGATTGCGTAACACGTTTAGGAGCAAAAAGCATGCAAGTAGTTCACAGATCAAGTTAAAGCAACCTAAAAAGAATTTTCTGGTAACGTATGAACGTATAATGGTAACACTAGCGAACTCAACTGCTTGATTTCACAACTAATCGTGAATGTTATCCGCTGAGAGAAGACATTGCCCTGTTTCCACCAGCATACGCAAAAATACCCCGCACGGTTTATAGGGTTTCCTAGAGCGTAGGGTGACCAGGAATCAAAAACTTGAATGCCATAAGGTTGTTTTAGTGGTGCACTTGGCAAAAACGTACCTTTAGGAACAACGAGAGGGTTGACAAAAGGTTGTCCTGATTGCACAGAAGTTGGTATGACCGTGCAGTCCGACGCACCAACACAGGCAGTGGATGGAGATCGAGTCGGTTGTTGTACAGTGGCAGCTTTCTCCCCCGTTGGCGATGCTGTACTGGTACTCGTCGTCATTGTGGCCTCCATTGTGGCCAGAGAGGCCGACAGCCGCGCGTTGACTGAGCGCAAATGCTCCTGTCTAGTTTGTAGTCGTACCAGCTTTGCTTCCAACAAATCGTTTTCCACTTTCAGTTGATGCAAACAGTCCAAGAGGGATACAACTGAGGAGATGTGGGAAAAATGCCCCAGTGAACACGATTAAAATGGGATATATTTGTAGCATCTATTCGATATTTAACTATTGTCGAGAGTCGCGTGGAAGAAGACGGCGGCTATGCCACCAGCGCTTGCCAGGATGAGACGGGATCTTCAAGTTCCCACCCCCAAGTTTCAGCTATGGTCACCATCGATATAAGAACCATAGTTAGAAGAGGCTAAATAGGTCTGTCTGCAGAAGGCCTCAATACAAGGGCAATTGCCATACTTTAATTCATCTGAGTTGCTCCAACAATGGTACAGCCTACCTTATTCCTCAACTACGTGTTAAATATAACGGCATCCCTGCACACTTACCACGTGATTACATAGTCCTCTCCAGACAAACAACCAAAAGAATATGACCTATCCAGAGAGATACTTGTGTTCGAGATGTGCTGTGCCAAACAGTACCTCCAACTTCCCACATTTCTCAGTGGTGCACACGTAAAATACAAGTCGAAAGCAATCCGGATCGCGGAAAGATCTGTTTGCATCAGTCGAATGAAATGTGCCTTAACATCTAGCATTGTACTTGTAGAGATGTGCATTCGTCTCACCTAGTTGCTGGTAGAAGTGAGGTGAAACCTCAATCGATGTACGGAAATTATCAACTTGGCTGCCATAGATATGCTTGCCGTGAAGGCAACAGCTGCTGGCGGGACGATCTTACATTACAGCGTGCTCTGGTTTCCGATGGGGAAGAACTCATAACGAAACTCGGTGCACAATGACTAGACAAGACAAGGGGCTTTCATTATTTATCATTTCTGGCCTCCGGTGATCAGTGAATTTCAACGGATGGAATTTTGGAAATTAGAGAAGTGATCCTTGGAACGAGGTGAATATCGGCGCATAGTGTCACATATCATGCATAAGATTTCTCTAGAGCCACGTTCCTACGGGGATACGATGATGTACCTGGTAGTTTGCTCCGTTTCGTTATTTCGCTGAAGGCGTTATACGACGGCATTATACTTCTAAATTATGACTTCAAGCATATCAAAGCTCGACCATATCAGTGATGTGTGTGTGTGTGAGTTGTCCGGTGTGACAGAGCCGCAGAGAGACACCAAGCAAGTCGCCAACTAAATGAAACTCTTCTGAAACAGACCACCCTCGAGGAGTAGCCACTGCACAAGAAAGTCTAAAAGAGGCACTTGCACCAGGATTCCACAGGGTTTCATGGGTCTGGAGGCCAAACCCCGTCGCCCTAGAAATTTTACGAATTTGTCCTACGACTTAACTCCAAAATGGGGAAATGCAGTGGAAAACCAAACATCCAATGGGCAAGATGATAGCCTGATTGGTTTGGACTTCTTGGCTGAGGATTTCGTGCATCCCTACGGTGTAAGGATGTTTCTTTGGTTGGAACATTTACTGCGGGTCGAGATCAACGTTGTCCATTGTGTCACTACCTTTACCGTGTCCTGATATTAAGTTCATCCAGAAATTCTGACAATGTTAGACTATATAAATGCTTACCGTCAGTCCCAGAAGCCTGTTGCATGAGCAACGCCCCAGCCTGATCCCATTGCCACTCGAGGAGATCCTGCATTGTTGTGAGGGGTGATTGAGTGAAAGACTTTACCGCATCCGAGGCTTGCTCACCGGAGATATGATCGGAAGGATGCGAGTCGTTGTAGGGCAAACGGATTCCACGCAGTGGTAGCGGCCTTTGTGGCCAGATAAATGGTAGCTGGTTGACCTGTTCAACTCCAGAGCATGGAGGTGGAGTTGTATAGGAACTTGCAAGGGGTGCCGTATTCGGTTTTCTGTTTGCTACACCAAACAAAATCGATAGAAGATAAGGAAATAAGCACAATAAGAAGCGAACGAAATAGTTAGCAAACGACGGTACGTGATAACTTGCGGACTGGAGATTAAAAATCTAGTTGATTGATCGTGGGGACGCTCATATAAACTGGGGCATACAGTCACCGAAACTTTCTCGGGAAATTAAGCCACAAGTTCCTTTATTAACAGCACTCTCTATGTTGCGTGGGCGTAGGTGCCTCCCTCTCAAATAAGATCATATGTGCCATTATTCGAGGTGACTTCTCGGCTTAGCTCATGTTAAGAGATTTGTCAAGAAATATGAGCACTTTGGAACAGTCAGATGCTACTCCAGACTACTCACGATCCGCACGGATCGTACGTAACAAGCCTACTTGACTTGAATTTGAAGATATTAGTTATGAGGCAGGAAGTGCTTAGTCCCGAAAACCAATCAACCAGATGTTTTATCCAGATCAGGATTCACTGGGTGGATATGGCAGAACAGATCGGTTTGCCGCAGCTCCACGTGGCAGCTTAGCAAACCTGTGAGCATGGTTAAAAGAAACTAAAGTAAATTCTCAGCTTAACCCGTGTGATAAAACCACTGCCTGTCTTTACAATCCCTCGAATATCGGTCTTCCACCCTCCCCCCTTTGATGGATGAAAGCGGAGCATCTGAGAGAATGAGCTCACCTATCGTCCCATTGCATTATTCCGACATTACAAACTCAACGGCGTCGTACGAACCTAGTTTCGCAGGTGTTCTGTCGTTCTGTTGTGTAGCTCCACATATACCTCCGGCACACTTCTATCCAGTCGTCCCAACACAGATAAGTGAGAACCGACCGTTTTAAATTAGTAATCATGGACCGTAGTTGCACCTCACAACGTAAAACTGTCACCTTTTCGTGGTGATAGGGCTTTTGTACTGCGATGATTCTGCGGGCTACACTGGGTGGAACTCAGTTCCCAAAAATTCAACCATACCACGAAGGCCAAGGATGAGCAGCCCGACTAAGAACAGCGAGTTCCAGTGCTGCGAGTAATCGTATTACGGAGCGGTCTGGAGATAAATCGTATTGTCCTCTGCGATAGGAGTGTGGAAGCAGTAAGGCGTTTCCCCCAAAGAGACCAGCATGCCCATTTTTATGAAAGCAGCGATGCTGCCTTTTCCCAGGAATGACGAGTTGGAAAAGGTCAGCCCTTAAAACCGCACACTCCGATCGTCCAACGGTTGACCCTGACCGCCGGCGCCTGCTGTGCGCAGCTGCATTATGAATGGGGTTAATACATTAATCCCTGCGTTCTCGGGTCAGATCGGTCCCTTACAATCCGACTATTGAGTCATTGGCTCCGGCAAAGGTTCCCAACAATCTCTGTCTCGCGGTTGAGTCGGAGGCTAGGTACAGGGTCCCCGAACAAAACCCGACATCCTCCCACTGCCTCGCGGGTCAGACTTTTGAATCAAGGGCTCAAGGTGGGATACCTCACCTTAAACCTATTCTCCGGCTTAGGAAACCGTGGAGTATCATTTGCCCTTGCAGCTCCTCGCTCACCGGCCGTCTCCCACACTCGATCTTCACCCATCGAAAGATGCAGTACGGTTAACCCATCTACCAGTCCCCTAGCCATTATTCCGTGTTTAAATGGTCATCCAGAAAAATGGACCAAAATAATCACTTATTAACCTCAAAAAATCTGATCCATGTTGCAGCCTTTAATGTCCGTACTCTATGTCAAATTGGGCAACAAGCATGCATTGCTGATACCTTGCGTTCCCTATCTGTCGATGTATGTTGTGCCTCCGAAACACGCATACAAGATCCCACTTCGGTCGTGCATCTCAAGCCGCTTAGGACGAGCACGGATGTTCCACATTTCAAAATTCAGGTATCCGGTGATCCTGACGCAATGGATCGTAGGTTGGAAGCGCCTTACTGAACTGGATCCCAGTAAACAGTCGTCTTTGCGCTGCGCCGTTGTCTGGCTCAATTAGGATTAACGCAGGTCGATGCAGTAAACGATGTTTATTTGTCGTAGCGGCATACGCTCCAACAGACTGCAGTTCTAAGACTGAGAAGGACGAGTTTTATCAAGATCTGTCACGACTACTTCGGTCGGCAAGAAGGACGGATATGGACTCAGCTGGACCATGTGACTGTCCCTTACCGATTGAGAGCCTCAATTAAAGATTGTCGTTCCTTCTGTGGTACAAAACTTGACTCCGATCATGCCATTGTGCGAGCCCGGTTACTATTTGGCTTTCCATCAGCATTACGTGTACCAAAGCAGAGCAGTTCCATTCATCAACTTCGACAAGTTTCAGTAGTGTATCGAGCTGAGCTGGCTAGAAAGCTACTGAAAAAGCAGTCAATCGCATGACAAGATTGGAAGTTGAATGGAGTCGGGTTAAAGAACAAATGCACTCAACTTTCAGAACTGTTTGTACAGCCACCTCACTCGAGTGAATGAACACCAGATACCGTCTATATCAGCACCTCTTACTGTTGCAAGAAAGGCCATACCAGCATCTAGTGACCACTTCGAGATCAGCAGATCTTATTGCTGCCAGAAAGTCCATACCAGCAACTAGCGACTATGATGGCGCACGCAGAACCTCAAAACACCGGATACTTAGGACCTTGAGGAATGACATAGAATGCTGGTGGATTTCGAAGGTTCAGGAGATGAATGTTTTGTTGCAGGCAACAGCCGCGCTCTATTTCAGCTGATTTGGTCAGCCGGTCAAAAAAGAAGAATGTCAGCGAGACGGAACCGCTATTCGCTCACAAAAGCGTCGTCTTGAGCAATGGGTTGAGCACTTCAAAGAACAATTCAGCTGGCAGAACCCAGCGGGCCAGAGTCGAACATCAACACCAGCCTGCCATCAACAACAGAAATCCAGCGTGACATATCAATCCTCCAAGGCGACAAAACACCTAGCACGGATGGTTTGTAAACCGCACTCTTCAAAGATGACGAGGTCTTGGTGTACAGTCTAAAAACCATATTGTAGAATATTTGGAACGAAAACAGAATGCTAGCCGTATGGATACTCCCGATCGTCATCCCAGTTTTCAAAAAGGGCGCAAGAACGTCATGCGAAAACTATCGTGGCATCAGCCTGGTATCCGTCACACCCAAGGTGCTGTCTGGTATTATTTTGTGCAGGTTGGTCGATCATCAGGATACACGGATTCGTGAGAATGAAGCTGGGTTTTGCCCTTTTCGAGGAGGCATCGATCATATCTTTACCTTGAGACAAATTCTCGAACAGCGCCACTCCTTCAGACGTCCCACGTTGGTCATTTTTCTTGATCTGAATGTTGCCTTTGGCTCTGTCGATCATGAGAAACTTTGACAATGTTTGGCGATCAAACGTGTTCCTTCCAAATTTATATCCTTTATGAAGGATCTGTATGCGAACTGTTGTGGGCGCGTTCTAGTACACGGCAAGTTTTCGCCGGAGCACACCACATCCGGTGGTGTGCGACAAGGCTGCTCTCTCTCACCTTTCCTCTTTAACTTTTTTTACTGATATGCTGTTTGAAATTTCTCTGGCTGCCTCTGAAACCTCGGGAGTGGAAATGCTCCCGGGACGTTCCCTCATAGACGTTCCCTCATAGAGTATGCAGACGATATCGCTCTCCTTAGTTCAGATCCTTCCCAAATACAAACGATTTTAAATAACCTAAATAACTCTGCCGAACGGTGTGGCATGCGCTTCACACCTGCAAAGTGTAAAGCGCTGCTACAAGACTGAATGGCATCAAACCCACACCTCATGCTTGCAGGCGAGCCTATCGACGTGGTAGATAAATTTGTCTACCTGGGCGGTTGTATAACTCCCAGTGGACTGGCTGGAAATGAGATTACTCTTCGAATCGGAAAACCCAGGGCAGCTCTGCAAGGCAGACGTCCCTCTGGCCTGCCTTGCAGAGCTCTTTTCGCCCAGCCCTGCGCTGAGTGGAAGCAACCCAGAGTTGGACAGTGTGTGACCTGGCAACGAAGTATGAAACCACTAGCCAGTAAACTTAGTCGGGTCGACAACTGCCACCTTCCAGGATGAGGACCCCCGGACTCAACTCACCAATGGTTAATGACACTGGCAGAAATGGCCCAATCGCGCAGTCAGTGGCGCGCTGGCACCAAAACTATCGCCTTCAATACGTAGCTTCCGCCTCCAAGGCCTGGCTGTATGTTCAACACCCTTTCACTTTCCGGTGCTCGAAACTGTAGCAGCTGGAACCAATGTGTCCGCATTACACGGTTTGTAGCTGATAAATTGACTGATTGATTGTAGTCACATCTAATTCTCACTGTGTAAGAGCACCAAAGTTGGGCCAGCAAGCACTCCTCCAGATTCCCATTAGACTCCAGTCTCCGGAGAGACACCCCAAACTGCCCTGTACTCAGGTATGATTTTACCCTGAGAAATAACCACGAATCTGTACAACCATTAAAAATACAGGAAAAATTCACGTGTTTGGAATTCCGGGGAACAAGCGGACGCATCTATGGCTGTTAAAATGTCTGAAACCTAGTTAACGTAGATGAACGGTGGCCCCATGTCCAAGCACACGAACACTATGCTAATTGTCGGTAAGTTCTAAGCCTACCTCCACGCTGCAGTAGACATCATCAAGCTGGACGTTTTCCAGATTTTAGGACTGTCCGCCGAGCTTACCAGCTAGATTGCATACATTTCGTCACCAATCGAGGTGACACCGGCAGTGTGGGTGACGATGTTTTCACCGCTAGTATCCAATCTCCAACGAGGCGATGGGGGAGTTACATGTTGAGTGAAGAAGTTTCGGGATCGGGTTTTCAAGTAGGTTCCTCTAAGTAGATTTCAGTACAACCTTTGAATACCATTCTATAGCAAGCGGTGGTGTAACTGAAGTAGACGGTAAAGTCAACAATGCAGTAAACTGGGCTTTCGGAACCAGTGAATGACGATAGGCGTGGCTCAAGTCCCACACAAACTCCCACTATTGCTAAGATCACCTGAATGCACACCAAAAAGCAAAGTGAATGACCATTGGTAGACCTGGTATAACATGATACCAGAAAAGCTCACGAGGATCTAATATGTTCTGGTGAAGAATAAATACCAAGCAGCGACATGTACAAAAACGCATAAATCTAGAACAGATGGACCACACATGATTAACCCACCTTTGCTCGTACCACTATGTCTTCGTTTTTTAGCCCCATCGCATGGCTTCTTTCTAGAATGAAGCGGCAATAGTAAGGAGGATAAATAAAACTATTTTTCCGACATGGCATACTACTCACAAGGTTGCTGAGAACTTCTTGTGAGCACATTACCGTTTTCGAACTATTTTTTTTAGTAAACGCTGAGTAGAATGCCGAAGTGATAAGCTGAACGATACAAAAATGAAAGCAGAGTTTCACAGTTTTTTTTGGTTCGTGAATCTAAGAAATTCTTGGTCAACGGAAAACAGTGCATTAATACTGGAAACGTACAGGCCAATAAAGGAATTGAAACGTACGGTCGAGGTTTTCAGTAGGGGAACAACTAAGAACTCCGTATTGGCATTTTGAATGACCACAAACAAACGAGACAGCTGCAGTTTTAATCTAGGAAAACATGAGGAGAACCTCAATTAGCGATCCAGATGCAACGATCCTGTCAAAAAGCGGAGATTAAAGAAGACGGACTTTTGTCTGTCGCGAGGGTCGCGTTGACTAGTGTTTAGTGGGAAATACCACAGTAAAAACATATAGTTTTCAGCTGAATGCGCAATAGGAAAACCACCTCATGTTCTACTTGTTATCGAAAAGATCGAGACAGTTGGGAAAACATTCCCTGAAGCTATCCTAGCATGCTCGAAACTCACGGTTCCTGCGGAGTTTTGATGACTTCTTTCGAGGGTGGTTGGGCGGAAGTATCTGATGAGGATCCGTCACATTTCGTGAATGTTGGTGGTTCTGTCGATATCACGCCGTTCGCTGCATTTGGAGTGTCGACGACTTCCGGGGCTGCAGTACTAGGCGGGATACCTTCATCTTGAGTTGAAATGGGCGAGTACGGTGTGTCGCCTTTCACTGAGGTTGGAGTCGAGGTACACCGGATTCTGGTGCGAAGGCAGCCTGACACGGAAGAACTGACAACCGAAGCGCAGGAAATGACCGGAGAACTGACAGACTCGTAGTCCGGCTTGGGAAGCGATACGGGTGAGCCGACTAAGGGTAGAGAAGTAAAAGAAAGACGACCTGTTTGAAGCGACCGTGCACAAAAAAAGCGAAAAAACTGGCCGAGATTTACTAAACTTGTATCTTCCGTTCACGAAAGGGTTAAACAGATATTCATACGACGGGACGACCATATGAATGGGAGTTTAAAGAAGAGTAATGTCGGAACAAATAACCTCAACCTTGGCCTTGTCTTCAGCCATTTAACCTGGTAGAGTTCGAGAGGCAGCTCCTAAGAAAATGTGCTATCTTCGGAACGAGGGGCCTGTGGTATGAATTCAGATAAAGTTGTTCGACTGGCAAATTGAGACCTCAACCCTCTTGGATCACATTGCAGTTATACACTGAAGGAATAAGACAGCTATACCATCTGCTCTGATTTGAGCAGTCGACATCGAGTTACACATAACCCACGACAAAATTAAGCGAACACTTTGGCAACTCTTACGAACCGGAAGGACTTCGTTACCCCATTCACTGGACGATACAGAGAAAACGATTCGGCAGATGCTCAGTGGAGGGATGCGCCATGGATGCGATTGCGCCATTCTTGTGTACAGTCAAGCGTGTGCGAGACCTTGGCATAAAACGAAAAGCTGGCTCTAGGCCAAACTGGTGATGCGTTCAGGAAACTATAGAGTCATTAGACCTTGACAAAACTCAGAGGCACAGCACTTTTACCTTCTTACATGGGGTGAGATGGCCCAAGTGGTTAGAGCCCGAATTTACTGACCGGAAGGTCCGTGGTTCGAACCCGATCTCTGTCTCTCGACTTCCTCTGTCTAAGCTTGGGCAACCTGGCAGTATCCCAGGCCTCGTGCTTCCTTCTGGTGGTATGGCAGCTGGGCACCGAAAAGGTGCTACAGCTGAACGATTTTTTTCTTACAAGGCGTCCGTCAGACCACATGTGGAGCACACAGTACAGGCATGAGCTCGAAATCTTAGGCGTTAGGCCTTTCTATCGAACTGACAAGTTTTCTCATGTCTGAGAGTTGGAAGCGGCGAACTCAGCTCAGGTGAGTTCTCCCTGATTCCTCCAGAAGGCAAGGTCTCTTGGACAGACCTGTAGATTTGAGAATAATGAAAGGTATTCTGATGTAGAGGGTAAACACGATCTGGATAGGAAGTTAAGAAAATCTCCACCAGAAGTGAAAGAGACTAGAGATCATATGCTACTACGGTAA
Organism: Clonorchis sinensis; assembly: GCA_003604175.2. NCBI lineage: Eukaryota > Metazoa > Platyhelminthes > Trematoda > Opisthorchiida > Opisthorchiidae > Clonorchis > Clonorchis sinensis. The sequence goes on along the minus strand of CM030371.1, from coordinate 20,696,911 downwards.
AACTGCTAGTCCAACAGAGCACTTAGCCACTGGAATAAGTTTCCTGCTTATACCCCCTCCAGTTCTTGCCGTTGCCACCAAGGTGGCAGGTGGGAACACACGAAGCGCTTACATGGATTGGACAGTACGCCTAGAAATCAAATACAAGTTCATGCGCTGACTGTTCAACAGAGCAGCGAAAGTGTGCACAGAGGACACGTGGCCAGAAGAAACTGACCTTCTGCCTAATACACTTCGTAACAGTGGCTACGCTGACAGCCTATTAGAAGTATACTCAAAGCCAGCCGAATGCAAGGTGCCTAACTAGGATGTGCCAAGGAGGCCAAGGCAAGCACGACTGCCCTGAAAAGGTGTCTTAGTCAGCCAGATACGTACACAAAAGTTTTCTAGGATGTTTAGACGAATATCTAACGCTAATCGTTTCCATCTAACATTTACCAGCTGCCCGATTCTCTGTCAAAAATCAAAAGATTAGCTACCTCGCCAGGCCGTTTCCACCAGTTCCATTGTTCCTGTGGGTCCCGCTACATCGGCCGGACAACCAAAATGCTGTCTAAACGCATATCTGTACCTATGCATTCCGAGAACTCCGGAGGAGTTGTGGGATCTATAAGCAGTTCGGTGACAGAAAAACTTGTACACAAACGACAAAAAGTGGATCCTGCAATGGCATTTACTGTTATTTAAGAGGTTGGTCAGATGTTAGCACCGCAGAAGCCGTGGCTATCGAAATTCGCATGCCCGAATTGCGAGCTCAAAACCATACGTCCCAATTCCTTTGCTTACTGTGGCCTAACTAGTTTCACCCTGCTAGTATCGATCGGAGTGTTGATTCCTCCTGCGCACCAACGGCGATCCCATTTGTTCTGACTACTCGTTAGTAGCGTAACCTACGCCTGTTTACTATAACGCCGTTTTGCTCCCTTGCTGCTAGTTACCTGTGTTTTTGCTCCCGCTTAAGGTCTGCTTACTCTCTCGTAACTAATATCAAGATTTTCTCCTGTCCTTCTTCGTTTGCAATTGGGTATCAACTCTACCCATTTTCGAGTGTCTGTTTCGAAGGAAAAACGGGGCGCCCAGGGATCGAATCCGAAAACCCTCGGATGGGAGACTAGAGCGCTAGCCACCGCACTAAATCGACTTCCTTTGTATTGATGTTACCCGACAGCTTTTAGTGATATTTTGTTTAAAACGGGCCTAAGCGCGCATTCCGATTTGACACGCGGCACACGCTGCTTCGTCACGCTGTCGGCCAAAGACTGTAGACAATTTCCGTTACCTTCCGAACGTACTGACTGTCTTCTGTGCCGTTGTCTCTGTACATGGCCTACTTACAATGCATGACTGTCCGTAACCAAAGCCCTTCTGCCTCACTGCCATCTTTGCTGTCCCTACTGGTTGGGCCATTATTGATTGTACGTCCTGCCTAATTCATGATGTTTATCACCCCATTTGTTCCAAGAACCAGTTCTCAATGCAGCATCTACTGCCTTCATCCGTCTGTTCCTATTACCTACTGGATACGAATTGCGTGTAGTCCGATAGCTCCGGTCATTGCGTAAGATCCTTAGCTGCCCGGATCTTATACAGATGATATCACAGGGCCAATCTATCAATCTTCGTAACCCTGATTCACAACCTGAAGCCAGACAGTCCGATCGTCTAGTTCACTTGTGACCACAGGTTTCTGATTGTCGTAAGACCTGGTTAAACTTCCTGGCCATGCAAACATTTAGACGCTGATTGGCTTCGATTTACGTATGTATATGTAAGGGTTGACAGACAGGCACCGAAAAGAGTTTCTTTGCTCAAGTAAGAAAAATAAAACGCCTAGCGGTAGCACCCTTTCTGTGCACAGCTTCCATGCAATTCGAGAGAAGCATAAGGGCTGAGATAATGCTAATGCCTAGAGAAGGTAAATCGAAACGCCAGGGTCGGGTTCGAACCACAGACCTTCCGGCTATTGGTCTCCCGCCTTAAGAGCTGGGCTATTGCGAGCTCAAATAAGTGCTCTCAATACATCTGTGAGCGAAATGACTCAGTGGTTAGAGCGCGAACTTACTAACCGGAAGGTCCATGGTTCGAACTCGACCTCCGCATCTCGACTTCCCTTGTCTAGGCTTGAGCAACCTGGCAGTATCCCAGCCCTCGTGCTTCCTTCTGGTGGCACGGCACTTAGGCACTGAAAGAGTGCTACAGCTGAGCGATTTTTTTTACACTTCAGATAACAAGGTGAAAATGCCCTGACCGATTATAGAATGCCGCGTGGAAGTAACCACTAGAATACAGCATCCGACTATAAAAAACACTTTTCACTTGGAATCAATGTGGGGTATACTGATGTTGCCACAAACGGAGAGATTTAGAATTAACGTACGAAACCGGTCTATATTTGTCGTGATACCATGGGATTTTGGACTGAGCAAATGAACCAGAATAAATCATTTGTCGTTTGGGCTGCTATCCAATAGTCTCAAAAACGTACAGCTTCTGTAATATGACAAATACGGTGACAGGAAAATGGTCTACAGGCAATATTTGCTGCATGAGATTTGAAACGGACTACATGAATAGACGTAAACCCGGCTTAGTGAGTGAAGACCACTCAACTAAGGGTGAAATAGTTGGTGCAACGTGTAGATTGCCATTGCCACCAAAATGCAAGACTGATCAACATGCATGCGCGCATCTAACTGTCTGGGTGAGAGTGGAGAAAAAACCTGTGTACTGAACACAACAGTGACCTTACTGAGTGACTGTATTAGCCAACATGTAATTTTTAATCAAAACGGTCGGAAAAACGAGTGAGTCAAAATCACACCAACAAATTGTTGCATTTGCATAACTGTGCTCTTTTCAACACTCGAATCGCATCAATTAGTTGTTCGCATACTGCTAAGCGCGGAATGAACATTGAGTGCACACAATAATGGTGAAAAACTCTGTAGATCAGCTGGCGCCTGAACAATCCGTCGTACTACTCAGTCAGTAGTATTAGTCATGGCCAGAAGCACACCAATCACCGTATTCAAGCCAATCGGAATTTCACCATCCATAGGAAAAATTACTCAGTCGGGGACGTCCCTATTTGCATGAAATCAGCTACTGTTCTCCAAACTACATTCGATGCGGCTAAATTAAAAATCACATCCAATCACCGACAACCGACCTGAGCTGCCACAAAAAGACTTTGCTTCTCATGATCACAGATAAGTACGTTCCCGTTCAGCTGGATAAATCGGTCAGACAACGAGGCCAACGGCAGTGGAAAATTGAAAACGTTCAAAAGACCATTCTCGATCAACCGATTGTCTCAACTCAGTGTGTGAAACCGGAATCGGTTTTTCGTAATGTACAGCGGATATGTAGTGTAAGTTCATAGGCATCAGGAGGAGAATTTAGAGCACGGTTTGTTGGGCGGAATTCCGCACCGGTACCGCTTTACCGCTTGCAGTTAGCCGCTGCCACCACCAAGAAGCCTGTCCCGCACAAGATTGGTCAGAAGCTCGGGCCGCCTCCGGTGCGGCATCAGTGCGAGTTCTGATTGGCCGAACGTATGGACCTCTCCCTTCTTTACAGTTAGGCAGAGTATTAAGGACCAATATGTTATTGTTCAAAAAGTATGAACGCCCCGGGGCTTTATGTTCGGAGGTTCAGGTATATCAGAATGTTGGCCTCTAGAGGATGACTACCCGCAAACGTTTCATTTTGGTTGTACAGTAACAGTGATGACAATGATAAAAAGGCTGCAGACTGAGAGCTCGTAGAGAGGGTATGGCTCGCCACAGCGCAGAAGCAGAAAGCTGTCTAAACTTCGGTTTTCTGTGGTTTGCGTTGCGGAGTTCCAGCTGAGGATTTCCTCCTTTCAAGCAAGTTTAACCTACGCTGTAAAACCAAGAATAATCGTATAGCCATCTAACTTTAATTGGCGGTGATCGGTAGCGTGGAATTCACAAAGCTCGGGTAAGGAGGGGAAGGATGGGTAATTCCAACCCGCAACACTTTCACTGACATGCTGAACAATCCACCAGGCCTGCTTACAGTTCCTCTTACAATCATCTAGGAGTCTGGCTCCTAGAGGGACGACTCCCCAGAGAAACAATTGTGTAACATAGTGAGAGTGTTTTCCATTCGGAGTACATCCCTCCACAAGTTACAAAGTTGGGGTATGAGCAGAGCCTTCCTAGGAGAAGTCATCACTACATCATGTGAACTGAATTTGTGCAGATGAAGATTGGGTGACGCTTAATCCTGTCGAGGCTTAAGTTACGCATACCACTGATCAACCAGTTTTAGCTGAATGATGGTGTTAAAGCGCAACCAGCTGGAATCCCCAACGAGTTAAGTAAAATGTACACACCTTCCAGTATGAAATAAAACGTTTTTTAGCTTTCCAGCATGACCCAATTGTGTGCTTCAGGTCCAAATCCATTAGCATAAAAACTAGGGACAAGAGTTACTATGAGCAACGGAATAAAAAATGATGTAGGACTGACCTGTTTGCTTTTCCGTATCTCGGGTTTCACTTAGTACGTTGTCTTGAGGATCGGTTTCAAGTAAGTCCAATACAGATGAGCCCAGTACCGTACTGGACTGATCTGTTGAATCGCTCGTTGGATGAGACAAAGCTGGCTTATGTCGCCGCAAGCACACTCTCTTAGGAGCAGAGGTCTCATCGCTGTCTGGTTCCGGGAGAATTGCTCCAGTCAATAGAGGCTCTGATGAATTCGTTTCACTCTTTGTGGGGATTGACGAACTTCCCTGAACTTCTGCCTCCACAGAGGTCGCGTTTGCGGAGAGTGTGCAAAACGCCGTGTTGCTTGTTTCCGAACTACTCTCAGGACTACTCACAGCCGTAGGGGTGGAATGTCGGATAGAATGTTTGGAAAACGAACTATGACATTTTGAATCCTGAGGAGTACATGAAGGGGTGGATGCTGGATTTCGTGTTGGCTCCGTGCTGAAAAGAGACCGAAGGTGATAGGAACATAATTCATATCCATATGAAGGAAAAGTGGTTTTTAAAAAGGACATACTAAACACAGAAAGAACATAATCCAGAAAGCGTATACCGGTAGACAGGCGTGCCTCCGCATCGTTAAGACATGGGTGACGATGTTCGACAAAACCGGCAAGTCTGAAATATGTATATGAGTCCTCGCGTTCCGACGGAAAACCCTTTGATATATGCTTAAATATGCTATTAGTTCCATAGTTAAATGAAAAGTATAACGACTTCTAACTGAAGGTACCAGCTCTAAGAGAAGGCAAACACTAATTCGCCGGTTGGTTTCACTGCATGGGAGTTTACCTGTGGCAAATCCTTTTACATGGTCTTCACAGAGGAAAAGGAAACATGGGTACAGTTAGTCATCACAGTGGAGAACACTACTCAGCTCGGGAGACCTAATGCTCCTACGGGTATATTCACGGTCCGGCATCCACCTGGCCTTATCCAAACATAAGTTTGATGGTACGGGGATGTGGAATTTACCGTGGAACAACTGGATCGAAGAAACCCGAAGCGCACAAACGTCGAAATGGAGAATACAAACTAACCTTTGGGCCATTTTGTCTGCTTGTGATGCGGATGCTTCAGGAGTAGGCGCGACCGAAGAGAACTTCTTGAAAAGAGGAAATACGGGGAAAGTGTGCATGTCGGTTTGTGGCTCAAAAAGCGCGAAAGCATAAAAACCCAGCCATGATATGGATTTCATCGATTGATTTATTCCTGACCCGGGCGAGTGGTTTGTAAACGAATGCTTCCGATTTTTCCTCAAACTTCAAGGAGGAGCAAAAAGTATCAAGGTTTGGGTGCTTTTTTACAAAAGTTGTTACCAGTCGTTTTTCAAAAGTGACTACATTCTACCCATAGTACTGTAGTTGTAAATAGGTCGCCTCAACTGTGAAGACTCAACAGCCGGTTTCATGGCGCGAACGTGCTTGAACGATGAAGAGCGCCAGCATAAATCAATCACGGTGTTGGTCAACCACCCGTACATAAATGATAGTGTCCAAACACCCATCACATGCTCGTATGTTCGAATCTTCCTGGAAGTTGTTCACTACTCAGTACGGATGAAACAGCTGCGCGGTTTTTCGGTTGTTTTTATCACAGGCTGACTTAAATAGCAGAACAAAGATCATAGTTAAAATAGGAAAACTTATAAATAGCTGGACTTGAATGGGCCTTCTGCACCGGAATTCATCAGGTCCCAATTAACAGGTGATAATACTGTGTTGTTTACAACAGACTGACCGCAGGCTGAAAACTTACAATTTTGAGCATTCTACTTGTGAATATGAAGCTGACAACCGAATCCAATCACTACAAGTTCCAATCAGGATAAACTTCGTTTGGACCATGCCACAGGTTGCTCACCGAAAATCTACTCGGACTAGATAATATGCTAGCTTTAAAGGCTTTTGTCCAGTGTGGTGAAGACAACCTTTTGTTTGCACCCTATACCGCAGGACAAGACAAATCTACGCGACATCATCATCATCAAAGACAGCAACATCAGTGTTGATCCTGATGCTTCACTGCCGTACAACCATAAAGTTCGTCTATCACTGCCAAACGAACCGCACAGAGGCGACTATGAACGAGTATCCAATCAAGCAGAGACGATTCCGCTCGTTCGCTCAGTACAATACCCACCCCAGCATATCCAGCTGCAGCGGCCTCTGCATCACCAGAGGTGCGCAGCCGGAACCTGGAAGAGAGCGAGGGGGCCGTCAGTTCGATCAAGGTCCTGCGTCCTTGTTTCTGACATACAACATACATCAATGCAGAAGGAATCCAGCGTACGAGCAAGAGCCACCTGTTGACCTGCTTGCTTCAGTGAACGAACACTGAAGGTGGCTAAGTAGACAGGCTTTCAGGGTCTGTGATGCAGGGCGGGCAAAACGGTCAGTCCCAGAGCTGGGACCTGCGGAGAAAGTATTAAAATTTGGGCGGGGGAGAATGGAAGACGACAATCACGCGAAAGCGTTCCACGTTCTAACAACCATTCAGATTTCCCGGTTGGGAATTCTTATATTAGCAGCATGGAGAAGCCATATACATCTGTCTCTAAAAGCTGGTCTTCTTTGATATTCCGTTGACTATAACATGGGCTTAATAAAAATGGCACAAAAATGAACTAAAACGGATTTATATAGCTACATACCTGAGAATCATAGCGTACGAAAGGTTAATACCATTGCCAACAGAAAAATGACCAGAAGCAGCCTCATCCAAAAGGTGCCGTGCTTACCAGCAACAAAGTTGTTCCCATTATTTCGTCCAGAGTAGTAGATAAAATGCCTATCTTAGCTGGTCGTCAACTTCATGTGATGATTACCAAGTCATCAGTCCGAATTTTGACTGGGTGTCACCGAGTCCCGAGAAAAAAGTAATCGATAAGCTGTAGCACTCTTTCGGTACCTAACTGCCACACCACCCGAAGAAAGCATGAGGGTTGAGATACAGCCAAGTTGCCCAAGCCTAGATGAGATAAGTCCCGAAAGTTTCGATCACAGGAGCCCCTCCGCTCTTATTAAGACACATTGCGTTCCAAACGGACCTAACCAACTGCCTGTGTAAATTGTGGTTCAGCTGTAACACCCTTTCGGTGCCTAGCTGCCATGCCACACGAGGGCTGGGATACTGCCAGGCTACCCAAGCCTAGACAAGGGAAGTCGAGATGCAGAGGTCGGGTTCGAACCACAGACCTTCCGGTCAAAAAATTCACGCTCTAACCACTGAGCTATCTCGCCCCCAACGGCCTGTGGGCGGTTGGTAGGCGCAAGGTCCCAGAACCAACAGCCTTCGAACCGCCACTCTCACGTGCAACCGCATGACAAGGGTGAAGAGCATTCTGTGGCTGGCTCTCTCAGTTTGTGTGGAAGGCAAGCCGAAACGTTGGTACAGGATTCCAACTTCACTATGTATAAGGCTGAGAATGCCAACCTGAACAAATGTTATGTCCATTTTATTCAGTAGGACTCCATTCATAAAACAACGATCAACTCGCTTGTCCCATACTCACCTCCTTATGTCGAGTAGAACAGAATCCATGTAGAAGGAAAAGTGCATCGTATGTGACTACTCCACCGGAATTATTTCGTGAAGAAGAGGTGTTCTGATTATGTATGCCGTCTGCGGAGGGACCCTGGGGCTGATTTATGAGTACGTTAGCCAACGAACGGTTGGCATTTGCATTAGCCGAAGGCAGATCAGACAGGAGACCTGCTGCGTGGGCGCTATGATCAGGGGGGGGAAGGAACGTGACGTAGCATACAAAAATGGGAATAAACACATTGGCAAAAAGTACATGAACAAATTAGAATTCGATTTTATTCAGCTAACCACGACCAGAGTTCCGATAGATACGGTGTAGTCTTTTCATCGTTTTTGCATTATGGTCACAGTGTTTCATCCTAAATAAGCATAATACTTCAATCCTAATTAACACCATTGCATCTCACACTTGACTCGGATGGAGTTCAACGCCATACACCTTTCGAAATCAAGGATGTGACGTCCCTACGACTGACGAAGAGTTATTTTGTCCCGTACATTGTCTACTCTTCCTCGCTACGTCGCTGCAAATTTACGTGCAGCATTCTGTGGACAATCGTGATTTAAACGCTCAATCGCAAATATTTCATGGGCCAATAATCTACGCACATGGCATTCGTGATGCTGTCATGTTATTCCTGTCGAAATTAGCTTCATTAATTGGGTTCCGGAATGGACCCACGGACTTCGTATTCGGGGATGAAAAAGTAAACGATCTTCCTGATTCGTGCAGACGGAGAGTCGTTAAATGCTGACAAAAAGCAAACTGATTCCTCCAGGTGAGTGGTAGCTCATAGCCTTCTATCGGGTATAGTTGATTTATCTGGCATGAGGGCAAGGCCTCACATGGAACAATGCACTCGCAGAGGCTTCGTCAGAAACGGTTTTCTAACACCTATCAACGATCGTCTCTGTGTAATCCTAAGAGGGCTTAATCGAAAGAGACATTCTGGCACACACAAAAAACGAGCGCGAGTTTGTCGATTTGTCGAAATATATGTAGCTCGGGTGTGTTTACTGTTGGTTGATCAGATGGTAGTTGATCTGTTCGCCGAGCTTGGCGATTGGTTTGCAAACGTTTCGTCCCCGGTCGAGGAGACATCGCAAGTGCGCACTTTGCAAACCAATTCTCAAGCTCGGCGAACAGATCAACTACCATCTGATCAATCAACAGGGCGCGAGTTTTTCAGCAATCCTACCAAAACAACATACCCAGATGGTTCAGATGTAACTTCCTTTTGGGGCGTATGACCAGGAAAAACGCTATCTGACTGATTGAGACTAGACAAGTGCTATGGGAGAGTTGAAGGCAAAAACTGTCCCAGTTCTCGTGCGTCCATCAGACCATACCAGAATGGAACCACAGCTATACAATTTATTTTGACACCAGGCTTGAGACCTTTATGGAGTGTCTTTGACTGCAGACAACTACTTCAAAGGCAATATAGCCCAGTGATTTCTAACACCGATAAGAGAATTAAAAACTCCTTCCACGAAAAACGTGCATCTTCGAGGCCGGCAAACATAGAATTTTCCATTACAAGCTAGGTATACATCTAATAGCAACAGGGAATAGTCAGGAGTTGCTGAACTCATCTGCCGGAAGTAAAACTGAACGTTAATATCGTGGAGGAGGAGAAACGGAAGGGAAATCTGGCGCGTATGATATCCACTGACTTGGCAATTGCAGTTGACTGCACAGCACTCCTTCCCTCAGGGAAATCCATCGAAATGGAACATCCCACCGAGAAGACAAATTTGAACTCAGGACTGCCGAAAGTCTCAAATGTTGGCAGAAAAATCCCGAAGAAACATAATTCTTAGAATCAACAAATAGGATCGCTGCTTTCTGAAACGGGTGGTTTATCGCCCATGAATAGACACAACAATGTAATTGTCTCGGTTCACTGACCCATACTTAACTTAAACGTTAAACAGTTTGTGTCGCAGGCACAGTTGATAAGCTTATCAATCATATCCGTAAACTCTTCTCGACCGGACAAGGTTCAGCCGATGACTCAGCCGTAGATATACACACAGTACCATTTGTTGGAACACTTGACGGTTGCAGAATCGGTTGGAGATACTACAGCTGAAGGCTATGACTTTTGACAATATCGAAATAACAGAAACAACTGCTGTTTTGATACTTATATAAGGAAACCTATTCGTAGTAACTAGTTGTGGCTATCGCCAAAGTTTAGCTAGAAAACATTGATGGCATACAGTGTCGACCACTGCAAAGTTTTTCTGTCTCGGGCATGTGTAGTAGGGATATGCTCAAGTCGGAGGAAATTAGAAAGGTGGTCCCACCTCTACGGAAACTGCGGAAAAAAACCCGGATACTCATAAAATATGAGTAACCAAGGGTAACGAGCGTGCGACACGGTTCCCATTGGTCACTCTCCTACTAAGAAACGTCCTCGTTAGGAAACTATCTCGCAGTCCACCATTGTTTTCCTTGAGGGGTAAAAGCTTTTCGAACAAGACGAGGAGTTCAAGAAACAAAAGTGAAAATCTAGAACATCTTCATACTGTACTTTGATTTTGTGGTTCTTATGACGGACAGCTCATCGATTTCCACTCATGTGCAGTACTTTAGCCCTCCATGTTTTGTACACAGCTTGCTCCATAGCCATACTTTGAAGTTGATGATAGGATGCGTCCATTAGCCAAAACTCATATTCTCCGGAACCAGACGGACTATCTTACCATCAACATCCGCTTCCGGGGATGTTATGACCAAGTGTGTACTGCTACCCTAAAATGTATCACATGTGTAATGCTGACCCGAATGGTGTCCCAAGGTTGTTTGGGTCAAACACCAAATTTACTGGGCCTTAGTACGTGCGTGATGACCTAAATGGGGAAGGAACCAATTAATCAACGAAACGGTAGACAATTAACCGAAATGACTACGCCTGTCAAAGATGGACGCAACACACAAATCCTCGCAGCAAGTTGTTTAGAAGTTTTCGGAAAAGTAAATATCACGCGAAAGAAGGATACAATGCATACCAGGTAACGTGGAAGTAGGTTCGGCAGGTTTTCCAAGCGCACTGGATACACACGCCGTGGTTGGCTTGCGAACTCCTCTGATTCCGTTCACAGAATATACAGGACTGAGTAAATTACAAATAGGGGGAAGACAAGGTCGATGAATGAGTTGGCGACGTCGACAGCAGCAGTAAAACCAACTACAAAGTGGTCCTAAAGTGGGTCCAGCAATGAGGAGTGGAAAATAAGACCCACAATACGGAAACTACAGTTCAGTTTAGTTTAGTTTAGCATGTCAGCTACGAACCGTGTGCTATGGGTACAAACTGGGTCTAGCTGCTCATGTTTCGTTCACCGAAAGCCGGAAAAATGACCGAACATAGCTATGTATTAGAGGCGATGGCTTAATATCCTACTGACGTCGAGCAGTTCCACTTCTCTGTACTGGAGTGAGGATCGGGACATCTGCGCAATGAAAGCAATGGAACTCATAGAGAAGCATCACTGGATGCGAGAATGGAACACACATGTTAGTGTTGTAACGCTTGAGCTGCCTCGTCCAAGAGACCCTATTCATGAGGACTGCGCTTGCTAGCAGGAAAGATGGACACTGATTTAGTTTTATCTCGGCCATCTTTCGGTCTCTTCTTTTGTACCGTATGCAGATGTCTGGAGGCCGCATTGTGGAATACAGATGTTCTTTGGCTTCGTTCAGCTACGGATGAAGTTTCAAGGACTAAAATACGATAGATATGCCAAGAACAGCGTGATGATATGGTGTCGCTGTGAAGGATTACGTTTTGACCAATAAATGCGCCAGGTGTAGTATTCGTCTTCGGACTTGTTTGTCGAATTAGATTTGTAAACGAACCCCAGCGCAGTATACAATCGGTTTGAATGGGGTCGACCGCAGAACCAGCAATTTGGTCATCAACAGTAACGAGCATACTAACGACATCCGGGAATGGAAAACGCAAGTGGTCAAGTGAGTGTCACCAAACTAAGTCATAATGGTCACTTTACTTTGGCCGCCGAACAGAATACCATTAGAATACCTCAACAAACTGTGGAGCCGAGAAAAAACTCTTCTGCATCAGATTGAGCTGAGATGGCAAAAACAGCGGTGTACTCATGAAAAAAAAATCACTCAAAATTATATACCACAATAGAGAGAAAATATTGCGTGGAAACTCCCTCAGACATGTAACCGACTGGGACGGCACAGTCAATCAAGTCTTCCGGCCTTAACAGCTGTTCGCTTCAGGTTGATTTCTCTTTCATCAGTTCACATCTATTGGTTTATCGATTGCCGTAACGCGTCGACTTCTCAACGTCCACTATATCCAAGCTTCACTTCCTGTTTTCCAATACAGTCTGGTCTATTCCGGCATCCTAGTCAGACGAGGTAGTCCAATAAGTCGACCAGACTGCTTAGATGAGACAGGCGGCTCAACAAAAAAGATGGTCGATAGTCATCTGCGTGGCATTGATAAGCAAGTATGAGGCACCTGGTATTGAAAAGGAAACCCCGGTAAGTAGGGTTTGATCGGGTCTAGACACGTTTCGTTTTCATTCAGGAACAACAATCGTACGTAGACGAAGTCGATCCCCGGACTAACCTTTGCACCCGAGCGTGTTACGTCAAAAACCTCTGGAGAAATCAAAATATAACTAAATATCAGAGTCTGACGAATCTAGTGGTTTTCAAGTGTGCTTAAAAAGTAGTTTTACGAGCAATATGGTTATCAGCGGAACTGCATCAAGCTCTTTGATTAATCAAACTCAACTGTAGGGCAGTCGAACTGATTTTATGGAATCTCCAAAAATCAAATCAAACTTTGATGTGACTTCACTTCAAGCAATCGTGTTAATCCAGAAAAAAAACTAAGAGTTCTCTCATCCACTCTAAGTTGTCCTTGGGGGGAAGCCTCTTTGGTTAAACTTCGTAATTTTTATCTGTTTAGAGTAAATTGACCGAGGTTTCACGACATCGTTCAAAATGTTGCTTTGAGCGCGCACTAACAATTCCATTTCGACGCGCGACATGGAAATCTAAACTGGGCACTTGGGAAACGGTTCTGATAGTGATTGAACCAGCGTACGAGTGACCTACTCACAACTCATTCTTCTAAGCACATTTCAGACAAGCGTTATGCTTGTGCTCACTTATCCAACCGAGGCCTGTAGTAAATTAGGCCCATCTTGTTTCTGTTTTGTATCTTGGCAGTTGCGACGCATGCAGTTGCGCTGGCCACTGCGAGCACTTTAGTAGTATAGTTCGATTTAACACTGCGTTTGGATATCCCAGAAAACTGCCCACTTCACACTGATAGGCATTTTCTGTATACGTTCCGACAATGACTCTCTAAGAAGAACTGGCTGGCAGCAAACGTTTTGATAGCTTTTTATCGATGTGAAACAATCTGTCGACAAATATCTGATTCTACCAGCAACTTCCGGGAGCTGTTTTGGCGTTCCGCAAGAATGTTTGTATGAATAGCACTGCGCACTCAAGGAGGTAGTAAAAAGTAAGATTATGTCATTCGGTCCAAGGATGGAGTGATTATGCTTCATAACGGCCATTTTGTATAAAGTTTGAAGAAAACGGCGAGAAAAAGCAGACCACTAGGTGTGGGCATTTGGTCCTGCTAATTGTGGGAAAGATGAGTTTAATAGCACTTACCAAATAAATAGGTAGCTTAGCTGAGTAATCTATGGGACATATCGAGTTGCTTTTGAATGCAGAATAGGTTCGGATAGACTCGGAAAACATCAGAACAAGTGAGTTACGATGAGAAGGCATGATAGATGTTGAAGTCAGGTCAAGCAGAGAACAGGTGGCTTTTGTGTAGACGCAACACACTACTCATAAGGTTGCCCACGACCAATTACGTCCTTCTTGGGGCTCATCAGGTAGGCGAGGTTACCGAGTTTCCGTCAGGATCATATTCAGCTTGAACCCGAATTGCGACATTCAACAGATACACTCATTTGCACACCGATTTGGTTTTTACAGGGCTCACCTGAAACCCAGCTGAATCTCTTGTTTACGATGTTCTTCGCACGTAAACTCGAAATTTCGAGAAGGACGACTTCAAACCCAAACAGGTACATGCTCTCCCATTTCAGAGTTATGATAGTTGGTGCAAATGCCACGACTCCTCGGCTCCACGACTGAAAGCAAGTTTGCGTACACAATGTGATTTACTCCGAGTAGTTTGGTAGTTGTTCTGGTTGGGAACGAGTACTTCTGTCGCACCGCATTCCCTTTGAGTGTCAAATTTAAGCGTTGAATTGCTGTTGTCACCATACCGTCTTCATGAACAGAAAGCTCTATCTGAATCAGTTTTTTGCTGGGTTTAATTCCGTTTTGAACCTATGTCCGTAATGATGTCCGTTTTGTCCCATAATCTATGTAAGTATCTTCAGTTTCTGGGAGATATCTTGTCTCGCAGATTCCTGAATATCCATCTGAATAACAACTATGATCTAAACAAGAAGCATCTTGGTGCCAAACGGGAAATACAGGCTGAAAAATATCTTTGTCTCGAAACTGGATGGAAGCTCGGGTGCCGTGGTTACAGACAGGAAGGCAACAGCCCAAATAACACAGAATAACACCGATAAGTCAACACGACTCATCGGTAAAGCGGAAAGCCAAGGAGCAGGCTACTTCGGTTTGTCCCTTGAAAACAGTTAGAATGCTGATGAGACACAAAGACGCTCCACGCTAGGTGGAAGACTCATAAGTTGGGTGCACCGTTGCAACTAGTCCTAGTCACGTCAAACCCATCATAACATGAACTGGCACGATTTCTGCTGAATACTTTGGAACCAGTAACCGAAGAGATTGATAGGTACATTTCTACAGCCTCATTATACCTCGCTGACGAGTTAGCTCTTGTTGTCAAGAAACAGCGCATACTTTCACTAAATGCACAATCATCCTGTCATTATCATCATCATCACCATCATGGACTGCACAAAATCAGTGTTCAACACTGATGCTTCACTATCGTAACAAAGTCCGTCTATACCAAAGTTTGACTAAACGAGACTATCGATCTTATGTGAACCCTGATTTAGTGGTAAAATTGTCTTCCAATCCAGATGGTTTAATAACGGACTACTACCCCAGTGCACCGAAGTTTTTGAATTCGCCTTGACATCAAGTCGATGGTGTCTCAGCGGGCGGTCTACTGGGCACCGTTCCAGTTATTGGGATAAAATCTTACTTAGCATACCAGTTTACACGTTGGCAGAATTGATAGCTATCTTAGCACTACACTAACGGGCACATATGCATGTTTCGTTCAGAAATTGCCTTTCTCAAAATAGGAGATGACCTTACCACAGGAAACCTTCCCTAGAAAAACATCTCGCCATATGCCATCAAATTAATCTTCCCTAAGTAGATACCATCCTTTTGAAGTCACTGCAATTGTTCGATCTAAACCTCTTCTGTGTTCGATGTGTCTCGTGGGCCGTCTTGGACTTGGTGATGCAGCCGTTTCGTCACTTTTCGTGCGCAAACCCAGCGGACAAAACAGCTGGTTGTACTTCTTTAGTGCTCACGAGATACACACATTCGGCATCAATAAACATGGAGACCCAGGCTTCACAGAGGTGCACAGGACTGATCTGATCGAATGTACCCGAAAGAAGGGTACGTCAATATAGTAGGGGGTGCTAAATTGCGCAACCCTCTTTTAGCCGGCACGAAAATGACAAATATGAGAAGCTGCTGAAAACGACCACTGACCAATGCGACAGACTTGAGTGTATGACCTTCTGAGCTCAAAATCACACGTACAACGATTAGTCTTGCACAGCTGGTGATAACAAGATCCGCACATTTTATGTCGTTTGCACCCAATAAAGGCCGTAAACTTAAAAATTGTTTTGGTGAAGACTACCCATTGGGGCTCGTTAGAAATGGTACAATTTTTCCGTTTGAAGAAACTGAATGGAATTGAAGGAAATAAATACTTTGGGGGTGCATTATATACACGTCACAGTTGGACGAGAGAGATACTGGCAGGGCAACGAAACTCATATAGAATAACAACCAAAAACTTAACCCAAAACAGCAGTGGTGGATATAAGACTGCCGGAGTAGTCCAACTTCTGAAGAACACGTCAACACGCATATTCGCACCTCGAAAACGGAAGGACCGTGTCAGTTGGACCTCTATTGATTGATCAACCTGATGGTGGTGTGACTCGCTCAAGGTTACACGGAAAACTCCCAGTAAGAGGACAACAAATAAAATGGACACGTTTGTGGGGGAGGAAAGAGGGAAACGATGAACTCACCCGGCCAAACCGATCAGCTGGAACATTCTCCAACATTATCAAATCCATCGTGTCGGGATCTTTGAAATATACTTCGGGGATGAAGAAGGCGCATAACATATGTGCCCATCCTGTGTTCGGGAATAACAGCGCGACATACAAAGCTAGAAGTCAAAGCTTACCACATCTCGCACCGCTACTCCGTTTGAAAGCACCCTCTTTGATTGGGCAAAGCTCGCACCTCTGCAGGAAGGAGTTTAGCAACGAAGTGTGTATTATCTGACTTACTATTTTGCTCTGTCTGACCTGAGATTCGCACTTTCGACAAAACCAATTGACAACTCCATCAACCTTCTGCACCCCATAGCATCCCTGGTGGACGAAGAGGGAGCAATTACCACAGGTCAGGAGGCGATTGTTAGCATTGTGGAAGGTTTTGTCACAGACCGAACAACTGTTATCCGACATAGTTTTATGGACCCAATTCAGCCCCAGGCCGCGTGCAACTTAGCTGAGGAGTTCGACAGACGTGCATGGACATGAAACAGGGAAAACCAACCAACATCCGCAAAGACGGGCGTCGCACAACCAGCTGTAAAGGAGTGAAAGATTGAAATGAACCAACGGCTACTGAAAATAAGCCGTTTGAAAGACAACAACGCCGTCAACTACCTCGCCAATGATTTCCTGTGCAGAAAAAAAGGTTTCATCTCTTTCCGGGCTAAACTTACTGGCTCCAGGATCTAATGACAAGCTGATGGACGCCTCTTTGTCTGTCCAAAGTGAGACTTGCAACATCAGAAGGAATAACCAGGACTTCATGAAGAAGAACTCACGGTACTCAAAATATACGTTTACATTTTTTAACAAACCACTGACAGTCCTCATCAGCATGCGTCTCGCAACCAAAAAAATTGGTGATTGCATTTTTTGGAGAAATTAGGGTTAGTAACGAAGTTCTAATGTGTTGTTCGAACAAGGGGAAATTACTCTGCCACTTAAATGTTCCTATCAATTTGCCTGACGAGATTCCTCATGGAGACCAGTGGAAAAAAGGCACAACCACCTGCTTCTGTATTTGAATGCAATAAAAATGTCTCCGTTGTTCTTCCTACACCGTATATATGCCTTCGGTACCACTGACAGGCGGACGTTGGTAGGTTCACCTGGTTCCAAACGATCCAAATAAAGCACTGAGGTTACAGGTCTGTGTGGTCAGGGCTATTCACCACTTTCGATACATACTAGTTATCTAACGGACTATGTACTCCCTCTTGCCCGTATGAATGAGCAACATAGTCTCGACTCTTCATTCAGTATGAACTATGCTAACCAGTCTCTTCTACGACCCACCCGACTTAGAGCACTCACATTGTCGCGATGGTCAGGCTTCAGTTCTGCAATGATCCCGCGGGATACACTGGCTGGAACTCAGTTCCCCAAGGTTAACCATGCCACGAATATCAACGATGAGCAGCCCGACGGAAAAGAGCGAGTCCCCGTACTGCGAGTGGTCGCACTATGAGGTGGTCTGAAGGTACAGTCGTACTGTCCTCTGCGATAGGAGTGTGAAAGTAGCAGGGCCTTTCCTTCGGGCGAGCAGTATCTCCATATTCATGGAAGCAGCAACGCTCCATTTCTTCGAGGAAGGACGGGTTAAAAAGGTTGACCTTAAAAAATGCATCGACCGCCCGACGACCGTCGGCCGATTATTCAATAAGGTCAAAATACCTTTAAGATTGAAGAGTTTGGGGCTAGGCAAAGGGTGCATGCAGTGCGCAGCCACATTAGAAGTAAGACAGCGTGGCCATGCGTACTCGGGCAACGCCAGTCCCCTGCCAAGTGGGTCACACTATTGAGTCACTGACTGCTAGAAAGTTCCTCCACGAAAACCCCAACAACCAGTATCTCGCGTTACAGGCATGAGTCGGAGGCTTTGCGAAGGGTTTCCGAACTGAACCATACATCCTCTCATAAGTGGTCAGACTTTTGAGTTGAAGGCACAAGCTGGGGTATCTCGACCAAAGCCCCTTCTTCTTCTTCACTTGTGTGCAGAACATCTCCAGTCTCGGGATAGTATGAACTTCCAGCACAAACGCTCATATCGGGTTAACTGGATGCTACCAACCGCAAGCCAGACATGAACCCAGTTAGATCATGTGGCTATCGGTTACCGAAAGAGAACCTCAATTAAACATTGCTGTTCCTTCGGGATGCCAAACTTGATCCCGATCATGCCACTGTACGCATCAGGTCATCACTTTGCTTTTCGTTAGCATTACACATACCGAAGCACAGCAACTTCGTTCATCAACTTCAACACGTTTTAATAGTTCAAGAGCGTCAACCTGGTCTGGCTAGAAAGGTGTTGAAAACGCACAGTAAAGCGGATGATAAAGACTGCTTGGAAGTTGAATGGAAGCGACTTAAGGAAGCTATGCTCTCAGCCTTCAGAAATGTTTGTCCAAGCCACCCGACTCAACTAAATGAACAGTGGATATCATCGAGATCACCAGGTCTTATTACTGCCAGAAAAGCCATACTAGCAACCGACCAGTGTGGTGGCCCACAGAGATGCCCAAACTCCTGATAATCAAAAGTGATAGAACGCCGCTAGATTGCGAATGCCAAGGAGATGGAGAAGGATTTCACTTCGGGCAAAAGCCGTGAAATGCTCCGCTCACATACATTGACTGTGCGGACGATATTCCTCTCCTTAGTTCAGATCCTTCGAAAAGGGAAACTATTCTAAGTAACCTAGATGATCTCGCCGGGCGGTTTGGCATACGCGTCACACGTGCAAATTGTAAAGTGCTGCTACAATATTGGGTGGGATCAAACCCACTTGAAAAAAATGTTCAGCTGTAACACCCTTTCGGTGCCTAGCTGCCACGTCACCCGAGGGAAGCACGAGGGCTGAGATACTGCCAGGTTGCCCAAGCCTAAACAGGGGAAATCGAGAGGCAGAGGTCGGGTTCGAACCACGGACATTTCGGTCAGTAAATTCGCGCTCTAACCAATTGAGCCACCTTGCCCACTTGAAGCTTGCAGATAAATTTGTTAACCTAGGCAGTTGTATAAGTTCCGGTGGAATAGCTGGAGATAAGATTACTCCTCGAATCGAGGGGAATAGAGTTCTTTTCGTCCACCCCCGTGCAGATTGGAAGCACTCGAGAGGTGGATAATTTATATACTGACAAGGAAGTATGAAAACACAAAGCAGAATACTAAGTCGGATCGACAACTGGCGTCTCCCTGGATGGGGAACCCGGGAATCAACTTACCAATAGCTGGTGACACAGGCAGAAATGGCCCAAATGCGCAATCAGTGGCGCTCGTGCATCAAGGCTAACGCCTCCCATGTGTAGATACCCAGTTCCCGAATCAACTGAACATGCCATCCCCTCCAACGGTTGACTGTGTTTCCCGCTCCCTCCACTTTCCGGCGATCGAAACCGTAGCAGCTGGAACCAACGTATCCATGGTACATGGTTCACAGCTGACAAATTGACTGATTGATATGATTCGACGGCTTAAAGTGCGGCACACACGGACGTCCCTCGCAATAAGGACCACTTCATTAATGCTATGGGTTTTCAGCAGTTTACACTAAATACAACTTGTGCCCGAGGCTCGAGTCAAAACATTTTCGCTGAAACCACAAATTGAAACGGATAACTGCTCTGAAAGTGGGTTGGTCTATACCACTGACACCCCAATGTACTATTCCACTACACAAAAGAGTGCTGATGATTTCACCCCCTGTTGTTAAGCCCAGTGGAAAGTTCGACCACCAGGAATTCTTGAGATTGCGTACAATATTTTTGAATTGGATTTCCGGATACTGGTGCCGCCTTTCACGTCGGTTTGGACTGGTTCATGCAAGTCTTTTCAGCTAGTTAAAGAAGAAGAATATACATACTGTCCACGACGATTTTCTGAACGGAAGCTTATTCGCACCCAGACTGATGATCGTGAAACTTCGTTCAGATATCAATAAACGAAGTCTATTCTAATGTTCCTCCAGGGAACACGATCCATCATCCGATGAGAGCCAACTCAAAAAGAGGTCCCTTGCCACGAAGTGTTTATTTGAGGGGGGTGACTTACCACATTCCTGTAAGATATAAGACTGCACTGATCTTGATCTCTGGACAGGCCATATAAAGGTAGTCCTCTGCAAGGTAAGGTGACTTAGTAGGCTGAGCACACTTTCAGCCTCGAAACCACGGTTCTCCCTCTAGGAGTATAAAGGTAGTGACGCGCTTCCCCCCGGCGACTAGCATGTTTATATTTATAGAATCAACGATGCTACCTTCCCCGAGGAAGGACGGGTTGGAGGTCGGTCCCGAAAACCGCACACTCGCCCAACGGTTGACCGTGACCGCCGGCACATTATTGAAAACGGTCAAAATGATTTTAAAACCAAAGAGTCCGGTGTTGCACAAAAGACACCTGCTGTGCGCAGCTGCACCAAGAATGAGACATTAATGCCCTACTCCCTGCACCCTCAGGCCAGGCCGGCCCCCTACAGCCAAGTGGGTCAGACTATTGAGTCATTGGCTCCGGGAGGGGTCCCCCAAGAAAACCCTAACAAGCGCTGTCTCCCGGTCCAGACTGTTGAGTCTAGGGCTAGGGGCAGGGCCCCGCCCTTTGATGGATGAAAGCGGAACATCTGACAGAATGAGCTCACCTATCGTCCCATTGCATTATTCCGACATTACAAGCTCAACGGCGTCGTACGAATCTAGTTTCGCAGGTGTTCTGTCGTTCTGTTGTGTAGCTCCACATATACCTCCGGCACACTTCTATCCAGTCGTCCCAACACAGATAAGTGAGAACCGACCGTTTTAAATTAGTAATCATGGACCGTAGTTGCACCCCATAACGTAAAACTGTCACCTTTTCGTGGTGATAGGGCTTTTGTGCTGCGATGATTCTGCGGGCTACACTGGGTGGAACTCAGTTCCCAAAAATTCAACCATACCACGAAGGCCAAGGATGAGCAGCCCGACTAAGAACAGTGAATTCCAGTGCTGCGAGTAATCGTATTACGGGGCGGTCTGGAGATAAATCGTATTGTCCTCTGCGATAGGAGTGTGGAAGCAGTAAGGCGTTTCCCCCAAAGAGACCAGCATGCCCATTTTTATGAAGGCAGCGATGCTGGCTTTTCCCAGGGATGACGAGTTAGAAAAGGTCAGCCCTAAAAACCGCACACTCCGATCGTCCAACGGATGACCCTGACCGCCGGCGCATTATTCAATATGGTCGGAATACTTTTAAAACCAAAGAGCACAGTGCTGCTCGAAAGGCGCCTGCTGTGCGCAGCTGCATTATGAATGGGGTTAATACTTTACTCCCTGCGTCCTCGGGTCAGATCGGCCCCTTACAATCCGACTATTGAGTCATTGGCTCCGGCAAAGGTTCCCAACAATCTCTGTCTCGCGGTTGAGTCGGAGGTTAAGTACATGGTCCCCGAACAAAACCCGACATCCTCCCACTGCCTCGCGGGTCAGACTTTTGAATCAAGGGCTCAAGGTGGGATACCTCACCTTAAACCTATTCTCCGGCTTAGGAAACCGTGGAGTATCATTTGCCCTTGCAGCTCCTCGCTCACCGGCCGTCTCCCACACTCGATCTTCACCCATCGAAAGATGCAGTACGGTTAACCCATCTACCAGTCCCCTAGCCATTATTCCGTGTTTAAATGGTCATCCAGAAAAATGGACCAAAATAATCACTTATTAACCTCAAAAAATCTGATCCATGTTGCAGCCTTTAATGTCCGTACTCTATGTCAAATTGGGCAACAAGCATGCATTGCTGATACCTTGCGTTCCCTATCTGTCGATGTATGTTGTGCCTCCGAAACACGCATACAAGATCCCACTTCGGTCGTGCATCTCAAGCCGCTTAGGACGAGCACGGATGTTCCACATTTCAAAATTCAGGTATCCGGTGATCCTGACGCAATGGATCGTAGGTTGGAAGCGCCTTACTGAACTGGATCCCAGTAAACAGTCGTCTTTGCGCTGCGCCGTTGTCTGGCTCAATTAGGATTAACGCAGGTCGATGCAGTAAACGATGTTTATTTGTCGTAGCGGCATACGCTCCAACAGACTGCAGTTCTAAGACTGAGAAGGACGAGTTTTATCAAGATCTGTCACGACTACTTCGGTCGGATATGGACTCAGCTGGACCATGTGACTGTCCCTTACCGATTGAGAGCCTCAATTAAAGATTGTCGTTCCTTCTGTGGTACAAAACTTGACTCCAATCATGCCATTGTGCGAGCCCGGTTACTATTTGGCTTTCCATCAGAATTACGTGTACCAAAGCAGAGCAGTTCCATTCACCAACTTCGACAAGTTTCAGTAGTTCAAGTGTATCGGGCTGACCTGGCTAGAGAGCTACTGAAAAAGCAGTCAATTGCGTGAAGAAGATTACTTGGAGGTTGAATGGAAGCGACTTAAAGAAGCTATGGTCTCAGCTTTCAGGACTGTTTCGACTAAATGAACACTGGAGATCAGCAGATCAGCAGAACACTTCTAGATCAGCAGATCTTATTGCTGCCAAAAAGGCCATGCCAACAACTAGCAACTGTGATGGCACACGCAGATCCCCATAACACCGGATAATCGGGACCTTGAGGAATGACAGAAAACGCTAGTGGATTTCGAAGGCCCAGGAAATGAATGTTTTGCTGCAGGCAACAGCTGCGCCCTACTTCATCTGCTTTGATCATCGACTGTTCCTGGCCAGTACAAATTACCAACACAAACGCTCACACCGAGTTACTTGGAGACCGCCTACTCGTGGACTCAATCGGACCATATGGCTCTCAGTTACCGACGGAGAGACTCAGTTAAGGATTGTCGTTCCTTCTGGGGTAGGCCACTTGACTCTGATCACGCCATCGTGCGGGCCCGCTTAGCACTTCGCTTTCCGCCAGCACAACGCGTGTCGAAAAGGAGCAGCTCCCTTCATCAACCTCGACAAGTTTCAGTTGTTAGAGAGTATCTAGGTGGTCTGGCTAAAAGGCTACTGGAAACTCACACTCATGTGGACGACGATGATTGCTTGGAGGTTGAATGGAGGCGAGTTGAAGAAGCAATCCCCTAAGCTTTCACAACTTTTTGTTCAATCCATCTGATTCGACTAAATGAATACTGTACATCCTGGAGATCAGCAGATTGTATTGTTGTCGGAAAGGCCGTACCACCAACTAGCGACTATGATGGCGCAGGCAGATCCTTCAAACACCGGATAATTAAGAGCGTGAAGAATGATAGAGAACGCTGGTGGATTTCGAAGGCCCAGTAGATGGAGAAGGCTTTCGTTGCAGGCAACAGTCGAACCTGGTTTCAACTGATTCGATCAACCAGTCAAAAGAAGGCAGGTGTCAGTGAGACAATATGCGAAAAAGATGGAATTGCAATTCACTCCCTCAATCGCCGTTTCGGGTGGTGGGCTAAGCACTTCCAAGATCAGTTCACCTGGTCTCCTTCAACACAACCGCTGGAAGAACCAAGCGAGCCCGAGTGGACACCAACCCACTATCAGCAACCAAAAACCAGCGTAAGATTCCAACCCTGAAGCGCGACAAAGCACCTAGCCCGGATGGTCTGCACCCCGCGCTCTTCAAAGGTGGCGAGGTCTTGGTGAACAGTCTGACAACCATACTGCAGAGTTGGAACGAAAACAGAATACCAGATGAATGAAGCACTTCGACCACCATACCAGTTTTCAAAAAGGGAGCAAGAACGTCATGTGAAAACCATCGTGGTATCATCCTGGTAATCGTCGCATCTCAGGTGCTTCAGAGCACCTGGCATTATTTTGCGCAGGTCGGTGTACTATCGGGAGAGACAAGCTGGGTTTCGCTCTGTTCGAGGATGCATCGACCATTTTTACGTGAGTCCTGGAGCCGACAAGCATATTAGCCAGCACTGAGATCATAAGGGGGTGCTACTTTTTTTAGGTGAACGGGAACCGCTGAACGACGAAAACAACCTCGACTGGGGGACTTCGGGAGAAAGTATCCATGCTGTGTATCAATCCGCGAATCCGTGAGTGGCCGAGCATTATATTGACTAGACGTGTGAACCGGTCCCGGACAAAAATCGGAGACGCGCTATTATTGGTCAGAAGATGGGTCAATCAGAATCGCGGATTCACGGATTCACAGGATCGAGGCTTTCGCCAAAGTTTCCCAGGTCGGCTTTGTTCTTGTCGTTCACCTGAGAGACACAAGTGAGAAAAGTGTGTAGCAATGCTCTTTAAGTACTCAGCGCGGGGCAGTATGCTTGCCAGCGCGAGGACTCGCATAGAAATATGTCTAATAGAGTTTTGAACTGGGTTCTGGAGGGAGCGTGGACAACCGTCTGGGGAAGGCTATTTCACACAGCAACTACCAGAAATGGGGAAAAATTTTGCCTAACGAAGGTTGCGCTCTGAGCTTAAAAATCTTCCCACGATGCCCCGCCGTGTGTTTCCTGGGTCAACGGTGAAAAAAACCTGTTGGCCAAGCCTTGTTCAAACAAGGCGTATGTAAGAATTAATTCCCCTCGGAGGCGACGATACCCCAAGGGAAAGGGGTCAAGTGCCGCGAGACGCTTGACGCCTCAAGGACTTGAGGCCGCCAACCATTTTCGTAGCAGCCCGCTGGACACGCTCAATGAGGCTTAGGTCTTTCGTGCGTCCTGAGTAGACAACCGGGTTGGCATATTCAAAGAGTGGTTTAACAAAGGCCCCATAGAGTATTTGGAAGTCCGTGCGAGTAATACGAGAGAAGGTACGCCGAATCATCCGCAGAACGGCGAATGCCTTCTGGGCCGATTTCTCAAGGCGCAGTGAGAAGGTCATGTTTGGAGAGAGCCAGATACCCAAATACTTTTAGGCATTTATCATCGTAATGTCTTCTGGTCCTTACTCAACATGCATGGCAAAGGAGTTCGCTGAGTCTCTTCCAACTGAGGAAGGTGCCAGTCCAACGACCACCGCTTTGCAGCGCGTACTTCCATTTGGGGGCACTGGCATTGGAACTCCACGATTTCAGTTCACCCGCAAAAAGTAGACATGAACTTGCAAGAACCTCTGGAAGGTCATTGACGTATATCAGAAACAGCAAAGGCCCCAAAACGGAGCCCTGAGGACCTCCAATAGAGACCAGCGCCGCAGAAGAGTAGGTCGAGCCTACTTTCACTCGGAATGATATGAATGTCTTGATCCAGCGTAGGATTTTCCCTTTGGCGATGCGCATGTATTTGAACAGCACATTTCTGTTCTTCCGGGCGAGTTCCAGAATGGTGGCTTGTTTTCGTATGTTACATTGACGTATTTCCGATTTACAGCGGTTCCGCATTTTACGAAATGCCAGCTCATCTTCTGTGTCTCCTGTGGTCAACGTTTTGAAAAATAGATGAAACCTATTTCCCAGAAGATGCCGGATCCTTTTGGGTAGCTTGCGGCTCATCCGACTGCTTGCTGGTTTTTTTCGGGACGAACATCGCGTCAGCCTCGTGAACTTTCTGGACAATAGATCTATGTATGTCTTCCACTGAGGCTAGTCCCAGTTTGACTTGTTCAAGAAAGATGCGCATTCCTGAAAAGTCTGTACGGCAGAAGTTCCTAATCCACGTTTGGGGTTCGGGATTCCTGGTCCAATGTTAGATGAAATCAAAGGTCAACACGCAGTTGTCGCTATGTCCCAGCAGAGCGTTGATTATCACCTGATCAGCGAAATGTCCTTCGTTGGTGACGATGAAATCCAGGAGGGACGGTTGTTGGCCCGCGCGGTATCTGGCGGGTGCAACGACATGTTAAGTCCAGGCGCTCTGTTGAAAGACTTCGGTCAACGCCGCTGCAAAAAGTCTATCTTATCCGACGCACTGAAGCTCCGTCTAGAGAGCGTTTGGAGCGTTGAAGTCACACACCAGCAGGGGCTGAGTGAAGTGGCAGCTGGAGGAGAGTTACTCTAGGGTTCGCATGAGGAATTGGTCATCTTCCGGAGGACTCGAGAGGCAACGGTAGACCACACCGAGTAAAAGATAATGGGACCCGCGCAGCGGGACTTGAATCCACAGTGCATCGCAGAAAGGTCCAAGAGTGGTATCAGAGCGGATAATCGGGATTGGCAGGCCGGACGTGGGTACAAAACAACCTCACCAGCTCTCCTTTGTTTTGAGTCGGTTCGAAAAACTCAGTAGCCGTCTATAGAGATCTCTGCTTCAGAGACCTCTGGTGTGAGCCAGGTCTCTGTGAGTGCGATAATGGACGGCTGTTCAAGACAAACTGACTGTTTAATATCGCAAAGTTTGTTGAAAAGGCGGAGGCAATTTGTGGGCAAGCACTTCTACACTGCCCCTGCTGTCTCCGAAGTTAAGGGGCCAAGTGTTGCGTAACCAGGGCGGGTAGCAGACTTGATAGCTGCACGCCGGGTGTGAATCGAGGGCTCCAAAGGGACTTCGAGTTCAGCACCTCTCGATCCTGGGTGAAAATGCTCACTTGGCCTTCTGGAAGTTCCTGAGTTAACTTCATAAACTCAGCTGCTTGTATGTATTGTCAGATCAACCCAAGCCAAGGACGATGGACTCATATTGGATGCCGTATGTTTCTACTTATCAAAAGCATCCGATCGAGTCCCACAAGTACCGCTACTCTGGAGACTCGAGTCTTACAGGATTCAAAGGGAAGTTCTACGCCGGATTAAATCGTTCCCATCATGCATAAAATTCCAGGTGGAAGTGGGCTCGGCCTACTCTTCTCTGGCGCCAATCTCCATTCAAATTCCTTTAGGCTCCGTTTTGGGACCACCACTGTTTCTGATGTGCGTCAACGGCCTTACAGACGCTCTCACAAGTCCATGACTATTTTTGCAGACGGATTGAAATCCTGGAGTTCAAAAGCAAATGCTCTGTGAAGGAAAGTAGGCCCTGCAAACCAGTGGCCATTGGACCACCGCCTCCCTCTGATTAACGAACAGTGCGTCCAGATGACATTTGGAGAGGACCCGGCGAACGCATTCGTCGTGCATGGTGAGAATGGACCAGAAGACATTACGAGGATAGATGCCAAAGGGTTTGGGATTCTGGCTCTCTTCAAACATGTCCCCACTGCAGGATGAGAAATCGGCCCAACAAGCATTCACCGTTCTGCGGATGATTCGGCGCACCTTCTTCAGTATTACTCGCGTGGACTTCCAAATACTTCATTAGGCCTACGCCAAACCTCCTGTTGAGTATGCCAACCAAGTTGTCTACTCAGGAGTACGAAGAACGTAACCTTATCAATCGCGCCCAGTGAGCTGCTACGAAAATGCTCGTTGGTCCTAAATCCGTGGAAAATGAAAGCGTCCCGTGGTGCTTGACCTCTTCCCCTGGGGTATCATTGCCTCCTGGGAGACCTAATTCTTACTTGTGCCCTGTTTGAACAAGGTTTGGCCAACAGGTTTTTCACCCTCAACTCAGTAAACATACGGCGAGGACATGGTAAGAAGATTTCCGAGCTCAGAGAGCATATTTTCATTATGCAAGGGTTTTTCTCATTACGGGCAGTTGCTGTGTCGAACTAACTTCCTACGACGATTGTCCACGCTCCTTATAGAACGAACTTCAAGGCACTATTAGAATACTTTTATACGAGTCCTTGGGCTGACAAGCCTACTGCCCCACGCCGAGAACTCGAAGAGCAATGTGACGTTCTTTTTTCCCTTGTGTCTTTCAGGTAAACAACAGCCTCTGAACTACAAGAGCGAAACCGATTCGGGAAGCTTGGGCGAAACACCAGATCCTGTGTATCAATCCATGAATCCGTGAGCTAAAACCATTTTGCTTTGTCTCCACTGAAGGCTGTCTCCAGCTACCGTGACTTCCGAAATACCACGGCGCGCTGACCATCAACCTGAAGACTAACGCAGGAGTCGCAGGTGAAAACAGCTGAGGCAATTGAAGCCCACAATGCCAGCGTCAGCGGATTAGCCCGAAGAAAATTTCCAAAGGAGACAGAATGGTTTCCAAGATGCACATGTGTGATTTACTGTGTCTCTGATGCTCAGCATGCCGATGAATGCGACAAAAACCTGCGGACCCCGTAATCACTCAAGCATGCTGATTTCTGCCCAGTTACAGACTTTGAGATGATTCACGAAACATGAAAGAATGGTCCAAACCGGCTTCTTCCAGCTTGATAATGCATGCTAATTTTACTGCCGCCGTTGCAAGCGCGGCGAATCAAGAAAAATTTTGAGAAAAAAGATGCAAACCAAGACACAAGGAAACATTTCGGAATCTTTTGCCCTTATCGCAATTTCATCTATCGAGCAGCACATTTTCATGTGGCCCGGGACTTCGCTGACCCAATCTCTGTTATTCATTAGCCGAGAAATTTGCATCCAGTGCTTCAATTATTCAAACCGATTTAGTATGGACGCTCACTATAAGTAAACCGAAATTAATTTCGCCGAAACTATGGGGTTTTCAAAGGCGTGAATTTTACGGTGCGTTATTCAATTCCGGTTGCGTATTTCAGTGATATAATGCTCGCGAGCTTTTTGTTTAAGTGAGCGAGCTTTCTCTGGGCTAGATTCCGCCGCTGAATCACATGGGAAATCAAGTCTAAGCCCATTTTAACGTCCCTTGGTGTTCTTTAAACGTGAGATAACATCCACAGGTTACCCAGTATAAACTGCATCAAAGTATGTGGTTCAATACCTTGTGTATTCATCATAGTCATCAGACTTGACAAATATGACGAGTTGATCCACCGAACTCCGGCACAGCACAGTTATTTGGGAAGCTCGCCTGGCTTTCGGTACGACAACAGAAGATAGCCTTATGCATCCTGCAGTGTCGATCAGAGCATGCCCCAGTATGAATGATCCCCATTCTCCGATATGCGCAGCTAGTCAGGAGATAATGCAGTTCTTAGATATACGCATGTTGTTTCCAACATTACCGTAAGTGCCCTTTCACACTGGAAACCATGACATCAGCAAGTCGGATTATGTCATAGGGCGCAAAGTCATTGCGAGAAATCAAGGCTTACCAATACCTTTCACCATGCTAAACGTACGTCCCGTTCGCTTACTTCGGCTATTCATCGTGACCGCTAGGTCCGTGTCTACGCGCCACGCTTACCGAGGCCCCTACTATGCGTGGTAGCTCATCCCACGGCTAACGACACCCCTTCCTCCTCAATTACAACTCGTGTACATCTGTAATATCAATGAACACACAACTGAACAAAGCTGTGGATGCTAACTCACCAAGTATTTTATAAATCTTGTTGTCAACAACGCACTTTTGGTGTCAACGCTGAAGCCGAAATGTTACTGCAAGAAAGGGCAATTTAATAGTTGCTCAGTTGGTCCCGTTTGTGATGACGAGGGATCCGTGTGCGCCATGATGCTGCGATAGCGAGATTCAGTGGTCATATGCATTGTGCGATGGAGTAAATAAATCCAAAATGGGAGCAACTTTGCCTTTGCAGCTGACTTAAACTTGCTGTGGTTGTAGCATAAATCTCGGGTAATACTCCTACGCATCGAAGACATCATTTGTGGCAGAGTAAATTATTAGCAGAGAAATACTGCGTATACGATGTACGACGCCTACGGTGCAGCTCGCTTTGCAAAGCCTCCCAGCTATTCTTTAGGCTGTAACTTCGCGATTCTGAGGTCACCTCATTGACCAAACATGTAACGTCACCAGGCTTCCTACGTTTTTCTCCAATTTCATTCTTTTGCATGTTCCGAACTACGTTGTTTGCGCACAATAAGTCTACTGCAGTCTCTCCTATTCACATACGATCACACATCGCATACTCATCATGTCCACTCGGATATCGATCCAAATTTTTGAATTCGGGAAAAAATGTCACCTCAAAGCAGTAGTTGTTGAATTTTGGTGAATGTCACCGTACCCCTGGGAATGACTATATCAAACGTTTTCTGTGCAATTAACGCGGCACTTATTATGGCTTACCTTCAAGTTTATGTATGCCACACTGGCTCGCATTATTTCGTTATTTTAGAGAGCCGGTAATGCAGAGGACATATGTTCAGGCGGACACCAGCCTGATTTTGGGTTATACACTTAGTTACCGAAATATGTAAGACATTCCAACCATGTTTTCCAGGATAATCAGAAATCCTTTGAATTTTTCTACGGTTGTGCTTTGTTATGTACAGTACTATCTATATAAATCACCCTTTTTCTTCTTTATTTCAGATTGAAAGTCAAGAAACGGCACCCATATTAACTGAGCACGCGCGCAGAAGATGAGAGAAAACGACGTCTGTAAGATGCCTCTTATGCCAACGAAATAAATTTTATTATTTTTTGCATTTGTTCCTCTTGGGTTAGCTAGGAAAACGATATGGTGTGTGCAACCAATGAATCCCAATTCCAGTGGAGAAACCTTTGTTCCTTGACGTCGCTCACTGAAATATTAATGTGGTATAACGCAGCTTGCTTGTTTAAAAATTGCGTCAGACGAACGGGGAGCTGAGGAAGCATCAGGCCACAGCCGTTAGGTGCAGAGGCTGGCACTGTGAACAAAGAGTGATTATTGAGTCACCATATATCATTGATTACAGAAAAGGATAGCCTGGCTTCGACCAATTTCGAGCAATTGATTTTGGATACACGCAAACCAAAGCCATAAAGGCAAACTGAAATTTGCGTTAACACAACACCCCGTTCCAACGATTGCGAAATCATACAAAGTTTACAGTTGCAATCTCTAGTGAATAAATTTACCGTGAGTTCGACTGCTGAACCTGATCCCTGCGTTGAAGTTTCAGAAATTAACAGCGCCCAATATTGAACAAGAGTTCCCACTGAATTAGCTTTCCGGCCAACGTGTCCAAAATGTCACATGCTAAGGTTTGCGGTAAGTATAGAAGAGTGGACCTCGAATAGCGTCAGCGTAGAGAATGATTTGAGCACAAACGTGCACCTGGCCAGTTTTTGGAAAGCCCGACTTACGTGTACACAGGTTTGGTGCAAACCATCTTGAAGAATAGACGGCACAGGGGGAGGTTGATGATGGAAGCAAAAACGGAAGGCTTTGGCACTGAATGCCTTTTCATCTCCGCCCCTGACGTGTGGACGCAACCGGGCCGCACAAAAGCCGATGTTTCTTACAAGTAAATTTGACTGCGGGTCTTCGAGGACCAAGATTATCCTAAATTGTATACAGGAATGTTGTAAATGAGAATGCTCACCTAAAGCAAACTCACCCAAAGAGTGTGATGACCGGTAACTGCCCGACGGCGTATTTTAAACGTTTCGAGGAAACTCAATTCAGCAACCGAAGGGCCGGAAGTCTGCGATTTTCAGAGCCCTACACATTGGCCAACATGGTTAAACAGCTCTGTGTACGCTGAAGTACAAAACGGCCCAATGGTTTGGAGGTCTCACAAGCAGTTGCAACAGGATCACGTCTGTTTTTTGGGGCGGAACACCGCATTAAAACATCTGATGTATGAAGATTTATCTGAGGTATGGTTTGACGCTGTATTTGTGCCACCATCCGGGTTCGCATGCGTCTAGTACATGGTGGTTCAAGTGGCGACAACCTTTGATAGGCACGCCAAAACTATCCGAACCATATACTTTGCTTTGGTCATTGGGCCTTCTTCGGCCAGTCTCCATGTAACAATTTCCTTCTGCCTTCAATACAGGCTCTCTGAGGCCGTCTTGGTTCTTGTATGTGATAGTGGGTGAAAAGTCACGGACCAACTCAGAAGTTACAACCAAAAATGAACTCACATCATACCCGTGGTCTCTTAAGTTCTTCTCAGTAAACATAGAGCCGGATGGTGCACCGTGGACGTGGCCCAGACCACTCTTTCAGATGGTGAGTACAGGAATGAAAGCCGAAGGGTACCGAGGAGTGGTTTGCATTCGCTAACAAAATGCTTCATATGGATCTTGACAGCTAGCCCCCCTTGTGCGTGTCCCAGCATCCCGAACCACATATATCGGCCAGCTTGGAAATGTTGGCATGTGGCCCTGTGCAATAGCAAGTCGAACTGATTGATGAACACATTCAGATACCTTTTGATGCCTTGCTGCATTTTTCGCCTGCCCATCTTTCTCAATTTCGCGAGATTGTCCGCAAAGGTGAATCTATTTTAATTCGGTTTGTTGGGGTTTATATGCACATATTTGTTGAGTGGTGAGGACGACACCAGTGCTGACTCCGATGAGTTCGGTGAGTACCTCACACGCTGGGCTCCTGAAGTCACGGACCCAAGATACCATCTGAAACGACGCCAGACCGTGCATAATAAAATGGTATTCCGTGATTTTACTAAGAAGAACGGTTTAACTGACGCTTTGGAACGCCTTAGCCAACGTTCTCAATGACCACTCTAGCCCATCCTCCCCTAACCAGCATCAGGCTTATAACATGCCATCCACTCCTGGCGGAACTTTATGACTCAGGCATAAAAACCTTTTCGGCTTCCATGTGTTTGATACAGCTTTTTTGAATTAAACCTCCAAGTTTTTTCCCATAGACGAGGTTGGACTCTCCGGACGGAAGCCACTTGAAGTGCGTTAAGTGCCCTTCAGTAACAAGGTCACACAAAATCTCCATTACATGCTTGGGGCACAGCTATTTTGAATAGCCCTAAAACGGATGTCAAGGATACTAAAACTGGCCGGGAACTATCTATCCACTCCGGCAACAGCAGTAGCACACAGTACTCTACACGAATTGTGACATTTGTCTGTGCATCCACATTATCCTCGGTGATTAAATCGCTGCTATTCTATGGGATCCTTCAGCGGACGACCTAAGTAGGATGAATATCTTTTTCAATTATTTGGTCGCGACTTAGCCCTGAACTGTAATGCTCTTCCGCCTAACCAAGGCGTCATGACAACCAGTTAGCTAACCTAGCCCACAATTAAAGAGGCTGCTTGCGTTTAGGTTGAATCAGCCAGCAGTGTCCATCACCAGGTCCAGTGACCTTTGAATTTTTTCTCCGATACTCCAACCCTAGGATGTTTTCCGGAAACTGATTTTTTTAGAAAAAATATTAATTCAAACGGCCATCTCTACCCAAAACGCCCAGTGTCATTTAGCTTCGTCTGTAGGTTGTCGGGCGTCTCCTACCTGTCGCCCTGCCCCCTCGTCCCAGGTTGGAAGGCCTTAAAGGCCTTCCACTTTCTACCAAGGCCCTAGTGCAGAAGACGCTCATCGAATGTCCTCAAGTCTTCTCTTTATATTCCAACTCGATAAACTGTTTTTTCCATCATCGTCATCATCCAACAGCGGGCCTATCCATAATGACGCAGAATGGTCATGTCATCTGACTGCATTCGCATCAGAATCAACCCCGTCAAGTTTTTATCGTAAAAATCTATAGCCGTGATCCTTGATAACCCCACGAAATTCACACTACTACCTGCCTTAATGCCCAGTCGGAGCCCCCTAACTCTCCCTACATTATGACGCCCGTTGCATAACCCAGCTCCCTCTGAATTTAACAAACGAATGGCCTTGAGCTGCAGATACACCAATTGCGCTAATGATTCCAGTACCTAGTGAAATAGCAGACGTTGCGTTTCTCCTGCATCATCAGTTTCGTACTGATTTCATACTGACTGCAAAACAAAATTGGAACATACCTGGGAGTTCACCATCCGAACCATTAAGTTATGCCGTTCATAATAAATCTGATTGGAAACCACAGGCCACCAAAATGTGCATTGTTCCATAACATTGCATCTCACGTGGACGTTCTGATTAGTCAGGAGGCAGCCGAACGGGCAGCAGTTGTTTCTCGCAGTTTCATATGCCAAAGGAAGAAAGGCACTAAAAGGAGAGGTATCTCGGGGAGAGCGTCTTGAAATAATCGAACAAAATTTTGACAGACCGGATGCATGACGAATGGACCGTGGACAGTAGGGCCCGTCCTAATTTGTCGGAATATGAGTACGTCAAAATCGAGCGTTTAAAGCCAGGTCCTCACCATCCCATCAAAAAGATTCTAGCATAATCGTGTGGATAGCTCTGGGCAAGTCTGCAATAATACTTCTCAATCTCCGAGGTTTCTATTTTAGGCTACGGTGACCTCTCACACGCTGCAACAGATGGAATGACAAGAGCATGGACTGTAAGGTACAACGTATTCAGCTCCACTGGAGGGTTTCCGCCTCACCAAACCGGTTACGGCTGGACAATGAGGGGGAAAACCGAGGAAGTATCTGGATCTGACAAGTGAGGTTCGGTTAGTTCTATCTTCGCTACCAAAGCGGACCGGTACCCAAACCGGTGGCCCCTGAGATAGTTTACTGAAGTGGGTGTTTGGATTTTACGATACTAGGAAATTCGGTGATAGGCTTTAGAAACGACACCTAAAATGCGTGTGTTTAAATGGGCCATTGTTTAGCAGAAAAGACGGTCCCATTTCATAAATGGGCAGGAGCATGCCCCTGTGAGCTTTCGTCTGCTTGGTCTAGCTAATGGTTTGTTTTGTTTTATGGGGAGGCCCTGTTGGACTGCCACTGTCAAGCATGGGAGTGGAGGAAGCCTAACTAGGCGGGGGAAATCGGAGGGTAGGGTGAGGGTAGCTGCTGGGTTGGCACTCTAAATAAATAACTAATTAGTATAAAAATCTAGGTGAAGCGCTACAACTGGGCTGAAATCCTAAAAAGGATCCTAAGATTCTTAGAATCCTGAGATCCTAAAAAAGGATTTCACAACGCCTGATCTGCAACTCTTTCGGAATATGGAGGTATGTATGCGGTAATTTGCTGACCAGTCACCGACTGTGCTGACTTGTTCGCAGCCGTTTCTGTGTGGCTATGTTACTGACATCCATGGATGTGGTCATTAAAAGTCTTGATGAAGGCCAAAATTTGGTACATGTTAGCTGGACACTCAGAATGCCTCCTACCCCAAAATCCTTACTTCAATATCCAAGTCTGAGCTTCACTTGGTTGGCTTTAGTGATTAGGACTTCGTGTGGATTAGATTAGATTAGGATTAGATTAGATTAGATTAGGATTTCTCCGTAAAGGTGTCCTAATGACACCCCGCGGAGACCCACTGTTAACTAAATGAGCTGAATTGCGAGGGTATACGGGATTACTGTGAAGTTGAGGTCTGTTCCTGGAGTACATCGAAAGCAGACGCAATCCAGCTATGTTTAGGCTGGCGGAGTCTTACGGTTAACCTTAGATCGGCATCGACTGGGAGAAATTCCCCAGAACGAGAGTTTCATTGACTTGCATGTAGCTGGAAATCTTTTGTTCTTGGATACAGGAGTGGGGAAAAAATCAGACATCACGACAGCATTTTTACAAGCAAGCTAGCGGACAGTAACAACTGATATTCAATCACACCATATCGTCTTTGACTCCAAGCTGTAGGGTTAGTGTTAGACCTGGATTTGCGTTTGTTACAATGCACATGACAATAAACAAGGAAGTAAAGTTGCGCTCACTTCTGTATGTATGGGCATGCGCACCTGCGTGCTTTCGGGGGGGGGGCGTACGCGGGAGAGCTTCAGAACAGACGACTGCTGGGTGTAGGGAGGCTAAAAAGCGATGGGATTTTTGGGGGCTTTTCCATGGCAACAAATTTTGTCACGCCAAACACGGAGGACCAACGAAGTGTTGTAACGCTTTGAAACGAAACAAATCAACTGCAAATACTGCGAGAAATTAAGGTGGTTATTTTATCAATTTTGTTTTGTACGCTCCAGAATAAAAGAATGGTACCACTCGGAAGCGGTGTGGGCGATTTCCCTTTCCTTTTCCTAGGAAGACAGGTGCAGGACCACAAGCAAAAGGTGTTGCCGGTATTTCCATCGCAATAAACGGGGAGAGTTAGGACTATCACTAGAGTGGTCAGTCCTAGAATGGGGTGGTTCGGGCTCCTGTGTTATTCCTGTGACGCTCATTAGTAGGGATCAAATTTGGAGCCGGGGGCACTGGTTGAAACATTGCCCGGCTGAGGCGTGACTGTTGATCTCATCGAATGAAGATGGTGGTCTTTAAGAGACTGAAAAATCGCTTGAAGCACGTAGCCAAAAAATCTGCCAGCAGTGACAAAGAAGAAAATTTCCTGTTTCCTGACCCAGCTTGAAGGGTGCCAGGACATCACCATCCTTGACAGCATGATATCAGTATTCAACACTAATGCTTCGCTGCCATACAACCATGAGTTATTTGGAAGCCTGATTTTTGCCTGGACACTCTAAACCGGAAGTGGCGCCGGCTTCCAGATTCCGGCGGGCAAAAAATGCAAGGGCGCTTTGGTGTATATTTGGTCCCCCGATCAAGCGAGAGTCCTATCAAGAGTCCTATCTAAGAGTCCTATCGATCTAAGATGTCATGTACTTAAGCTAATTCTAAACGGTTAGGCTGGCTTAAAGTAAACAGTTTTGTCTAGCCTATACTGATCGTCTTGGACAATATAAACAGCCCACAAAACAAAAATACCGGCCACAACCCTAGCTTACTGCAGTGAGGTACGCAAGCGGAAGATATACATCTTTCGGGCCTTTTCCATTTTTCGGGGCTTTTTGTTTTATTTCTCATTTGCGGCCTCAGGAGTCTAACCTTGGGAGCTCACAAACAAAAGGCTGTGTATGCGCAACCATTTGGCAACCATTTGGCAGCCGTTCCAAATGGCCGTAGCAGCGGAACCCTGCTACCCTTAGCAACGCAACGATAGACCCAGAATTTACATATCACAGCTAGGTTGTTTCAAAGGAATCCACACAAAACGGTAAGCTAAGATCATTCCACCGATGTTTATGACATATGCAAACGCCGGACTGGCGCGATATATTGCGCATGTTCACACAAATGACTTTTATGATTTCTAAGACGAAACCGGATTGAATGACAGGTGTTTGACGGGTAACTTGTAGTTTTGAAATGCATTCAAATTTCCAGTCTCGTCGTTGTCTTCGAATTGCAGCGGAAAACAACGACGCTGCCACCTTACCTGCCGCACTCACAAGTTCAATGTAATTTTCCAACGTGGAGTCGGACATCGCCCCATCAAAGCCTGTGAACAACGAAAACCTGTTGCTCAACATCGGCAATGTGGCAAAATATTGTAGCGCCACAGCATTTGCTTGGCAAATTTTGAAATAAAACGGGTTCTAAAAGAAATGGAATGGGCAATTTGAAAAACCCAATGAGTGCACTTAACATCATTTACCTCATTTTTCAGGCACTTCTCTCTCTGAACGGTCGTTCCGAGATTGTGGGTATAAAATGCTTGGGGGGTTTCTTAGACGGTTTTGTGTACACACTTCTGGAGTGATTCTGTCGTGTCCGAGGGTCGGTACTGGAAGAATTAACACACTTACGCTTACCTTGATCCCTTGGCAATTTGCTGTGTTGGCTCGTTGTCAATTCAAACGCTTCCATTGCCTCCGTGAGGTTTTACCTAGTTAACATGATCTTTGCTTAGGAATTATGTCTCCTCTGCGGATTAATAGTTCGATGATTGCCTTTTGCTGCGCCTGGTATAATGTATTTTTAGGAGGGGTTAGCCCTTTTTCACGGACTCCATCCCGAAATGCCTTCGCTAGTAATTTTGCGCCTTCATTCCCGCGGCTACCATTAGCTTTTACCTCTTGTCTTAACCAGTTTTGTGAGCAATACCAAGATCATGCGAGTGCGGATCCCACAGATCCAGAGGAACAAACGCAAGTGGTAACGGCACCAAAGCCCAGTGGTTGGCGTAAAGTCGGCTCTACTGGCTTGTTCAGGCACATTTCACCGACCAACAGCCCTCCGTATTCCTTGATACCATCAACTTTTGCCCCAGGGCCTATATATATGATCAAAGAACGCTCCGCCGCACTGAATCAACTGGAATTTCGTGAGAACACGCGAATGCAGTTTGGGAGCGACAGCAGTTTAAAGATGTGGACGGGGGCACCAGTGTTCCCGCCGTCGCACTTCTAATTTCATTTCACAACCTTTCAAACCCGTCGATGTCACCAAACATTTACCGGAAGGTCTCGAGAGGGGACAGTGTGAAAACAAGCCTAACCTATCCTGCAAAACCTGGTAATAAGCCTCAACCAATCAGAGGGTAATTATTGAATGCCAGTTCCGCTTCTTCATTGAGTTCGCCGCTGACTCCGGTTGGTGTTTATCTTTGCTACCCGGAAATTCAGGTAAGATAGGAACTGCCAGTGAGGAAACATTCTTGGAAAAATTGGTGCGGATGCGACAAAGACTGGTACAGTACAGTGTAACAAAGGAGTCTGTTCACGAAAGTACCTTAGACAGGCTGTCGGTCCTAGTGCACTTGTGGTCGCATAGGAGACGCAAACCTAATTTCGTCCGCGTCGTGGTGATTGATTCCCCGATGGGCGATATTTGCAGGAAACCGAATTCGGTGCATAAGTCATTTATTGCGGCTTTCGGTACACCGACAAAGCTAAAAACAGGAACATACACTATAAGGTAAAGATTGTCCACAATTATGGGTCCTAAAACGGCGATAGCTACTCGTATTCCGTGCAAACAGGGTTTGCAAGGGTAACTGATTTGACTTTGATACTGGCATTGTGCTGGAATGTGTATCAACCCGCCTTCCATTGAAAACATGCCGGGTAACTCAATATGTGTTCGCCACCTGCGAAGTCTCTCTGTAGCCCAACAATATCGAGTTAAGTTGACTAGGGAGTTTTCAAAACACCTCAGTGAATACCAGATGACGCCACGATTAGCATACTTCATTTATGCCAACGGATGTGATGGCGCACACATTGATCTCAGATACGGAGCGAAAATATTAAAAAAAATCGTCCAGGTGTAGCATCCTTTTGGTGCCTGGCTGCCATACCACCCAAAGGAAGCCCAGGAGTTGGCATACTACTAGCTTGCTCAAGCCTTGTCAGGGGAAGTCGAGGTGCAGAGGTCGGGTTATAACCACAGACCTTCCGCGTTCTGAGCCACTGAACCATCTCGCTCCGGAACAGCGAGGGACTCAAGGATTATCGGAGATTGAAGGCCAGCTAAATGGATGGAGATTCTACAGCTTATTCGTTCAGCTGGTTCGAGGAGGCCACTTGTTTGTGACGGGACGTCTACCCACTCGTTATCGTGAACGATGGGCTAAACACTGAAGTACAATTCGATTGGCCTCTAGGAACTCAGTCCCCAAAAGGAATGAATAATGGTTCTGTGTCGACACCGCACTTCCAGCGTTAGTGTTCATTGGTGTGGTGCAACAAAGCGCCTGTTCCAGACGGTTGGCATTTTGCACTCTAAAGAAGACAACTGGTGTCTCCCCATATAGGGTCTCCGGGACGAGGCAAGCCAATGCTGAATGATCCTGACCATTTTGTGTCAACCGCCGTGACCCTGCATCAAAGCTGTTGCCTTCAGTGCGTAGTTCTCTCAGTCTCTATCATATCGGACGACCGGAGCAGTTTAAAGTTGATGATTGGGACGTCATTTTCAACACATGACTGTCATTCTCTTACTTTCCTTATCACTGGTGAAGGAAACAATAGCACGTGGAATCATTGTTCTGTGGCACTTTGTGGTCAAAAAGCAACTAAACGGAACCTCCTACCGAGCTTGGAAAAATACCTACGACTAAACAAGCTTGGACAGTGCCTTAACTCCAGGCCGAGTACTGATGTCTGCTGGCTGTTCTGATGGTCATGTTAAGGGTGTGGACGCAACGCTTCGGCGAATGAGGGAGAAGGAGTGGGAGTGGATCTAGAGGGGACTGAGGTTTGCTGACCGCAAAGTCGCTTGGCTGGTCACGAAGTCTCTTGTTGCAGTTACTTTCACCGATGACCCGGGGAGGTAGGCTAAATAGCTACGCAGTGGAGGCTGTAGCTAATATATTCGGTGCGCCAATACAGGAGTGTCAGTGGAAATTCTATTTGGGAGATCGGGTAGGTGAAACGAAGGCAACAGCTTGGGTTTGTGAGCGCCATTGAAGGCGCGACTGGGCCATGTCTGATAATGTCTCTAACCGTTAATTTGTCCCGTCTCACGGTCACCATCTAAGTAAACGACAATGATTAGTGCAGCTGAGTTTGCTGGTACTGGCTTTCATACTTTGCTGCAAAGTCATTGTTTGTACTGCCCTGGTTCGTTTCCACCATTCATGTGGTCGTGCGAAAAGGGCTGTTCGGGCAATTCGTCGATTGGTTTGTGCTGTTTGTTGTAGCGGCGAAGATAGGCTCTTACTGAAATTACAGCCCGACATCAAGTCGTCACCTTGCCGTTGTCGTCAGGCTTCAGTGCTGCAGTGATCCACGAACCTTCCGGTCAGTAGATTCGCGCTCTAACCAGTTGAGCCATCTCGCCCCCAGTGAGAGATAGAGTCATACATAGCCCGTCATAGACAGTTAGTGTTCTCGGCTTACTTTCCCAGTCTGGTAGGAACACCGGATCAGTAACACTGAAGTGCGTCGAACGGATGCAACAGAATTAACTCACCACGACAGATGAACTGATTACGCTCCATAGGTTTCCCTGGCTTGGTAATGAGCTCCGTATGCCAATCGACGAATTGCCCGAACAGCCCTTTTCGCACGACCACATGAATGGTGGAAACGAACCAGGGCAGTACAAACAATGACTTTGCAGCAAAGTATGAAAGCCAGTACCAGCAAACTCAGCTGCACTAATCATTGTCGTTTACTTAGATGGTGGCCGTGAGACGGGACAAATTAACGGTTAGAGACATTATCAGACATGGCCCAGTCGCGCCTTCAGTGGCGCTCACAAACCCAAGCTGGCAACCTGGCAGTATCCCAGCCCTCGTGCTTCCTTCGGGTGGCATGGCAGCTAGGCACCGAAAGGGTGCTACAGCTGAACGATTTGTTATAGAGATCAGCAGGTCTCATTACTGCCAGAATGGTCATACCAGCAATTGGCCGCTGTGATGGCGCATACAGATCCTCCAAATGCCGTATAATCAAGAGCTTGAAGAGTGGCGGAACGCTGGTAGGTTGCGAAGGCCTAGGTGATGGAGAACACCTTTGCTACAGGCGTGGCCTATTTCCGGTGAAGAGGTCAACCAACCAAAAGAAGACGGGTGTCAGGAAACAATCTGAGAAAAATATGGAACAGAATTCATCCGCAAAATCGTCGTCTTGAGCGATGGGCTGGACACGTCAAGGAGCAGTTCAGTTGCCTCACTCAGCGCAACCTGTGGAAGAAACCAGCGAGCAGGAATTGAACCTCGACAGTAGCCCGCCGTCAACAGTGTAAATCCAGCACGAGGTATTTCCCCAAAGAAACAACCACGGGATGGTTTGCACCCTGAGCTTTTCAAACAAGTTGGCGAGGCCCTGGTGAACAGTCTGACGACCATAATGCGGCACATCTTGGACGGAAGCACAATACTAATTAAAAGGGACACCAGAACGTTGAGAGGAAACCATCGTGGCACCAGACTTGTAGGCGTAGAATCTAAGATGCTTTTTGGCATTATTTTGTGCAGGTTGGTCCATTATCGAGAGAGAGAGAGAGATTAGCGAGAATTAAGCAAGGTTCCACCCTGGCGGAGGATGAGTCGACCATATCCTTACCTCGAGTCAAGCTTTTGAGCAGCGCCATTGTTTCAAACGTCCCACGTTGGTCTACAATCTGCTTTTGACTCCATCGATAATCAATGACTGGCGGTGCCTGCCAGTCAAAGGTGTCCCAAATTTATATCCCTTATGGGGTATTGTATGCTAACTCTTGTGGGCGCGTACTAGTGTATGGGAAACTTTCGCCCGATTCATCGCGTCTAATGGTAAAAAAAGCGTTCAGCTGTAGCACCCTTTCGGTGCCTAACTGCCATGCCACCAGGAGGCACGAGGGCTGAGGTAGTGTTAGAATGCCCAAGCATAGATAGGGAAGTCAAGAGGCAGAGGTCCGGTTCTAACCACGGACCTTCGCGCTCTAACCACAGCCATCTCACCCATTTCTCACCATTCCTCTTCAGCTATTTCATTGATGTGCTTCTTGAAATTCCTGTGCCTGCATCTAAAATACCGGGGTCAAAATGCTCCCGGAACGTTCGTTCACAGAATTGAGCATGCAGAAGCTATCGCTCTCTTTGGTTCAGAAACGCACCTTTTTAATTTTATAATTCTCTCACACGGTTTGTTATTCGCTTCAAATCTGCAAGGTTCAACGTGCTGCTACAAGGCCGGGTGGGATTCAACTTAAGTTTCGCGGCTGCAGACGAGCCAGTCGACGTGTTAGTTATAGTTGTTTTCTTAGGTAGCGGGGTGCAGGGCGACGAGATCAGTTTCCAAATGTGGAAGGCCAGGACAGCTTTTGCCAGAGTCCGCACCTATGATGATCATATTAGTTTGTCTGTCAAAGAGTACCCTTCAGTCAGAAGTATCCCAATGTATTTATCTACTCAAGCGTCATTGTGCTGCTGCTCCTGACGACCTTCTACCTGCTCTTTCCAGGGATGGCGGTGGGCTTCTCAGCCTGTGCCTGTTTGGGTCTATTTGGGAGAAACAGACCGTCCTAGACAACTGGGGTGGATCGATAGTAGTGCCCATTTTCAAAAAGGGTACCCTCAGTGAATGTAGTAACTACAGAGGTGTCAGTTTGATTCCTTTTGTGACAAGGCTTCTGGCGTCACTGATTCTTCGTCGTCTCACGATGGCACGCGAAACCTTGATTCGTGAGAATCAAGCGGGATTTCGAGCGGGTATAGGCTGCGTTGACCACATCTTCACACTCCGTCAGGTGTTAGAGCAATGCCATTTGTACAGACAGCCCACAATCTTGGTATTCCTCGACTTCGAGAGTGCGTTCGGTTCTGTCGGTCGGTCAATGCTGTTAACTACACTTGCTCAACGAGGTATGCCCCGTTCAGCTGTAACACCCTTCCGGTGCCTAGCTGCCATGCCACCCGAGGGAAGCACGAGGGCTGAGATACTGCCAGGTTGCCCAAACCTAGACAGGGGAAGTCGAGAGGCAGAGGTGGGGTTCGAATCACGGACCAGTAAATTCGCGCTCCAACCACTTGCGCCATCTTTAGGTATGCCCCAGAAGTCTGTGAACATAATCCGATCCCTATATTGGTATACTTCTGGGCAGGTGAGAGTATATGGTGAGCTCTTCAAAAGCTTCCCTACCAAAAGTGGTGTTCGACAAGGATCTCCACTCCTTTCTTGTTCAACGCCTTCGTTGATAATATAGTGAGGCGAACGCTGAAAGGTCTTCAAGACCTCAGTGTTCAAGTTGTTGTTGGTAAGAGCCTTGTCGATCTGGAGTACGAAGGTGACATCGCTCTCATCTTTGAAGACCAAAGCGAAGCACAAACCCTGTTGAATAGACTGATCACCATCATACCACCTTTTGGCGTGC
Organism: Clonorchis sinensis; assembly: GCA_003604175.2. Lineage (NCBI taxonomy): Eukaryota > Metazoa > Platyhelminthes > Trematoda > Opisthorchiida > Opisthorchiidae > Clonorchis > Clonorchis sinensis. The sequence goes on along the minus strand of CM030371.1, from coordinate 20,653,216 downwards.
GCCTTCAAAGTGCAAAGTTATGCTTCAGAACGTGCAGTCTCTGAACGTATGCCTTACAATTCAAGGAGAACCACTAGAGATTGTGGCAATTGTATTAGCTCTGATGAAGTCAGTGCAAGAATCTCAAAGGCTCACTTGTGGCGTCAAAAAGGCATATTACTAGCTCTCAAGTGTTGCGTGTACCAGGCTACAGTAAGGGCTGTGTTGTTGTATGGGTGCGAGACATGGCCTCTGTGGACAGATGATTTGTGGTGTCTTCAGGTTTTTGACCACCAATGCCTCAGAAGTGTTTCTGGTTTTGGATGGCGTCAACGAATTAGTAACAAGGGGATTAGAAGACGGGCATCCGATTGTGCGACAGGTACTTCAGTTTGGGAAAATATCCAACAGCGCCGACCACGACGGCTCAGTCATGTGCTACGCATGCCGAAACACCGTCTTCCGAGACGAGCGTTGTTCTTTCTCTTCAGAATGGCTCAAACCACAAGGTGGACAACGCATGACTTGACAGAAGGGTATTAAAGGGGTCACGAAGAGTTTGGGTGTTGTTGCTGTTGTACGCCTTCCAGGATTGGGTCCCCGTGATCCCACCTGTTCTTGGCTGGGGTCATTGCAGGAAATGGCGGTTAATCGATATCGTGGTGTTCCTGCTGTCAGTTTCTTTCCAGCTTGTCTGATTGAGCGCCTGGAGGTGTAGGCACCTCAGAATGCTTGACATCGGCCAGCACCAGGTCCCCTCCCTCACCCACTCTTTTTCTCTTCTTTTCACTCTAGGACTTTAAATATAATTAGACGAGCCTTATGGTTGTACAGTAGTGAAGCATCAGTGTCTACACTGATGTTGCTGATGATGTTGGGACGGTCATTTCCTAACGATTAATTGGATCTTATGTAGTGTTTCACTAAGATTACAATTTCTTCCTGCTGTAGCTAATTGAGCCGCAGCGCTCTTTTCTTCCATTGGTTCATCCTCGATATAGCCGACCTTCACCAGTTCTCCCTTGTCTTCCTTGGGATTTCCCACTGAAGTATTTAGACTACCATTCGCAATAGATTAAGTTCCATCCATCTCCTGGATCATCTAGCTACATCAAGCGGAGTATACCCTGCGGCAGTGCGATCCATGTTGTTTTACGGATTGGAAACGTGGCGTCTGCGCGCAGAGTACGTACAAAGTTTCAGTGTTTGACCATTGGGGTCTCCGAAGCATTGACCAGACTTGGTGGGAATATCGGATTAGCAATGCTAAGGTACACTAGGTGACTTTCGGGAAAAGGATCTCTCACAATGGAGAGTTATTCACGCTTCATAGGTTACATTTGTTTGAACATGTACTTCTTATACCGGTGGACGGTCTGCCTTGCAGAACTCTTCTCACCCAGCCCTGCGCTGAGTGGAGGAGCCCGAGAGTTGGATAATTTATACCCTGACAAGGAAGTATGGAAACAAACAGCAGAAAACTTAGTCGGATCGGCAATTGCTGCCTCCTGGATGGGGACCCGGGAATGAATTCACCAACAGTGAATGGCACTGTCAGAAATGGCCCAATCACACAGCCAGTGGCGCACGTGCATCAAAGCTATCGCCTTCAGCTCATAGCTGCCTATTTTTATGAACTAACTGATGTTGGTTTCGCCTTTGATTTATCCCTTCCAACGCCTCCGTTTTCCGACGAACGAAACTGTAGCATCTGGAACCAACATTCTTTTGGTACGTGGTTTAAAGCTGACAATCTGACTGACTGACTGACTCACCAAACCTTTGGATGTCTTCCGCACATAGAAGTCTCATCTCTTGCTCATATGATAGTGGTTAGCGCGAATTTACTGACCGGAAGGTTTAGGCTTGGACAACCTGGCAGTATCCTAGCCCTCGTTGTCCCTTCGGGTGGCATGGCAGCTAGGCACCGAAGGGGTGTTACAGATGCACGGTTATCTTTTTTTTATGATCGTATGGCAGCGCGAGTTGTACTGCGCTGTGTATACTGCTTGCTCTGCTCTTGACAGCTGTCACAAAGGTAAGGTCTTCTCTCTTGTCTCCCCCTCGGAATCTCGCAGATGTATTTCCTACAGAATATCAGCGTCCAGGCGATTGAGTAGGTACGCGGCATGACTTTTCGCGCAGTGCAAAAACGGATAATCTCTCGGTAGTTGTCTGTTCTACTGGTTTCCCTTACTTTTGAGCAGTGGTACGGTTGTGGCACCCTTGAGTTCTCGGAGAACATTTCCAATCTCCCAGATTTCGCACGTCAAGGAGAAGCTTTGTCTCCAATGTGTCCACCCAGTTTGAACATTTCGACGGATCCCGTCTTATCCGACGGGCTCTCCTTCTTGTAGTTCAGTTATCGCCGCTCAAAACTTGGTGTTTACACGTGGTTTGGAAAGATGCACCTTCCCAGGAGCTTGTGATAGGTGTGCAAGGTAGTCCAGATCTGCATCGAGGGGATTTTGAAGTAATGTTTAAAAATGTGCCTTCCAAGCAACTAGTATGTCTTCAGACTCACTGAACATCCAGCCGGTCTGGCTTTTATGAATGCGTAGGAGGTATTTCATTCTTGGTGCGCAGAATTCCTTTAGAGAATTCTTTGTGAAATCGTCAATGTCTGTACCACTGGTTCTCTCTGCTTCTAACCCATCATTCATCTGAGTAGATGGTTCAAAGGTTCAGTCATCACATTGCACACATCCACTCTCTATGATTCTGACGGTTGCTGGAGCGTCTTGATAAAGGCGTTTTTTTTATCAACTAGGGGAGTTACAAATGAATTATTTTCATAAAACATTAACTCTCCTTTTAAAACCCACCGATTTCATTCACAATCGTGCTCTTGTGTTCCTTCATCCTGGTCTGTCGTTCTTTCAATTATGCTCTGCCGTTTAACTGGACGAGCCGTGAATGACAGTCTCTCTGGACCTTTGTGAAGTTGACTGTTCCAACAACTATTTGATGTTTAGCCTGGTGAACGGTAACTTCGTTCAACAAGGAGGCTTTTCCAGGGCCAGTCACACTTGGGGTCGCACCAATGCAAATACGTGTTGTCATCGGCACGGCGCATCACCTTTGTTATGAGAACTTCTTTGGGATCCCTTTGCCGGACAATCATATGATGCAGATAGTGTTCGCGTCTGCCTGAATGCACCCATCCACGTTGGACGCTTCCTCAGCACTGAGCCATGTATGAGTGTTGTTGGTGTCTTTAGTAGGCACCGGCCGTTCACGTCCATGGCTCCAACTCCGTGTATCCCTTTTTGTTGGCTCATCACGACCATTCGGACTTTGAGACACGTATAAGGAATAGGTGATTTTCTGACAATTAATAATTTTGCGTATAATTCTTCCTGCTCAACTTCCGTTTGAGACATGTTGGGGGCATACACACTGAAAAAGTTGTCGAAAAGTCCTCTTGACTGTCAGACCCTGACAGTCATTAGCTCCACAGTGATGCTGAGTGTCCTTTTATCGTTTTATTTGGTCATCAATATGATTGATCACTACAAGCCCGAGTCCGTGTTCCCGTCGACTATACCATGAAGCCCAAATCGGTGTATTCAGCTTCCCGTAGTCTTTTTTGACCGGCCAACCCAGTTGCACTGAGAGCAGCCATGTCGATGCAGTGGTGTTCCAGCTTGTTCGCGAGGGCTGTACGCCTTTTGAGTTCTAACATTCCAGTTTTCGAGTCGAAGTTGATGTATCTTCATTATTATCTTTTGTTACTAAATGGGCAATTTTCAGTATTTTTTGGCGGTCCCTGGTCCTTTGGCTCAAACGTTGGAAGCATAATCCGACTCGCCTCTCGCCTCCTGTGGAATCCTAATAAAGACCAACGTCTTGATAGTTTGATCCATTCAGTAGTGGGACCGATCTAACCTGAGGACGCATGGAGCAGTGCATGACCGTCCGATCCCTAATGCTGCTGCGCACAACAAGTGCGTTTTGAGCCTCACCGGACTATTGGCTTCAAAAAGTATTCTGACCGTATCAGGTAATGCGCTGATGGTGACGTTCAGCCTTTTGGCGATCAGAGCTTACCTGTTTTGCGGTCGAGCCTTTCTTACCCATCCTTCCTCCACGGAAGGTGTCACTGCTTTCATAATTTTGGAAATATTGGCCGCTTTGGAGGAAACATCCTACTGTTCTTGCACTCCTGCCGCAGCGAAAATTACGTTTTTTACCTCCAAACCACCTTGTAGAACAGCTGCTCCTATCCCGGAGACGCTGCTGTTTGTCCGTTTCCTCTCCGTTACTTTTCCTGTCATGGTAAAACGTTGAGGAATTGGGTTCCAGCCAGTGTAGCCTGTAGGGTCATTTAGTACGGAACCCCAACCACCACGACAAGATGGCAGCTTTCAGTTGGTTATATATATAACCAACTGACCAATTGGGACAGTATATATATATATATATATATATATATACTGTCCCAATAGTGAATCACCCATGTGAAATAATGCCGAAGGTGGTCTGGACTGTTATGACTAAGACTGATGGCAGGTTTAGCTCTAGCTAGCTCAGTGGTTAGGGCGCCAACTTGTTGATAGGTAGGTCAACCTTGCTTCCTTCGGGTAGCATGGCAACTAGGCACCGACAGGATGCTACAACGGAACGATCATCACCGCTAACAAGTCCAATTTTTGCACGTTTCTGAAAGTTGCGGCTTTTTTTCCCTCTATTAGTGTTCTTTGTTCCATATACATTACAGTGGAGTTACCATGGACTTGATGCCCTCCTTGAATGATTTGGGAGGAAGTTGGAGTGTAGGGTTGGAATAAGGAACTGGTTTACTCTGAGGGCTGAGACGTTCACAACAGACAGAATTATTAAAACACAAGGAAGCACAACAAACAAAATGTATGACAGTCGATTCGTTTCGATTTAAGATCGTGGGGTTTTGTGATATGTGACTACACCCTTGTGAGGAGAACACCTGGAATGGTCGACCGAAAGTGGCCTTCCCTCGGAAAATCCGAAAATTCAGAAGTGTCTCAAGAGGCGGATTCGTCCGAAGGATGGTCCATTTTCTTGATGGTTCTTTTGGAGGGCCAAATTGTGCTATTGTTATCCGGTTTCAGTAGGTACGCTGAATCTAAAGTGCCTTTCGCAGTGTGAAAGTGTGGTCGGCATTTGTGCAGCAGTTTTTTTTACAAAGGCAGTTTTATGGTACCAAATCAGTGGCACTCAACACCAATGTGAGTGTCAACAACGACCTGTTGATCTGTGTAGTGTTGTATAGTTTTCTCTTTACTAAACAACTTGAATATTCCATTGTTTAACTTCTTTTTTTTTCGCGTCGTTTGGCTTATGCGCATTAGCATATAAGCACCGAAATTCATCTTTGAAAGCTCGTCGCTAATTCTCACTTTTTTCAAATTTCCTACAGCTACTTTCCTATGGGTTAGAGGAACAAGTCACTGCAGGAGAAATACGTTTGAGTTTTGCAGCTCAAACTGATGTACGATCCACTCAGTGCCTACGCTACTTACTGCTTCCCTGCTCGCGAAGACACCTACCCCCGAAATGATCTGAGTAGCCGCACGAAGCCGCCCGTCCTAATGAATTCGAACGATCTCACAGATCACCAGATTGATATGTTGCAGCACAACGACGTCAATCAGTTTGACAGTTCTGATCCTAACTCCGTGGGTTCCAACGCTCCTATGGTTTCTTCGGTATGGCTGGAACAAGGCGACTACTTTTTTGACGACGAGTTTTCCGTTCCTTTTGACACCAATCTGCAGGATGATTTGGTGCAGAATGAATTGAACATGAATGGGATGACTGTTTCTCTAGGCCCCACAGTTCCACCATCCCGAACTAATCTCCAGTTAGAACAGTCTCGTTCCGACTCTTGCATTTGTACTCCCGGCGATTCTGGCGAAAGTGGTCTGATCAGTGCTAACCCGGAACAGCTTGTACCACCATACCTATCTGAACCTCCTCGTCGCCATCCTCAGTTGATGGGGGCTATGCAAAACACCCCAGTGACTCCATCACAAAACGGTGCTATATACGAATCAACCAATGGTGTGGTGCAGTCGGAACTGAACAGGGTAGACACTGAAAGTGATTCCGGTCATCATAAACGAGACTTTCAATCCAATGGCGTCTCTCAACCTTCTCCCAATGCATCTCAATTTTCGGGACAGTCTGGTTCGACCAGTTGGATGCAGATGGTTATGGAACGGTCGTGTAACCCCGACTTGAAAGCCTTGTTAAGCCGTGCTGCAATGGCTGTGGACTATAAACTAGCCTATGGGGAACTGCTACCCATCGACTCCTCAACAGGCTCTCTGGTTCAGCAACTAATCCGCAAGAGATTTGATGAGCGACCGAATAATTGTTCTCGTGGGCTAGCTCGCTCTTTGAGCCAGGGTGATTTGTTAACTGCAGCGAGTTTGGCCGGTCTTCGTTATGCGCTTGATCAAGCTGCACAGTGCCTCCCCAGGACGGACAAACGTTCGATCGAAGGTAGGTCAGCGGGTGTCACTGAACGTGGTGAATCAGTTGGTTCGCCCAACATTTCGGACTCTGCTGAGGCAGGTGCACCTAACACAACGACATGGGCTAAGAGACATGGAAGCCGTGAAAGCTTGAAACGAAAATTCTTAAATACTAAGGAGCCAACCACCACTCCCCAGGTTCCCGCTGTTTCTGACACCTCAAACAAGTTGGAAACTTCTGATCAACCGGAAAATGTCAATCCTTGGAGAATGATGAAACAAGCGCATGGAACTCTGATTACATGGAATCAGTTGAAGCGTACCCTGAAGACAGGACAACCGTTGGAACGAGGTCCACACACGCGAGAAAGCCGGAGAGAGCAACACGGACGACGTGCCTGTGATGTGGTTTCAGAACAAGTGAATACTGGAGGCACTGACCTCTGTGTTACCTCGGATACTCAGCTCCTTGAAAATGCGTATTCTAGGCCTACATGTCGATCTCGATCGCAACCAGTATCTGCAAACCATTATATGTACCGTTTCTCTGGAACATTACTAGAGATTTTTATGAGGGCTAAAGCCGATGAGGGTGCCGTTCGCTGTGTCTACAATACATCCAGTGATCTGGGTGATAATTTGGATTCCGCTACCAGGATGAGATCATCTGCTGCGGACCCGCGTCCTACCGGCTCATCTAGCCAAATGCCTGCAACCGCTGTTCGCATAGGTCACAGGCGGTCGGTTGGGTCAGGAACGGAACCTACGAAACTTCTTTCTGAGACTGATAAACATCCGCTTCTTCGTGGGGACCGCATACTTCCACAACGGTTTCAACCTCCTGACCTTTCAACCACTTCATCTTCCGGCGAACAATCCAATAATCGCTTTACACGACATTTTGGGGCCCAGTTTCCATCATTGGATGCGTATACACAAGCCGATACAACAGTTGCGCCCAATCCTTTACGTTGTTCTTCTCCCGTATGGTCACCTAGTCTACCTACTCGCTGCAGTGTGGGTGGTATAAAACCGTCACACTATGCTTTTATAAGACACAGTCATCCGCGTCACTCATCTCGGCCTCAATCATTCGACCCCAGTCGAACCGCCATACCACATAAGACACCACTTGTTGATGACAAATCTTCAGATCCTTCGCCAGAATTAGCCACATGTCTGACGGCTTCCGTTGGTCCGGATTCTCCCTACATGGCTGCTCTTCGCGCCGATTATATGGCTGATGGTTATTCAGCTGGCTGGCTTGGAAATCCGCGCGCTTCTATTGCCTATCCCGGGCTTGGTTTGCTCTCCATTCCACGGCCGTCCCGTCTCACTGGAGCGGCATTCTTATCACATACCTTACCAGATTTGTCGTTTTTGGGCAAAGCTGGTGCGGAAGAGGAGCGTAAGGGGACTCCAACCATGCCAAAGCGTGTAGCTTCCTGTCGGTTCCACGGCCGGGTGACCAATGGGCATTGTGGTGCCAAATGCGCTTGTCGGTCCGTTCCGGCCGGGAGAAATGGTACGCCTGCTTGGTTGCATCCTCGTTCTCGGTTAACCGGAAAGCCGAGGCGTCCGGAACTCAAAGCTTATACTTTTTCTCCGGATTTAACAGATGTGTTGGATCAGAGCAATAATGATGTGTCACCAAACAATGCACAAAACCATACTGATGAGAAACCGTCCATACCGGATATTGTCCCAATCCATCGATTTGGCGCATCCGATAGTTCAGACGCTGATTCGAGATTGCGACCACATTTATCACACCGTCTGCGATATAAGGTGGGTTTTAATTTCCCTAATCGTCTCATATAGTCCGGTTTTTGGTCCTCGTGATCTGGTCGCTCATTGCTGGATCTCTTTTCTTGCAGTAGCTTCTCAGAGAGTACCTCGTTCTCGATACAGCGGGCTAGCTACATTTTCCCCCCAGTTCAGTCGCGTCACTTTGCATTTCTGCATGACGTTACACAACGACTTCTTGTGACCCAGCATCAACAATTTTCCTGTGGTCTCTTTTACGCCTGAATTTAGTCCACCGAAATGAAGCACTCGGTATCGTTGAATAGCGAGTTATACATCCAGTTGCGTGTGCCACTTATTCACGCCTTCGTACTTTTTCATGAACAGGTGGACCGGATGCTAGAATCGTGCCCAAATGCTCTGTCATCGCCGAACCACCGCAACTAATATTATGCTCTTACAAGTGCTCATGCGGTCAAACCCTTCATCCTTGAGGCACTCGATGTGACTTTCTGTCTAGCTCTTCTTTAGGCTTTCCGTTTCACTCGCTTTTTAGTTGCGTTCACGCCAAAGTTGTCTTGTCCCCGAACTGAACTGAACAATTTTTTTATGAGCTCGAAGTTACTGGACACTTCATCGTGTTTAATTGTCTGACAACATGGTTCCCCTAGTTGGTGAATGCTGGCTTACCCACATTTATGGCTCAACGGAATACAAATGAATCTGTCGTTTTTGATGTGGTTGTCGAGGTTTTTAGCAACTCTCATCATCATCAGCATCACCTGTAAGAACCGGTACTTGCAATATAGTGGTTCGAGCTGCTACAGTTTCGTCCACCGATGATTTGGAAAGGTGAGGGAGTAGCTGCGCATTGGAGGCGGTAGATGATAAAATTGGTGCGTAAACACAAGGTTGTCAGTAGACTCCTAATTCGGGAGATTGGGAGGGGTCTATGCATTGAAGGCAATAGCTTGGACGCACGAGCACCATTAAGAGCCTGACTGGGCCATGTCTGACAGTGTTTCTAACCATTAATGTGTCCTGTCTCGGGGTCTCCATCCTGGGAGACGTCAACGGCCAGCGGAACTGAGTTTGCTGATTATAATATATATATATATATATATATATATATATATATACGGCAGTGAAGCATCAGTGTCAACACTGATGTTACTGTCTTTGATGATAATGATGATGATGAAACGTTAGGTGCAGTACACTCATTAGAAGAATAACGTAAATGGGGGATTCAGCTGTATTCACCTACGTCTCCCATTAAAAACGAATAGTTGCTTTCTATTTCCTGAAGTCAGACACTGTTCGTTTCCCCATGCCAGCTGGTTCTGTCAAATTTTCTCACACACATTTCGTTGCGTCAGCGCATTGTAACTCCGCCATGGCGTCCTGCTGTCATCAACAATATACCAACAGTGAATGCCAGTGACAAGTTGTCATACACCCCCGACTATGGATTACCGTAGTAAGGTGTGGAACAAATGGGAGGGTGGTAACCTAGTGAAAATTCTCTGTTTTTGGGCAGAACTGTCAATAACACGGTGCTGATTAGCAATGAGGTTAGCACATCCGGGCATCACACTGGGATAATACGCGATTAGCAGATGGGCCCAGCTTTCTTTGTGAACTTTACCCAACATCGGCGCAGCGTGCAAAACAGACGAACTTTGGCTAGAAAGTGCTATCGGTTTGATGTTTTCTGCTCTCGTTTCGCGTTGCTGTGTCATGGCCCGCTCTCCTTAGACCATAAGTAGGTGTGTCGTGCGTAGCTCGAAGGCTGCTTGGTAAGTTTAATTTGCTGCTTCGTCGACTCTGATTCGTTACTAATCACCCTCTTGCGCACCGATTCGTCGCGAACGTACTGCAGCCAGCTATCTTTTGCTATCCTACGGAAGCACCGGCGATCTACTGGTTCAAAGCGTTTGAGGCTTTTATTTCGGAGAGACCAGGTATTGCAACCATAAAGTAAGACTGGTTATACAGTTGTCTTGACTGCACAGCGGTTTGACTCTAGTATACTTGGCTTTGATTTCCCATCGTTATCTCCTTGTCTTTTTTATTTTTAACTAGTTAGTTACTCCATTTTGATCATGTATTTAAATAATTTTGCCAGTTACCAGTCGTCTTATGTTCTTTCTGACTATTCTGCGACCCAGATAGTCACAATTTCTCTCCCGTACAGGAGGAAAGCACACACTGTGTTATAAGCATTGTAAGGATTTACTCGATGCTCACTTGCACAGTTCTTTGTGTGGTAGTAGGTAATAGGTTGGTGAACAGGCGGCGTCCTGGATTTATGGCTTGTATAGTTTGTCAGTTGACCTCCGGACACAAAACTCCAATCGTACACCTTGATTTGAATTTGAGAGGTGGGATCACCCTCAGTGGCTTAGCGACCGGAACTGTCTTCAACCATCGTCGTGCGAATCATACGACTTTCTGGCTCGCACCAATCGGTGGACTTCGCTTTAGCTGATATCACAGAACCAGTAGATTGAAACAGTAGCGTTGTGTTCTGCCAGTGTTTTTGAAGAACGTGAGTGCATTATGGGAACACCGAGTGGACGGTGCCGGAGTGTGGTAAACTCGTTTTCGGTAAAAAGCCAAATACCAGTTTACCCGAACTATTAGCGCTCGACCGTATTCTTTATAAAGCTTAGATAAATCGTTCAGTTGCAGCACCCTTTTGGTGCCTAACTGCCATGCCACCAGAATGAAGCACGATGGCTGGGATGCTGTCAGGCCGCCCAAGCCTAGACAGGGGAAGTCGAGAGTCTGAGGTCGGGTTCGAACCACAGACCTTCAGGTCAGTAAATTCGCGCTCTAACTACTGAACCATATGCCTCTTTATACCCTGAAACTTACTCTTGTATCTTGCAGCTTTTTTTCTTGATGCCCATTATGGCTTATCAAACGGCGCAGCATCTGCAACATCCCTTTCGATGATGGAGGGAGACCTACGAATGCTCGATTGTCACCGACCCACAATCTGACCGGCCAGGATATGCCTTTTTGTCCGTCGCCGGTTCGTGACACATCTTTCCAATCGAATTGATGTTAATTTGTTCCGAGTGGCTAGCCTTCGGACAAATCTGACTGAGGGAACTGAGCTCGGGACAGTGTAGTAACGATAGTTTTGCTCAGCTTAGTTCTCGGTCTGAGCCTCCCAAGCTAGCGTTCACGTCAAAACAACCACCAAAAGTGCACAGGGTATATTAACGCCGAAAACGAAGTCAAGAACACTTGTGCAGCGCTTCATATATATAGCGTAAGCGGCAACAACTTTCTGGAAATTCTGACGCGTTCTGGATGCAACATTGGCAACCGGAATTCGGCCAATACCGGGTCATGATTGGCTGTTGGGTCCTGACTTTCGACCAATCATATCTCGACTTGATGCCAGACCGGCAAGCCTCCCAAATTTTTGGCCAATCTTGCGTGGGATAGGCTTCTCGGCTGTAGCAGCGCCTGACTGCGAACGGTGAAACGGGATCCGTGTGGAATTTCGCTTAACAGACAGCTCAGTTTTTAAGGCTCAAACCTACTGATCGTAGGGTCGGTTGTTCGAATACCACCCTGGTATTTCGACTGATTCTGTCTGAATCTATCTGGGCTTGGGCAACTTGACAGCATCTCGGACCTCCTACTTCCTTCGTTTGGCATGGCAGCTAGCCACCGAAAGGGTCTTACAATTGAACGATCATTATTGTCATTATTTATTATTACTGAGGGAAGTGAATGTAGCATGGAGGGGTTTATAGCTGGTCTTAGCCATTTTTGCCCCTTTCCTTGTACGAGGCTGGGATACGAAATATCAATTCCGTCAATGGCTAGACATCGTCACTAACATGACGAGGTCTCATAACCAATTATGGCCTTGCATTCACTCGCTTGTCCCGAAAATCTGCCCTCTGTTTGCTCTATGGGACCCGATTCCCCATGTGGTATTGGAAGTGAGTCGTTTTAAGGTCGTGTAGCAATTATATACTTGGAGTTCGGATGTTCAGCAACCACCCAACTGAGGAGTTTTCCATCAGCATAAACTACGGTGGCTTAACAACGTGCGGTTCATTTCTAGTCATCGTCTGCCGAAACATGTGCTGTGTTCTGTTGAGGTTCAAAAGTCAATGAAAATTTAAATCTGGCGTTCGATTGTTGGTTCTGTGAATTAGAACACCCAATAAGTCGATTTTTTATTTTATCATGTTTTGTTTTCACTCACGTTCACGCTGTGCTGCGCAGTGGATTCCTTTCTAGAATTCCATCTACACACGACGTCAGAATTAATTTTTTCATATGTATGTAGAAATGTATGCCTCCGACCGTCTTGTTTAGATGTAAATGAAGAAAAGAAACACTGTTTTTACTGCGGCGCGGAGCAAAACAACACACGCAGTGCGTGTCGCTACCCCTTTTCTTTCACCATACAGTGTTATTTCTGGTTATTTCTGGTTGAGTTTCTGTCATCACTGTTAACAAATTGTATTGTTCCACTTTCGGACCAAGATTCATGATTGTTTTTCACTCCGTTCACCAGCTCATGGGGATGGAGACCATTCAGTGTCCTCACAGTGTCATGTGTGTGATTAGTCGTCGTAGTAACTCATCACCTTACATTGCGCTCGCAACTGTTTGACTGCGAGCCACCTGACCGCACGTCTCATCGCATGTCTTATTTTCTTCTTCGGCTACCCCCCCCACACACTCAGGTGGACCGTTCTACTTCCGAACCGGAATTGAACTCCACCAGTCGACTCACCTTCCGGTCTACGGGAGATGACCAGTCCTACGAGAATCCGAGTGCACTGCTGACCTCAAGTGGTCAAAACTGCTACGGTTGGGATGACAATAATAGTTCGAACAAAAGTTACGATCTATTCACACCTCACGGTCGTCGTCCGAAGAAAAGTGTGAGCTTCAGCGGGAAAATCCGTTTACTGCGTGTGCAGAATGGGGTGGAATCACCGACCTCTCCCGAACCAAAAGGTCAGCGCAGTCTCATGAATGTCCGCTTTCAGCCTATTGAAACATGTCTGTTTATATGATCAGTTTTTACGTCCTCCAGACGCTAGTGTAGATACCGTCACATTGTGTTTTCAAATAGGACGCGTACATTATACGCGGTGACAGTTGGTACTGGATGTGTTCGGGTAGACAGTGAACAAAAGGTCAATTTGCTTTCAAGTTGGTACCCATGTTGGGAAAATAATTAAATACTCGTTTTGATGTAACACCCTGGCTGCAGTGCTACTTGAAGGAAGTATGAGGGCTGAAATACTACCAAGTTGCTCAAGGTTAGACGGGAGTAGTCAAGCTGCAGGAGTTGGGTTCGAAGCACGGACCTTCCGTTTAGTACGCTCATGTCCTAATCACTGAGCTATCCCAGCATGTCGGCCGTGTCTTGTACATCGTTCGAGTCAGACGTAATCGGGCCACAAATTAGATGGAATGCAAAGTTCCCCACTTTTTTGCGATAAGTCAGGGATAACTTTTGCCATATAGTGGACCGAGCGTAATGCAGTAATTACGTGAAAAATGAGATTTCTTATTGGGTTAATTTGTACGACTCTTCCTGTTCATTTTAAATGCATCGTCAATCGTGTAGAGGAAAGTTAATAGTTTTAGTAAACCAGTGCTTTCTCCTTTGGAGCACTGCTGGGCTGCCTGACAAGATGAGCTCCAACCAGCGTTATTCAAAGATGGTAGCTAGTTCCTCTGCTCTCTTCTGTTTGAAATTGTTTGGGAAGAAGAATAATGAGGCGATCCAGTCATCAAATGTTTGTTCGAACAAGGTACTCGGATTAGCTATTCCAATCACAAAGGCATATGTTCCACATATCTCTTAACGCAACTAATAGGTTCAATACCATTGTGGTGCCAGACTCCGCCATGCGAAACGCAAATCTGAGAACACCATGTAAGATTGATCACGTGATAATATTACATCGACTACTTGAGCAGCGCCGCGTACACCGCCGATCAACGATCGCTGGTTTCCTTGACTTCAAACGGGCCTCCGACTGCGTAGACAGACTAACTCTTCCAAATCCATTTGGACAAGGAGAAGTACATTCGAAGTTTTCCATATACTTTAAGTTGATCCATCGTTCCACGACGTGAGGAGTTGCACATAAGCCAACGGAGTCACGAGTTTTCGGGCAGCGGCTCGGACAGCAAAGACCTGGGTGGCTTTTATTGGATTGTGGCGTCTGGAGAGGACGCAACTTTAGTCTGGCAATAAAAAAGGTTGGTGTGTGGCGTGTTGGTTCGACCGGATTGGTACCAGATTGGGATGATATCCGATGGCGTTCTGCCATCGCTGTTTGCGGAGCATCTCTCGTGTTTGGCGGCAGACACATGTGAGCAGTTCTGAAGTACGACAAACGACAACGACAAGTAGATGGACTTATTAGAAGCTGCTACTGAACAGTAGACGCTTTGGCTTGGTCACTTCCTACAAATGAAGCCCAGTGACTGCTTTGTTTGCTTTGAGAGATCTAAGTGGAAGAAACCCTGCAGAAGAAAACAGAGGTGAAAGGAATAATTCATTGCTTTCTTACTCATACAGTGACGTAAACTTCACTCCGATTATTCTATATACTGTTTTCATATTTCACAAACTCGTACTGGTTTTTGTCCGGCACAACTTTTCTTCAGAAACCGTTCTATATATATATATTCACATAGACATGTATATGGCAATTGTATTTGGTATCCGATCTAAACGGTGGTATTCGTTTCTTACGCATGAGTGCCTGTGTGCGCCTACATGACATACAGTCAATCAACAACATAGGCTGTCTTAATGAACCAATAACGGTCACGTGGCCGTCTTGCTGGTGCGTTCTTGTTCGGTAGTGTCACATCTGCCAAATGATACCGAAATGTGAGCTAGTTGGTTATATTTGGAAGTAGAAAGGTTTCACTACTTTGTTTGCGGACCGTTTCTTACTAGGGAATGAAAAATACAACAGCGGAACCCATCGTACTTATTGAAGACTCATTTTATCTTCGAGCTAGGCTGCATGTCAACTGGGCTGAAATCAATCCAACCCAACTCGGCCTTACAGTCGTCGTTTTGTTCAGGTAGTGGGAGCGTTCGATGAAAAAAAAACTCAGTGCCTCTTAGCAGGAAGAGGCGTTCGTTGTGGAATTATTCGTAATCATCCTGGAAATCGGCACATAACGTTGGCTACGATGTTTGTGTACGGTCACATTTTTTAGAGAAACGCCACAACTTCCTTTGATACGACACTACTTCTAGGGTTGATGAAAACGCGTTGGTAACCCACAATCACAACTTTGATTGACTTGGACATACGTTCTAGCAATTGTTCCTGGAAAAAATGTGAATTCTGTGCCCGCTGAATGCTGAGAGAGATAGGTACATATTGAAAAATCTTAGTTGTAAAGAGCTACTACGTTTGTGCTCAGTCAGTCCGCACAACTCACTGTTAATTCCATCGATGTTTCCCCCAGCTATATCCTCCTTCTTCAAAGTGTCGCACAAACATGACCCAAGGAAATTCTGTTCCACTTGAAACGTGTATCGAAAATTGACCTCTCAAACATTCCTTAAATGGATGTACTGTTTTGTAAGCTTCCAAATGTATTTTGATATTTGACTAGATTAGATAATCGTTCAGGTGTAACACTCTTTCGGTGCCTAGCTGCCATGCCACCCAAAGGAAGCACGAGGGCTGAGATACTGCCAGATGGCCCAAGCCTAGACAGGAGATGTCGAGAAGCAGAGATTGGGTTCGAACCACGGACCTTCCGGTCAGTAAATCCGCGCTCGAACCACTGAGCCATCTCGCCTTCTACATGTTCTACATGTATTTTTTGAAATTTCAGCTTGAGGTTGTGCTTTCTATGCACCTCAGTGGGGTTCAGAACGCAACCTTAACCTGTTTGCTCCAATGCTTTTAGCATTTAGGTCACGCGCAGCTGCAGAAAACTTACTTGTCACAACGATGTATCGATTCCTCCCGCCTACAACAACTTAGATAGGCATGTCAAGGTGCTGTTTCTGTCTGCATCGTGTGTACTCATTCATGTTTCTGCATGTCCAGATGGTTTTAAACGTCACCAGAGGGCACCATCGTTAGGATTCAAGGAGATCTTGTTTTCAATATTAATCGTGTCTGTGTTCAGTATTTTTCTGTATCTCGTGTTGCTCCAGAGCGATGCTCACTTGACTGCTGGCTGGTTGTCCTGGCACATTGGTTTTGGTTTGGGGTACCAGGGTTTCCTCACCAACGCGCGAGAACCAACAGATCGCTGTCGTTCAGTTGCTTCCTTATGCTCCTTGGTAATTCGTGGGAGCGATTGTGTTCTCGAAGGACTATTTGGAGTTGTTTCTAGTTTTTACCCGCATAGGACTCTACAGAAAACGTCTTCGGGAGATGCCAAAGTATCTCCCCTTGTTGGAGCCAAGTGACCGGTGAGAACCGTATCGTACAATTTCTGCAATGACGTAATGAGAAAATCGTCGTACCCGGGTGTTTTCTGAGGACCTTTAACGTGTGTGTGGGGCTTGTTCATAGCAGAGACGCGCATAATTCCTTGTCATTTGACTCTTTGTGCTCATGTCCCTTTTCATGCCACAGCCAAATATTGATGAGATCCACGAAGAGAACCACAAACGAACAATGGCTACTATTGGGAGGCTGTTCCCGGCTTCATCACCGTCAATCCGTATAGCATTAGTGACTTGTTTTTAAGATGGTTCTGTTACGTGTTTTACGCTATATTGTCGTCTGTCACCAGTCCAGATCAGTCAGAAATATCGTTCTGACGTTTCGTAAAATTGCTTCAACAATGCTCATGGTAGCATCCATTCAACGTGACAACCGCCGGTAAGCGGCATAGCTTTTTGCCATGGTGGCGTTTCATCTGGGGGATAAATCAGCACTTCGGGGGGTTCACTTACGTCCCCTATTCGCTTGTGGAAGGAAATTAGATTTAAGGAAGGTCTCATGCCGTCAGAATGGTCCTCCGGACGGGTGTTTCATCGTAAAGAAGAGTACTATGACGATAACTCTATTGGTGTTGAGTTCTAAGCGGCTCTGTTGACTAACTGGAAGTCTGCAAGACGACCGTGTTCATGACCGCGTGCGACAAAATGAGCCATAGAACTAAACAGCAAGGTAAACCAACAGCGCATCGCCTAAAGGGTCACCCCTTGAAGCCGCCTATGTGGATTTCCAAGGTCGGTTGACACGGAACAGGACACGGTTTCCCGTTTCCTTTCACTCAACTCGTGAGTAGACCACGGCTGTGCGAGAACCACGGTTGGTTTGCCTGCACCACCTTTTCGATTCAGGAACGTTTTGGAGTATGTTCTCGCCGCATATGCTACCCAAATTTTTTCCGCACATTTTAGAGATGATTGGGCCAGAAAATAGGGCGGGCAACAGTAAAATCGTAGTCACGTCTTTCTGGACTGTGAGACCTCATCTATCACCGCTCCTTTTGACTTAAAGCTGTGACGCTAGTTTTAAAGGTTCTGCAGCCATCCTTCGATATTCACAGTGCATGGGTGATTTCATAAGTTTAGTGACCTTCGGCAAACCTAAGTGGACGTGACTGCGCCAGGTTCGTGAACCGTTTTTAGTATATCATTTCTTATGCGAAATTTATTCATTGGTGCTGTGAAATTGAATGGTGTTCACGATCTATGATACCTAAACATAATCGCCTACCAGTACACCGTCCTGTTCAACATCTTTGTTCAAATTTCATCGTTTCGAATGGGAAGGCGGTACAGTTTGTCCCACTTCTTTCTTATTTTACGCAGTACTCAAATCTATGATCGAACAGGTTCCCTCGTAATAAACAGTACTAGAAGTTTGCTTCCTTTATTTTGCACAGTCATCCCACGTAATTGGGGCCTGTACGGGCAAGAGACTCCGTTGGCTGAGTTCAATCCACGCAACAGCCCTGGACGGGACACAAACCAACCAGGCGAAGTCCCTCGACAATCGGACGTTGATGTTCGTTATCATGGTAAGTATTCGTGGTTTCTATGTCCAGCTATTCAGATGTTGTATGCATCACAGAGAATGTCCTGGGTTCCTGAATTCACGTATGCTCTTCACCCTTGAGGGCTATCCGTGGTAATTTGACCAGATTGGAAAAAATACCGATATTTCCGTCTTCTTTTTGGTTGTATCGTAACAAGCGTATAATTTTATGGTGCAGAATTTCGAGGTTTGTGGAACGGTTCATGTGCATTTCCAACGAATGTTCACGTTTACAATTGGCCCCAAATGTTCCAACCTTACTCCCAAGCAGGCCTGAAGTTGCACACTTTGTCCTGATAGAAGAGAGTTTAAAACGACCCTGATACTGACCGACTGCTAGTCTAAACCTCCATACATTTTCGCAAAATCTAGGATGAACTGACTGTAATGTGTTAATAGCAGCTAACCACAGGGGGCCTTTTTACTATTTTGTGAAGGCCATTAGTCTTCTTGTTATCCGTCGGATGGCCAAGGCGAACACAAATCGGAATCCTGAAGCCGAGTAGCCACAATAGAATCCCCATTTAATCCAGTAGAAGTCTTGAGCCTTTTGAGAATTTGACTGTATGGATCGAATCTACAGTACAGGAAATCATATCCCAAGTGTACAGGATTTGTACTCAGTGATTGGTGGTTCAACGCTGCGTGATGTAGAAATGACATTTTTGCACTTTGCTTGCATGAGTGTCGTTTGATCTACTGTTACCATCGACAATGCAGTGTTGGTTTGTGGTGGCTAATGTGTTGTCTGCGTTTATTTACTACCGGTATGGTGACTGTATTTTATGCGGACTGACGATCCAGACGTGTGTGAGTGCCTGGGTTTTGGAAATGCGACATTATATGTGATGAAACTGTGTACGCTGGTAGCGCTATCAACCAACCAACCATGCAATTGGACCTATGTATCTCAAAACTAAACGAAATACACCATTTCTTCCACAGTCCTAGGAACCAAACCCGTGGATTTCCATTTCGTGTTCGCCTTCGTACTAGGCTAACAGAACAAGCTCGGAAAGTGTCTTTGTGCCAAATAGCTCAGGACGAACCCCACGTGGCGGGTGGGAAAAAAATTGTCCCAGACAGCTGGACACATACATTTGTCGGAATTGGGAGTGGGCTTGTTGCTGCAGCTTGTTCCGCAAGGTTTAGGACCGTACATCCCGATTAGTGCAGTACTGAATTCTACTCGGCCTAATACAAACTTTTTGCGGACAGCTGGATTGATGAATACATGCTACCATTCCGTGTGACAAACCGTATATATAGTCCATACTCATACTCATACATGAGCGTAGTTTTCGAATTTTTGAAGTTATAGTGGAGCTGCAATAATCAGTGAGCAAGCGTTGGTTTCAAATGTCATGCATCAGACTTTCGTCTCATTTTTCGCGTCTTCGGAGTTAAGTCGGGATCACTGGAGACGGTCTGTCCTCCTTCGCGGACATCATATCCAAAAAATAAACCTGCCGTCCTACAGAACACAAAATTTTGTACCAGAGCAGTTGGGACATTACGCGAATGGAGCAGAGCACGTTGAACGTTCCCATCTCTGATTATATTCTCCGCAGATACCTGTCTTATGGACTTAGCTACCCACTGTGAAGGATATTGTGAAGTCGAAAAGCCATAAGTTGTGTTTCCGCCTCGTCGAACAGCAATTAAAGATCAAGGCAGTAGATGTGCGGCAGGTCATCCAGTGGAAGCCACCACAGAGAAGTGGTCTGTGCTGAAATTAGCCTCTTTTTAGGAGTAAGGTTCTCTTTTGAGGGCCAGCTGCTAATTATTGTTTGACTCCTTTGTATGATTCACGGGTTTCACTCGCCCCCTGGACCTTTTCCAGCCATGGTCAATGATGTCATCAAAGCTGTCCAGGAAACAGTTGCCTATTATTCCACTGCCACCTCTGGTAACCCTGATCCAGCCGGTAACGGCTGCAACGCTGCTGATCCTCTTCCATACTCGGCGATTGCCGCTCTCGGTAGTGCTGGCCGCCAACCGCTTTTGGCTGTTGTCGCCCCTCTCACAGTACTGCTATCGGATGGATTGCTTCCACCTACCAAACCGATATTTATCACCAAGCCGCGTACCCGTCTATGGCAAATGGTGGAGGAAAGTTGCCGACCCGGTAAGTTCTCCAGTCACACTCAATTTGTTGTCCCTCTCTAAAACCTGCTGTTTTGTTGTGCAAAGCGATGAACAATTGTCATTTTTCTACGCTCGATTGACCAACTGATCCGATGTACATCTTGGCAGACAGACGGGCGGTGGTGGGTAGAGTGATTCATCGCGAATTTCGCATCCCACCTAATTTTCGATTTCCTGTTTCGTTCTACTTATTTGCTTACGGACTTTGTACTGGTGTTGTTGGCGCGTCGCCCGCTTTGTTTGTTTGTGTGTGTTGGACGGGCACTTTTAAAGGTACCTCAATGTACAGTTCTGTTACCTTTGTGTTCCCACCGACAGACGCGCGGCAGTCATACACGCTTGTGATTGTCGTTTGTTCCAACGCATGTGGTCGTTCCCTGACCACCACCACCACTGTCCTAGCCGTCATCGCCGCTAAGCGACTGGAGCTGATAGGTCGAGCTGCTGGAAGCATCGCGGCACATCGACTTACCTTTCCTTATGTCGTGTTTCTAACTGAATTCACTCATCATTCATCTTGCCGCTCATGGTTGGACCATCATAGTGATTTGGTGAACTACAGCGGTCGTTTTGCATCCTTCTATCTCACTGAAGATAGATGTCTCAACTAAATAGTCTTCTGTTGCTGACTCAGTTGGTGTGTAGCTGCTTTGCTCTCCCTGTTACTTGTCTGATTACCTTTTATCCCACCCTATATATCCCGTAGTTTAGAAAGGAGGCGCAACAATGGGCGTTTGCTTTGGCAGAGCGTGAGGTAACCCGTTAGTAAAGGAGCAGTGCAGCTGACCGGAGGGCTCGTGATTCGAACTCAATTTCAACTTTTTGCGTTCTCCTGTACGAAATTGGGCCGCACGGCAGCAACCTACTCCGCCTCCTTTAGGCTGCCTGACAAACACTCACGGAAATAGTGTCAGAGCCGGACAGTTTGATTTTTGACTAATCCGGCGCTAGGATAAGCTGCACGATTGGTCGTAAAATGTGCTCAGATGGACATTCCACATTAGTTTCAGCGTTGGTAAGGCGTAGACAGACATGGGACGAACCCGATGCCCTCTTAGTTGACAACTGCATATGAATCTCGGACTGTTGGGAGGACACGCGCACGGGACCGTGGTCAGGCAAAAGGCTAATCGGATAATATTTGATACAATTGTTAAGCTCCACTGGTAATGTTAATTACTACCCACGGTTCCGTGTTCCACTCATTTTGACCCAAGAAGATTGATTGTTCAGTTTTCTTGGTTATTCTCTGTAAACTGTGTACTCGCGTGAGACGCCATCGTTATGCACTCTTTTTTTAATCGTAAATGTTCACCTGTTGTCCGGTGAGTATCATCCAAATCCACCTTGAACAGCTTCCCTTCACGGTACTTCTGTCTCATTCAATCCCCTTCTTTCTTTTCCACACCTAGGCCCCCTTCTCTCCGGCGTAGCCTACCGCGTGCTAAGTGATGCAGTCTCGCAAGTTAAGGCACTTACGAGCATCACACTGGAAAAGGTCAAATTCAAAGCGTTTATCTGTGCTTGCCTAAAGTAAGTCAGACTGGACCATTTCTACACACTTGCCACCCATCTTTTTATCTTAGAATATTGCATTTGCTGTTGCTTGCTGTTTGCAGTTGAGTTTCAGTTTTGGTTTCAGAAATTTAAGCGATCCAATTTGGCCGAACAATCTCATACCGTTATCAAGACCACAAAATGACGAACACGGATGTTTCGGGGAACTCAACATCAGGTAATACATATCCAACGGTTCAGGCCAAAGTGATGGTCGAAAAGGACAGTTGCTGTCCGTTACGTGAATGGAAACGGGGAGGAGCATGGAAAACCAGTTGGGAGAAATAGTGTTTCATCCAACTGGACAGTGTCTTTTGAAGCCATTTAATGTGATTGGGTCTGGCAGCTTTCCGAAGCAAGCTGAATGACAGCATGGACTTGATTGAGTTTGTGATAGAGGATAGCACTTTCGAACTGACTTGATATGAGCATTAAAATAGCATTTACAGATTGTCGTCGCACAATGCCTTAATGCAATTGATCGCTTTGAAGCTTGCAGGTAACGGACCAAACGGAGGATCCATGGCAACTTTATCGATATGAGTTCTTATACGATCCTATAAATACGTATACACATTAGTGTTCATGAAGGAAGATTGATTGATGTTCAGAGACTACGCCCACTTAAGGGTGATTTGTTACATACTTGTGCAACCCGAAGGGAGTAGGGGAGCTGAAATATTGCCAGTTTATTAGAACCTGAACAAAAGCAATCGAAAAGGCAATTTTAGGTTCGAACCCCGGAAATTCCAGTTCGCTCATTAATCACCGAGTCACGTCGATTTCGAGAACGGATTGTCTTAGGACTAAACTTGGAGGGACAGTTTTGTTCATGTGGCTACATTCACAAAATGGCAAACCATACTTAGTTTCCGACGTAACACTACTATTCATAAGGTTGCTGAAAGCCCCTCGATAGCCCTCGATCGGTTTGGGCTCATCCAGTAGGCGCACGCACCGAGTTCCCGTCAACCGTATGTTCTACTTGAACGAGAGATTCAAGTGAATTAAGTTGAGTCTCTTGTCAAAACCAAATTCGTGTGCAAGTGAATACTTGTCGAAATCATCAGTTTCCTTCTCGTCCTCAAATAACTGTTTCTGCCAAACAGATGGATGGTGACTCAAACGTATGTGGTGGCGCTTGTAATATTCCGTGCTGCTTTATTTTCCATTGTGGTTTGCCTTCTGTTCATTCTGCGGAAGATGCGGGAGCACCAGTTCTGCCGTGTGCCAGCTGCGTAGAGCACATGGATGGGATACTGGTGCACCTGACTTATGGTTATAAAAGATAACCTTTCCTGAGGATGTGTAATGTCACTGATCAAAGAAAAACACTATCAACAGAATTCCGCTTATTGTGGACTCTCATAGGAACTGGCCCCCTTCCAGAGGTATGTTTCCCGAGAAGATTCATTCAGCAGCAAAATCAGAGAGCGAACCCTGATTAAGCATGCCAGTTCTAAGGAGTGTTTGCTTTGGTATCGAAGACCAACTCGCAGAACTGACGTACTTGCCCAATGACTGCCATATATTGCTACTTCCCTATGCCAAGAAAGCACTTTCCTGAAAAGCCCATGACGGCGTTTTCCATCAGCAGTGGCTCACTGCGCGACCTCCCCTGAAGACACCTATTCCCTAGGGGAGTACAAACTATCCATTTTCGTGCACTGGTGAAGGAATTCCCCATGATAACATCGCTGATGATCTGTCACTGCCTAGCTCAGAGGTAGTACGTTCTTGCGCGCTGTGTGGTAGCTAAAAGGGTTTTGAAAACGGCTGTATTAAAAACACGTAAGGATTTCACTTGTCACAAATTGGCCCATATGGTTCTCTGAAATGCTCTTTCTTTGGGTGTTCATTGGTCAACTTGCTGGATTCTGTGATGTGTACCCCTTGTTTAAGTATGTACTGCTCTCTGTCATTCTCCCGCCACTTCCTCCGCTTGTCGAGTTTTCAACATTCATCCTTGAAGTTGTACAACCTTTTTGTCTACAGGGCTTTACTGAACTTATTAGCTAACCTTCAACTCCAAATTTCTTGCCTCGATTACAATAGCGCCAAAGCTCTTCCAATGTGGCTTAACGCGGTCGTTGCGAACGAATCCTTACTGAGTCGATTCTACTGTGAGGATGCATTTGTTCGCCAGTGCCGGGCAACTCAGCGTGGGCTACATGCCGACCTGCTCACTCATCTCGAGCAGCTTCTAGCCTATCCGTTCAATTTGGACTTGGCAGTGGAAGTACGCAAACCGCTCTTCACCGACCCATCAACCGGTGCTAATCGAAACTTGGGTTCCCAATCAACTGGTGCTGCTCCTGCTACGACAAGCAGTCCTTTGGTGTTGAATTCAACTCAGCAACCGGGTCTCCCACCCAAGGTATGTTTTTATTGGCTACCTACCATGGTTTTCTAACCTCATTACTGTTCCCGGGCTTCCTAGCGCCTATCAGCTTTGAAGCGCATGCGGTGATGAGAAACGAGAACTTCGCAACCGATTTTTAAACAAAGCACTATATTATCTACAAAATGATTCTAAAGTCTCTGGAACGATGCGGAAAGCACCGACTGGCAATGCTTGACTTTTTTCGATATTCTGATCAACCAGAACGTGCCTCCCATTTCGTAGACTTCCGTTCAACGCATCCGGTGTTCGGTTAATCTGAGCAGCTCTTTTCCGGACACTGCTATGTCTGTACTTATGACCAGATGGTACAGTTCATTGTTGTAGCTTACTCCTACACTCTGTAGACGAACACCGGGTTCAAGTTTTGGGCCCACTCTAACTGCTCTTGGGCTCTTTCTTTCGTGAGCCTGTATGCTCCTTGTTCGTTGACTTGTCCACAATGAAATCGGGCCCTTTTTGTTCAAACCGTTATCTAAAGCGATCTGTTAGATTTAAACTTATCTGCATTAAATCAGAAGCCTCGTCTTCCACACTCGTCACCCTGCCAATGTGTCAACTGCGAATCTGTTTATCTTTCCCCTCCTACACGGATAATGTAAACCATCAGCTGTTGTTAGGCGCACAAAGCTGGCACGAGTCAATCTGACGTTTATCTCGGTTACCAGTTGTCCGGTTCGTTTGTATTTTGCACAGTTCATTCACTCAAATGGAATAACTAATCACAAAGTACTGAGATTTGGAGGTTGGCTGTTCACCGGGCTTAAGTCCCAGTGCGTTTCTAAGTTTCCAACCGGTAAGACATTCTTGTGGACTGGACAGGTTGCCTGTCTTTCTTATGTGTGCATGCTGCTCCTAGTAGTTTTTTGTAACCTCACTGGACCGTTTGACTATCGTGGTACCTCTCGAAGCATCATGGTTTAATGACATGACTAGGACGTTTGCTATAGCTTGTGGTCTCATGTCCAGGCTTGAAACTCTCATCGAATCCAACTTGAGGGTTAGTCATTGGACGTATCAAATCGACGTGATTGAATCCTCGCTATTTATCCGTAATTTTTCGTTTATTATTCTCTTCAGGTTGCTGCACGAGCGAATATTCCTCCCGCAGTTGTCGTGACTCGAAAAGCCACCCCGACGGCGCCCTCTGTGCCCGCTCGGAACCGACTGTCACCACCGTTACCCTCTGGAGGTACCACCGCTACGGTTCATCACTACCCGCAGCATCACCTTCCTGGACAACGTCCTATTCCACCTAAGAATACGACAGGTCGTTCCTCGCGCCAAGCTGGCGACGAATCTGGTGTTATCAGCAGTGCCTCTTCCGAACCTCGTTCTACAGATCCAACGAAATCTACCGGAAAACGCCCAAACCAACCATCACAAGCACCACAGTCAGCATCGGCAACCGCGTCCCAAGTAAGGGGTCGTCTGAAAACGGCTCTGTCAAATTTCCGGCGCAGTGCCCCACTCACTGAATCCATTTCGAAAAGAGCGACAACAGCCGAACCTGGCGCTCCCACTAACTCGATGACCGTGACACCCAGTCGGCCAGCAACCACCACAGGAATTCCTACGTCCGATTCTAGTTCAAAACCACCATCCAGGTGTGATAACGCTTCCCGTCCACGACCTCCGTTGCCAGACACAAAACCCAATATTGCCTCCAAGTTACGGCAGCCCTCTAACATCAATGGACCTCGTTAGACCGGCTGTATTCGTAGATGCTTAGAATCCTTTAATATCTTCGACCTTCTTCGCTTCATTCAACTGCATGACATTTTGACGCATTTACAACTCACTCCCATCACCTCACCTGCCTAAATACCTACCCACTCAATCCGCCAGGTGGATCCTGAATTTATCCTTTGAGTTCACTCTTTTATGAATTGGAGAAGTTCGCTTGAGCTTATTTCGTTATGGCGGGATTGTGTGACACGTAATTTTAGGTCTTGCAATTCTTCTACCGCAAATTGGGGGTCGATCTTTCTCAGATCTCCAATACATTGGGATTAGACCCTCGCTTGCCCCCTGTGCGCAATCACCATGTTTTACGAGGGTGAGGAACACCTGTCTTTCAATGCTTTGCCACATTCTCCCCCACATTTTTCATCAGTCGAGGTTTTGGACATCAATAAATGAACCATTTTCTCAGTAAATGTCCCATTCTTCACGCTCCCCCTCCCTACTATTATGGCGCCTTTACCTCTCTGATTTCTGTCTACACCTACTTTTTCCCCACGTGTTCTTGTTTTTTTTCCTACCGAGTCTTATCAGCCAATTCCCCACCCCCACATTAGCCCAGCAACATGGGGGAAATGTGATCTGGTTATGTTACTAATTTTTGATACCCGTGAAGTACCTTATCGTGTGTCATTCGACAGGATGAATGTCTGTCGTCGTGTTGTACACATTATTTTGGTTTTCGCTCCTCCATTTTTTTGTTTTCTTTCATTTCTTTCTCTCTCGATAACTTGTTGATCATATACCATTATATTAATCTATCATCACGCTTTCCTCCCCCAGCAACAAACTGTTTGTTGTGGCTGCGTTTGGACGTCGCCCAACCCACCCCCTTCATCCTTTCACTTGTGGGGAACAACATCCCGCATCAAACTCCCCATGCCCACTTTGTCTCTCTCTGCCCATGTTCTTTTGCCGGACGGTTTGACCAAAATAACAAATTTTGCACAGTAAATGTCACTTTTCCCTAACCGCTTCCTTCGTTGTTCGATGCTTCTGCTTCATGCTTCGCCTTAGTTTCATGAATGCGCTGCTAAAGTAGCTAGCTGCTATTTGCTTTTCGTAATAGTTTTACTCGGTTGACGCTACTGGCGTACCGTTGTGGGCTTCTCAAATATTGTAAGACCTCGAAAGTCATCCCTAACTGCGTGTTTGCCTGGATGCAAGGGTCAACTTCTTCAAATTCATGCTACATACTCTACAGGGTCATAAATGCGGTGGAATAATGACTCTTGACTAAATTTTATCTAGAGCGTGCGATCGGTGGTCGTGAAGAGGCTCATGTACCACGTCCACTATGTTCCGAAAAACAGGCGGATCAAATACTCTAGTACATTTGAAGTTGGGTTACATGAGAATTTGCGGTTGTGGTTAGCTTTTCTGGGACCTCGTGACTTTTTCGGATATTCATTTAACACTATGTCTGATGGTGCCTTCTAACCACTTGCTGAGAGGAAACTAACCAATACGGTGCAAAGCAAAATTTAGCTACCTGCGTAGACGATTGTGTTAGGCATGCTCTTTGAACCTCTGTACGGATTCGGTTGTCTGGAAACTCCAGCCTGCTCTGCTGTTGAGTCAAGTCGAGTGGTATTGAGTTTATCTGCTAAAGGTGTGTAATAAATGGTCGGTAGGAAGTCACTCAGGTTTAATTCGACGGGTGATCATGAAATATAATCTGAGAGCTGAAGGCTTCAGGAAGCCACCTGTCGAGGAACTATATACCTAATGCGAGTTTTGACGGTCCATTGACTCAGTTAGTACATTCGAACATACCTCGCACGACGGAATGGGACACAGTGCCTTGCGTCTACTCGACCACCCAAAAAATAAGACACGCTTTGGTATGCCCTGTGAACCGTAATTTAGAAGTGCAAAATAGCTGGTATGACAGGTTGACAAGAGTCGTTCAGTGAAGCGATCTGGCGTGATGCCCGACCAGACATTGGTCCACGTAATCATTCAAGGGTGCAACCCGTCCTTATGTGCATACATTTAATTGAACTGGCCAGGAACAGTGTGGAGACCGAAATGTTGCGTCTCAACCATCTCATGAGTGAGAGTGCGTTCCCGGTATCACATTGTGCCGTTGAGGTGGGCCGCGACAGCTATTGCGGACTCTGCACTTGGCATTAGGGTTTGCTCTAAACGGTGGTTACATTCACATACTCACTGTGGTTAACTGATCATTTTTCCTTGGTATTGACAAGCGCTGGTAAGGAATGAAGCACGTATCAAACGATGCTGTGCTGTGCTTTACCGACAACGTCTTATCGTTTCAACCAAGTATGTAGCGGAAATTAGCTGCGCACACATTTTGTTGATCGAAAAGAGTCCGGGAAGATTCCAGCCTGTCCCTTGGTAGTCTGGTGTTTGACATACAATCGAGTCTGCTTGAGAGCTAACGACATCTGTTCTCACGTTTTCCGTGCTGAATCCACACATTAACCTTGATCCTGACCCGTCATTGAACGTGCAAATAAAACGTTAACGTTGGTGAGCGGATAACAACGTTATCGAGTTAACGGAATTTGAACTGCAGTTATTTTTAATTCCAGGTCGTTAGCGTTGTGTCACGCATGGTTGCTTATCAAGACGGTTTATGCTGAGTGGAATCGACTGTTTGGTCCGCCTTTTGACTCTTTCGTAATATATATGACAATTGGTATTCTTGTAGATGGGACCGAACTCCATTGCGTTAGATCATTCATTTTTTGTGCTGTAGAAAAATCTCTGCTTTTTATCTAAGTAGCGAGAACAAGTTGAATCGAGAGCGTCAAAGGGTTTTCTTCCAGTGAGTCTTAGACTCAGTGTATCACCTTAGTTCATTCGTTAATCCGTGGAACCATTTTGCTACGCTGCTGCCACGCAATCCTCGGGTTTAGATGCGGTCATACAGGAGAAGCCAGTGAGCCAGCTGTTAGGTTGAACCACCGTCCAGTCGATCGGTTCCTGCAACCTTGAGCTCTTGGTTGTCTGGGAACATTCGGTCAACAGTCATCTAGGACTGGTGTTTAGTCCAATTTACATAGCCCTCTGGTCCAGGTCGGCCATCCGGGATACCCATTTGGCCAGTGAATGTTCAGAGCAGGGTCAGCCTCAGATTGATACAACCGTAGTCTTTTATTCCATTCGAAACTGTGTTGTCGAGTTCCCCGTATGTATTCCAGGACGGGTGGTGCTTGATCTATCCGTCGTGAGAGGGCTTCGGGTAGGATTTCTTCCCAGTAGATATAACTAAGGGACAGTTTAGTCCGCTGGACTCGAAACCCCATTTTCGCCGGTCACCCTACACCTGGCCGTCATCGTAAGTCCCAGAGTATGTGCAAGTTGGCATCCACTTCGACAATGCAGCATTCTGACACACAAACACACCATATCTGCTTCTGCCGCCTTTCGCTACCCGAGTTTTATCAACCTAGGCGTTATTTTTGGCTTGTGCGCATTAACTTTGCTGCTATCTTGTGAACCTCAAGGCGTTCAAAGTCTACATTGGATCACCTTTTGAACGTAAATCAACCGTTTCTAGCGACAACTGCAGTTCGGGATGTGTATTTCGGTACGTCACAATGATAACTATCAGTTATATCCCTCATTTTACAGGTTACTGAACCGCAGAACACGATAAGTACACTGCTAGGTCTTGACGGCTTGTTTGTGAATGGCGTGTTTCGTCCCGCACATTTAGCGAAAGCAAACCCCGTTGTATGTGATAGTTCCTCTAGCTGCACCTATCTGTGTGATTCCTATGATTTTTCTTGGACGGTAATCTCCTTAAGATGGAGCGCAAGGTGGACGACTACTGTCTCAAGAAGTCCGACAACTCGTCAGCGGCTTAGTGATTTATCCTCTCTCGAAGGCTCCCATATCGTAACTGTATGTTATGGAAAGCACCTAGTGGACCGCCGATCACAGTTTTTGCCTCTGATTTAACTGGTAATGGTAATCCTCATAGACCTGATTACCTTAGTTTTAACCTAGCTAACTGTCGTATTCATTGACCTGTCAACTCACGCCTTCTGCGGTTTGACCCGATACTTCAAGCAAAAAGGAGAGAGGGGATTCCGAAACGCGGCGGCAGAATTACGCAGTTTAGCGTTTTAAACTTCCAGGGTTACTGGATAAGTTTACTATTAAGACAGCTGGGCTGTCTTTTAGATGATTGGAATCCTGTGAGACGGTTTTGCAGCGCACTGGAATATTTCCTGCGATTAAGCTTTTAAAGAACGATGGACTCAACCGTTACCCATTCACTACATTTTAAGTCATGAATTTTTCCAAAACAGTGCTTATCTCAGCTGTTCTGATTCTAACGCGAGCTCTTCAGAACAAAGATCCCATCTCAAGTAGGTTACTCATTCATTTGATCAAATTCCCGAGGAATGTTAGCACCGCATATCTGCCTAAAGCGAGCTGCCTCCGTGTTGTTGTCCCGCAACTCCTGTACCGGTCATTGGCGTGCTGTTTCCCCCACTGGTATTTCAAAAGTCACGGTAGTTCGGGACAGTTTCCGATGGGACATAGTAACCATTAGGATACAAAAAGACAATCTTCCAGCTGTAACACCCTTTCGGTGCCTTGCTGCCATGCCACCCAAAGGAAGCACGAGGACTGGGATACTGCCAGGTTGCACAGTCGTAGACATGGGAAGTCGAGAGGCGTAGGTCGGGTTCGAACCACGGACCTTCCGGTCAGTAAATTCGCGCTCTAACCACTGAACCGTCTCGCCCCATAACCACTGGGAAATCATAAGCTTCTCCAAGGTCGCCACGGGGCGATAGCTGCCGAGCCAGAAACGCTTGTTTGGTATCGGTTGATATTTGTGTGATGCGGCCTTCTCGGATCCACGGGCGGCTCGCCACAGTCTCCCAACATAAAATATTTATCATAGATTTGTTACTACAGGTTACTAACAGTTTTATGAAGGAATGTTTCTTCCCCAGTTTACGATTATCTTGGATTTGTTATTTTGCACTTATTGGGTTGTCGATAATGTCATCCGTGTCCGACTGTTGACCATTGACATCCGTTACCTTGTGGGTCATTGTATCACTGGAATGTAATTCATCAGTGCAGCTAGGTAATGTGGGTTCTGAAAGTACAAAAGGTCGGCATTCGATGTCCAAGACGCGAAGTACGGGCGTACTTTAACAATTGGGTAGTTTAAGATAGCCAGCAGAAAAGGAAGAATGTTCATGTGACACAGAGGAGAGGAAGCGCATATTGATCTGAGGTTTTTAAATTGTGAATGACAGCAGCAAGCTAGCCGGGGGATGAAGAAGACTGCTACTTTTAAGCTCAGCGAGAACGATTTATTACCGATCGAACGAGACTTCCGGGCGATTTCTGGGATTGGAGAAGATGGCTCAGTGGTTAGAGCGCGAATTTACTGACTGGAAGGTCCGTGGTTCGAACCCGACCCCTCGCTCTCGACTTGCTTTGTCTAGGCTTGGGCAACCTGACAGTATGCCAGCCCTCGTGCTTCCTTCGGGTGGCATGATAGCTAGTCACCGAAAGGGTGTTACAGCTGAAAGACTATCTATCTTTCTTGGATTATATTTTAGTTTGAAGTTCTTTTGGTTACAGTGTTCTTGCTGCGTAAGTGCTACTTGTTACCTCAAATGAATTCCGAAATTAATTGCAAATGTTCACTTCCCACAAAAGCTAAAATCATGCGCTATCTTGGTATTCGAACTGTATGTGCGTCGCGCTTTTCACACGAACGCATAAGGTTGAAAGTGGCCAGCAAGCAACTGAAACGCTTACGAGACTTATTGCTAAAGTATATAAGAAGACTTTTTAATAATTCAGGAACATGTGAACTACACAGCAGAACTTATTTCATATGATGTAGAGTTCAACGGGTAGGTATGTAATTTATCCATGTCGAATTTGTAATCTTTGTTTTTTTCCTAATGAGATTGACTTGGGACTTAAGAATGCTATTGGACCTGTCACAGGTGGATGCGGGCAAAGACAAGTTACGAACCACTACTCTACAGCTTCCGCATGTCTGAAGCGACTGTTTTTTTATCAATCCGCCGCCTGTAGATCGCTTTTACCCGTGCTTGTTACCAGTGTGAATGTTATGGTAGTTCTCTATTTAGCTAATTGATTGTGCAGCAGCCATGAACAGTCGACTTCTCGAATGTCAATCGCTAAGCAATTGTAACTCGCCGTTGCTTGTGATCACAAGTGTGGCCTCTGAGGCGAGGTGCGTGTACATGTATGTTGAAGAACAAAGCCTGTAGATCGCTTTTACCCGTGCTTGTTACCAGTGTGAATGTTATGGTAGTTCTCTATTTAGCTAATTGATTGTGCAGCAGCCATGAACAGTCGACTTCTCGAATGTCAATCGCTAAGCAATTGTAACTCGCCGTTGCTTGTGATCACAAGTGTGGCCTCTGAGGCGAGGTGCGTGTACATGTATGTTGAAGAACAAAGACCACCAAAATGTCCACGAATGGGGGGGGGTGTTACTTCAAGACCATTCTCACCCAAACTATTGTGCTCCATGATGTTT
This sequence comes from Clonorchis sinensis, assembly GCA_003604175.2. Taxonomy (NCBI): domain Eukaryota; kingdom Metazoa; phylum Platyhelminthes; class Trematoda; order Opisthorchiida; family Opisthorchiidae; genus Clonorchis; species Clonorchis sinensis. Next base: position 20,620,621 of record CM030371.1, on the reverse strand, counting down.
AGTTGACTAGCACAGGGATGAATAAGATAATTTGTCTGGTGTAATTTACTTGTTTCCGGTTTTTTTGCTTTAGGAAAGGTTTTTTAATCTTTTTACTGGTTACATATTGAACTAACGAGATCGATTTTTTTCAAGCCGTTGCACAGGCGAGTGGCAAGAAGGATAATATCTTGCCTTCACATTTCGGCATATTATTGGTGGGTGGTTGGTCGCACACGTTCAGTCTGTCTAGTTTGCCGCGATTTGTTTAAATTTGGATATTGTTAGACGCCGAAACGAATACCATGCTCTTGTTTGTGAACGAATGTCACCCATGCCTGTGTTGGCTCGAAAACAATATGTCAAACATTGGCCATTCAGGTAAACAACACAACGGGCGTTCGTTCTCGTCTTTTGCGGCCATGTCTATATCCGTTCATTTATAGCTTGTGCTATCGTGGTAAATCAGCTGTCTTTCCTTGACTCGTGCGACTTCTTTTAATGACCATCGCCCGTCATATTTAACTTACAAACATTAATCAAGACCATGGCAGAACTCGATGAAGTTGAAGACCTCGAGCAATCTCCTGAGTGTTTTTTTAAGCTGCTATCTTCGGGGGGAGTCTGAGCGACTGAACGAAACCGGTTTTTATGCGCTTATGAAGACTGTTCTGAAAACTCGTAGATCACGAAAGTCGAGGATGACGGAATTGCGCTATGACGAAGGTGGACAGTAGTTGAAAATAATTTGACAAATCTGAGTCAAGTTGTTCGGCTCTGAAATGTTGGACTGACAGGCTGCATGACCGGTGGCAACGCACCAGGTATACCAGACCTATCAAGCAACAGCGCGTCCCCACTGGGTGCTTGACGGAACTTTGACGACATTGTCGATTGTCCTGGCTGCGTAAACCCATTTCCCTCGATCGATATACCTTTGGACCACAAGCAATTATGAGTGCCCCCATGCACTCGTTCCATCGTGACATTTATTCTACAGACTGGTTGACCTAGCTTCTTGCGGAATTTTTTCTGGCCTGCTGTGTTTGTCAGACACTGTGGAGCTGATGAATGTGATATTGTCAAAAACAACAATTTGTTGGTTTTTTGCACGAAATCGGCTATGATTGTTTACCCATGCGAAGTCATTGAAAAAACGGTTAGTCTCACAAATAGCCATCTTTTCCGAACCAGTGACTATGTGCCCAGCAAAGTTGATTCCAGTAATTTTCGAAAAGTTTGCAACAGAAAGAACTGATCAGATTTCTGTTTACGAAATGCTCGCTGTTTTCATACAGATTTGACTGTGACTGACAGTCGGGAGCTATTTATTCAGTTACTTCAATCATGGTTTCGAAGGATTCCTGGACTGTTGCTGTACAGAACACTACTAGTCGTTTTGACCCACCGCTTTGTTCTGAAGCTTCGCTTAGTGATTAGGCTTGCGTATGGTGGTCTCCTACCCTACATGACTCGGCACACAAACCATAGTCTTCCTCCTTTTTACTTCAGTTGGGTATTATCCGTGACATTCTTTCATGAAAAATGCACATCTGGTTGGTACTGGAACTTCAGTGGCCTTCTGGCTACCCAGTCTAAGCAACCGGTTCACTGAAGGTCTGTTGCTGTTGTATCATGACCCTTGCCTTATGGTCTGCCGCGCATACCGGAATAAGTCCACCGTGTACTTCAATCGTGACATTCGGTTGCATTGGCGTTCTGATGGTCACAACCATGCAATACAACTAACAGTCGGATTTAGCACTCCAAATTATGGAACGTGACAACCGTATGTTTTTAGTTTTCAACGCAACAAACCGAGTCCTGATATATGGGAACCTGGCTCACATATGTGCCGAACTCGGGTGGTTGGCCTGGAGTAGTTCCATTTGCCGTATCCGCAAGGTCAACTGCAATTACGTGTTGAAATATCCGATCAGCCTGTGACACCAACCGGTGTAGCCGGACCGTCATTTGGGAAGGTGACGCTTTTTGATCGTTGAATAGCAATATAGTGTTAAATGCGGTTTATAGATCGAGGAAATGACGACCGTTGTCGTTGAAAGCAGTTACTTATGCCAGCAATCGTTGCGATGGGAACATATGGTCGGTACATCTCTTTACGGAACGAAAGCAAACTTGCTCGTTAGGGTTCTGGTTCAGTACCTGCGTGACAGTGCCGTACGATACCCCCGGGACATTGCATTCAGACTAACTCCACGATGAATTTACCTCTATTTTGAAAAGTGCAATTGTAGTTGAAGCAGTCTACTCCGTTTGTGCATTCATTTCCTGTATAGAGTCTCTATACCTAGGACTACCCCAAGAACGGTTGTTTTACGCGCGGGAGGGTTGATATTGTTACCAGAGTCTCTCAAGCTGAACTGTCGTGTTGCATTTAAATTGGCGATCCAGCTGAGTAGTTTCTCGAGGTATCCACTTCTCATTTACTGACAGTTCTGTGAATTAGGTATCCGTGTCTTTTATCAATATTTGTTTCGTACAGCCAGCTGACCGATTCTGTGGGGCAAGGGCAAGACCATGGCAAAAACCCGGTTTTCGCTATTATCCAATACTTTGGACACGTTTTTCGTTTGGTAGGTTTGCATATCCCATCTTAGCATCTTCTCCATAGGAGCAGGCTGTCTTCCTAATTTCCACTATATCATGTGCGTATGCAGCTGATGTCGGACAGAATACTTCAGGCAATGGAGTCTTTCGGCGTGCCACATTCTGTGCATTGACCACCCGAGTTACGTAGTTTGTTCTCTCTGACAACTGAGCGAGTACAGGTCGATCATTTTAAATGATATTGTCTTATGGCCCATCTCCGAATCGGTCTCACCCTACAAACCCGAATAAAAGACGCGTTACTTTTTGATTGAGTGTAAACCGTGAATCTACTATACGATTGAAATCCCGATAATTAGAGTTCAAACCGATCGTCATATCGTCTACCGTGACCTGATCTCAAGACGTGAATTCCTCACCATCAACAATTAACGAATCGGTTGGGGGGATCAGCTGATCACGTGGACCAAGCTAAATGCATCAATCATCGGATTAATCGACAGGCTTGTCGCTCATCATCTGTTCGCCTCGTTATCAATGGGTTAAAATTATAGTATTGTTCGATATGTGCATACTATTGACTTCATCTTAATTCAACCTAATATGGTAACTATCCTGCGTTATCCATCTATTGGTAATCGTGACCAGTTTCCATACAATCTGTTCGAAAATATGGAGGGAGCTCACAGGGACCGTTGACAGATTTCAGCAAATATGTACTGAAGTCCTCCATTCGATCAGTTTAGAGCGCATGCTGATATTGTATTTCGTCAAATTACCGGATTGACCATTGCACGACAACGTAAATACAAGCGATTACTTTCTAACTATAGGTCAGGACGAAATTAGTGAAATACACTCATCTACAAACAAATTTGGTTTTTGCGAGGGACTCACCTGGAACCCAGCTGAATCCCTCTTCTATGATGTTTCTAATTAACTGAATGTGCTACACCAGGCCGCCTCATGAATGTATTTCGCTGATTTCGTGCAATTTGGTTTTAAGTAGAACATAAGGTTGACGGAAACTCGGGTATTGCGCCTACATGATAAGCCCCAAGTAGGGCGAAACCGGTCGTGGGCTGTCGGAGAATCTCCAGCAACCTTATGAGTAGTTCATTACGAATGTAGGTCAGGAAATTACTTCCAAGCTCTTTTCTTATTTCGAACGGGTTTTCCTGGTTTAAACTGACTGACCGGCCAACTTCTATTCGTCCCTCATCTGCTGTTTACTGGGACGGTGCAAAATGCCTAGCGGGCGGGGAGGCGAGCACCTTACGAGCTGTTTTCCTGCAGGTATACTAGGCTGTGTCTGGCCAAGTTGCACGTATCTCGATCGCAACCATGTGCGTAGCTGATCTGTGACATTCTTTTGTCCGGTTCGGTGTGACCATTGGTCTACTGCCGTCGTTGTGACTTTAACGAATTTCTTGCCTTTTTGTTCAAGCCATCTTGTTTTTAACCCATTTACTGGACATCGTAACGGTCAATAATTGCCACACTGACCCCGTGTGTTGTGCTGCAAGCTTTTCTCGGTCGGTGAGCCTTGCGTTCAAAGGCTTGTGGGCTTAGATTGCACTGTTCTGAACATAACCTGAGCTGTTGAATGAAACTGTTATCGACTTATGTGATTCAGAATTTGTATGACATGATTGTTCGGTCAGCGTACGGGTCTGTCACTGACCCTTCAAGTAGGAGCAACATCATCTGTGGATTTCCATCAGCTCTATCATTGAGCTGTTTGTTTTGGTCTGATAGAAAGCTCAGTGGCTCCAGCTGCTACATCTTCGTTGATCGTGGATAGGGAGATGGAGACAGTGACTTAATGTGTACAATTACGATAAATGGATTTCTTTGTCCAGTACGCCAAGAGATGAGGGCTACTCATTGAAGCTGATAGCTTTGATACAATACGGTCATTGGCTGCTCGCCACAGCCGCATCTATCGAGGTCACCAACCATTGGTTTGTATCGCCCCACAGTCCCCATCCGGGAGATGGCAGTCACTAACGTGACGGAGTTGCCTGGTAAGAGCTTTCATGCTGTGTTGCCAAGATGCAAATCTTAAGTGGTCCCCTAAGAGCTGGTCTCATCAGAAAGGAGCGCCTCTAGTAACTACACTTTGAGATCCACAGTCGGCCTTGGAGAATGAGTTCTAGCTCCTCGAAAACTATCCATTTCCAACCAAACATTAGAGATAGAAGCGAAGTGATCTCAGTGATGGAGGTGATCTCTAGGAGCACCTTTTAATTAAAAAAAATAACCTTTCAGCTATAACACCCTGCATGTTACCTGATGGAAGCACGAGCGCCGGGGTTACAATTTGATGCCAGCTGGTCAATGAGTACATCTCAACCTCAGCGCCATCGCAGTTTTTTAACATGCATCCCTAAAAGATTCTAGTCTCGTTCAATTTCCCAGCCCCTTTGAGTTCCTGCGTCCAAATTGAACTGATAGTGTCTGGTCTAGTGACAGGCGCATATGTGTCAACTACGCTACTTGGCGTTCACCTACTAATTGCAGTATGTATGGCTGTTCGCGCGATCTATCTCCCATTCCACTCTTCCTCACCCCATTCAACTTGACAATCGATAATTGCTCTCGCTCTCTCGTTTCTAGCTCACGTGATCCAATGATCGACCGATTCTAACGCACGGTTTTGAACTCATGCCGGACTTGGGCATGAAAAAACCCAGAAATATTTGTGAGTCTCTGATCTATACCTTGTGTTCACTGAACCACACCCTGCTTGTCAAGATATATTAGTAGTACAGTGTTCCAGCCATTCCATAACCCTCCCCTCACTATCCCTAATTTTGATTTTTCGTTTAACTGGATGTCGGACGGAAAACTATGCTAGATTCTAACACAGGTTTGGAAACATTTTTTCACAGCCACCATAAAGTTACAGATAAATCCGATCAATGAATTCCAGACGAAAAAAAACTGCCGAGTTAGACGAGATTGTTTTCACTGATGTAGATGAATCACTGTTTGATCTTATCAAGTTCCAAGTAAAAGCTTTTCCTCGCATGATCAGTGCTCTTCTGGGCACAGGAGTCCTCGCTTTACCATTGCTCGATACTTTCTTTGTGTTCAAACTATGCATCTGACTACTGCTTAATAATAGCGTTTGATTATTACGATCACTGCTGACAATGATAGTACATTTTAGTGCCTAACTTCTACAGCCGGTGTGTCCGCAAACCCTCACATGCGCGCACGATTTAATCCTACAAGTAAAAGGCAAACAGTCCCGTGGAACAGCCTTCAGTAAGGCAACCATACTGCGTCCCAAAAAATTATGCGAATAGCTTCCAGCTAGAAACTGACGAAGAGGTTCGATGTCTTGGGTTGTTTCGAACAAGGATAACCGGGTTCATGTAACGAGAGGAAACCGCCAACCGTTCCTACGGTGATTGTTTTGCCTTTTTTCAATATTCTGCTGTAGAGGGGGAAGTGTTTCCTCCTCCTTTCCCCTCCTCCTAACAGAGCTGTTCAGTAACATGTGGGGTTCTACTTCTCAAACGTCGATTCTCCAAAATTTTTCCTCACTGCGGTTGTTGTTAGAGGTTTATTCTAAAAAGGGAATGCCATGTTGAAAACGTAAAACTAGTTGCTACTTAAGTGGAGATTTCGAACGAAGGGAAGTTATTTTATTTTCAAGTTTTGTTGATTTTCGAAAATGTCCGGCGTTTGGTTCACAGACGTAGTAAGTATTCACACATCTTCAGCAAGACCGTGTATATTCTCAGTTGGTTCGGCAACTCAATAAAACGATTTGTTTTAAAGTAATCTGTAAAATTCGGTCGGAATGAAACTGGAATCTTGGTGTAATCCGCTTCGTTCTGATTCCAAAATTGTAGTGTTCCCGGACCGCAGTCTAAACCTAACCGTTTCCACTCACTGAAAGATGGTTGTTGGCCTAATTATACTTGTTGGACAGCGGTCTATTTGGGCTGACTGAACAAGGAGATCAATACCCTCTTCTGATGTGACCTCACGTCATCCCTAGTTTGGCATCTGGGTTCATTTTTTGCACAGAGGCTTACCTGATTCTAGACATTTTCCCGTCATCTCACCGCTTTGTTCCTTACAACCGGTTGTATAAACCGAGGTCAATATATCCGACAGGTTTGGCATTGTTTTGGTCAATTGGTCCACTGGAGGTGCGAGTTTCTTCCGGACCGCCGGAAAACATTTTCTTTTTGGAAATGCGCACTTTCGTTAAGAAAATTTAGTGTTGCATGATGTTCGCTGCACGAGTGATTGTGATTAGCATTGAACTGCCACATCGCGTTGGTAAATGCTCATCAAAAAGCATAACCCCAAGAGATCAACTGGACAACTGGATAACATATGCCAGCTTACTTGCGATGTCCTGCTTCATGGTCGAACATACGATGAGTACTTCCAGTGGGTACGTTTGTCGAGCTTAGAAATCCTTTCCAGTGGGATGGTGTCAGTTGCTTGTTGAGGGTTGAACCCGTTCGAGGATCTATATGAGCGTCTGAATGGACGTCTCATCAATATTACAACAAAGCGATACTCAGATCCATAGCTGACAGCTAGTTTTTTGTGCGTAGTGACAAGCGAAGATTGAATCCCCACATGACTTGTCACTAGCCGGTAGCGAGTTCTAATTTATTGTCCAGGGTCTTAGAATGTCTAGAACCTCTGAATTCTATCGAGAGTAAAGGAGCTATTCATTGAGATGATGACTAACTTTCCACCTATTTTTTGTCACTTCTGCTGTCACAGACGCTCTACAAATTTGCAGTCGTACATTTGAAAATCCGGAACAACTTGCTGAATGTTTCGCCACCTCGGGATCAGAACCACTAACAGAAGCAGAAGTGAAATATTTACAATCTTTTTTATCCCAGAAACAGCTGAGGAATACTCTCCAGGTGAGTTTTTGCGTGTATAGTTCAGTTGAGCACATCAGAAGCGGTGATTTTTGGCGTTTTCAGCATGACCTCGAAAACGGTCAGCTTTTTTATCCTCACTTTCGAGACAGCAACCAAATCCTTATCCAGTGGTCCAACAAGTAAGCACAGCCAGTGAGGGTTTTCGGTCGTCAGATTCATCACATTTCAGAACAATAACATTTCGATTCTTTTGATCTTTTGCTTCGGAACTGAAGGACCTTTTACAAATACAGACGTTTTGTCGATAGCATATGTCTTCCTGACGCTAGTGTCATTGTTGCGCATCGTACATTCACATCCGTCTTATTTGTTTTGATGTCGATATATTCACTCACTGATCAACTGACCGACTGACTGGTTAGTTGAATGATGCGTCGATGGGTAGATAGGTGGACTGCTTGATATCTTAGGGTGCGGGATTTCGTTTGGATGCACCCTGTTGCCTTCCATTGTTCTGACTAGCGCGTGAAAAATATCTGAAAGTACATCGATTGTGTACCGCCTTATGTTCGGCTGATCTGACCATTATGATGGCATGAGTAGATTATACTGCTAAACCAACCCAGTGTATCGCACATCATTTCATCTCTACTCATGAGTCTCGAGTTCCAGACCGTGTTGTGTACATACTTGCTTTCCGATTTCCCTTTCATTTTATAAAGTACTGATCAAGGCGTATCAACATGTGCCGTTTTTTAATGGGCGCTATTAGTACTTTAGTAGTTACGGGCCTTACGACAATACTCAAGTCTGGAACATTGTCATTCCTCAGTAGTATCAACACAAGCGATCATAACCATAGTTCCCACTTTGCAAATCGAGCGTCGGAGAAACGCAGTCCTTCAGTTCTGCGCTGTGCTGCCTATCACACTCGGTAATAGATTCCTCCGGAGGCTTTCTAGTACAGTAACAGCAGTAACACCCGATCCTCTGACTAACGACACGCCGCAAGTTACCTGGTTCAGTGAAGCGCTTCGTAAGTCCTAAGTTTCCGAACAACATTTTCGGCAAGACCGTATGCAGAGTAGGAAAAATCAAGCTATAAATCTGATAGTAGAGCATAAAAGCAATCTCAGCCGTCTTTTTGGATTAGAATTCTGAGACGAGACACATAGCATCCAGTCGAGCAACTCACGGAAGTTTACAGCGTCGTTTTCCAAATCCCTTCTGGCAGTTCTTTGAGAACAGTCGGCAAGTTAGACAAAATATCATGCAGGTTCATCGCCCTCTTTTCATTCATTTGGATCTCCCGTCACATCATTTATCTTGCTGGAGCGCTTAGGCTCCACGCTAGTCTACGCTATGTTAAACCAATCAGATAAAACGATGTAGGCACCTCGGTGTGATTTTAGTAAGCTAGCACTAAGTCCCTTCCTCGTCCACCTTTATCCTTTTCTTCACAATAAGGCTTTCAAACAAATCATGGTTATACGGCAGCGAAGCATCGGCGTTGAACACTGATGTCATGCTGTCGATGATGATGATGATGAAAGCGGTGCGGTTTAGGGTAATTGTTATTGTCCACACCTAATTTCCCGGAGCTCAATGTGTCTGATCGCAGTGGTCGTGCGGATAATGTACGCCCACTATTTCAAAAGCTATCTGTTGGCAACCCTGTCCACGGCTGTTTTCCTTTAGTGTACTGTTCTGTATCTATGGGACAAACTTTTCCAGTTTATCCTTCGGAAATAGTAACACTGTTAATGAAGCTATGCTTATCGCAACGCCTCCAAAAATTTTTAGGTTTACTTCCCTCAATACATCGTGAAGATAAGTGGTGATGTGCGGGGTACAGGAATAGCGTTGTAAACAGGATCAATTTAACTCACTGCTAACTCCGCAAACCCTGCCACTTAATGACCGCTCCCCGGGTTCGCCTGCGAGCACTCAGCGACGTCGACGGATCCCTCTTCAACATCAATTTGCTCAGATGTCAAAGAGAATGGACTAGACGTGTGATGCAGTCCTCCTATGCTCTGTTACAACTGCACTTTCGAAAGCTAATGCTGTCTCCTAATCCAAGACATCGGGCTACATATTTTGCTCCAGATCAACCAAGGAGTATTCAGCCTGGTGATATGACTCAACTGTTTTGCCTACCACACCTTTCTTAAAGTTGGCGGAATCCCAACATTCGACACCGGAGTTAGTTACAGCAACAAATGGGATACAATGGCGCGCTTACAGTATCCGAGGCTTCGAGCTGGTCGATTGTTGCCATGGTGAGACCGAAATGTCATTTATACTGAACTAGCCGCTTGTCCACTGTTCTGAAACGTTCGACCAATTAACAGTCGCTGTACGCATGAGGTTAGTCCAATCAGCGACTAGATTGATTGACCAATGTCGGCCTAACAGTCACCAATCCCACTTTGAGCACGGACAAGAAGTGAGAAGATTTGGAATGTATCCAGATAGTCTTAACACTGTTAACACAAGTAGTGGGTAACTCTATCATGAATGGACTCACATTTTGATGTTGCTCTGGGTGAAACATCTCAGTTCTCCATAAGTTGACTTTGGTTGACTTTGAGAAATGAACCGCCCATTTGACCTTGAGTGCACATGCGATCTTTGATTATGCGACACAGAGTACTCTGTTTTCTCGGTTAAGCTCCTCCTTGGATGGCAAGTATCGAACTGCCCTGCGGTCGTCTACTGTTAGCACATTTGTGGTAGATATCATCATGTTTTTGGGTGTTTGACACACCGTATGCAAACATCCCTGACAGCATGAACCTATGTGTACATGTGGGTGTGTGCTCCAAAGTACACTTATACATGCTTGAGTTGATAATCAGCTGGAGCACCAGCTTCACGTGGTGTGTTTTGGTGACCTCGTTATTCGGTTATTGCTACATACCAACGACCTCTATATGGGCTGTCGCATTCACAAAAGAGAAGCAAGTGATTAACCGTTTCGGAGACACATGTACTCTTCCGGCACATTGTTGCTTCCAGTAGGATGCTTAAGGCGCCGTAAGAACAGATCACGAACAAATTCAGTATTTCCAGCTGGACTGTCGTGTTTTCCATAAGATCATACCACCTAATATCTGTGATTGTATTGCCTGCTATATCTTCACTACGTCGGATGTGAAAGTTCTGTGGGCTTCATTCGGAACGGAAGTGTACATTCTTCCACACGTTTGTCATCTTTCACAGCTTCTTGATGACCTCACCACGGGCATCAACTTCCAAGCGTTGGTTCCCAGCGCGCGGCCCCGGACGCAGGAAGAATGCGACAGTCTTCAGGCCTTATCCGAGCTGTGGACGGAGCTTGAAGGTTTTGTGATGCAAACCAGGGAACAAGACGAACCGGAAGCGCATGAATTATACGATTTATTGGCTGATATGCATATACGAGTGAGTTTAACGTCTAACATTGTTTTGCTGCTGTTGTCCTTTCGTACGTTTCATCCTCACTTGCTGGCTCCCCTACTGTATCACCCATTCTCTGTTACCAACGTAAGTCTAACTTTTGTCACCATATGTTCCAGTTACTCTTCAATCACTCCAGTTGTTAGGGTTATCAAATTGATTGCAGATGGCTCCGTGTCATACCATTTGCGCACGCAAATGCGTAATCTGAACCAAGTCTGGGTAGTTATTGGTCTTATTGGGCCTTCTAGTGTGCAGTCGTCTAGAGGACTTTGCTTTTTGGTGTACATGAGTAGTTTGAATCAGTCCGTCTCTTGGTGTTACACGTCCACAAATTCTATACCCTCTTTGTACGTCGTATAGTTAGTGTATTCAATGTTTTAAGTTCGATGTGGGCTACATTAAACCCAAAATTATGCACCGCTAAGTGTAACTAACCTATTCGTTCGACTCAGTGCCCATCGTAGTTTGTGGCTGATTATAAGGGCTGGGGGGCGCGATCAACATACGATTACAGAAATTCAACTTCAAGGAGTTTACGACGCATGGATGACAAGAAACAGTTATCTCACTGACCATTGCATGCGACTCCCGTGCAAATTAACCGATTCCTTGAAATACCTTTCATTGAATGGTTTAGGGACGTTTAAAGAGATTTTCAGTCGGCGATCATCCTAATCGGGAACTGATACTTTTTGTGTTGTGTCAGTCAGTCACCAAATAGCTTGTCCGTCAATCTCGTATTGAGTTGTTGACAGAGTCTAGGGTTACTAGCCGTGACTGTCAGCTCGTTTTTATCCTGTGCTACATTTTCGATTGTTCTACCATCTTAACTTCCTTCTATCTAGGAGCTTCTGGTTGCGTACGACGATGTCGCAAACCGTCGTTACTTGACAGAAGTTTTCGACTTGACTCCCGTCTATACAGAACCGGAAAATCCTCGTTCCACCAAAGTGGCATCGTCGTCCAAACGGAATCCACCAGTTCCGCAGTCTGAGGAAATGCCAGATGATAGTCTGGTCGAGGTAACTGCGATTTCGGAGGATGCAGCTCCATTGAGTACTGGTCCACCACCCAATTCCCGAAATAAAAACTCGAACAGTTACGATCTTGTCGAACAGCCTTCTCATTCAAAAAAGGGAGGGAGCGTGTCGAAGCTGGTGGATCACTTTGAGAAGTCTCGTGATCCGGACATGACTAAAAGCCAAACTCCCACAAATCCACCGCCATCTAAGGTTTGTTTTAGTTGCTTCTGACTTTGGAACACGAGTGTTCGTTGTGGTACGGTGCGCAAACGAACACTCAGAATTTCCCGTCTGCTCTGTGATTTGTCTATTCGTTGTGTTGTAGCTACAGCGATGCCATTTGGCAGTTTTATGTATAACCCTCGTACGTTACGTCACTTACCGTACGGAAAGAACCGCCTCCGGACTGCATTGCATGCACAATGGAGTTGACCAATCAAACGCAAAATAAGTTTTGTCATTATGAACCTTACTCCGCCACAGTGTTCTTTATGGAACGTTTCTTTTGCAAATTACCGAAGATTTCGAAGGTTGTTCCTCGTTAATAATAACCCTTCTGCTATCGGTTTACCGAGTCTTCGTTCGAGGTAGTCTTTCTCACAAACCGGAATTTCTTCAACGTATCTGAACCTAGGGCTGATCAGTTTGCAGTTTTATTGAGATCACACCTGCCGGGTAACTCCGAAGCAGCGTAAAACAGTGGTGCATGGATTTTGATGAATCCTACCGCGCATTGTGTTCCACTCGAAAATATTTGAATAAGATATAAAATGATCATCAAAGCGTAAGTAGGGTCTGGCTCAGTGGTTAGAGCGCGAATTTACTGACCGGAAATTCCTTGGTTCGAACCCGACCTCTGCCTCTCGACTTCCCCCTGTCTAGGCTTGGGCAACCTGACAGTATCCCAGCCCTCGTGCTTCCCTCGGATGGCATGGCAGTTAGGCACAGAAAGGGTGCTACAGCTGAAAGTAGAGTCTTGCATTTATGTGGTTCAACGTGCTTCCATTTATTGCTCATATTTTTCATTCAGCCAGTCAAAGTCTGTACTCTCCTAACGAAATGTTTTGGATTTGCAATCAACAGTGTTTAGCTTAGGCGATACTAAATTTCAACACCCTAGTACTGCGGCCTGATACCGTTTTTTCTCGTAAGGACCAAAGTGCTGTGGGAAACAGAGAAACAGTGTGTGTAGGATTAGCGAACGAGAGACACATGACCTTTTTGTGTAGAGAATACCTTGGGCGTTTTGCTGTCCGCAGTATTGTGATGATTTGGTTATTAAACTGGATAGGTCACACCAACACAGGCTGGCTAGTTTTCGAAATAAAATCCTCCCTCAGATCAGACTAACTAGCCACACTTCATATACCATCTTGTTTAGGCCGAGTATTTCGCATGTGAGGGGATTCCCTGTCCCGAAGATCCGTTTCATTTTAATTCCAATAAACCAAAGTTGGAGTGTTGGTGCCTTGGAGACGAGGCAGGATGTCTCTGACTAGCATACTCTGTCGCGCTGGTAACTGCCCATTCACCAAATACTGATATCACAACTACATACCATCTGTTGGATCCAGTCACCTAGCCAATGGCAGTCGTGAATTTGTCTCTAGGCTTCGAATACTATTTCGAACCATGCTTCAGCAAAGCAGTGGAAACTTTCGGTGCATTGCTTGGACTGTCCTATTGTATGCTTGACTTTCTGACTTCCAGTTCTCAACCAATGAGACTAACTGTCTCGGATTGTTTTATCTTCTGTGCATGATCTTTGGTCGAAGAATGGACCTGAGCTGAAATTTTTTATTGTTGTCCTCGAAACTTGAATCGGAGTGGTCGATACCGTTCAACTAACTGTCTGTTTATGGTACCTATTCATTTGCTTGTTCCACGAACGCATATCACCCTCCTAATAACAGACATTAGGATCAGGAAATACACTGCACTCCAAATGCTACCTGCAACCTGGAGTGTATCTCAAAAACATCTTTCCATCCATTTAACTTACTCGTACACAACTGATCATACTTTGAACATTGGAATTCCTCTACCTCAGATTATTTGCTTTCATGGTAGTACACTGTGCAATGTAACACTCAGGACTGCATGTGATAGCTTTTTACATGTCCAATTAAATGACCTTCAGTTTCGAAATAGGGGAATAATATTCATCAACTTGAGACCAATGCAACCGAACTTCATGAATCTGACTGCAGATGCCTACACTTTTGTACTCGTCACCGAACTCTTGTCCGTTTGCCACAAAACAGACGGATTGGCTCGGTTCGTCACTAGCTGTCCATATCTCAACTATTTGTGAAAACCGGTGTGCTGCGTAGTGACTACCTCACGTTCCAGTTGGACGGATACTGAAGAAATCGACCTGTTTTCCATGGTTCGATATTACCTATTAAGTCGATGAAAACTCCGAATAACCCACTGCCGATTTCATCTCATCAGGTGGGTTTAGACTCAGAATCTCCGTAGATCTTATTTCGTGCTAGATCAACAAACCGAATGCGTGTGGAGATAAAAACTTGCGAATTAAGCTAGTGTCAACAGAAGAATCAACGTCAACTGAACCGAATCGACACACACGTTTTCTTCGGTATTTGAGTAGGAAGTAAAATGCATGAAAATTTGGGGACTTGGTGGCGAGCGCTAAGATGGTCGCTACCGGTAGCGAGGTTCACCATGTTTAAGTCAATCGCCGGCGAATTTGTTTACCTAATGGGTTGAGAAATGGTTTGGTCAATCGAATTCGGACGTCTATTTTGAGACTACCAGGGTAGATTTCTAAGGTGTCGTACACACCCACAACTTCGGACTTCAACGCAGAGACTCGAATAATTGTGAGTTAGTTATCAGGTTAAATATCTGCAATGGAAACCTACCGGAATATCCAAGTCCCTCGGGCTTTTCAGAATAGAATGTTTGTTTATAGCCCTTTTGTACGGTGATGCATATTATCCCCAAAGTGATACCAAAGTTCAGCGATGCGCCGGATTTCCTGATGTGTGGGTCATATTCGAAGTAGTATCTATAGTATTTACCGGAACTGCATTCGTCGTGTCGACCTGAACACCACTGACACCGCACAATCTCGGTTTCCTGCACACAATTCAGTCTCGTTTAGCTTGTTGGTCTACGACGGTGAACAGCCGTTTGTACACAAACCATTTCGGTTTGAGTGCCATATATGCGTTGTACAGAAGTCAGTCTGTCTTGAGACATTCATCTCCCGTAACACGAATCATACCACCTATTTGTTAGCTACTTTTTTGTGGCGAACTGTTTGTGATTTACAGCTAGTGGGAGAAAGTTACGTGATTTTGTCTCTCACGCACAGATATGTTGCCCTTAATGTCGCAATTTCTGGTGGACTGCGTTCCTTTATGCAAATACTAGTGTATTTAATCATCCTTTCCTTGCAGCCTCGAACTCCACCTGTGGGTGATGAGTCTTGGGGTAGTGTCACCTCACTAACGGCGGCACATAGACCAAAGACGAATAAACCTTTGACTGTGAATGAGGCGGTTCCACGTCAGCAACGTGGCCCAGAACTAAAGTTCACTCCTCCTTCAGCGTCTTCCGCATCACCCTCGAAACCCTCACTGTCTCCGCTGAGTCCAAGTCCCCAGGCCACTAGACGAACGAGAGTTCCTGGAGGTTCTCCAGCAAGCAGAAGGATTCCTGTAAACAGTGAATCACCTCCTACCGGGGACGAATCAAGACTAAGTAAACCCTCCAAAACAACTCTTCCACGTTCTCCGGACTCTTTTCATTCAACTAGCTTGCCAGACCGCTCCAAGAGACATTCAGCAGTACATAAAGGATCGGCTCCAGAGTCCAAAGGGACGCTTAGTTTGACCCGTCGCCTCTCAAACAGATCTTCCAGGCGAAATCACACGGCCTCAATTGTGGATAACACACCTCCACAGCCCGGTCAAACTCGAAAAGTGCAGTTACGACGCGATCGTCCCGGTGAATCGATTGGAATCACGGTTGCAGTACGCACACCCTCGCCCCCTCCCTCTCCCACCACCCAATTCCGCACGGCAAAGTCTGCCGATGGGAAACCATTACTAGCAATACAGCGAGTGTTGGCAGGTTCCCTGGCTGACAGAAATGGTGAGTATATTGTTCACCTAGTCGATCCTATTACACCTCTTGCTACATCCTGGTTAAAGGAGTGGCTCTTGACCTGTTTCATGTCGCCTGTTTTGTAATAACCAAGTGTCCAGCAATCCCATGCCTCGATTACACTGGTCGGCCCATTAATTCATCACTGTGTGTAGGAAAGTGTGGATTTCCTACGCCGCTGATATAATAATCCTCCTCCTACATTGCAACCAAACTTTTGCGATATTATTCAGGATTAGCGGGTTGTTTTCTCGTTTAGACTGCTACATGTCTCGTGCAGGAATTGGGACACGTGACCTGGTTTTTGCTGTGTCATTTGCTGGTGATATGCACTGGCAAGTGTCAAAATTTAAATGGGTAGAGGGATACTATCACCAGTATTTGAGTAGACACAACGTCATACATACTTTTTCTCTATCCGTTTTACACTGCATGGTGGTGCCATCAATCCGTGCGATCAAAGTGTCAATTATATCTACCAATGCGCTAAACACCTCTTGGTCCGAATGCGTTTGATTTAAACGCCAGAAGGAACACTTATCAGTCATTCGCTATTATAGTCTTGTCATACCTTCTCGGTGGATGTTCTCCGTCAAATTCAGCAGCTTTGCTAACGATTCTACCGAACCAGAACTTGATTTCTGAAAGCTATTCGAAGCCGATGACCCAGGGAAGGGATATGTCAACAGTTTGTATCGTCTTGCTACCATGGAACGGTTGGATAGGAAAAAGCAGTTGTGCTCAGTCACTATCTATAGAACCGGATCGGGTCTCTTGAGAAGCTATCGTTTCAGCAAAATGACGAATGGTTGTATATTTGATGTGCTTAGCTCGGGTTTTGCTGCGAATCGAGCCTATAAGCGTCAGTTTCATTGAATGATGTTACATCATTACGTCCGCCTGATTGATCCAGTGCAACATCATGCAGAGATTCTCGAGGACCACTCGATAATATACCGTCAGGGTTGTGATGGGCAACTCGATGCTATTCCAGTATACTTATAGTTAGTTGTGTTGTTATCCCTAGTATGATAATGTGGGGCAGTTACTGATTAGATTGTGCTCATAAAGCTTACATTTCGGGAGAGATTCGATGGATCCCTTCAAGTTTCTGTTTCCTTCCTATTTTTGCTTCTACTTCCACCATTCTGCTCAAAGGCTGTTTTGAAACTGCAGAGTCTGTATTTCTTTTTTTCAGTCAGTTCAAGAAAAGGCGTTTGTATGCATTTTTGGCCTCATCCCACTCGAGCTGGGTGCTTACTAAGAGATCGCATCTTTCTGTTTCACACACTCTTTGAAACAGTGCGTGATACAATTTGGAGTCACCTCGGAACACACAAAGACGGTTCACACACTATTTCTGTCGACAACCGGCCCGCAACGAAGAATTAGCTAACTAATCGACATTCTTCTCAATGCAGAGGCCTTAGAGTAAACATTCATTAGGAAATGCGGATTAGATGTAATTCGGAATTTCGATGATGGGCACGATTAACCCGTGCGGATGAGGAAAACTGCTCTGGTTGGCATGAGGTGTCAGAGAATCCTTCATCAATGAACACATTATTCAATTACCATCACACTTTGTCCTCACAAATGTGCTTCTCATTATTATTTAGAAAATGAGGAAGTGGCACAATCGCCATAACCACCGGGCTAGGTGCTGGGTAGGTACTTTCCAATCGGTTTTACGCCAAACGATCTACCTCTGCCAATTGTTTTTATCAAACCACTGTTGTTTAAAAGCTGATTCTGTCCGTTAGTGCGTGTTTACGGTTGATCGCTGTCGTTTGGCTTTGACTACGCCTCACATTTTTCAACAGCCCCACAGCAGTTTCATCGCCCACTTTAACCGAGAAGAATTATGTCAGCCAGTAACACTTTTCTTTTCTTGAAGTAGGCGAACACGTACTGGTTTTTGCGACACTTTGACTGCCAGCATATTATCCTTGCTACTTACAAGGATTCCGTGTTAATTAACAACTTGTCATGCATGAAACCCGCTTGCAATCTCACACGACTACCTGGAAGTGTTCCACAATGGTGTCGAATAAGTAATATCATACATAATTCACACAGAGTCAAACGTGAAAACAACTCCGTACATGGTGTAAGGTCAGGTGGCGGAGGCGGGCATGGGTAGGAGGCGAACGAAGCTGAGAAGTTCTAAGGCTGTTGGTACGAACAATAGGTGCTCTTTGCTTACCATTTAGAGAACGCCAAAATCCGAATCCAGGAAAGTCATCTTAGGCACTTTCGTAGATGTGGCTGTGCAGTCTCTAAGGCGAATGGGTGTACGTAGTTTGAACTTGCTTACTCGACTAGTAGAACACTGTGTTAACCGGTCACTTATCGATTCAGCTCATTGCCTCGGTGGCAGCGGATGCAACTAGTTCCTTCGATTGATCTAGCCACTCTGGGAATTTGTTATACACGCGTCAGGTCTTCGGCTGCCCTATATGGATCACACCGGGTGGCGCCGTTTCATGCGCCTGTCACCATTTCAGTATAGTACTTCACAAGAAGCGTGCGAGACGACGCTTGTTGATAAGTCCTCTCACGGGAAAACAACCCAGTTTCTAGACATTTTTGGTTGTGCAAGTGTTTCCTCGAGGAAGGGTACTGTACGGGGTATTACACAATTCTCCAAAACCATATCATGAAGCAGACCTGGCTGCCTCCCTCCAACGACGTTGCCTGGTCTCAATGTATTGAATCTGTAGCTTGGCGTGATAACATGAGGTAGCATTTCGCGACCCACAATCACTGTATAATGCTATCGAGTTGTTAATCTGTGTACGCACATACCATGTTCCTTTTTTCTAATGCGCAGTCTATCTAATTGTGAGTCTGTGCCCTTGAATGTGGCGTTGGTTTGACAACCACACAATCCTGTGCACATTTTTGACCAAATATTTGATACGGTTTGTCACCCAAGTCGCGGAAATAAGTTTCGACTTCATCACTTGCCTATGGTCGAGTTTGCTCTCAAAAGTAGGACGAACTCCACGAACTTATTGTTGGTCTTGATGACAGCAAATCCACCTCAAGTCACGATTCTAAGATAGTTCTTAGCTGGTGGGGGAAGTCTTACCAGTATATCGAACAACATACCAGCCAGTCCACCCACCCTTACTGATGTCTGTTCGGTCAAACCCACTAAGAAGCCATAGCCAACCTAGCACGTGCGTCTAACACAAGTTTCTGGTTGAATGAGTCTTACTCAGTTTGTTACATTGATCTGGTATGCTTCAGTGTAACATGGTGTGCCAAACAAGACGAATCGGGTATGAAAAGGTTTGATTCATCGATGCAACAACTGTTCACGCAGGACCGATACGTTTTTCCTGTTTCTTTGGGTTCTCCTGCTGTTTAAACGTGATAAGTCGGTTTAATCCACATTGAGGGAGTAATCATCTGATATGCAGCCTTCAGCAAACCAATGATATCTCAAAGTGCGAGTATGTTTACTTTTTGGAGGCCATCCGGCGTGCACTGTTCGAGTAATGGTAATACGCGAGATGGCTCACGTGGTTAGAACACGGATTTACTGACCGGAAGGTCCGTGGTTCGAACCCGACCTCTGCCTCTCGACTTCCCCTGTCTAGGCTTGGGCAACCTGACAGTATCCCAGCCCTCGTGCTTCCTTTGGGTGGTGTGGTAGCTAGGCGCCGAAAGAGTGCTACAGCTGAACGAATACGCTTACCTCTCATGTCAGAGGTCCGGAGTTGAAATCCCGACTTTTTCAAGCATGTGCACTGCTGGTGATACTGAAGCTTGGGTTCAATGCATCCCTTCGGTATAAATTAACCGGACTAATCAAGTCCGGAGAAAAAACTGTTCGAACGAGAGTAGCGTGGAAGTATATTTTGCTAAACCGCGCTGTCAGTTACAAGTGCTCTTAAAGTAGCCATTTTATCATTATTATTATTATTATTATTACTATGATTGTCTATTATTTTGAGATATAAAAACTTATCCCGATCGGCTCTGAGACGGAGTCCTGTTTGTGTATCTGTTGTAGCTATCGTTTTTATCTTCTAGTGACTATTTCCATCAGAACTGGAGGCCGCTAGCTCAGTCTAACTTTGCTGCCCGTTCTCACACACCCAGTTCTTGCTGATTACACCTCACACTCATGTGTATTATAGTTCATGACAAACAGGCAGAACTTAAGGTGGGACGAATCCCACATCTTAGTTTAACTGATCTAGTTGTTATGGAATAGGTTATGTTTAAACTATTTCCCAAATTACCACCTGTCATTCAAACATGGTTGTTGGGCTGTATTGAGTGAAAAATCATTACTAAGATCCAATCAGGGAGAACCAAAAATCGATTCCACGTAAGGTGTGTTGGTAAGAATTTGCTGCTTCTTCTCCGCTGTCAACTTACGTACGGCAATTTAATACCATCGTAAAACCTTCCTTACCAGCGCCACTCATGAGCTTCGAGCTGGTCGTCTTTCACAAGTCTTATGTGTGTGTGTCTTATTTGTGTCTACAGATAACGTGAATACTGACCACAGAATTGGGGTACTTCGAGTAAACTAGTACTTTTTGAAATAAACCAAAATAGCTTTCACCCCCGCTGCAGATCAGTTGAGAGCAAGGATATGGCTTTAAAAAACTACCTCTTCGTTCCTAGGCTCAATCTTTCCCGGTGACATTCTTCTCGAGTTCAACGGTTACCCTGTACACTCGTTAGACGAGATTTATACCCTAATGCAACAAACTTCGAGTGCTTTGGAATGTGAACTGTTGGTTCAAACCCCGGAATCGAATGGAAGCCTGCTTCGACCCGGTCTTCAACACAAACAGAACTCAACCGGGACCAAAGTGAGTCAGCTTGCACGCTGTGTCGTACATCACTAGCAACCCGAAAAATTCTTGCATCCCTGGTATAAAATACAACTTGAGTTATTGCCAACCGGTATGAAGTTTTGGCTTGCTAGTAATAGACATGAATAACACTGAGGGTTGTTGAATTCCGCCCCGCTTTGTATTACTTCACGTGCTCATATGAAAGCGGGTCAGTCGCGGTGCATTCCTTTTGGCGACCCAATCTAAGACGTCCACGACAATCAAATCTGTGTGCGTAGACCATTACAACCTCTGCTGGACGTCTAAGGTAATGAGTACACACGCGTTTGCAACCGCACGACTAGTCTGCGATATACTATCACCAACGTTTTCTTATTTCTTCGCGTCCGTTTAATGTGGAACGTTCGAGTCCATAACATATGACCCAAGACACCTTTTCACCGGGTTTGTTGTCACACGCTGCTTGTGAGGAATCATATTTTGTCTGCTAAATCGAATACTTATGGGTCTCTCTTGAATAGTGTAGTGTAGAAGTTTTACCCTTACGTTCCACCACACATGCACGATTTTCCTTTCCAGTTCACCTACGGTATGAGAATATCTGCTTCAATTCGATCAGTCAATTTATCACCTATAAACTGTGTACCATAGGCACATTGGTTCCAGCTGCTACAGTTTCGATCACCGGAAAACGGGACAGTTAAGGACATACAGCCAAGCCTTGGAGGCGATGGCATGTTCAATTATTTCAGGAATCGGGTACCTACTCACTGAAGACGGTAGCTTTGGTGCGTGAGCGCCATTGACTGCGTGATTGGGCCATTTCTGCCAGTGTCATTAAACCATTGGTGGGATGAGTCCCGGGGCCTCCATCCAGGGAGGCGGTAATTGTCGACCGACTAAGTTTACCGGTTAGTGTTTTCGTACTTCGTTGCCAGCTCATACACTGTCCACCTCTCGGTCGCTTCCACTCAGCACAGGGCTGTGGAAAAAGAGCTGTGTGAGGCAGGCGGTCTTCTGACACGTGGAGTGTATGTCCTAACCAGCGTAACCTATGAATTGTGAGTAATTCATCAAAAACGGGAGGGTTAGTTCTTCCTAAGACCATCTGGCGTACCTCAGCACTGCTAATCCGGTGTTCCCACCAGACTTGACCAATGTTTCGGAGATAGCGATAGTCAAACACTGACGTCCTCCGTATGTCCTCCGCGCGTAGAGGTTATGTTTCTGATCCATAAAGCAGCATGGGTCGCACTACCGCAGTGTAAACTCTTCCCTTGACAGATAAATGGACGTCACTTCGGCTCCGTAGTTGTCGGAGGTTGGCAAAAGCTGCCGTGGGCTTTCCGATTCGAGAAGTAATCTCACCTCCAGCCAGTCCATCGGAACTTATACAGCTGCCCAGGTAAACAAATTTATCTACCACGTCGATTGGCTCGCCTGGAAGCACGTGGTGTGGGTTTGATGCCACCCAGCCTTGTAGCAGCAGGTGTGATGCCAAACTGTGCAGCAGAATTTCAGCCGCATACAGACCATGTCACAGTTGTGCGCATATCTGTGCACCAGTTTATATCTACCTATGTGTACAGGACAACATAAGAAGCAAATGTCCGTGAAAAAAGTTTCTTTGTAAGTGTACGTTGTCACATCGGTTTCCAAACTTACGTCTCGTCTGGGTCGAGAGCTGTAGTTAGCTCAGTGGTTAAGGTGTGAACTTACTGACCGGAACGTCCATGGTTCAAACCCAAACCCTTTGTCTCAGCTCTTCGTATCTAGGCTTGTATCTCAGCCCTCGTGCTTCCTTCACGTAGCGTGGCAGCTAGGCACCGAAAGAGTGTTACAGCTGAACGTTTCGATTTGAGTTTTCATCTGTGTCGTCGGTTAACGTCAATTTCTCGCAATCTGGGTCCGATTGGCCATAATTTTTTGTCTTCTGCGCTTCATATTCATTCTAATCGCCCAAGAAGCCTTTTTCGTTTTCATATGATTCAATACTAGACTATCTTGGATCGCCTACCGGGCACCTCCGACCTTCAGGAGCAAATTATTGGTCCGCTTTGTGTTTCTACTTAATTGCTATGCGATCGCGCATGGTTCTCACCAAAACGCATTGCCGTAGGTAATTCGCGATGGCCCCCAATTTTCTTGGAAATCTACCCCAATGGATCCACTGCGAGGTAACCGGTACATATTCCGGGATCCTTGTGCGAACAACTGATTTCTGTACCACCCAACGATAACGACGATTCGCGCGCTCTCATTTCGTGGACCCGAAAAAACAATTCCCTCGGTCGTTTCGAAAGCGAAACTCATCACCGAGTGTCAGTTGCGATTGGAAGGACTACAAACATGACCTTGAAGCATCTCTGGTTGAAGTCAAGGATGGCCTTATACATTCCAATGAGGAGTCGTGGCCTGGACCAGTTCGGAGGGTACTGGATGTTGAAGACACTAGGAGACGTTCTTCTTGAGTGAATGCCAGCTGGACAGTTTTAATTACAGGGAGTTGCAGCAGCCGAAGTGAACCTGACTACATGCAGAACGACGTTTGCAAACTTGCTGCCAATTTCGTTGCTGGTTACTGGGAGGGCTTTAGTTTATGAAAATGAATAAATGTATCCTGAAGAGCATCTGGTCAGTTGTGAGAATTCATAGGTTCTTGCCATTATGTGGTGTGAATTGAATGTGGTTTCCGAAGATACCATAGAGGAGTGTGGTTATGTTTGGAGTTGGTTCAGTTGGATCAAAGTTGTCTATCAAGACTACCTAGTGCATCAGAACAGTCCAAGATACCTCAAGACAAATGACACGCATACCACGAAGAGCAGCATTTCGGGTCGAACCCTGGTTTTGTTCTCTCGAAGAATCAGTCATGCGAAAAATTCCAAGATAGCCTGCAGTGTTTTACTGCGTCGTTCGGTGCCAATGTTATTCGAGCCGACCTCTAACAAGCAAGACTCATCTGGGCGGAAGACAGATTGAAAATCCCAGCAACGGGTGATGGTCATTCCGCCCGTCCCTACTCGGTGATGAGATATGAGTCGCACGCATTGTTGGGCTCAGCTTGTGTAAAAAAAGAAATCCACTGGAATTACCAACGATGATGCGCAAGAGGTCAATAAAGGAAACTTAATCAACGAGAAGTTATTCACGGAGCTTCACGTCAGATGGGGACCCGGTTGGGACATATAGTATCTGCTGGGAGTTTAACCAAACCGGGAGCTTTCGCAACAGGCTTAGAGGATATAGTGTCATTGAGTTGAAGCTGTATACAACACAATGCGCAAAATAACGTATTCGGCCGTATCTTCGAGTTATGCGTTACACTAGAACCTCCAAGAAGGCAAAACAAAGTCGGAGCTGGGTTTCTACACGGTACTATTAGTATGAAACATAAATTCACAGAATATACAGACTTCGACGTTAGATACTCGTTCAGAACAAATGGTCCACGTGGACTATAAAAGTGAAAACCAAATGAGCAAAACGTGAGACAGCCAGGCGTGCATAAGGTCGGCCACAAAATGGCTGGATGACCTTAAGGTCAAATGAGTGAAGTAGGGACAAACAAACGCCAGTTCATACGCACGCACTAAACACAAAAGTGGCGCCGGGGTTACAAATGAGGACAGAAGAAACGTGGGAAATTTTAAATGCCAAAGCAACGGACGCTGTGGCAGTACTGCTCTGAAAACTACTCCAACTACGTTGCTCTCGATATGTAGTAACGGTGTTTTCCTCAACTTAGTTCTCGGTCTGTGCCTCCAAATCTAGCGCTCACGTCTAAACATCCACTAAAAGTGCACAAGGTATATTAACGCCCAAAACGAAGTCAAGAACACTTGTACAGCGCTTCATATATGTAGCGTAAGCGGCAACAACTTTCTGGAAATTCTGACGCGTTCTGGATGCGCTATTGGCAACCGGCATTCGGCCAACACTGGATCATGATTAGCTGTTGGGTCCAGACTTTTGACCAATCAGATCTCGGCTTGATGCCAGACCGGCAAGCGTCCCGAACTGTTGGCCACTCTTGTGCCAATCTTCTTGGCCGTAGCAGCACCTGACTGTGAGCGGTTAAGCGGGATCCGTGTGGAATTCGGCCTAACACGATATGAGAATGAAACCAGGTTGTTTTTGAAACACGATTGGTCTGGTCCACTTTTGTTCGCTGCTTGCTATGCTAACAGGTACCCTCATTGTAGGTTTTGGTTAGTAGGGATCGCACCGTAAGCTCTAGAGGCTCCATGGACTAATCCGCGAGCCTTGCGCTTACCCAATCGAGTTGTTGGTAGGACATGTCTTTAACTGCGTTGCGCACTCTTTCAGAACGCAAAATAATTTTTAATGGCTTCTGTAGATGTCAAATATATCAGCTGCCGTGATCGGTGTTTATAGAAAATTCAAAAGGTCATTATTGGTCGGAAGTACAGAGTAGAAAAACAGTTGGCATCAGTTTCGTTTCTCATTGCGTGCATAGATGCACGCAGGATCATTTGTCCTTGGCTCAATGCAACCATGTATGTAAGGTCAAGCAACCCGTCAGCTGCGGTTCTGGTGACCGAAATCTACGGAGCTTGATTGATTTTCACCGTAGTGAAATACCTGTACGACCAGTTGGTATCTCCCACCACTCTCGACTGTTCTACCCGCGCCGGTGGGTTGAGACCACCGGTTTTCAGCCAATGAATTATTGATTAGCCACCTGTCGTATTTATGCAGCTGAACAGGGGATCATTTTTGAAACGTGAAACCATCAACCCCAGACCACCCGGTTGGTCAGTTTTCCACGTCACTTAATAGGTGTGATTTGTTTGTACGAGCGTACGTGTGTGTGTGTGTGTGTGGACATATAAGGTGATTTTTTCGGAAATAGGCGCGTAGGAAAGGCCTGGAGCGTTTGATTTTATGGTTATTTTGCTGACATATTGAATTGACAGAAAGTGTGCAAATTAGGTGCGAAATCGAAGTTCAATGCGCCACCAATGGTTAATTGCCAAGTCAAAGGCACCTAGTTCGAATGTATTCTATGAAGGATTTCGCAACCTTAACACACACATACACTTCCAGATGATATCTTCTGAAGCATCAGCTTGTTACCAGAGCCCGATCGGTACTGGATCACGCTTAGACTTGGTCTTCGTCGAGTCAAGCCAAGTTACAATCGAGCTCTGCTGTACTCTGTTGAGTAAATGTCACTAGAGGGCAACAAAACACCTCACATATGTGGTCGAACGATATGCTGAAGGATTCAGGAAAGAAACCATGTGGATGATAAGCAATCAGCAGGTAGAAGAGCGCTAACGGCTTTTGACGGGTTAGAGAAGAAACGATTAGCGGACGGTTGGATTAGGATCACAGAGGATAGAATGGATAACACTACTTCGGTCAAAAGTCCTTGTGCTTGGTGTGATTACACACATCCGGAAGTAAACCTGTCTAGCTTTCTCATATGTTCGATGCACGATATAAGACTTGAAACTAAATGAATGGTCGTGAATGGTGATAAACAAAAAGGGAGAATCACAGAACTGTAGCAGTTGGAATAAATGGCTGTAGGAAATTTCCTGCCTGCACAGGTTGCCGCAATAGACCAATACTGAGTGCAGTGCCGGTTTTGTTACGTTTGGGTGAGCTCTTTCCACCCACACATTTGGTGTTAACTGATGCTAGTTGATGGCCATTGGATAGCAGCGTTGGGCATAAGACGAATTCAGTTGGTTTAGTAGAACGATCTTATTGGGTCCCTGTTGATCTGATAACATAGCCGACAAATATAGGCATTTATCACATCTTTGTCTAATGTGTTATGCTAGAAGGCTACTAGTGCGTTGCAGTTTATCAGACAGTTTGATTTTCTGAGTTTTTTGTACACCTTGCCGCATCTTATGGGCATCACATTGTTTGTACCCTATTATCCCTTATTCATTTCCGCCATTTTGCAGCGCTACATTCGCACCTTCTTTGACTACGATTCAACCAAGGATTCACTGCTTCCCACCGGCGATGTGGGACTATCCTTCAAGGCAGGTGACGTACTCGAACTGGTGGATGACCAAGATCCCAACTGGTGGCAGGTTAGTTTCCTTAGCTGGTAAAATGTGTAATTTACGCATCTCTGACAATCGTCTCACAATCAACACATTTTCAGTTTTGAACTTCAAGTTTATTCTGCCTTTTGAACAAGCTTAACAGTATCTTCGAGTAACGCGTAATACCAGAACCTTCGGGAAGGCAAAACAAAGTCGGAGCTGGGTTTCTATACGGTACTATTAATGTGAGACATCAATTCACAAAATATACAAACCTTCACAGTAGATACTCGTCCACAACAAATGTTACGAACCAATTGAGCAAACAGGCTCCCGCGTGAGACAGTCGCACGTTCACAAGGTCGGCCACAAAATTGCCGGATGACCTCAAGTTCAAATGAGTGAAGTCGTAGGGACAAACAAACGCCAGTTCATACGCACGCACTAAACACAAAAGTGGAGCGGGGGTTACAAATAGGGACAGAAGAGTCGTGGAGAATTTCAAGTGTCAAAGTAACGGATGATGCACCGCCCTCCAAATTCTTCATGTTGACTCAGCGAACGCCCCAGTTCTTACACTCTACTACATACAACGAGTGACAACTTTCTGCCTCGCCCCAATTCCCATCGGACCAAGAAGTATCCAACCAAGTAAGGTCTTTACGGCAAATGGCTGTTTTTTTTATCTCCCAAGCGCCGATTGAATACCCAGTGCGCTTCGGATAAATTAGACCCGAGAAGGATTCCTACCTCGTCTTCACCCAATTTGTCAGAGGTGATTTCGTCAAGGTGCGGCCACCAGAAAGTCACTTCTTTCATGGATTGGACAGCTCGCATGGGTAAGCTGTCAACGACGAATGCCCTGTCGAGGGTTGAAATAAACCTGTCAACCTTTGGGACCATTGTGAACGAAACGGGAGCCCAGGACTTCGCGGATCCTATTGACGCTGCGGTGGAAACAATTACAATGCAGTTTGTTTGTAAGTCACTTTCTGCCTCTAGTCGCAAAAGTAGTGTAGCTTGGAAAGCTCTAAGGACTGCTCAGCTCCAGGAATATCGGGTTTAGCGAGAGTTCGAACTTCAGCGGGCTCTCCTAGAGGCACGGAGCGAAACGGAGCTAGCTAAAATCAAGCTAGGGGAGCGAAGAGGACACACCAGACGAACTTTGGGAATCAGTAGCCTCAACTGACCGGTTAACGCAGTACGTGAAACTCTTAGGATACGCTGGTGATATTAGACGGTCATCTCCAGGGCAAAAAACCGGTCATTTCCATTACTGCGGAATTACTTAAGGTAGAACTATCAACTTCACAGTCGGAGGGGTTTTGTGCCTTAACTCACGCTAGTCAGCTTCCAGCACGCCTAGGAGTTATTCATGTTAAGCTTGACACTCCAACAGGAAGGATGACAACGTATGCGTTTTTAGATACCCGCTCCGACATAACATTAATAAAGCGAGACCTTCTGGGGTCAGACTGCCACCCACCTCTATTGATACACTGCGTAATTGCATGGGATGCACCTCCGAAATCAACAACATTCGCACGAGTGCCCACGCAGCACAATAGGTCCAAACAGTGGCCGGACGCAGTTCCTGGGATGCCGTGGAGAAAAGTAACGCTGCACAAGATGACGGCCTACTAGATTCCCAACAGCGGTTAGTCCACCCATTTGTGACTTTGCGTTCCCGGCAAGCACAACAAGTTCCGCAATCTAAGCCCGCCAATAATGAAACACTGAACTAGCCGAAAAACTCTCTGAGCTTATCAGAGCTGCAATCTGTTGGGGTCTAAGCAGGTAAAATAAACAGTCAGAGATTTCCAGTGGATTTACGGGAGGACTTCATAGACTGCCCAACGAACCGTACACAGATGATTATCTAGGCAACCGGTGATCCTTCCGCTTGGTGACTCAAAACACCGCAAAACGATAACTTTCACATAAAAACCATGACTGGATAAGACTATATTTTGCCTCTCCCATGAGTTGTGCTCTACCCAGGAGGGTCACACAGTAGGTCGGGGAACGGTGAGGTGTATCATCCAATCGAATCTTTATCTCTGGATGGGTCTCCGGGGAAGGTATCATTGTAAAGAGTTGAAATGATATTATCAATCGTTGGAGGATTTTGATCATATGGATGGACTGAACGCACCAAATGTGAAGGAATTATTCAGCTGTAACATCCTTTCGCAGTCTAGGTGCCATGCCACCCGAATGAAACACGGGAACTGGGATACTGCCGGGTTGACCAAACCTAAACAGGGGAAGTAGAGATGCAGAGGTCGGTTTCAGACCACGGACCTTCCGGTCAGTAACTTCGCGCTCCAACGACTGAGCCATCTCGCTCCCACCAAATGTGAAGAAACCGTCTGCTATGGTGTGCACCGTGTCACACTGCGAAGTTTCGTTCCGACAGGTGTTTTCTACGTCGAATCTCCATTCGTCATCATCCTACTGTTGGTTGTGCATTCAGCGGACCTACTCTACTTTCCTCGTTGAGTAATCTGGTAGTATCCCTGCCCTTTTGCCCCCTACACAGTAGCCATCCACCGGAAAGGCGCTACATCAGAATAATTACTCCTTTTTACTTTTCGAAAAGTGTAAACTTATCAGTTCTGTTGAACCTCATTATCTTCCTGGAGTACGTTTTTGATTACCTAATGAAGGGGCAACTGTGGTTCAAGTTGTTTCCCAATTGCAAGTACTCCTCTCACGTACTTTGGAATACTGATCATTGCTGATCATTTGTGGTATCCGGTGCGAACTCATTTGAAAACCAACGGTCTGGGACCCTTGGTGGTTGCTAGGCAAAACCTCAAGGCAGTTTGGTAAGTAAGACCACAGGCTTGACCAGTAATCAATCGGTGAAATCCAGTTTGACTGGCATTGTTGAGTGTCTGGTCTTTGGTCAGCTTCGAGACTAGCCACTTCCTGCAAATTTAGCATTCTTGTCCATTCGTTGATTTCTCCTGTTGATTTCTACTTTATCGAAAGCCACTGAACTACCGCCTACATTCCTTATTTCCTTTCTCTCACATTTTCTTCCTATATTTTGAATTTCATACCCAGTCTGGTTGGGTTTACGAATTTCACAAAGCCACCAGCGGCACTTCTCTTTTTCTTGGCCAATTTCTATATGTTCACTGTTTTCATTAACCCCCCACCCTTATTGACTCTGTCGTTACGACATCGGGTTGGTTTGTGTTTGTGTGTCTGTTGTATTCTCGTACGTCGGCTTCGGACATCCAGCCACTTGTTGTCCGGCCATTTAGCGCATGCACGCACGCCGACACTGTCATGCGTTCTGTATACTGGTATGAGTCACACATTTGCGTGCAACAGCGTTCTACCAATGTGTTACCTTATCCGGGTAATAGGTTTGGTTAGACATTACCGTGTGTGCCAAGCGTCTGTGCCAGTTAGAGATTGGGTATATTGTGTTTCGCGGATATTCGATCGATTAGCCTGAATACAATAGATCTGGGTTACATACTGGTCATGTTTGCGGAAAATTGGACGTCTATTGGGTATATGTGGCAAGCGAACACCATCTTTGAGGTGTGACAGATGTTGCTGCTCCTAGGTCTGTTGTTGGGTCACTACAATCAATCCTTTTTGGATTTCTTTTCCTCTCGTCGAACCAAGTGATTGAGAGTGTAATGCATTCACCCGGGAACAATATGGGAGCTGTAGCGAACGCGGGAGAGTTATCCTTAGGAGCTGTTAATCCTATTTGAGGACAGTTTTCGCCATCGATAATTGGCAAGAATGTTCTCTTCTTAGTCCTTTTCTCCTTTTTCTCCTTAGGTTACCTGTGTTCCCACTCTCTCGACTCCATGTAGAATATGGACAGGGACGGGACCCATCTCTCAGTAGTGCTTTGAAACCGGTCGCCATCCCTAGTCTAGAAATCCTTTTCCTTCGTCGTATTAGCGGCAAGTTTATCTTTTCTGGATTAGTGGAGTGGTTATTATTACCAGTACCAATGAAGCGTCAGCATGGTCGATTCGCTTTCTTCCGGTTGTGCACATTTGACGTGATCGGGCCTCGGTAACCTTTTACGCATCAAAATTACGTAACTATGTTGCGATGGTCTCCTCTACTAAAGGTTACTTGAAGCCGCATAAATCACTCTGCTAATGAAACTCCTCACTGACACCGATCTTTCTTGAAAAAGACTAAAAAAGACTGCGTTCACATGACGCATAACCCAAACATCTCCGAAACGAAACTTTCTAAACTGTTGTCTGGTTTCAGTTTTCTCACTGGATAAGGAGCTCGCATAGGAACATGCTTGTATACGTCTCTGTCGAATCAAGTAGCTTACGGAGATTAAGAGCGTTATGTACATTGTGCCTCACTCAGTTTGATTCCCATCTAACACTCTTTATAACTCATGGCGAAGGGGATTTGTGACGCGTGTTCGAGAGATGAGAAACCTTTTTCGCCATCGGTTCTCAATCTCATATCATGCACATTTTTGACGTTTGCTTAACGGTCACCTTTATATTCTGTTGCTGTGAATCAGATTTTTTCACGCGATTGAACCGTACTCATGTTTAGTAAACGTAAAACGGTGCATTAGCTTTATATTTTATTTCGACAACTGTAATACACAGAAGTAGTCCTTGATAAAGTGCAAACAGTTTTATCCATTGTGATAAAACTTGTCTTTTGCAGGAACGCTTCTTCCTAGCTAGTTGCAGGAAACGCAGAGACATACTTTCGTAAACACCCTGGTTGCAATTTCAACCGGCGGGTGTAGTTCCTCGATTTAATCGATCTCACTCGCGCCAATTTGTCGGCACGGGTAGGTCCAATGCATGGATAACTGATCCTGTTTTTTTAGGACCCAAACCTCCATCATTCAGTTCCAAAGCTCTTTTAAGATACACTTGTATGAATGCGATGAGAATGACATGGTAGCTTCACCAGATTTTCTGATCGGCCGTTGGTGTTTGTTTGCTTGTTCCGCATGCGTCCTTCCCCCGTTCGGGGCCATCAGTGAAAGTCTACACAGGAAGGGTCAGTATGTTGCAAAAATTACGGATTTCACTTTATGTGCGTGTAAGAGAAATTCTATTCATTTTCACACCATACTCGTCGCAGGTTTGTACACACACGCCTTCTCAGGCTCAGACCCGTGTAGGACTTACCACCTTTTGGAACATTCAAAATGTGCTAATGAGTGTATTTGGTGAAATTCATTCAATCTGGGTTCAAGTGAAATAAGGTTAACGGGAGCTTGGGGACCGCGCCTACCTGACGAGTCCCGAGCAGGGCGAAGCCGGTCCTGAACTGTCGGAAAGCTTTCTGGAACTTTGTTAGTAGTGTTCCATCAAGTTAACAATTCCTTGTGACTGGTCTTGTCACCATACTGCACAGAATATTACTGTGAGTATCAGTATGAGTTGAAAAATGGCATGATGAGCGAGAAACTACCTGAATGGAGAACTTCCACATGGGGTCTTAGGCTCAGGCTGGCCTGAAATAAAGGAAGAATTTTCGTCACATGTCGGCTTTTACAGTGTTTTTGTTCGCTCCGATGTTCACTTTAGGCCGTGCTCTGCAGAGGGTCGAAAGTTCGATCGCTAGGTTTATCGTGGATAAGCTCGTCTAGTTTATCCTGTGGACGATTCAACCTACTGTCCATGTTGCCTCGCTGTTTATGAGGTCATCTGATAGGCGTGCTCAGATGTGCACTTTATCATCAGAATAATTCCAGGGGGTTTACACGGTGAGGAAAATTCAGAATTGATATTCTTATAATCGAAATCTTGGAAGTAGTAGCGTGAGCATTAACTGGTTCCTGCATTATCGCCATCATTACAGACCGGTAGCTTCTCCTGAATACGGGATTTCACAGAAAATGTAGGTGCTGGAGAAAATCACGTAGGATAAACTACTGCGTAGAAGTTCTCAGGCTATAACTCAGACAGTAATAAGTTTGATCCCGTCAATCAAATGAGGTAAACGACCCGAGATTGTCAGTTTCTCGGATGAACCACTTATCACTCACTCCCACTTACCAATCTGGTGTGTATCTTGCGTCCTCATTTAGCTGATGTTGCTTTTTCACCTATTATCCTAATGGATGGTTTCAAGTTGTTTACTTACTTATACAGCCCCCTGGGCATTAGGAATAATCCACGGTAATTACTCTCAACAGGTAACTATCGACTTCTAGGGGAAACGATTTTCACGTGCCTACTAATAGGCGAAAAGGAGAAAGCAACAACGAATGTCCTATAACAGCGTCGTTTCCCCTAAATGATGGGTTATGTGTGTCCAGTCTGATCGCATCCTACTCATTACAACAAGATGGATGTCTGCCACACCCGGTCTTCCGCTGCTGTTGTACAGCTACAAGAAATCAGCGAAAATACATCACTGTGGAGGACATAGTTGACTAATGTACGTGCACTGACCTTGTTATGTCATCTATCTAATCCCCTTACATGCAACACTATGTAATGAGAAAGCGATGCCGAACACACTGCTCCCTTTTGGGGGGTACTATGTGTTTTTGTTATGTCCTTCGGCTAATAGCAGTACACCTCGCTGCATCTAATGCGTTCGAGATTGTATGAACGAAGAAACAATCTGTGGTCTCGTTACTTCATGCAACCTCCACATTCCCCCTGGGAGTTTAGTATGCGATACAAAAGAACTCGTCATCCCTGACACTGGATTTTCATAGGAGTGAAATTGCTGAACTAGAGGGAAAAACGGAAGTTACACAGC
This sequence comes from Clonorchis sinensis, assembly GCA_003604175.2. Lineage (NCBI taxonomy): Eukaryota > Metazoa > Platyhelminthes > Trematoda > Opisthorchiida > Opisthorchiidae > Clonorchis > Clonorchis sinensis. The sequence goes on along the minus strand of CM030371.1, from coordinate 20,586,995 downwards.
TTGCCGAAAGGTTCACGCAACAATCCCATGACGCGATCACTAGCTAATGTATCACACACGTTTTAGTTTGTCTTTTTCCGTCGCTTCGATAGTACGTTCTCTAAGATGCAGTTCTCGTTTGTTCTAATGATCCTCCTTGCACTGATTCCTCTCCTGGTGCGCACCTCATTGTGAAACAGGCTTAGTTCGTGCCTCTTCAAAACTGAACAATTTGCCTATTTCTTCTGTGTCGTTGTTCTGCCCAGAACTGACAAAACGAGTCGAAAAGTGAGGAATGCCAAACATAGAACAACTGACCGCAGATATTTTAGCCGAAAATATTGAGGGCGAGGAAACAGAATTTCCTTAGTTGTTATGCGGAAAATCACGCTATGGGGCTTGCAAATTACCGGTCTCTGTCGCTCGCGAATCGTAAACTATTAGTCAGTGACCCTAACTGTCATAGTTTTTTTATGGCATTTTACGTCATACATCATGTAGTATCTTTGGCAAGTTAGTTTTTCAATGAAAAAATCGATAATATTCACTTCAAATTGGCGACCATTCATTCATTGCACCTACTTATTCTGACCTGCCTACACGAATCGGGTTTTTTAATGCCAGTTACTGAATTGAGGTAAGAATCTTATTAAAGCAAACTACAAATGGCGTGTTCCCCCGCTTCAGACACCCCGCTGCGTTTTCTGGAATCAGTCAAAGAGAGTCCTCCACTGGCTTTTAATTAACTGGCATTTCATTCCTCATGCTTCGGGATCACCCAACCCTCTCTACTTATTACTTATGAGTAGCTCTGCTGTAATTGGGAATACTGTTTCAGACGAGAAGAAGTAGGATAACCTTTCGTAAGAGACTGTAGTATGGTGCATAATGGAATACAGATTGAGAACCATTCTGCAACGTTTTTTCCAGTTTTTTCCCAAGGTAAAATGCGATCATCTGTACGGACGTTAACCAATAGGGGTCTTCCAGCTTTCTCTGGTAGAGTGGTTATTACTTGTTCTCGTTTATCGATCTTCGTCGATAAGCAGGGTGGGACCTTTCTCGCAGCTTTCCACGCCCACACGTCTGTGATCGACAACAATGACGGAAGAATTACAGCGTCGGTGAGAAAAGCTTAAAAGTAATTGCAAAAGTGGGACAAATCAGGTCAAAGATTAATATTCCGTTTCTCTGAAATCTGGGATCCTCTTCTTTTTTGAACCCTTGAGATGTACTGTCTGGGACACCAATCTCACGCAATGCTAATACTCTCTTATGTATTCTTTGAAGTCGCGAGAAAGAAAAGGCTGACTTTGGAACACGGAAGTCTCAGCCTAATGACGCTAAATCCTTTATTTTTTTTATCAACTTACCGCCGGTATTTGCTCGTGTTTGGTCTTCCAATGTGATCGATTATGATAAGTCCATCATCTGTTCGGGCGCACCCCATCTTGCGTCCACTAAGCGTTGTCCAAAGTTCCAATTATTTTTACCACGTCGCGGTTAAAATAGATCAATCTGATAAAAGACAAGAGTTTTAATTTTCGGAAAAATTGGTAACAATTGCTAGATTTATTGCCGGGCAACGTTTCACTTTTGACACAAATGCTTCATCAGGCCAAGTGGCTAAGTTGCGAGGTTGGTCGAGGTTTGAGGTAGAAGGAGAAGCAATCAGCTAAATCAAGCTACATCTGTGTTAGGTGTCGGCCAAGGGATTTTGCATGTTAGGTTAAGTCACCAAATGTTAAGCCGATGGGGAAATCTACATGAATTTGGGTCCAGCTTATGGTCTAGTTCTTCCGGTTCGGTTCACGTGACGATCCCTCTTGAACGTCGCAATCAATCCAATTTGGGTTCAAGTAGAACATAAGATTGACGGAAACTCGGGGAGTGCGCCTACCTGTTGAGCCCAAGAAGGGCGAAACCGGTCATGGGCTGTCGAAGAGTTTTCAACTGCCTTGTGAGTAGTTTCCCTTATAGTGCTACGATAGTTGTGTAAGGAAGAGAGATTCTGTGACCTTTTGTTCTGGTTGGGAATTCCACCCCCGTTTTCGCTAATGATTCTACGTGTATTAACAGTCACACACAATCACATGTCAACTCCGTTTAGCTAAGACCGCTTTCCACATGCTCGCCGATTCCGTACCCTCGATTTTATTCACTCTGTGATGTTTGGTAATTTCCACCGCCTCGGTTATTAGCCGTTGTGGTGTGAATCGCAGTCCCCGTCTTAAGACTTCCACATTCTCCAGATCTATTCTATGTCCCGTATCTAACGTATGTACCGCCGTCGCTGAGTCGTTGACCAGTGTTTGATAGTGATGATGATGTTCTTCCGGATTCCTCGGTGGTTTGTTTATCCTCCTTTTATGATCACCAATTCTGGTATGCAATCCTCTGGGAGTATGTCCTACGTAAACCTTAGTACGACCGTTGCAGTCAATTTTATACACACGGTCCCTGGTCCTCTAAACCTGGAGGGGATCTTTTAAGTACACCAAAACTGACCTACTCGAATGTTAGCTACGTTCAGCCGCCTTCGAATAACCTCCAGTGCTTCTGCTTTATATGCAATGACTGCTGTGCCAATTCACTTTTGGCTTCACACACAGCAAAGCCTTGATAACTGTCGAGTGGACGGCTGATCATATTCGTGGTTACGGATTACGCAGGCAAGTTGGTAGGTACTGGTTCCTCGAGGTTCCTATAAAATTCGGGGATATTAGCTTAAGGATGACCATCGTTGTCTGCTCCTCACACGCGTGGACAACGTGCAAGTTCAGACATGAAATCAACATGATGCGATACCATAGTTTGACTGTCCAATGAATGTAGCCAACTGGCCATAGTAAAACAGTTTCCTGGTAGGACACTTCCGAGCTTGTAAAATTCGGTGGTCGATAAACCAATTAAACGGTTAAAAGCTCTAATCCTGAAGTGAAGCACTCTGGCTCTGGTCACGTATAGAAATGTCGGCACAACGTACAGATTGATGCAGAAATGAAGAGTCGCCTTGGATTGTGCTGGTTTTCTATCTCGACCTCCAGTCTATTTATCTTGAATTTGGTAACCATCAACCGCGTTCATCTTTTCCCTCCAAGGTTCGTCCACTTAACGATTCCCATGGCCAGGTTCGCCTAGTACCATCTCAAACACTGGAAGAACGCAGAACAGCATTTAATCAGGAGAAAATTCCAGGTGAGCTGCTCCTACATCCCATTTCGCTACGGTGGCCGCTGTTCGGCCGAATCCAAATCGGTTACCAAGCGCATTTGTGATTTTTACATTTACACACCCATCCTTTGCGTCATGTTTCCACACCGAGACTGCCATGTCATTGTGGTAACGAAGTCTTGCTTTACTGTTTGATCCGTGGCAGATAAAATATCGATGACATTAATAGGGACCATTCGAAGACCGGTTTCTCAAGGATCGTTTGTACATGCATGTCATTTGTGACGGTTGCTGGCTACAAACGCCGACCACCACCGTCGCACACTATGCCCACAGTATGCTCCGCTATGCAACCATCCTCAACAATGCCTGAACTAATTTTAGATTATTACCAATTCAGTGTCTGAATTGGTTATCAGTTTTAAACAAGTATTGTTACTTTACAACCCTCATCTAGTAGCATTATATATTCACTCATGTTAGTTAGATCATATTTGTGGTGCTCCGTCAACTATCGAGTGTTCGTTTTCCATCGGGAAGGTTTATCGTTCGAATCACGCTTGTTATTCCCGAGAGGGTTGAAATGATTGTATAATGTTGGGTCGGGTCTTAAGGCAATTCGTTTCTCAGGGCTTTTCTCGCTCCGATTCAACCTACACCAGTTTTAAACATGTACTACACCGACCAGCTGCTCATCGGATTAGTGGTCAACTTTGATTAAATGTACCCAGGACTCACAAAAATTATTTTGAGTCTTTTTTAAACAATGTGAAATCGTGCTATTTCCGATTCAAACCAACTGCAGGGGTTAACACCGGCCAGGGCTGTCAATGTCTCACCATACATCGTCGAAGGATGATGTTTTTTGCATCGAGAAAGACAAGTACTTCTGATGACGGTTCGGACGCTTTGGCTCGCTATTCGACAACAAGTGCGCATGGGCTACTAAACACAGCTTTACGATTATTAATCCATAACACCTTCGCGCGCCGGGGCGAGACGATTACTCGTTTGTCACTTTACTAAACCAGGGTCTACTACAACCTCAAGGTGGACACTGTATAACTTCAGGTCACGGTCGTTTACATTCGCTTTAGTGTATCTCTTCTGTGGTTCAGTCGATCACTCCGACCCAGGTTACGGTGGGAGCTCCTGATGTACGACATACATGTGCTGCTTATCAGCATCTAAGTGGATTGGGCTGCGCAGCGCGGTTGACTGATACTATCAAGGTAATCAGACACGTGATAACTGTTTATTCCTGGATCACAGGTTTTCTGGAACTGCTAAAGTGCTCATCACCTTGAGGAGTAGTTGGGTATGATTTGGTTGATAATCCATCCATGCAACGCACCAGCGTAAAAGTCCATCCCATGTTTTTGGGGGGTAGTCCCCCTAAGGTGTGCGCGATTAAATTAACCTAAACGCACAGTAACCTGGGTCCGAAATTCGCAGTAATACCTATTAGTTATCGATATGGGCTCAAATAAGTCTTTAGCTACGTAAGAGAGGTCAAACAAGAAATATGAAGAGACTCCGCTTCAAATCACATTCGAATATACAGCCCCTCTTTATGTGCAAAACCGTGTTTGAACGGCCTATGTGCTTTTTGTGACGTAGGTATTATGAGTTGCTCTAAGTCGAATTAGTTGTATCCGCCCATCTCGCCACTCTTCGTGTACCTATCGTTCATCGAGCCAGTCGGTCAAGCTGGAGCGCAGTCAATGTAACTAAACTGCGTCGCATATGGTACACTATCTGATGTGGCCACACACAAGAGGTGATGCTACGAGGAGATGCGGAGTGGGCTAAAGTGCCAGGTATTACGCATGGTGGACATCTCGTTCAGTTCATTTTTTCTGACTTGCACTGACGTGGTCCTCAGGTAACTAGCGTGCATCGTGATCAATCTAAGCAGGATCTGAGTGAGCCACAGAAGTGATCGTTTGCTAGCTATTTCTCGATGCATACTGTGGATTTTCTCGAATGATGAAAATATCTGCAAATTCTTAGCAACAACACGTACGCAAGGTTATAAACGTATTCATTAGTGGACTTTGCGAATTTAACTTTGACACTAACGACTAGATATTAGCGCAAGCCAAATGCCCATGGCTTTCTCATTTTGCATTGTGGCATGCATCTCAACGCGGATATTGGGACTCTGGGCTTGGAAGACATGTTCTCAGACAAGTGCTACCGAAATACGCTTCCGATCTGACTTCCATAGTTGTTTATTTTCTCGTGTTTTTACATCAGGTGGTACTCTGAAGAAAACGAGACGAACCATAAAAATGTTCTTCCGCGCTGCTGATTCATCTGGTAAGTGTACTAATCCCGAGTGAGCACTATCATAGTTTTTCTGTTCAACCTAATTTATTGGTTTCGTTACCTGGTCGCGACACGTTTTTGTCACTTCGGTGCCTTCACTGATTGTGTATCACCATTCCCTGCTGGTACGCACTGGTCGTGGGACCCACGCGTTCGTATTGTCAACACGGCCTATTGCGTAGTTTGACAGCCAGTTCGTACTCGACCGAATGCCAACCTCATCAATGGTGGGAAAGTTGTCCAACTATCACACTTTTGTCTCGGTTTATCGCTTCTCAGGTGCACTTGGCATCACGTTGCAGCGATGTATTTTTCTTTTCTTCTATATAGGAGTTTGTTTTTTAAAATCTTTTCCTGCTTACATCTATTAGGCAATTGAGTTCTTCTCGTCATACGGTCTACAATACATTGGTTTACGTTTGTCCCACCTCTCTGAAATCACAGGTCTTCGACTGCGTTCGGACATTTGGAGCTATGAGGAAGTAGTTCCATGGCCTCAATCCATGGTTCCCTGTTTGCTTCTGCTCGGTGTTACTGGCGTCGGACGTAGGAATTTAAAAGTTCTGTTAGCCAGTTCAGAACCAAAACGGTTCGCATACCCCCTCTCCGGTAAGTTGTGTTGTTTCCTCTTGTGAGTTTCTAACATAGATACTGTTATGGTTTTGCCGTGATGTTTAAGTGACATGTTTCTTGTATCGCCCGAACTTGCGTGGGATGGTCCCACATAACGAAGTTTAAAAGCACTTATTAGTAAACACGACAGGGTTTGTGGCTACGTTTCCTTGGGTAAAAAAGTGATAATAATACTGCTAATTATTGTGGCTGGTATCAATGGTAGGTATGACTCAGTCAAGCAGCAAATAGCATAGCTGAACACATGTTTTGGTTTATAGTGTGTACTTGTGCATGTCTGCCATCCATTACAGAAGTGGGATAACTTGAAATCCATGGATTGCCAACGCATTTCAGCATGAAGTGAAATCGGCCAAAATCAAACTGGGTTTTGTGGGATCTTCAGGTCTTTCAAGTTGGCTTCCGCGTGTTTCGGAATGCGCTAGTTTGAAAACTCCATAGGACTTAGCGCGAGACTTCCCATTGGAGAGGGAATTTCTGCACAGAATAAACGGTGTGGTGCAGGTTGTTATAGACAGCAGGAGGGAAAGATTATAACCGTCTCTGGACAATCAGTCAATGACTACGACAAACACAATGGTAGCCAGAGTAACTGTTGTCTTTTTTGAGTTCCCGGGTAGTGTTCAGATACTTCGATACTGACTTGCATAGTTGAGATAATCGGTCCAGCTAAACATATGGCGAAATCCAGGTCACCCTGGCGCTTGGACGCCCACGTTTGACGTATTGCAAACGTGACGTTCTCTATAGTTAGTGTTTAGTGTGGTTCTGCCCCGCGGGCGAGTATAGTCGCAGATCGCCATTACCTGCTTTATCCATGTAACCTATATCTCCTGCTTCAATTGACATTTGGTATTCGACACGTGCACACTTCTATCTCCATCAGCGCTCGCACAACTGGTACACAACTTGCTAAACAGTTGGTTTCTCCCTGTTATTTGGTGACTCGAACAGTATTTCTGGGGTGGATAACGTTCGATCACGGACTTGATCACGTGATGCTCACGCATCAGCTTGTCTTCCGTGTACTGCGGCGTGTGCGTTTGTTCAACACAGCGATATACATGTGTAACGTACTTTACATACAAGCGTGTGTCAAGTATTTGCATAATTATCCGTGGTCTCATGGTGTACATTGGTGTCGAGTCCTTCCTTCGTCATCGATCCAAGCAACAGCACTGTGAAACTCACTTTTCACAGGCTACAAGTTTCTCCGAATGGATGGGGGCAGTTGCATCGTTGCTGGTAATTTCGACATTCTTCTGAATAGTGGTGGCCTTGAAGACTGTATAAACTTTTCATATATGGATTAAATTTAGGAGCGGATTTCACGAATCCTAAGATACACTTCTTAATAGTCACGCTTCTATGAAGAAAGGCCCCCACTCCCAGCGGAAGTGGGTCTTTTGTGCTAAAATTGTTGATATTTTCCCAGGAAACGGAGAGTAACATTAGTGACATGGTGTAAGTTGGTTAGAATGTGCATTATTTCCGTGCTTGGCTATGTGAACTGTAGATTGTATGCCAGGGCATACTGTCAGAGCATCAGTGCTTTCTGAGACGTAAAAATCCCATGGCAAACAACCATACAGTTTCGGTCAACTTAGTCTTGCAAAACATTACGCTGCACTCTTCTGGAATGACATCCAACGGACTGTCTCTTCTCTCAGCTTTTTGGGTCAGCAGATTGGTGAGTGGTAGGCCGAATTCCACACCGATACCGCTTTACCGCTCGCAGTTAGGCGCTGCTACGGCCCAGAAGCCTATCCTGCACGCGACTGGCCAGACGATCGGGCAGCTTGCCAGTCCGGCATCAATGTGGGCTCTGATTGACCCGAATTCTGAAGACAACAGGTAACCACGATCCAGTAATCGCCGAATGCCAGTTGCCAATGACGCATCGGAAGGCTTCAGAATTTCCAGAATGCTGTCGCCACATACACTCACACGACGCGTTGTACATGTGTTTTTTCCCTGGTTTGGGGCGCTGATACACGTTGTGCACCTTTGGTGGTTGTTTTGACGGGAACGCTGAATTGGAAGCTTCAAACCGAGAACTAAGCTGAGAAAATACCGTTATTACGGGTTTTCACTGTGCCTTCCAAACGACGCATCGGAGTTACTGGAATATCAATACCACCACAGTTTTGTTCACGACTGTTTTTTGCTGTAACTTGCTGGGGAAATTTTCCGTACGACGCAAACAAACAAACCGTTTTCAGGCAAGTGTTAACACGGGCTCATCAACTGTTTCGACGTTACAGTTTGGACGGTTCGGTAGTTCTTCTAGACGAGCCACACGCACTCATCTAGTCACCTTTTTCGGCTCCCATGCCGACCGGTCGACGGTGACTGTGAGTGGGGTTTCAGGTGACTGAAGTAAGGTGTGTATGCGAGGAACTGGCATACATATTTCACATTATCCCCTCATCTGTTAAAAAAGCGCATTGCGGTGTCATGGTTGATTGACCTGTGTTTTTAAATGTGAACCAGCCCTGGTTCGAGGTTGGGTCTTCATGGCTGGTTAAGAAAGCGTCCACCAACCTAATAACACTGTAATCTAAGATTTGTTTAGAGTACTCTATCATTCCTCACCCCCTTTTTACTGTTCATCAGATACCACTGACCCCACCGCGTCTACGTCACAGTTTCATATCCTACCCAAGGCTCAAATGGAAGCCGATGTTCGCTCAGGTGCCTATGTGGAATGGGGTAAAGTTGGCGGTAACTATTATGGAATTCGGTTCTCTGCTATTCGTAAAATCATCGCGTCCGGAAGGACGGCCGTGTTGGATTGTCAGCCACAAGTGAGTGTGCGTAAACCAACACACCACACTTTTGTTGCAGTAGTTGTCCTCCGACGAGGGGATTTGGTGGTGCAGTGTCGCAAACACTCCCCCCCATTTGTTTTATCCAGCTATCCAATTCAGTTTCTCATCTTCCATCCACAGACTGTCCACCTACTTCATCAGCCGGAATTCAACCCATGCACGATCTTTATCGCAGCGCCTACTTTTGAAGTTGCGAAACGGATGATGAAAGATGGTCTGGAGAACGGGGTGACAAAAAATAACCGCTCTGTAAGTGTGTGTTTTGTTGAGACTCTGGGTCTGTGTGGGCGATGACCACCCTGATCTTCTTGCAAGATTATTAAACGACTAAAGCGTCCAATGCGATCAACGCGGGAAAAGTCTGTCACTATTAAGTTTCTCTCCAAATAGAAGTTTCGATGGCCAACACCGAGGGACACAGCAGACACTCATTCCAATTTCCACCAATCTCTTCATGTTTCTGAGACAATTTTTGACAAAATTTCGTGTTCCAATCTTTTAGAACAATTCATGTTACCCTTCAGCTACATTCATCTCACAGCGGTTTTATCCCTGTCATGCAGAAAGAGCTATCCGAGTTGACATCTTGCTACCTCAATGTATTTGAAACGTGCATCTGATTACAACATTGTATTCGCTGGTCCCAGCCGTTCTTGGCATAATGGACGTCGATTTCTGGGAAGCCTGGTGTTTTACTCAACATGTCTCTTTTTCTATTACTAGTGACCATAGGCCTTCAATGTTTTGTTGTATCATTTAACATACTCGCGTGTATCACATCAGATACATTGATTAGTTGATGTTTTCGCAAACAGCTAGACAAGTTAACAGATGGTTAGTCCTGGAACAGCATACTGTAACTCGTGAACAGAAAGCTAGTCCGAGGAAAGGCAGGGCTTCACCCGTTCTCGTGGTGGGGTGTGGATGGCATTTTTGTAGAGTTACTGTGATGCCTTTTTATGATGGTGTTCCCTGATGCAATTGCAGCGTTTTTACGACGAGGTTTGCTGAACGTGGGGTGTGGATGGCATTTTTGTAGAGTTTACTGTGATATCTTTTTAAGGTGGTGTTCCCTGATGCAGTCGCTGTGTTTTCACGATGAGGTTTGCTGAACGGAATTTCCGCCCTCTTTTTAATAAAAAAACGATGTGGTCTCTTACCCCTGTTGTTGGTTTTCGTCACCCATTCTAGTAATCATGTTTGGAGTGTGTTGCCTGAACAGCCTGGACCCCATCCCATATGACTACAAGGTAACTCTACCAAATCGGCAAATGGGTCTGTGTAGACCTGGAATACGTCTACGCAAGCCAGGTGGCGCTGCACAGGTGGAGTCAGCAGAGCAGTTGATTGATTACCCTGAGAGGATCTGACTTGAAAATATTTCGATCGCTGTAGTGGGCAATTTATTCCCCATGTTACCCACGCAATATTGACCTTAGGACTCATGGGATTCTTTTAGTCATGTTCAACATAGATGTTGGGTGGGGTTTTATGTTACTTTGGCGGGAAAGCGCGGAAAACTAAACTGAGATGCAAATTTACCTCAAACAGTACATCTTGTTGCTGTGTACACTATTTCGAAACACATTTTCTTGTTGTCCTTCCGGCATTAGGGGACCCATTCTTCAATGGTCCTGTAACGGCCGGATCGATCAAAACCGGTTGAGCAATTGCTTCTATGGAGGGGGGTACAGAAGATGGGTTTTCGACCTGAAGCTTCCAACTGACCTAAAGCTGTCGCCCTGATGTGGTGGTCAGGTTTGAGTGCTACGACGATCCTGCCGGCTACACCGGCTGAAACTTCGTTCCAGAAGGTGCAAATATGCCAGGAAGGCCAGAGGGGAGCAGTCAGATCAAGACCAGCGAGAGTAATCGCGCTGCAATGCGGTCTGGGATAGAGTTGTACTGTCTTTTGCGATAGGAGTGTGAAGGCACTAAGGTGTTTCCCCTAGACAACCAGCATCTCCATATCCATGGAAGCAGCGACGATACTTTCCCTCGAGGATGGACGGGTTAGAAAACGTTGGCCCCAATCACCGCACAGCGGTTGACCGTGACCGCCGGTGCATTATTCAATACGGTTGAAATACTTTTAAAACCAGAGTCTGTTGCTGTTTCAAAGGCACCTGGTGTGCGCGGCCGCATTAGGAGTGTGCCATCAGTAGGTTACTTCCTGCGCCACCCCCCCCCCCGGGGGGTAGGCCGAACCCCTTCAGCCGAGCAGGTCAGACTATTGAGTCGTCGTCTACGGGCGGGATCTGTCAAGGGTCGAGTTTACAATGCTGCGGTGCGCTCCATATTATTATGCGGGTCAGACACCTGGCCGCTTCGTGTTGAGGACGTCAAAAGACCTTCAATGTTCGACCGTCGATGTCTTCGGAGCATTGCCTGAGTTTGGTAGGAACTCCGGATCAGTAGTGCTGCAGTACGGCGAATGGTATTCTGAAGAAATAACTCACCCACGATAGATGAACGGATCACAATTCACAGATTGCGCTGGCTTGGCCACGTGCTCCGTATGCCAGTCGACCGACTTTTCCGAAGGGCTCTTTTCGGACATCCACGCGAAGGGTGGAAAAGAGCCAGGGGAGGTCAGACAATGACTTGACAGCGAAGTATGAAAGCCATTGCCAGCAAATTCAGTTGCGCTGGTCATTTTCGTCCCCCTCGATGGGGACCCCGAGACAGGACACATCGGTACTTATAGACATCGTCAGACATGGCTCAATCAATTCACAGCTCCCCTCCTAGTCCCACCCCAGTTATAAGTTCGCCGACAACCCTGTATTTACGGATCACTTATATGGACTACCGCTTCCAATACGCAGCTGTCTACCCCATTTCCCCAAAGCACCGGTGAACGAAACTGTGGCAGCTAGAACCATTCTACGACAAGCATGCGGTTGTTGCAGCTGATGATGATGATGATTTGCGCAGTCAGTAGCCAGGGCACATGGATGCCCTATCATACTCTTGATTGTGGTGTGAAAAACAAGTCGATCGGATCTCGAAAAGCTCAGCAGCTTAATGCCTTTTTATCCTAATAGGGTTTATCTGTTAGACTCCGGATGGCCGATTACGTCACCCTTTGACTACTATTTATGGAGACGACATGTTTGCCTAACAGTCTTTGAAAGTCGGTAGTCTGATGTAGACAGTTTGAGCTTTCATTTTGCAAGCTACCTTGGTGTCGCTTGTGAGTAGCTAGTTTGTAAAAAGCTGATGATTATGGGAATGGGAATTCAGTCGGGTACGGTTGAGATGGATAGGGCCGGATACTGAAAGGCGTAGTCCAGTCGTCGACGTTAGGGAACAACTAGCGAGACGACTCAAGGGGTAGGCCGAACCCCTTCAGCCGAGCAGGTCAGACTATTGAGTCGTCGTCTACGGGCGGGATCTGTCAAGGGTCGAGTTTACAATGCTGCGGTGCGCTCCATATTATTATGCGGGTCAGACACCTGGCCGCTTCGTGTTGAGGACGTCAAAAGACCTTCAATGTTCGACCGTCGATGTCTTCGGAGCATTGCCTGAGTTTGGTAGGAACTCCGGATCAGTAGTGCTGCAGTACGGCGAATGGTATTCTGAAGAAATAACTCACCCACGATAGATGAACGGATCACAATTCACAGATTGCGCTGGCTTGGCCACGTGCTCCGTATGCCAGTCGACCGACTTTTCCGAAGGGCTCTTTTCGGACATCCACGCGAAGGGTGGAAAAGAGCCAGGGGAGGTCAGACAATGACTTGACAGCGAAGTATGAAAGCCATTGCCAGCAAATTCAGTTGCGCTGGTCATTTTCGTCCCCCTCGATGGGGACCCCGAGACAGGACACATCGGTACTTATAGACATCGTCAGACATGGCTCAATCAATTCACAGCTCCCCTCCTAGTCCCCCCCCCAGTTATAAGTTCGCCGACAACCCTGTATTTACGGATCACTTATATGGACTACCGCTTCCAATACGCAGCTGTCTACCCCATTTCCCCAAAGCACCGGTGAACGAAACTGTGGCAGCTAGAACCATTCTACGACAAGCATGCGGTTGTTGCAGCTGATGATGATGATGATTTGCGCAGTCAGTAGCCAGGGCACATGGATGCCCTATCATACTCTTGATTGTGGTGTGAAAAACAAGTCGATCGGATCTCGAAAAGCTCAGCAGCTTAATGCCTTTTTATCCTAATAGGGTTTATCTGTTAGACTCCGGATGGCCGATTACGTCACCCTTTGACTACTATTTATGGAGACGACATGTTTGCCTAACAGTCTTTGAAAGTCGGTAGTCTGATGTAGACAGTTTGAGCTTTCATTTTGCAAGCTACCTTGGTGTCGCTTGTGAGTAGCTAGTTTGTAAAAAGCTGATGATTATGGGAATGGGAATTCAGTCGGGTACGGTTGAGATGGATAGGGCCGGATACTGAAAGGCGTAGTCCAGTCGTCGACGTTAGGGAACAACTAGCGAGACGACTCAATCTTCCTGACGAAACCAGGATAATTCGCGCGCTCCAAGTTTAATTTAGACTAATTCAGCCGATGAACCTCCTCTCTTGAAACTTCTCACAATAACTTCGGTTTTGGTTGTGTTTCGCGCCATTAGGCCGCCAATTGAAGCAGGCTCGTGTTGTTTGCAAATCAATGGACTAGATGAATCCATTGATGTTTTGACTATCGTAAACCCAGAGCTGTATAAGTCAGGGGCTGGATTTTGAACCACAAGTGATCCATTTCGACACCACATTGGTCTCGTTAATTCGTCACATTTACCCCAAAGTAATAGTTTCAATGTCAAAATGTTATCTTAACTCTGTCGTTTACTTCACCATCATATATACACACATATATGTGTATCGTCAGGATGAAGAACTGCGCTGTTTAATTGAAGAATCGCAGACGTTTGCCCGCGCCCACCGCCATCTGTATTTCCACAGCCTAACGAACTCCGACATGCGTGAGAGCGTGGCCAGACTGAGTCGTCTGATCTCTCGCCTTGAACGACACCCAAGTTGGATACCATCCGGATGGGCCTACGAATTGAGCGTACCCGGTGGACCAGGTGTGTAAAAAACTTGTTATGTGCTACATGTTTTTCATGCTAATTTGAACGTGCAAGTTGTACGGCGATGGTGCCCCAGTATCTTCATGCTGATTTTATGTCCGTAATGGTTTAACCTGCACGCAGCTCGGGTTCTTGAGCTTTAAAAATGCTACAGCAAAACCTGTACCACTTGGATAATTTGCAAAACGTACTATCTTCCACCTTGCTTCGCTTACCTCCTTTATTCCGAATTCAATCTCGTGATCTCCATCGAATTCCACCCACCGATAGTGTGTCCTTCAATTCCATTATATTTCACTAATACATAGAGGAAGCATTTTTTGTTGAGGCTATGCACTTGATAAGTGAATTTCTCGTTAAGCATGGACTTTTTCCTGTAAATATTTTATCACCATTTGGTGTGAAATCATCAGTGGTTTGGGTCTAAGCATTCAGCAGTGTTCCAATGCTTCTCAATGCGTTCTTTTTGTCGAAGAGCGACTGTTATTTATGTCTGGTTGTTAGATTATCGATCCTATTGAACTACTGCTTGGCTGGTGCTATGTTTGGCCCGTTTAAGCCTGATCTCTCCTATTCGGAACCTGTCACTTTTGCTTCGTTGTGTTGTCGAGTTCGGCAAACAACTTTTGGACACTGCCGACTTTTATAAACATCGGTGAATTCTCCAGGAAAGATTCGGTTTGCGTTTGCTGTAGCTACATTGTGTTTAATAATCGTTCAGCTGTAACACCCTTCCGGTGCCTAGCTGCTATGCTACCCGAAGGAAGCACGAGGGCTGGGATACTGCCAGGTTGCCCAAGTCTAGACAGGGGAAGTCGAGAGACAGAGGTCGGGTTCGAACCACGGACCTTCCGGTCAGTAAATTCGCGCTCTAACCACTTGAGCTATCTCGTCCTACATTGTGCTTAAGTTCATTACAATACTGTTATGCGCTTCGACTAGAATAACACGGTACTCCCTCTGGAGGAAGGAATCCTCAAGTCTTGGAATACCTGAAACAGTCCATCACACACTTGGACACTATTCGAAACATCCCCACGAAAATGAAATATCGTCGTCACTCTGGTGTGAGACGTGTACCATACGTACGGAGAAACATCCCACTTCACTCACTTTTAGACTGGACTACCTACTCAGATTCATCACACATTTTTGGGATCAGAAAAATAACCTAGCTGCATATTGTCAATGTGTCCCCATGAAAGTTGTCCGAATGTTTTGGATATCTTCTAGCGATACCGCAAACCACTTGATTAACTTCTCAACGGCAAGTCCCTCTAATAGAAAAGTTCCTTCTTAGATATGCTCAACACCGCTATTTCCTGTAAATGGTGATTATACTCCTGTTTGCATATCCGGTTTAATCGGCAAACTCCATGGAGCGGTTAGCTATGGAAGTTCCGACCCTATCCTCCAAGTCCACTTTCATTTTAAGTTCTGTTTCTTGAACTTCAAGTTTTCGGAACCGAGCTTCCAAGTTTGATTTTCGGATAATCTGTATACAACTTGCTGAGGCCCACTACTGCGAGGAGACGGACCACTTTCTGGAATACCGCGGATTGCGGCCTGACGGTCAGCTGTTGGATTCGCGCAGATCCTAACCAAGCCTTGTCCAGCGGTGAGAACCGTACACCAGGAATTTTCTAATTAGATTCGCCCGCATTGGATAGCCTTGCCAGTTAACTTTCGCGGTGGCAGGCTGTTCAGTTAACGATCTCGCTTACTCGTCGCCTTATGGTCCGCTTCTGAAAAATGGGTCCATGCCACTGTACTTGACGTTTTCAAATATTCCAACTCATACCATTTGTCAAATGATAACTCGAGTGAACGGTGTGGTCGTAAACTTGTGTTGAGAGAACTCAGATATCCGGAAGCAAGTCCCAAACTAGATGGTGATAGAACTAGCATGATTTTATCTCACTGTCCGATCGCTGGCCCATTTGGCCGACCCATTAGAGTGAAGTTTCCAAATTCCAACAAGACGCTGAAAACAGTAGTGATGAGGCACCTCCTGCATGTACACAGCTGCCACACAGACAGATTGCAAGATTATCATTTTTCTACATCGGGGGTTTCCCTTATCCCTAAGGTGATTTCAACCGGCTTGTACGTTGAGTAGGATGCTGGAATGATATTCCTGTTCTACGTGATCGATAGCTCATTTTCGCTGTTTATTCTTGTCAGCATTGTTATCAGCCTACGTTCTGAGGGCGAATACGCTGGTAGCAGGAGGCAAATCTGGAACAACAATAGTTCTACATGTGTTTGTATCGGCTTTCATTAACTTTAGCGGTTTCATTCAGGTCCGAATGACGGAAACGTTCGATCAGCCTGTTGCCCTCGAGCTCGGTCTTTCAGTCTCTGTAAACGGAGTCTATTTTCTCATTCGTGTTGAACATAAATGGTTCTTTTCCTCACACTCCGGGTATCCTTTGTTTTCAAAACTCTTTAACGAACTTGCGTATCGATTGAAACAATATGAATACTAAGAACGGAGCACTGTAGTTGCCTTGGCGCCGTTTTTTTTTGCGTCACTTTTCACTGATTTTTTGTTCGAGCCTCAACACTAAAAGGAAAGCATTCAAAGTCCATTTCCCATCTTCAAATGTGATTGTCCTGTCGCGTGCTTGCGTATCGATTGTACATCCCATTCCCTACTGGAAGGTTCGATCGTTCATGTGGGGAAAGACGTAAGCTGTAAACGAATTATAAACGGGGATAGAGAGCGTCTCCGTTGCTCGTACGCTGCAGCGCATGCTCGAGTTGGTTTTTCTGTGAATCAACAGAAAGGAAGATGCCAATTTTGATAGGATTACAAAATTGCTAGAATTATACTGAGGAGGACAGAATTCAGAGGTTCCCTGTTGTCCATAGAGAGGGTGGATTTGAGTTATACAGCGTACTGTTGGAGTTTGACTGAAAAATATGGTGCATCGGGAAATTAGATACAGTATTAGTTTCACGATTATTCAGCATAGTCGGTCTAATTCTAACAGCAATCCATTTAATCTCATTGTAATGTGGAGAACAGAAGTGTAAAGATTAACTCAGTGGATGGGAGAGTGGGCCAATCGGATCACCCCTTTCGGCAAGCCTTCTCGAATTTGATTCATTTTCCTATCCTCATTGCTTACAACCTGGTTTCCCGTTTTGTTGTTCCCAATTTCTCGCCTATACCGCCTTTCTTGTTTTGGTCTGAACACTAACCCCTCTTTGACGTTGTCATCGCACGTCTTGTTTAAATCAACACGTGGGCTTCGCCATCTTGTGGCCACCTTGCTTGAGTCGGTGTGAATTCTGGGACCCCAATTGGAATTAGCATTTCCTTAACTGGTGGATAGAAGCTGGCGTTATCCCACGATTTGAGGTTTTTACCATTTTATTGTTTCATTACTGTATCGCATTTGTTGATAAACCTCCATTTGAACGTGGCCGAACTGATTGCTGAAAACAGTCAATACTCATTGCAGCATCATCTTGATGATGCAGCACGACACGGAGGCTCAAACTAACATTTATGCGGGACAAGTTCACAGGACTTAACAAGCGTTGGCTATTCCTCTGTTTCGTATGGTTGAAAGCAGCTACAGTGTTTTATTTACTGCCTGAGTCGGCCAACTACCTACTAAATGGCCGTGTCTTTGGTTTCCTACTTGTTTTCCTCATACGTAAGCTAAGCTTTAGTATCATGGCCACTCAGAAAACGTTCCCAAAATCGTGCGACGCACCAGAGGTTTCTTCGCTGCGGTTTGCACCTAGAAGTACGCGATTGGGTGTTGATTATATGTAGAAATGTTCTTCAAAGCGAAACGCGTTTGTAGTTACCGTTGTTTCACACAATACCGGCACCTTAATGACTTCATTCCAGGTTTAACATGGTGCTGTTAGGTTTCGCCCAGTCAGTACCAATAGCAACTAGTTCAGTGTGCAACTCATTGTCTATCACAGTAATTCTCAACGTTTCTCGCCCTGACTTACCAACTAGTCAGCGAACCCTCTCGCTTCATATAATTTCGTCTTCTTTTGGATTCGCCGTTCGGGGGAGG
Source organism: Clonorchis sinensis (assembly GCA_003604175.2). Lineage (NCBI taxonomy): Eukaryota > Metazoa > Platyhelminthes > Trematoda > Opisthorchiida > Opisthorchiidae > Clonorchis > Clonorchis sinensis. The sequence goes on along the minus strand of CM030371.1, from coordinate 20,568,944 downwards.
TTATTATAGATCCAGGTTTCCACTTGATGGGAAACTGTGTTAGTTTTTAATTCTGCTAGTTTTGAAGTTTTCGGTCTATGTGGCACTGACCTTCCCGGAAATATTTTAGTCTCCTGTGTTAGCTTGCCACCGACGATTTTCAGTGGTTCAGTAATTCGCACAATATGCCGCTGTTTTGTGCCGGACTCGCTTGGACAGTGGATGAATAATGTGCCGCAATCCACTGTGAACGGTACTTAAATCATCGCGGTTGGGTAGAACTGCACTACTCATGCGAATACAGTCACCGACTTTCCTCGTGATGCTTTCATGGTGCTGAGCTGAATTTTGATGGCCTGAATGTTGGAGTTAAAAGGTAATGACCACCAGCTACCTAAGCCTTTTCATACTTATGCATGATCGTTTGCCATAGCATGCTGTTGTAACATTCCACTGCGTTTCAACCAAAAGTCACAGAATTGCAGCAACTCGAATTTGGCAGTCAGTGAAAGTCTGGAGTTGCTGGTGTGTACACTGGAAGATGAATAATCACAGCAAACTAGTTTAAGTGAACGGGATCGGTGTCTCATTCTCTGGTTCCATTAAAATGCTGTCGTTTTATCCAATTGATGAAGAACTATATATTCTGGCATTTACGACTGTAGTAAGGTTCCAGTAGCTGATTGCGAAAGTTAAAACTTGCTTGTTGAACTTGGAAGTAATCTCAGTCACTCCGTCACTCCTTGTCGTTCCGTCGAGTAGCTGGCGTTTACTGTATAATTATTTCAAACAATAGTATTTGATGATAGAAGAATGTGTCCAGCACCAAAAGCTGGGGTGATTTCGTCACGCATAGCACACACTGAGTCTTCACTTGCATGTGCTTTTTCTTGTGTCCACTTCAGAGTGGCACAAGCATACGGGAAGCTCTTTTCTGAGTTCACATCAAGTGGTATCAGACAGAGCTGTCCTCTTTCACCTTTCCTCTTCAACTTCGTCATTGATACGATCACGGAAAACTCAATAGCTGCCTCTAATGTCTGTGGGATCGAAGTGCTCTCGGGGCGTCCGCTCACTGATAATAGGTACGCAGTCGACATAACTCTTCTTGGATCTGACCCCGTGGTAATGTAAACAATATTAAATAATCTATATAATTCGGCTTCATGGCTTGGCATGCCCTGCACACCTGCAAAGTGTAAAGTGCTACTGCAAGACTGGGTGGGCCCGAACCCTAGCCCCATGCTTGTGGATGAGCCGATTGAGGTAGTAGACAGATTTGTTTACCTGGGTAGCTGTATCAGTGCAGGTGGTCTCGCGAAAGATGATATTTCCATCCGGATTGGAAAGGCCAGAGCAGCTTTTGTGAACCTGCGTCACCTGTGGCGTAGGCGTGACATCAGCTTATCCGTCAAGGGTCGAGTTTACAATGCTGCGGTGCGCTCCGTATTACTATACGGATCAGAAACCTGGCCGCTGCGCGCCGAGGACGTCAAAAGACTTTCAGTGTTTGACCATCGATGTTTTCGGAGCATTGCCCGGATCTGGTGGGAACACCGGATCAGCAATGTTGAAGTACGTCGAATGGTATTCGGGAGAAATAACTCACCCTCGATAGATGAACTGATCACACTGCATAGGTTGCGCTGGCTTGGCCACGTGCTCCGTATGCCAGTCGACCGACTTCCTCGAAGGGTTCTTTTCGCACAACCACTTGAAGGGTGCAAGCGCGCCAAGGGAGGTCAAACAATGACTTGGCAGCAAAGTATGAAAGCCGTTACCAGCAAGTTCAGCTGCGCTGGTCATTTCCGTCTTCCTGGATGGGGACCCCGAGATGGGCCACATCAATGGTTGTCAGACATGGCCCAGTCGCGCCCTAAATGGCGCTCGTGCATCCAAGCTATTGTCTTCAATGCACAGCTCACTTCCCAATTCCCCACTTAACAGTCCAATGACAGTGTTGTATTTACCCACCAATTTATCAGCTCCTGCCTTCAATGCGCAGCTACCTACCCCACCTCCCCAAATCATCGGTGAACGCAACTGTGGCAGCTACAACCACTGTACGACAAGTACACGGTTGTCACAACTGACAATGATGATAATGATGATGATGAAGCATAGGGTTGGGTCAAGTTTTGACTTGGTATTGGGATACGATAGCTATTTCAAAAAGTTTGGGTAATTACGGTGCGACTCGTCTTCTGGGACAGCGTAATCTACCCTGTGCATGGCTGGAGATGCTGCAAGGTATGCCTACCAGTCGATGTCAGTGGCGTTCTTGTTGCCCGTTTCTATCCAGATTGCCTGAATGAGTGTCTGGAGGTGCAGACACATCGGACTGATTGGGTTGACAACTAGATATAAATTCCTTCTCCGTTTACTTTTATTGTTTTCTTCCCGATAGGGCATTCATATAAATTATGACTGTACGACAGCGAAGCACCAGGGTTGTCATGTTGCATCATGCTTCTACCTGGAACACCCTGCTTGACAATTGTGAGCACGTTTTTGCTAATCTCATGTGATTGTCAATTTTGAGCCGATTGGCCTGTGGCCAAAATTTGCCAGTTGATGAGGTTGGTTGTAATTGATCGTCAGGACTGGGGTGATAAATTGGAGCAAGAAAAATCACGAATCAAAGTCTCACACAGTTGATTCATTGCATTACGATGTTGATGCGTAAAGAAATTGTTCATCTGTAGCATCCTTTCGGTGCCTAACTGCCATGCCACCCGAAGGTTGCATGAGGGCTGGGTGGGTTGCCAGGGTGCTCAAGCCTAGACAGGGCAAGTCGAGAGGCAGAGGTCGGGTTCGAACCACGGACCTTCCGGTCAGTAAATTCGCGCTCTAAGCACTTGGGCCATCTCGCCCCGTAAGCTTCCAACTGAAACCCTTGTGCCGTAAACGTACTCCGTTTCCAGTTGCTGCTGTCCAAATCTAGGCAACCTGTTACTCTTTCCTCCTTCGAATACACTTCGGGTTGAATAACACCCAAACAATGGGAACTAAAACAGTGTAACGGTTCGAATCCGTAACGGTTGTTGGTAGCACTCAGGACAATTTATAACAGACTGCATCGTGATCCGTCCGGGAAAGCCACTGAGGTGCTGTGCTTCGTGTAGCTCTTTGAGGACGAGGATGTGCAGCATTCTCAGTCTTCTAGCCTTTTTTCATTGATATGGGTGAGACAAACAGTTTCCTGGTACTTCAGTTTGGATGCAGATCATCTTTTGGTGCTGACTCCAAAATCTAGACTAGCCTGCTAATCTTATGGTTGAAGACCATAATCGTCCTTCCTTGCCGTCTCGGGCGCTCTAGCACTTACTCAGCTGCCATGAGCAAGTTACACCACATGGATTTCACGTGATGGCGACTGACTCGTTGCACATGATGCGGCAGACAATCAACACTGCGACAGCTGATGCTTCTCATCTCTCCATTATTAACCTTTGAGTAAATACCGCTGGTGAATTACTGTGCGTAATGTGGGTGAGAATGAAGATGATGTGCTTACATGATTTATCATTATCCAGGGTCGTGCCACTGACCTTTCAAAAGGTTAGAGGAGTAGCTTTCAACTTTCCATGCTTTCCATTCTCTTGGTTTATCCGTCTCACTGGAGAGTATGTTACAACGAATAAAGTTCCAACTATTATTCCCCTGTTTCACCGTTTCAATACATATAACCGCAATCCATCTTGGAGTGCTGTAAAATTTACCCCCGTTTTCAAATTCAGGAAAGAATTGTGAATGGAAGTTCCGCATCTTCTTGTAGAGCCTCCTGAGAGAACGTTTTCTCGCTCACTTATTACCTTCAAATTTCGTATCATTCTACACACCAGTAGTTACAGATTGACGTGTTTTGCAGCTCTCAAGTACTGTTCATTCCGTATCCTTTTGGTAACCACTCAGTCATGCACACCGTAAAACTGCACATGGCCTGGGTTGCCCAGTGGGCCACCGTTGTGACGACCCACGTTCGAACTCAGTTTTGGAGCGAAGCTAATCGTGGTCTCTTCTTGTTGCAACTTAGTTCGTACGATTGCTCTAAAGATCAGTAAATACAGCTTTCTCGGTCCGTAACGGAGGTGCCCGGTTTCTGCCTCGCGTCATATGGATTCGCTATCTCGCTAAGATAAAAAACCTAATTGGAAAAGTGCGTTTTTACGGCGCCAGGAGAAAGTACACAATATCCTAATTTGAACCGACTGATAGTCATATGACAAGTTTACCTTAGTACGTCGCATGAACGCATTGTCTTCTTGTGTGTGTGTGTGTGCCTTTCGCTTAACTGAGACTCTTCGCTGTAGCTGTTGAAAACTGAACATGTCCTCTATCCATCAGCTCACTTTGTTCAGTTTCGTCGGAAGCCACAACAAACTCAAAATGGCACGTCGGACACGCTCAGATACTCCTGCAGCAAACTCTAACGAAGTCATTTTCCATTTGTGACTCCGTTGGTGTACGTGGCCAACTCATTTAAACTCCAGGTCTCGCTTCTTACATTATAAATGGGACATGCATGTCGTACTTCAAATTTATCAGAAAGACTCATCAACGTTTTAGGTCCGCGTAACTCAGCGCAAGTGTAGCCTCCTCCTACTATCTATTCCTGTACCTTTAGCTCCGAACTTTGTGCCTGGTTCCAGCAGCCTAAGTGCCCTTGGCATACCAAATCTTCCTCCGGCTCACTCATCCACAATCGCTCGGTCAGTTTTGTCCGGAATATCCGAAGCTTCATCAGAATCTGCCAACCGCTTGGCTCGTCCACCCAGTATCTGCAGTGAAAGTGTGTTGAGTGAACGGCAGCTTAGTGGTTTGCGTTCCTCATTGAATCGACCTGCCGCTGCTGCTAGTCCGATAACACCCAGGCAGCGTTTGTACGAGCGAAGGCGTAAACCACAGCACGATTTTCAACCCATGTCACCCGCAATTCCCGAGCAGGATACACCGTCCGAGTCAGGTGTCAGTCATTCGGTGGTAGGAAATCGTGTCATTGAAACACGCCACCATCCAAAAAGACTGCACTCTGAACAGCCCAGTGCACCAAAACGATTCGGTGGAAGAGAATCAGTTCCCTCCATCGAGCAGGTGAGTTTTTACTTTGTCACTCTTCCGAACCTTATTGTGTGGGCGTTCACTCCGTGCAATAATCTATCTGTCTCCTCTAAACCGCCTGTGGGCCACTTTAACCACCTTGGCCAGAAAAAGTAATTGTGTTGGCAATTGCAATCTCTCGGTCGTTAACCCGAGCTCATGCGCCAAAAGTCAGTGGTATTGACAGACGTGGTCAGTCCTTTCGTCAGTATCTGTCCTGCTTCTAAGCGCTAACAGCTCCGCTCTGTTGAGTAGTTACACCTTGCTTACAATCCATGCTTGACCACCAATCGCTCAGTATCCTCTGATAACGAAGCTGTTGTGGTTGAAACAAACCTACCTCGAAGGATCGGTCTGTTGCTAATAAGCGCAGAAAAAACTGAACAGGCACCCGCGTGACAATAGTCTTCACCTTCTGGATCCAATTTTCTGGTTGTTTGTGGCGGTAACCACGCTCCCGGATCATCGCCTGTTCGACAGCTCACGATCTGTTTTACCCTTCTTGAGGCTTCTCAGGAAGGAGACTATCATAAACGAGAGGTTCAGCTGGATACAGCTGAGTCTCCCGTCAAAACCAACGTAATGTGCAAATGAGAGCAGTTGGCGAACGTTTTAAACCTGTCTAGCAAACAACAGGTCTTCTGAGTTCTATGCGTAGTAGGGCATATGTGTGGTGGGAGCATCACGAAAGAGTGAGTGGTCTTAATCTGAGTATTCTTGGCCCGGATGAGTTTCATCCAAGTGGAGTAAATATCCATCCAGTCACGCACTGACGGTCCCACCGCATGGTGACAGAACTTATGCCATTCAATTGCCAAGCCCAGCGGCTGGTCCTGATGGCGTTTCGCACAGCAGTGTGTATTTTGTGGAAACTGCATGTTTTTGTTGCTTGTTGGTTCTTACACAGAGGGAAAATCTTATCATTCATTGTTTAGTAACGCCATATTCTCTTATCCCTGCTCTTCTTATCTGACCTTAGTCCAGTGCTCGCGAAGCGTTGGAACACACTGTCTATGAAAACAGACATTCAGCAACTGTCGAGTCTTCCTTCCCACGTGACTTTCATGATAACACAAGGAGGAATCCGCGTATCGCCCAGCAGAGCACAACTCGAACAGGATTGGCTAGACAAAGTCAAGCCCCAAAAACAGCGGCTAATCCACCGGACGATGAAGATGACTTCAGCGAGACGTCGTCGGAAGATGACCAAGATAATGCTGTCTAAGTTTCCCACGATTATTGCTGGGACCCCCTGAATATATAGACAGTCAGCTTTTATGCCAAAATATATATACTACACAAATTCCCTGATTCACACGGTTTAGCAGATGGCAGCTTTTTGCTCACTATATAACAGACGCTTTTGGAACTGCATGAATCCGATCAGATTTCCCTGCAACCTCCAATTAGAACGGTTGTACACACTCCCAGCTGGCCTTAGTTTTTTTACACACTTGTGTTTCTATCTATATCTATGTTTACCTCAATTATTTTATTGTTACTTCTGACGCGGATACATATCAGTCAGTTGAGCTGCTGTGATTCCTGTAGGCGCTACATTTCTTACACCCTTTCGCCTGTTCATTATCCACCGCATTCAATTATTATATTTTATAATTGCTGTTTTGTATCCTGTTTTATGGATTATGATCAAATTCCGATTCCTTCATCCAGTGCATTAGCAATCGAGCCTTTTTCTAGCAGTTGAGCGTTCTATTCTTGGGATAAAAAGGGTCCGGAATGCCTCGTGCCGATGGTGTTTAGGAAAATTAGACATATCTCTAGTGGTCACTTGCAAATCCTATGTACATTTGACTGGATTCCGTTGACATGGTCAACCGCCGGATAGCGCATCAAGCCCGAAGTTCTTGCCACGAGTTCCAGATTGATAGGTCATTGGTTGAAACCCATACCTTGCTTTCGGTTTGCCTCTTTGTATACCTTTACCATTAAAAAAATTTGATCAATTTCTCAAGCTGACCTGACAGAAACCCTTGAGGGTGTCGATATGAATCTAAGGATACTGTTTAATTTACTTTCGGACGACTGTCTTGTGAAACAGGATTTGTCGACTTCAGAAATTTAGCGGATACGCACTGTCTAGGTATGCCTATTGGCTCCCAGGTTTGCTCAAATCGACATCTAGTGTAAGCTTTAGTGACGGAGTCCGTAGACCACATGGGGGCCGATCTGCTCCACGTCTCTCCTGACCTTACTGATCCAATTTCCCAGTTATCCTCTGAGCTGACTTGATGTCAAGTTCAGTCGTCCCGAGAGGCACGCAAACCTCCCGGTTTCCTACAACAGAGATAAAGTAAGTTGGTTTCGAGCCATCTTTGAATTACTATCGATACACGAAGACTCCTATCGGAGACCTTGTAAACATGCCAGTACATTTTAGCGAGTATAGTAATCGAGGGTAACTTGATGACGCCTCGATTTATGTGCTTTCCCAAGGTGGCTCGGAGGCTATGCACTGAGAAAACTTCACAGCCATGTGTTTTCTTCTGTTAAAGCATTCTGGAACTAACGTTGCCATCAGAAATACCACATGCCAGCGAGACAATGGTATTTACTGTGATTCAACGAGTTCTTCGCACCTTCATGGCAACTATTCGTCGAGAAGACCCTAACTTCATCTTGTTTAGAGGAAATTTCGTTTAATACAGATGTACCCGCCTTCGTCCGCGTGTAATTAGCTGTGGTGTCCGGTTTTCTTGGTCCGTCGTGATTCCGTTTCACTTGCCTCTGGGCCAACCGGCTCTTGTGTTAAATCACTAAGCCAATGCTAGTCTAACTAATGTGTGACAGTAGCGATTGGAAGCAATCAGTGTGTGGTTCGGGAGAGGTGGCTGGATAAGACGATTAGCAAAAAGATAACAGACGCACAACGTTGTTTACCGATCTAGCCTACTTCGGCGATACGCATTCTACAAGCCAGGAAGTACGTGGTGAGATGATATCGGTCGACTATTGTTTGTCAAGCGAAAAGCTTCTGTCCTCTCCTCGGAACAGCCCCGAACTCTAGGAATGACAAGAATGTCAGAATTAGCACCTTAAGCATTCTCCCACACGTTTTTTTCAAAGCCAGTTATGACTCTACTGTGGAAGATCCAACCGGCCAGTTGATGCTCACATGAGAGTGTATTGATTGATAATGTTTTGGAACATTAGTAGCTTGTGTTCATTCATTGGTAAGTGATCAGGTGGACGTTGATCTGTTCGCCGAGCTTGGTAACTGACTTCCAGACGTTTCGTCACCATTGGAAGATACAATCAGTAGGCTGCTGGGTGGTAGTTGCTCTCTTATAGTTAACAAAGCGCCGCTTTAAGTTGCGACCTGATTGGCTATTGATAATCATCTCACTTGGAATCTGGTTGGTTGTACTGTGATCTGTGTTGCGTTCTGGTCTGTATTTCTTGCTCTCGGTGGCTTCACCACATACTGAAGTTGTTGTTCATTGTTTCCTGTTCTGATCTGCCCGTTCGTGATTTGTATTGCTTCGTGACCCACCTTCCAATTTTCAGCTGGACCCTCATCGCCTGGATTACACGAAGCACGGAAACTTATGAACAGATCGACTACGCATTGGTAATCTGATCCAAGCGAATTCGGACCCATTGTTATTCCTCGTATTTAAGTGCAGACTAGGAGGTTGCCTGAACTTTAAACTGGGAATGTTAAGCACTGGTTCGGAAAAACTGGCTGTTTTTTGCTGTGTCCTGCAGTCGTGACATCTTTTTCTCCAATTATATGTGGAGCTATTAGTTTGGATAAAACAGCCAGCTGACCAGAACCTATCACAGCTCCAACAATTTTCAGGTTGCTTTGAGTCTGACATTCAGCTGGCCTCGGCATCTCATCAGTCAGTGGCTGATCTTATCTCGCAACAAGTGCGTACATAGGATGTTGTCTTGGTTTCAATGTGAAAGTGGCTAGGAAAACTGCCACTTATCTGACAGATTGGTAGGGTCGGTTCGTAGAAGCCTCTGCCCAATGAGGTAGTTTCTGTGCATGCCATAAATCTCTTACAGACTTTTTTGCTTGAAAAGATCAACTGATGTTTTGACGGAACACTACCGATGTTGTTTCCAAATGATTATAATCACTAACCACATCGTTCAGTTTTCAACAAAATAGGACCGTTGAACAGAATTTCCTGTTTACTCTTTAAAAACATGTCAGTTAGACTTTTCATCTACTAACTCTGTTCCGTGTTCCATCTTCAGCTTCGTTCACGGAGGACGAGGAGAAGTATGAAATAAGAGCCGTGTGTTGGAAGCGATGTACCGGCCAGTTGGTTGACGTCCACTGGTTCTTTTTGTCTGGTATGGCAGGGAGTGAGAAAACTACACAGTGACGTCGATAGCGTTATAAATATATAAAATAACTCGTTCAGCTGCAGCACCCTTTCGGTGCCCAACTGCCATGCCACCAGAAGGAGGCACGAGTGCTGGGATACTGTCAAGTTGCCCAACCCTACACAAGGAAAGTCGAGAGGCAGAACTCGCGTCCGAACCAGGGACCTTCCGGTCAGTAGATTCGCGCTCTAACCACTGAGCTATCTCAGTGATAGCTTTGCTGCAGCACAATCAGTGGCCACACGCCATAGGCGTACATAACAGGTCACCAAACATTTGTTGGTCTTTTCCCGGGGTTTTTATCCTAAGAGACGACATTCACCAATCGTGACTGAGTTGACTAGTGGAGATTCTCGTGCACTGTTGCCAAGTTGTGGACCGCGCACTGAGTGGTGTGGTAAGTGAAGCACTACTCTGCGGGACCGCTCACGACAGCTTTCATCGTCGTCATAAGAAGATCATCCGAACAGGGGCGTCTTCAATGGAGGCCAAGAGGCTGCTCTGACGATTCGGATTCGTAGCGGAGTACCTGCTTACGGAGCACCTCGTTGCGTACCCGCTGTAGCCAACTAGCTCTCTCTCTGCGCTACGAAGACACCGGTGATCACGTTTGAAGTGCCTAAGTTCCTAGGATCGGGGTTAATAGTCAGAACCATAAATTAGGGTCGCTGTTGCAGTTGCCTCGTACACGCAACCTTTTAGTTTCAACCAAAATCGCAGTATGGCGAACTCTGATAATGCCTTCACAATCCATACAACCACTTCATTTGTCATATTACATTCACAGTCTTTGCAGCTACTAAGGCGCATGAACCGATCAACAAAGTCAAGCTCTTCATTTTGGAGTCTCAGAGGATGACAAGACAATGAGAAATCTTGAAATACAACTGCGCTTTAAAGTTTCAAAGACTATGCCGAAAAATAGGCCAGATATTCTGTTTAAAGTCTTGTGCACGGAAAGTAAGTCGTCAGGCTACAATACTTTGTCGTCCGCATAATCCAAGTCCACCGATCTCTTGCCGGACACGATTTAACTAGCTAGACTCGTGATCTCTGAGCGTGTGCACTTCATGACAGGGTCCGTGATAAAGTTGGACACAAAAAGGGAAATTGGACAGTCCCAACAAGCCCTACTAGACGTCAGGAGACTTGTACAGTTGATTGAAAGTCCTAACCAGACTGGAGGTGTGGAAATATAGGGCACAATGAGTGTTTGCGAACTTCATGGGCAGCCCTTTCTGACCAATAATATCAAAAAGAGGTAATCTATCCAAGAAGCGGGAGGCTTTTTTATAATTGAGGAAAACCGCGATTTTCGGTTGGCGGTTCAGGCACTTGACGCAATAGTGAGACACGACCAGTTCACCCTCACTCCGGTTGAAATTGTTTCCTGATACTCTCGGACTTGCTTCACGTGCTGAAGTTAGACATTACAGTGTAGCCGTGTTACGATAGGCCTGAGACTCTTATCTTCACATTTGGGCATTATTCCTGCACACGGATAGGACATTTGAGTGACCTCCATTCTCCCGAACTCCTGGCATCCGGCAATCTTCATTTCGGTGCTCCTTTTATCCACTGTTTCCGTTTAGTCAAATCAAGTTTCCTGAAGTTACAACTTCTCGGTCTCATTGGCTTCACTCCACATAATTTTTAGATCTGGTTTCATGTTACTAGCTTTGAAAATCATTTAATTCAGGAATTTGTAGACGGAGACCGAATTCTAACTGCTTATTCCAATGTTCCAAACCCTATTATCGAGCAGACACAACGTAAATAGTGGTTCTGGTCTGATCGGCGTCCACTCACTTGAATCGGCTACAGTTGGCGAGTTACGATCGATGTCGACAGTCTGCGTTACTTACGTCTCGAAACCAGGCCTGCTATGAGCTATAGTACAACAAACCCTGCAAAAACCTTTCTTTCAAGCATCCCCAGGACAGTGAGGGGTGACAATTCCAGTGGAAACAAATTGTTCGGAAAAGGGCAGTGTACCCGGAAATGGTTAGAGAATGGAATCAATCGGCCAAAAAGGAATGGTTACCTCGGCTGAGTGCGAATGGAAATTATGTTACAAACCTATCCGATAAATATGATGATGATCAGTGAGCACGCTGTTGCCGAAACGTTTGCAGGCTAACTGTCAGGTTTGGTGAACACATTAACAATCACCTGATGAACCGTTATAAAAATATTATCAGAATTTTCCCACTCAATGAACCACAGTACATCGCTCTCTGAAAATCGAACTTAACTGAGGTATGTTTCACGTACATTTTTGGTCAAGCAAGTTTCGGACAGCATCTCGATTAGTCCACCCTGAGACCGCTTTAATAATTTCGTCTTTTGTAAGACCACAAGGCACAGTTAGATCCAACCAATTGGTCAATTTTAGATGATTCTATCTTTGAACTAATGACAGTATCTCCGAACTAGGCAGTTTGTCACAGGAAGATTTGCTTAGAAAAATATGGAGGGAGTATATTGCTTCGCGGAAGTGGAGGGTGGAAAGCCCTCTAGCGTGAAAATAACTGGTGTTTAGCACGATTCTGAGTCACATTTGGAGGTATTCGACGAAGCATCCGATGTCGTACAGGCTAGACTAGTTTTACCTCACCCATCTGCCTCAATGTGAGTATTTGTTTTTTTTGCGAATCCTCTGTTCGCACGTTACTGGTATTCACGAAATCCGTACTAAAACCTCGGCTCAAAGATGTCTGCACTGCTCAAGCAATAGATTGGTATTTTGGCTGTGGAGGTAGCGGATACTGTACCTTTAAAATATACCCCATATCAACATTCAGAGCCCGGCATTTTCATATCGTGGTCTGCTCGGTTTTACGTCTGGTTGCTTCAATTACTTGAACATTCCCAACTGTGCAACATGCTTCCGGTAAGTTTGTCTCCCAGTTTACAGAATCCTCCTGCTGAGAATTAAAAGCATGAGAAAATGTTATTTTACTAGGAATTTTGAATGAATCACACTGCGATACGGAAACAAACAATGGCGAATAAGGAACGGTAAAATTCTGAAAGTTCACTGGTTAGCGGTTAAATTCACCGACCGCATTGATCATCTTCCCGAGGATCCCTTATCGGTTTCGTCCAGTTCAACTGTATTGGGGGAGTTGAAGGATAATGACGAAGATTTTAGATTCGTTGTGTTACATGAAGTCTCGGGATTCCTCTACTCAAACACTTTTCACTTATTTTTGATGATGGTATTGTTGTGATATTGCATGTAGCAATAGTAAAATTCTTACTGACTATTGGAACTTTTTCACCCTTTGTGATTGAGTTCCAGTGGAACTCAGCATCTTTGTTCGCATTTTGAGAATTTGATGTGGTTAGCTGTCTGACTTGTTGGCAGTGTGTTGAAATATTGGTAGCTGGAATGCATTCATTATTAATTAACCAGGTGGCTGTTGACATGCCGCATGAGCTTAGCAGTTCATCTTGGTCAGCATCTTACAAAACATTTGCTTAGTAAAACTCATGGATATTCTCCTATCTATTGTAGGAGCCGTCAGAATATTGTTCCCCACTGTAGACGTAAACGCTTGGCTTCACCCTCACGCTGCCGTAAAGTGAGCTATTAGCAAGCTTTTTGTGGAAGTTATAAACAGCTTACTGCTGGTCACTATTTTCCTCAATAAACTGAACGCTTTTTACTCTCTTGTTCCTACTCTCTCACCCGTACCTGCCACTAAGCCGGAAAATTTTATCCATCAGCACTTGCAGACACGCTTCCCATACGCATGTATACACGTGCCCAGATTGTGTAGGTGGACATGTTCAGTCGGTGCGTTCAAATCCGTCTACATATACTCCTAACTCTCCTTATGCTTTGCCTTCTCTCCAAACCGGCGTCTCATAGCAACCGGTGTTGCTTTTTGTACACTTCCTGGATGAGCATTAGATTATGGCTTGAATATGCCCCGCTAAAATCAGGAACCCTCGTCCTATCTTGGTTCGAGCCACAATACATACTATAGCTATTCTGGCCTGTTTGATGTGTTGCTTTTGTGAAAACTTACAAATCTACTAGAAACTCAACCAGTTGCCCGCGTCGAGAAACTTAGAAGTCAGTCTTACTATTGACACCGTCCTCCACAGCATCAGAGCTTACTTCCTCGTATAAATTTAGGTTGGCTTCATGAAAATGACTTCAATACATCTGGATAACCGTCATAAATAGTAGTGGATGAGTGTTTAACAGGTCTATGGAAGCGCGTTTGTTAATTGGGTAGCCTTACAATGCAAAACAGAACCGATACAGTCAACATCAAAATGAAGAGAGGAATTCCAGAGGTCGAGGCTGCAGATTCTAACAGATGATGTGGTTCCAAATAGTAAACTCTAGAAAGCAGCCAAAAATGAGTTAACCGTTCATTGGCATTGTGAAATGTCATCATAATCCAAGGGGATTCATCAGAGTCTGTCTTTGCGGATAGTTATTCTCGTTACTTTCAGTACAAAGAAAGATAAATGTGTTGTTCCCAGAGTGGGAGAAAATGCCATCAGTTAGGAACAGACCAGAACTGGATCTTCATACGCTAAAACCTAATTTTAGGCTACTGTGCCTGAATTTCTGCGATTCACGACATCAGAAAGGCCTAATGACCCTCATGCTGTTGAGATAAATTAAATTTAGTGTACTGAAAGTTTTGGAAGTTTACATAGGAAGCCAAAAGCGATTTCCATCAAGCAGGCTTTAGAAGATGAAGCCAAGCACGTTGTGTGGCCAGATTTTCTGAAATGTCTACAGAATGCTTGTATATCAACCTGGATCTATACAGAACCGGACAATCGCAGTGGCTGAGGAAACTGCGCTTCGAGAGCTCATTCAAATATTTGACGCCAAGAATTCTTTGGTCATGTGAGTCCTGCACGCATGTCTGCTGCTGATACACACTCACAACAACATCCCATTGGTGGCAGGAAATGGATACCATTTGTCGTTTTAAGCTAGATAGGACGCTCTACTTATTGGCAACATTTACGGTCAAATAAAACAGTAGGTGAACCACACTCGTCGACCTGTCATTGTTTTTATTCTTAACGGAAATTTCAGAGTGCTATGCTGACCTGCCTCACGCAACCATACGTTCATCGATCGGCCTAAAACACAACGACGGTTTAAGAGCTGGCAGAAACAGTAAATATTCTCAGAAAAGTTTGGGAAACAATCGGAAGATTTATTACTAGGCAGCGCTTCGCTTTTGACACAAAAGCTTTGTCAGGACAAGTGACTGGGTTACGAGGTTGGTTGAGATTTGCAGCGGAAGAAGATCCAGTAAGTGGCCAGTAGACATGGTCTAAATGAAATCCAGAGGTGAAATGCCTCGAATATCTGAAGAGAACACCAAAGTCACAGCCACCGTAGCCGTGAAGGATATCAGCCGGGCACTAATTTCCCATTAATGTTTGCTTTACAAAAACCCCTTATGGTCCTTATGGATCATCGAAATGAGCCTGTCAGTGGTAGATCCATTGGTTGCTCAGATTGCATTAATATATTAAACGGAGCATCTTATGGTGGAAAAGTATTTCTGTCAAACGAAACGACTGGTCACATTCTAATGGACTTCCACATTTTAGGCAACTGCGAGAGATTGCCAAGCCACTGTTTTCTTTCGAGTTATTCTTCAGCTTCTTTTCCGTCCCCATGATAGTTCCTTATGTACCAGATGTCGGTACCAAATAGCAATACCAATAATTTTTGAACCGCATAAATCTAGTTCGATACTCTTAGGCAATTCATGTGTTGCACAACAAGAAACTCCGGAAGACGACGGCACTTACGTTTTATCAACGTTCGTGCAGCAAATATTCGCAGTTCCGTCATCGAAAGACTGTTCCCATACATCTGATACTTGTGATTACCAAATCGGCACCCTGTAGGGAAAAGTCATAAAGAACTGACTGGGAAACATACGCCTCACAGAGTTAAAATTGAAGTAATGGATGAAATCAACAAGAGGGAAACTTCGATTGGCTCGTTGATCAATGAACTCTAGCTGGGAAAGTTTGAGAATTGAACCTATAACCACGGTTTAAACCTACAAAATGATGTAGACTGACCTCAAGATCTAGAGCATGTAATGTGCTGAAAACTAGTCCATCCAAGTGATTGAAGTTGGGAGACTGCAAGTGCTGAGGACGTTATAAAAGTTAATAATGTCTTTTGCCCTTTAATATTTTCTCAAAGATACACTACAGATACGCCATTCAAGTGGTCCAGTTTGATCTGCAACTCTCCTCCTGTTTGCTGTGCCGGGAAGTTTGATTGCAAACGTTTCCTTGCCGAGTCAAATGACATCGTCAGTGCTCAGTAAATTAATCAACCACCATCTACGTTACCTGAGCTACCAAAGTTCTTCTCAACAGCAATTCTTCGATGTCTCAAGAGTGGTTAATCAACTGGTGTCTGACTTTATGATTCTATACGGTCCTATATATCTTTGTAGCAAATCATAAACCAGTTGTTTTAGCCACCTCAGGTATTCACTACAACTCTTGGAACATCGTAAAAATTCTGTTTTGCATATACCAAGTTTCTTGTGGTCTTAAAAGTAGCAAAATGCTAGGCAAAAAACATTTATACCATATTGAGGTATCGCCGTTTTCCGGAGAGCTATGCTGCATGGGGTCTTTCGACCTTAATGGTGTTCATCAAGTGGGCGTAGATAGGAACGGGTAAGTGACCCTTTGCCTACCCAGTTATGAAATGTGGACCTCAGTGCGTCTGCCGACCACTCTGGGACAGCAGGTAGTTCGGGGTATACGGTATGAATATTGGTATAACCGTGGTTATAAATACGGTTTCTATTTGCACACCATATTAATGATTATTGCAATAAGTAGTTGGGTAGCAGCTCGCATAATTTATTGCTTTTCGTCGTCCATAGACAGCTGCGTACATGAGATCGATTAGCCAGCTTACACGACAACGTTGTAGCTAATTAGTCTTCAGCGGTCATAAACCCTGCCTACGTCTTGTACTGAGAAATATATGGTGGTTTGGAACATGAATGGTTAGATGCGTTAGGTTAGATGCGTTCATGAGAGACGCGACTCTGAACCAAGCACAAATCTTGGGATTAGAGTTTTACCAGACGGATAGGCAAACAGCTGGTTAAAAAGCACCGATAATAAACAGCTGACTGATTTTAACATGCAAACCGATTACCTAAGAGCCAACAAGCATATTGTATCGCAACCTCCGATAGTTTCTTGAAATCTAATAAATTCGCGTTGACCTTTAGATTCTAAAACTGTCAAGCGAAAATGTTAAACTCTAGAGTCCTGGTTTTCAGACGATGATTTCAATCAACGGATGACTGACAGAAACGGAAATGTTAGTTTGTGTGTATCGGGTGTTAGTGTGTGTATCGGGCACACTCAAGGCACACACAGCATCCGTTAAATAATGGGAAGTTTATTACGGATACGATTTGTTCAACTTAGCCATCAGTAATCCTGAAATAAAGTAGTGATTGACACTAAAAAAATGTACGCATATGTGTGTGCACACTGCCCATGACAAAATAGGATAACCTTAAGTCAAAGTTACTTGTCCTGTACTTCATCTCGACAGTCTATCTCCAGCGCCCATGCAGTTGTACAAATCGCCATAGTTTTACACTTCCCATCCTAAGACTATATCACGAAGCTGCCCAATTAGCTCGAACGCAGTGGATGGGTGCTGCGGTTCGACAACCAAAAGTGTATGGTTAAGGTTTATTTTGACGGACGTTCTCGTGAATTCCTCATGCAGCTCTCGAATATCCACTCTTGTCTGAGATTAGTTCGGCAGTCGCCCGCATGAGTGTGAGCGGACTTCAAAGGTGAATTGAATCACAGTTGCCAAATCTGTGGAGGCTGGTGGAAAGACTTTCAAAAATGTTATTTCGTCCCGTCAAGATTGAAATCAGTCCAGAAGTCATCTAAAAACCAGAAAACATGCACAAAAGAATTTTTTATTCACCCAGAAATCTTAATCTCGCCGTCTGTCCAATCACATTCTCTACCCATGACTGTGTGAAATTTTTAGTTGCAGTCATCCACGGGTCCGTCGCGAATAGACTAGAGTTTATCGTTGCGACCTCAGCAACCCATGGAATCACCCTGGAGGATGCCCAGGCAGCATCCACAGCGTCTCTCCCAAGAGGGTGGTCAATGGACAAAGGTCTGAAAGATAGTCCCCTGGCCCTCCAGGTCATGGTTTGCAAAACTTGTGGCAGATTCTCTAAAATTTGGGCTACTCGAGGAGTCTCAAGCTAACAATTTCTACCTTGCGGCAATGACTTTGAGCCCGAAACTTTGAGTGAGAATACTGATCGTCTTTTTGTCTAGATTTGGGCGCCCTGGCAGTATCAGCCCAAAAGCAACCGCGAAATTTACACATAAAATTGTCTTCATACCACATCCGCTGTTGTGCGGTGAAATCAGTCAGGTCGCCTTATACGCTGCACATAACAAAGCGGCTGGGCGAAAGTATCTGACTGCTGCCTTGTTGTCTCCTAACCACACACTCCGGTCACTCAGCGGTTGGCCGTGACAGCCGGCACATTATTCATTCCGATCGGAATACTTCTAAAGCCAGAGATTCCGGTGCTGCTAAAAAAGCACCTGCTGTAAGCAGTCGCGTCGGGAGTATGTCAGTAATGCCTTACTCCCTGAGCCCTTGTGTTAGGTCAACCTTCTTAAGCAGAGCAAGTTAGACGCTTCACTCGGTCGGCAACTAATGAATCTCTGAAACTCGAATAGAATCCCAATAAGGTTGTTTCGCTCAAGACTTTTTCTAGCCACGCGCAATTGACGTTCCTTTTTTATCTTTTCCAGTTATGCACCAACGGAACTTAGTTTTGATTTACCGAAAAATAACTTCTTTCCAGGACTGACCACCCTTTTGTTCACCACGAAGACCTCCGATGTAGTCGTAGTGCCAAGAGATTTCAAATGAGACGCCTCAGTTTATCACAAGCATACTTTAATGGTACATTTAGCACGAATGCAAAATGCAATTATAGTGGCGAGTATCTTATGACACTTTCTACTGATTACCAGCTGTTTCTCAGCAGTATTGTGTTTAGCCACTGTGGGTACCGTTGTGCTGTTTGGCATCCCACCACAGTCGGGCAGCCACGGAACCAAAATGACCACATCGTTATCGAATGCCTATGGCGTTGCTCAGTCCTCGATTACCGAACCTTTTGGAATATGTAAGTAAACATCCCTATTCGGTGCAGATGTTCATTAAACTCTAGAAATACGCAGAATCGAGCTCCCTATTTAGCAGTAAAAAGCTTTATGGACAACAAGTTGGAGAAACATACAAGTGCGTGCAATGCAACGCGTTGCAGGCAGTCTCCTCGTACGGCATTGACCATGAAGGGGTGAGATAACCACAATTATACGTGATGCTGACAAACCTGCCTCTGTTATATCTCAGCGCATACACTGAAGTAATCCCTCCCCTCAATATCAGAGTAAGCTTCAGCTAGATGGCTGATTGGACGACAGCCTAAACGTAGTCTCTGTGTGGACAGAGAGGTGTGGTGGGACCAAAATGTTCGGAAATTAGAAGTCAGTTTGTCTAAGAAATGGCGGACCTTGTTTCAGCTGCTCCGCAAAACATGGTCAGTCTAGATCGCCGGGCGGGATATTTTCAACAACGGGTCTAATTTTCTTGGAGGAACACTACTCATAAGGTTGCTGAAAACCCTTCAACAGCATACGAACGGTTTCGCCCTTCTTGGGGCACTACCCCCGGTTCCGTTAGCCTCATGTTCTACTTGAAAGCAAATTGTAGAAAATCCTCAAACTGCACTCATTGTTACACCAGTTTAGTTTTAGTGGTACATTCAAATGTCCCTGTATCCCTATGCCTGTTTATTCCATTCTATCTGTTTATTTTGAACCGTTGTCTGTTAGTTTAGACCCCCATCAGTTGATGAAGCATTAATATACCTTTCTACCTTGGAGCACCATCGGGCTGCTGGGCCAGACGAACTTCTCCTAGCCTTTTTTAAAGAAGGAGAAGAATCATTTTGTTTCGCTTCAGTTATGTTATTCCCAAGTATTTAGGAAAAAAGAACGAGTCTTAGGGGACTGAGATCGTACGCGTGTTAAAAAATGTACCCGAATAGACTGTTCCTCCCATAATGGCATAGGCCTCATGCTTGTCGTAACATGACCACTGGCTCCCCTTGTATTGTGACGGCTATATTCGGCACTTGAGACACAGGTGCGAGAGCATCAATGAGGACTTTGATCTGACAGAGGGTGAAGTGATCATAAGTTTGCATTATGTCAGGTGTCTAAACAACATCATGTTTACCGCCGACCAGCAATCGTGGTTTTTCCCGACTTTAAAGGAGCCTTTGAATCTGGATAAATGAGCTCTTTTAAATATTCATGACCCGAAAAGAATGTTCATGAGGTTTGGGAACATTGTTTGTACTCTGTATTAACATATCTTCAGTCCAGAAGCTCCCTGAGTCGAGTCCGTCAGGGCTACCCCGTGTCTTGTATATTGTTCAGATTTGTCACCAAAGCTACCATGGACAGTGAATCTAGGTTTCACAGTCACGTCTGTAGAGAAGCATCACTGGCGTGCACTGGTGATTTCCCCTCAACCGGTGAAGAAACGTTTGCAAGCCAACTGCCAAGCTCGGCAGCCAGAACAACGTGAAAAGTGGATAATTTGACTCCGGCATTTCCCCTTGGGTGAGGTGACTTCTCACCTACCTGACAGTGAACGCTATTTTAGATCCTTTAAAAGCACCAATAAGGTTGGAAACGAGCTCTACCAGAAGGCTAATTGTAGTCGCTTTCAGCCCAAAAAGCTCAAGCATCGTGAAACACCCTTCTACTGTCATTTTGCTACTCTAAACACAGCATGAAACGATGCTTGTTGTAAAAAGATTCGAATTATCAATAATAAACTAAAGACAAACCATCCGGTCAGTAAATATACAACATGGAGTTGTTTAGGCTGTCTGGATCTCACAACAATCAGCTGGGAAATTACATAACACATAGGAAATCGGAAAATGGCACAGTACAGACGACTAGCATGGTATTTTGTCTGGATGCACTATTTTAGACCAGCATCTCCAGTTGGTCTCTCACAGAGGGCAGTACCAATATCTGTGGCAGTAGCCGAGTATCGTGTACTGAGTCTGTAACTACGTAAAATGCCGAACAGTTTTTGACAATACGGTTTTCATTCCATAAATTGCGTTGCCTCTGGTTCAAGATGCGCTTGGTGACGTTTGTTTCTTGCATTAGTGATTGCATGTAAAAGACCTTTTTTCGTTACTATCAGTGGTCTACTACTAACGTGGATATTAAAAAGTGAGCAGTTTTCGAAGCGACGTCAGAACAGCACGTACCTGCGACCATGTCATCTGTCGCCAATGGGTCCGCAAATTTGGATAGATACCGCGAGTGTGTCAAATCGTCCACAATAACCCAGTGAATTTTATCACCAAAGGGTTTGATCACGTTGTCCGAAATATCGGTGGCCAGCTTGCGAAGCGCTGAACATGCGGAAGGATGAACAATGGATGTTCTCACAACAACTTGGTCACAGAAAACGATGTGCAACTTGCCACTTGAAGACAGTAATCTTTCTCAACACAATGAGCTATTAGAAGTCTACGTACATGTATGAAAGTACCGTTTATTTTCCTCTTCGAGCAACAACGTGCATGAAAACGGAGAAGAATGGGCAGTGGGCAGTAAGGTTTTATGCCAACTAAGGAGAAGTTTCAGGTGTGCTGTTTATTCGTGAGCACGTTCAAACAGCAAACTGTGTAATCCGTAAAATGGCGTCAGTAATCAACTCAGTGATAGTGATAATAACAATAATATTAATACTAGTAGCGGACGGCTCCCATGCAGGTCCAAGTAAGTATGAGACAGGTATAATACCAGGTTGCCCAATCCTATACAGGAACAATCGAGAAGATAGGATTGGGTTCGAACAATGAATCTCCCGATCAATAACCCACTGCCTTGGACACTGAAGTATCTGGAGCCTAGACTAGTGGGTTCGCAGAGATATAATACATCTGCGACCTGTGCTTATTTGTTTCTTTCAGGGAAATGATATAGAGTGGGAGAACATGATAATGCGTATTCTATTCAAAATTATTCTCTTCACTCTTGTCATCTTTATTTTCCTATGCTTTGAACACACGATAGTGGCTGTATAACACTGATATAGCGGTTTTTAGCATTGGAGTCCTTTCCTGCATTAGTAAGAGAATTACTAGTACTGGCCTGATCAAAGGGCGTTTGCCACCCTATGCATTTTGGCTTCTTTTAGTGCTCTAACAGCGCCCAGCCAAAACCCAAACTTTGTACCAAGGCTTCGAAACCCCTGGTAAAGATTCGGATACATGGGCACATGGTATAAAAGTTTGGTTTGTTTTTTTGTTACCACTTGAATTCTGTGTCAGATCAAGCGGCACAGAAATGCGCCGTGGATCAGTATGCTTCAAGAAAATGTGACTGCTTATCCGGCTAATCATCGACCCTTTCTTGGAGGTCCAAGTGGAGGAGTTATGAATGCAAACCGATTAAAATTGAACAGGAAACTGCCTGGGAAGGAATAATCTGCACGCCACAGTGTGCGGCAGATGAACCATAAGGATATATTTTAGCACAACATTCAGTTTCACACTGAAGATGTCTAAACCAAACGGACAGGCGAATTCTCGTGGGTATTTACGTAAATGCACTTGATAGACAAACAAGCTTAAAACCGGTGGATTCAGTTCAGTTCCACATTCTATCGGCTACAAATTTTCTCGCAACGAAGATGCTGGACTGAAAAACATTCCCCGCTGAATGTCGTTATATTTGAGGTTCGTTGGAGCAAAGACATTGTACTGGGGAGGAGGCATCCTTTACTACTGAAAAGCAGGGTGGATTTGGTGGTCCAACTGTTTGCTGAGTCTGACAGTTTTCTTATGAGAGAGCTTCATCCCGAATTAAAGAGCTGACATCACTAGTGTACTGACATATAACGGTGCGGGCTGCGTGGTCCCCGCTGTTTAATTAAGGGTTGGCTAGTACACACTAATATCTCACTGAGCAGGGTAACAATATCTGGAACAGCTTACTTTGTGTTGAGAAAAAGAGAAAATAATAACCAGTCATATTAAAAGAAAACACAATAGAGCTCGGCACAGATCTTAAACGGATCAACCAGAACAAAATAAAACTCCAGGAAACATGTGTAAAAAGCACAAAATCGCAAGCAGATGAACTAAATTTAGAGCAAACTACTATGTTGTGTGATAACCAGTATCAGGTACTTTTTAAAGCTGCATGAACGCAAACCAGTAAGGGTGAAGTATCCACCCAATCGCGAACAGGTGGCCTCCTAGACTGGTGACCGAAGGTTCATAAGTGCTTTGGCAAGCCACCTAAACAGGTGAACTCTCGGAATAGTGCGACACCTGGTTTCCAACGTCCACGGTAGATCAAAACTCTGGAAGCGCTCTCATCCAAAAATATAAAGAAAGCACTGACAAGCCTCATGACACCCAGTACAACAAGTTGGGTTTTCGGAGTGTACTACTCATTGTTTTACTCAAAACCCAAGATCAACAACTACAAATTTTCGGCGTTCAGCTCATGATAAGATACCAACGAAACAAAGATTGTTTCTTATGTTTCAATAATAATATATAAAGAACCGTCCATCTTTTGATGTTCTTCACAATTCTGAGTGCAAACTGCCAGAGATGTGGCAAAGAAAACACAGGTACTTTTCGAATTCGTTCTCTCTAAATACATATTGCAACTCACCATTGTTAGCCTCCTTGTACAGACTAATCGGATAGGGAACAACACATAACAGTCGGTCCTCGTTCATGTCATACAGAGCATTGGTGGCGCCGCTGTACACACCGATCACGGGTAGTTGTTCGCGTGCCAACTGCTTTGCCAGATTAAGTTCATCAAGGCTGTCATTCAGATACAACTGAACGGAGAGATGAACACATCAGCGTTAATTTCATCAGGTCATTCATACATGACTATGAATATATCGGCTGATCCCCTGGTAAAAATTTGGGTTGGCGTCGAAATACCTGTGTTTTAAACACTAGAAGTTTGTGCTATTGTACAGTTTGTGTTCGATCCAGAGAAAAAAGACGTGAATATTGCTTGGCATCTTTTATCAGAGTTTTAGCCTTTTCACCCGTTGAAACACTGTTGTCAGACTTCCTGGGTAGCTTTAGGACGTTGCTGATCCACTTTTCTCATTAGACTCCACCGATTTCATAGAACTATACTCTGTAAGTATCTCTAGAGCCCATTCAGCATCAAATCTACAAAACAGGCCTTTTTGGGAGAACAAGTGAATTGTACATTTCGTGAAGTAAAAATGAATTCCGCCAAAGTACAAACAATTGTCCCTTCTATAGTTCGCCCGTATCCAACTTCACTGCTTCAGCTTTCTGCATCATGAATGAAGTGACACTTTTCTACCAACCCGTAAGTAGCTCGTCAAAAAAAGTCATCACCAATGCTGTTAGCTCGTTGTGTGGACGCCAAGGCACCAGCCAGCAGATGGGATGAACCTAACTGTATGAAGGGAACCATCGACAGGAAACAAGCATTACCAACATACAAATTACAAACGAAGCTGTGAAAGCGGTTGATTTTGATTGTGGTAGAAGTGCAAGTACATCTGGTTAGGAAAATTAATGGTATCTCATTACATGGGAAAAAGGAATGTCCATAAAATTCGTTTTTTTTCTGTGAACACGGTACTTATTAGATGAACAGCACTATTTTGGAAAAAGCGACTCGATACAGTCAACACAATACGTTCACTTAAATAGTGAATGCGTGTTGTGACCTACTGTATACATTAATCGAAAGAGTTATCCGAGAGCCGTACTCGTGGAACAAGCATTCCAGTTCCGATTTGGCCCAGCACATGAAATATGAAAACGGGTACTGAAACACTTAGAGGTTATTGACAAACTTGAGAGATCTGAAAAGATGTGATCGGATAACGTCACCCAATCCGGCAGGATTTCGAACGTTTCATTTTGCAACGCCAGAAAGTGCCTAATCCACACCTCCTTTGTCCATGTGTTCCTATTACCCGTATGTCAAATTCTGGATGCTCGTGGGTGATATCTTCACCCAGGTTCAACTGTGAGACTATGAGATCATTGTAACAAAACATTTTGTTCGAGAGTATCTGTACCAGATTCAGGGCGGATGTACTCAAACAGTTTGAGCGTTGTGTGCATCATATTGATTAGTCTAGCAGCCTCAACACAGCCCGCACGCCCAACAATAAATTTGACCAGTGTTGGCACCAGTTGATGCGTGTTTTGTTGTCGAGGCGATTTTGACTGTTGTCCAAGGTGACCGAAAAGTTTATCAATAAAGCGTCGCTCGGAAGCGTCCTATTCTTCCCCAAAGATTACACTACTTTTGTCGCTGACTTCGAAATATATTATTTATTATTATCACCATCATCTGCAAGGCACTATCACGTGAGCAAAAGCACTGGATCGATTTCTATTAAATCTTTTCACTGCGTGAGGCTAAAGTATCCCTGAAAGTTGTTCAAAATACAAAGTGGTGAAATCGTTTCTTTGGTTGTTTCTTTCTCAGTCGTATAACTATAAGCCACAGTAAATCATCGCGGTCTTCTTTATCATTGCAGCAAAATGCCATTAGTAAAACCGGCGCTTAACTGTTATACAACCGTAAGGAACAGTGCTCCTGTAAAGGACGAAAGGAAAACTTGAGAGTAGAGGCCCAGTACCAAAAGCCTTGTCCCCATAAAGAAGGACGAAGAAGCTGGTACCAAACCTAAACACAAGTGAAACAAATGCGTCTGAACCTCTTGGTGAAGTGGGACGCCATCAATGTAATTCATTCGTTATTCTTCGAGAACTCAATCCAAAATGAGCGCAACACACAACGACAGACAAACATCACGAAGGAGTTCCGACTATAAAGTGACAGCGTTTTCGCCCTGGGACCGGCTACGTATCGTGTTAATGGACTTCTAACCAAGTGGATCTCAACCAGGAAAGGACGACCATCACTTATAACTTGAGTTGGCACTAGCTGCCTTCATTTAACATCGCCACGTAACAACCTGCCTACCGTGAGCCTTTGGCCTGCAAGAGCCAGAAGTTGAAAATGGTGTTTTCTTTGGCAGATGGTGGTTTGCCGTACGTAGCATACGCCCCATCCTTACTCTTCCCGCGAATTTAATTAATCATCCTAACACTTTCTGTAGTCCCAAGTCACCGACTTTCAGACTACTGAGGCCATTTTGAAGTCTTTGGATCGGATGAGCCCAAATTCACACTCACAGAGTAGGACTGCGCTCAAGGTCACCTTCTACACACTTAGCTTCCGTGAAGTTCGTTTCTGACATCAAAAATGACACACGTTCGCAAGAAGCCTTGATAACTTATGCATTCAGAATTTCTGTCACAGTACAGTGCTGCGACGGCTTCCATAAATATCTTGATAAGTAAGCTAATCCACAGGCTCAACCTTCCTTCCCGGAAATTTGAGTGCGTCACAAATCTTTGAGCAATACCTTCCAATGCAGATGAAAAAGTGCACACCGTGACAATTATTCCATTCAAAAATTCGGTCTGTGTTGGCTAATGGTCTTCAGATGATAAAAAGTCGTCTACATAACTCATACCTGCTAGAACGTCTTTAGGTACGACTTGGATAACTTGGATCCCGTTGAATATGCAATTCATGATAATATCGATGGCAAGACTGAACATAAGAGGACAAATCGCAAAAACATGAAAGTGCGGAATATGACCATGTGGTATTCGATAGATGGGAAAAGGTTTATCTCTGTTTTCAGTGTCATGGCTACCTCAAGTAGCATTGTCTTCTATAAAATTCACTCGAATATGCTCTACTCTAATCCACACGTGGCCTTTATTTCGACAGATTCGACGATTTTAGAGATGTTTCAGCCTACATAAAAGCTTTTGCGTCACTGTCCGCTGAGTTTTTCCTGCCACTCTTCCAAAGGTAACAAGATGTATTGTACAGTTTGACGTGTATCTTCCCAGTCTTAACCAGTGAGGCAGCGGATGGATATTTTGGCTCTGGTTGTGCACAGGGGTTAGGTTCGAATACTGCAGTAACAGCTATGCCTTTCTCGCACATCCCGACCAACAATCCACTAATTTATCACGGGACGGCAACTGCTTACAAACCCATTGGATGTATTAGTATGACGTATTCTAAAAGCGACTGGATGTAAGAGTTAATATGACACAAGTGCTGTGCGAACTCGTTGCAAGCTCATTCATTGTGTCCCTTACACAGACTCTTCGCTAAAACAGATATATTGTTCGAACTCACCAGCCATGTCAGAATAAGAATGATGGTTTCATGATTGTACGTACACGTAGCCGCTTGTATTAACGCTTATCGGATCCAGTCGAGTAAGGGACATCCCATCCACACTTTACAATCGGTTTCTACTAATCAATCTGTCTGGTCACACTGAAATCTGGTGACTTCGTACACTTAGCATCACACGAGCTATTAGTGTCTTTTTAATGACTCTGAGATATTTTGCTTTTCGTCTAGGCGTGTAATCATAACCTGTAATAATATCACTTCCCTCTGATAACCTTGCAGCTAGTCGATGGTATCATCTGTGAGATAAGTGAGTCGCTTAGTAGCACCTAAACAGGTCAAATAGTGCAAAATACAGTTAGGAGATTTTCTAGCTGTTCACTCATTCCAAATACTGAGCTGTTTTATTGTCCGCCAAATGTTCTGTGGTGAAAAAACCTAGTTAAACACTGAATGGGATTAATTAATTATCCCCAGAGAACGTGCGGAAGATAAGGTAAAACGCCTAGTTTATCATCGGAACAAAGAGAGGCGACACAATTGGAGTGCTTGTCACTCAATCTGTAGTGTGAGAATAAAATTCTAACAAAAGTATGGGGTTGATTTCAATGGGAAATAGTTTGTAACCTACCGAGGTTCACCGCCTCGGGGTCCATAAAACAATAAGTGGTAAATACCATATGGACAGGTTTTCCGGCTTCAAGACAGACGACAACTCATAAGGCTCAATAAAGATCACAGAAAAAAGCATTGATTCCTTGCGAGCCAACACTTTTCATCTGTCTGAGATGTACACACTGTAATATTAGATTGCGTGCAACGGGAGTTAAGGAAAAACGAATAATTGATCTCCCCCTGCCTGAAACATATTACAGAATGGACCGCAGTGTTCATGGTGGAGAGGGTGTAGATTTTGTACGGCGTGGCGATTACGGAATTAAGGAGACGATCCACATGCAGTGTGCCTTTTGCATCATCAGTGAATTACTGCCAGTCTGAAGAAATGACGCCAAGAAATACCACAAATTTCAGCAGCAAATCAGATGGCAGGCGTGACAGGTGGCGAATACCAGACTGCGGACACATGGCATGGCACCATCTGCTAAGTTCATATATACACACTTCCTGCTGTTCAAGGCCGGGACTAATGAGCAAATTACCTACCTTCTACTCCATCGCGAAACTGTCTGCAATCGTACACTAGTATGTCACGCGCAAACGATAATCATTATCCTTGTGTTCTAGTTAATCCGAAAAACGTTTTGTCGGTCTCCATCTCTCATACTGCAGAACCTCGAAGTTTAACATAATAAGAGTGGTAAAAAGTAGCATTTATGGTGAGATTTTGGGCTCTTATGTTATGGATGGATTTTATGCTATAGAGGACTCAGTTTGAAGGGAAGCGCCATAGTGACGCTACCAAGTTTGCGTGGGACGCGAGGGTGAAACTGAGGAACATCGCAGATACCGGAGCAAATATTTACCTTTGTCACATTAATAACCGGTGGTTGTGCTGTTCCAGCGAGCCGTGATGGGCTCAGCAAAAGAGCCGCAAATTCCACTTCAGTCAGACCAAACGCCTGTCTTACGGATATGGACTTGGTAGCCATTGGCTTCGCGGTAGCTGAGACCACATGGGCTGTTGTGAGTGGGTCGTGGACAAAGGACACAAAGGAAAAGAGGAAGCTTAGAGATAACTTCTTCAGCTCCAGTGAATGCAAATATGTTGCGCATAGTGGTTGCATGCAACAAAATGCGTCAATGCAGCATAATAACAACTTGGTGACTTCGTTGGAGTTTTATGGTGTAAAAAACGTACTAATTCGGCTACGTCTTCGGTTATTTTGGGGCTTTCCGTACCAGTGTAATCTCCACTTGACCCCGACCTAAGACACGCACAACAAAGCCGATTTTCTGTAAATTAAAGGACAAATTTTGGCCGTTTGACGAATCTGTTGTGCTCTAAGTAGAGAGGGTGTGTGGGATCATGGAGCAAGTTGCCAAAAGCATACAACGATAAAGTGAGCCTATCAGGAAAAAAAACAGAACAAAGTAACGGGGTATTTGAGTTCTTGTCGAGGGATCGCATTCTTTATCCCGGCTGTTAAAGATCACCTTCCAGTGGGTGACCTTTCCTCATGTCACTTTTGAAGGATTGCTGCATGTGTTATGAATGTCGGCAGGAAAAGAGTAAGTAAACAAACAAGTGAATAATTTCTTCCGATGAAAAGGATCCGGTCCGGATGGTCTTGTTTGCCTGGTTTCCCACCGACCACTTATAAGAAATCAAGAAAGCATTCACAGCAACCACGTCACAATGAAGCGAATTTGATGGTTTAAGGTGCGTGGTCTAAACATTGCTTGGTTGCGTGGAACGGAGAGATCGCCTTCGTCTCACGCACTGGCGCAAACTTTGGATCCACTGAGGTGACTGAGAACGAATTTTCAGCAGAATTTATTGTAAATAATGCTGAAATGAGAGTATCAATGAGTAGTAGTGAGAAACTGCGCAGCCATTACCATTCATCCACTTTTTCGCTTAGTTTTAGCCGGTCTCATTACTATTTTTCGTCCCATTACCAAACAACATAATGTTTCAAGGTTTTTGTGAGTACTAAGTCAGAACGACGCAAAAACTCAGTGTCGTTGCTGTGGATGAAAATGCATTGCGAGTTTGAATGTCCAAATCGAAAGAGCAGCGGAAAAGGTCATTAAAAGCCTTACTGGAGTTCAGCACACATAGGAATAGCATTGAATGCATTGTTTCAATTACCGGGCTGATGACTTGTTTAAGCTGTCCGTGCCCACACTTACTAGCATCCGATATCGGTGATAGTTGTCCGATTTCGCTCCGCTACTAATAAGTCAGCCAGTAGCAAAGATGAAAGTTTAAAAACCTAAAGCCACTGCTTTGATGCGCATCAAACATACCGGAACGGAAAAAAGCGAATGCCCCCGGATGACTCTCTGACTTGTATAGGGCCAGGACAACTGTGTCATCTGGCCTTCTTTTGAGTGCAATGTCATCCAGGCTATGCACGACTGTGTACCCAGGAGCTGCTTCCCGCTTCATTGCTTCGATGAACTCTAGAAAAGGAAGACACGTGATGTAAATTTGTATAGTTGCCAATGTTATGACAAAATCTAGAATTCCCCCTAGAATCAACTGGACTGAACACGCCATGAACTGTAATGAATACTGCAGTGACCAATAAGTTTAACTCATGGGCCCGATAAACTGTTGAGCTTAGGCCTGACTAGGAGTTCCCAGTCAAACTAGGCTCCAATCTTGTTGCACAGATTGAGCGCCATGTGGTGCAGAGTGCTAACGGCAACCGAAGTGCAGAATTACAACTTCTTACTCCACTACACTGTGTTTTGGCTTAGCGCTTCCCACAGAGACCCAATTCTTTCATTAATTTTGTTGATGCTTAGCGGCGATGTTTTATCAAGTGCTCTCGAAGGCTACGGTTAGTACAACTGAGTATTGCACTCGTCATTCTGGCGAGATAACGGGATTTCAGTTAAAGAACAGCTCTCAAAGACGCGATTGAACTCAGCCGAACGCTGAATTGTCCACTCCAAGTTTCAAAGCCCACGTCCTGAGGACATTTTATGCTCCTCCAAGCCATGAGCAGATAGGTTATTCTGCCAGGTAATGTGTCCCTATTACAAAATTAATCATTTTTGTCGTCCCGATTAGTTACGGTTAATTAGACCCTCTCCATCTAGGACAATTCTTAAACTAGTATGGAATTCCATATGCTTAACTTTGTCTGTCCTTCGTTTTTTCCAAATCAGATAGTGAAATTTAAAACAGGAAACAGCCCAAATTAGTGAAAGGCAAGTAATAAGACTTCGACTAACACACTCACGTGCATACCAACTTGGCTTTGACGGGCGACTCATCAGGAACCCTGCTGAGACGTTCGTTCTTCTCCAACTGAATATGCTGCACCAAACTCCCCCATGTTTATTTTGGAGCAGTATTTGAGAAAAAGCAATGCATAGTATAGATGAAGGAGAATATCACCTTCGAGGGATTCAGCTGGGTTCCAGATGAGTTTCCCGTCAAAAACCAAAATGGTATGCAGATAAGTGTATTAGTCGAAGTTCCCTCGACTTACTTTCAAGTAAAACCTAAAGTTCACGGAGACTCGAGGACTGCGCCTACCTATGAGCCCAAAGATGGGCAAAACCGATCGCAGGCTGTTGAACTGTTCTCATTAACCCCATGCACCGTACATTACAAGTAAAAAGTGGTTCTAGGTTCTTTATGGGTTTCAGTCGGAAGCGACCGTTGGAGACAGCTGCATGTGTGTTGTAACTTAAGTTACATCCACCTGTGGTGCGCCTTAGAAGTCGTTCTTCTTTGGATAAAATTTGTTACAGTGGTTCTTCAGAAAAAGATCGCTAAAAGCAAGGAGATATTATATCTCTGTGGAAGGTGTCTGTTTTCAGACGAGTCGTGCCGTGGGCAGCACTTGACAAGGAACAGTGCTTCTGACTCTTTTAATGAGCAGCTTTTCCTCAGGACTGTCTCTCTTTGAGGACAGTGTACTTAATACCCTATGATTTTACTTGTATGGGTCGTGTTACTTAGTCGAGGTCTGCCAAGCTCTGATAACTAGAGAAGGAGAGGTCTGAGATACTACTGGGAGTGACTAATCATGTTTGTCGGGTGTTAGATAATCAACTAACCTTTGGCACGATATGGACCTTTGTATGGATGAACAATTTCCCTGGACATGAGGAATATGGAGGGATAGGAATTGATATTGAAATCTTTCACCAAGCTTTCCTCCGTCATCCCATTCACCTTAGCCAGTGGTATCGGGGGACTAAGTTTGGCCAATTCTGCTGCGGCCAGTTCGTACTCCGGCCACATACTGATGCAATGCGTACACCTGCGTTAGATAAAAGAATGATAATTTGGTGCTGGTTTGCCGGTGAAAGCTTTTCTTAATAAATAAACCGAAGCTGGGAGTAGATTAACACATTCTTCCATCTAGATAAAACAATTAATTTGTGCCGAAACCCCACTGACTGAGCAACGTTGACTGTGCCTGTCGCCGCTGATCGGCTGGAGCTGTACTCACTGTCCCAAGTAAGGTTTGCATCCAATTCTAGTTCTTTACGGTTACAACGAATAAACATGTAAAGCGGTTAAACTTAGGTCAAAAATGAGTTAAAGTTACTTATACCTCAAACAGCGTGGCACTTGCATAACAAAATTTGCAAGAATTAGGGCAAAAACAGTTTTGCACCCACATCTAGTGAAATCTTCCTACCAGGCCTTATGTATTGAACTGTTCGAAGTAGTGACTGTCCAAATTCGTTGGGGAAACACAGCGAGACGTTACGGATAGATAGATTCCAGACGTTTTTTGCTTCCATCAGACAACAGCTTAAAGTACATACAGGAATACAGCACGGCAGCGAAGAATCGGTGTTGAACACTGATGTCATGCTGTCGATGATGATAATGGTGATAATGATGGTGATGATGATGAGGATGATCACAGTAGGCAGATACTTCGAGTCAGCAGCTGTTGTCCATCTGAAATTCATTGCTTCGAATTGATCATTGATGCTTCAGCAAACGCCGGTATTCTGCGGTTTTGACTGTACATAATAACGCCTCCGTTATTTTATTTTTGCTCCAGTTTCGCGTAAATGTGTTCTTGTGAAAACCCTATTCGGCTAATTCGGAACCGTAAAATTGTATAGTGAAACACCCGATGAGTTTTTCGAACAAATCTCAAAACAGCTCCAAAAATGATAACATAAAAGCAAACTCTTGGTTGACGGATATTCTTGTGATCGACGTTTAAAACTGACCCTATGTGCGCCGAGCCCTGACAGAATCGCGTGGCCCGTCAAGGTCAGTAAGTCCTCATTGAGCCTCGCACACTCTACTTGTAGGCTGAAAACCCAGAACATGACTACTTGTCGCTGATACAATTTACCAGTCCAATCGCAGTTGTTCTGATACAGTGGTCGAACGCAGATCTTCTGGCGTCTTCTAAATTATATATAGAGTTTTCGGAGGACCCAGTCGTCGAATGGAAAACCACCCTGGTGAACTGCAAAGCACCCTGCAAGGACAAGATCCGTGTGAACAAGAATAGCTATCTGAAATGTTCTTGCACAGTAAAGACCGAAAACTGTTTGAATTCACTAAAGTTTCATTGAATAGTTGGAAATAATCTGGATTATGTACGCAAGAGTGGCTGATTTAGATATCTGCTTGTCATATCGCAGAACATAACTCAACCGTCGAACGTGACTGGCCATGTATTCGCCGATGTTATCAAGCTGGTTTCCTGCGAGTGTGTTTACCTTAAACTGCTGACTGATACAAACAGATCGAAGTCTAAACATGTGCAATTTGTGTGGAGATATCATGTAGGCCGCTAGGTTTGAGAAACTGCCTCAAATGTTGATGCCCTGTTTGAGGCCAAACCTTTGTTTACGCCGTATACGTACCAGCAAAGTAAAGTTCATTAAATGATCAGTTAATAGTGGGAACCATTCTAGCTCGGGGGAGCATTATTGCAGCCGACGCTTCTTTCTTCAGGAGAAACTCGCTGTAACATGCACTTATGGCAGAAAAGCATCAGTGTTGAAATTTGATGTGCTGTCGACGATGTCTATGCTGCTGCTGATGGTGATAATAGTACACTTGACTTTGGTAACCCAAGAGTGATTTTACATTTTATGACCTCACCATGGCGGAAAATCTTAATTCATCGGTCCAACACCAAGGTTCTACGTACTTTAAAGCTTAGGATGTATAATGCGGATATTTGAATGTTTTTTAACAGTCAGTATGGATTTAAGAACAAACAATGTCCAACCATGTCCAAGAAATACTGCGCATCAATGAATATTACACAAAAGCTTACCAATCTACTGAAAAAAGGAGCATAAATAGTGGATTCAACTGGCGGAATGAAGTCATGTTTTCCTTCGTGAGTATGACGACTTTCGAAGATTCCGTGATCGAACATAATGTGGCCACTGTAAGACAACAAAGAGCTGTAATGATTATCCAGCTAAGAAACTTAATATGTAGTATTCTCTCTTTCAGCTGTGCTAGCAGTGTGAAGAGAAAAAGGACTTGTGCGCGAAAACGGAAAATACGGAGACAATTTTGTTCTGTTTAATCCAAGCCCACTCTAAACTAATGTGAACAAGTATCAAAAATAGGGAAATTTTGTTGCAAAAAAGTTGCTAGCACTGAAAAAGCTCTTCAGTTCGACAAAAGCTAATACAAAAGGGGTTAGTTGACACATTAGTCCTTGTTAATTTGTAGGGAAAGTGCTTTGGGGTACTTCCTCTCATATAAATTTTATTATTTTGGGAGCGGTTCTTGCAAGGTGTTTGTGCACAACCAACCACCCATCCCCACGTGTTCCAAAAACGCACCAGAGATGTCACTCAATTTGTGACAAAACTTTTGCAATCAATTTCTAGCTCAGCGCGCAAACCAATGACCACTTCTGCATTGTTTGAAAATCACAGATACCCAGGGGAATACCTCAATAAGTAAGAGTATGGACGTACTGAATTTTGGATGCGAAGTGCGAAGCAAACGAGTGAAAATTTAGCACAGGTTTAAGTACCACAGATCTCTTGCGCGCACACTGTTGTTCAACCGTTTTTAAGATGCAATTTGACCAGTCATTCGAGTAGGAGTATACTGCTGAGGTGACAGCTGCAGACTTTCGGAGGCTTTTCTTGTATTATCGAACTCTTAGACGTGTGAGAGTATACGCCGAGCTCTCAAAAAGCGATGTCCGTTAAGGGTACTCACTTTTTCTATTTCTAGTTAAATTTGTGATTGATGAAACCATGAGATGAACGCTGGAAGTTCTCCAAAACCCCGGGGTTCAAATAGCCGATGACGAAAACCCTGTCGATCGGAGTATACAGACGACATCGTTCTCATATTCGAAGAACAGGAGAAGGCGCCGGTGTTCTTGGATGAAAGGATCTAAGTCATTCCGTCCTTTGGTATGCACTTTGAACCCACAAAGTGTAAGGCCATGCTTCTGGACATGCGGTCACTGAACACGACACCTACAATCCAGGGAGGGGCACTTGAAGTTGTGGAACGTTTTACGTATCTTGGAAGTTGTATCAGTTCTGATTGTATTGTGACAGATGAGGTAAATGCACAAATCTTCAAGGACCCGGTTGCGTTGGCAATTTGAGACACCTATGGCGCCACAGCGATGTATCCCTGAATCTCAAGGGACGTGTGTATCAGGCTACAGTGCGGGCTGTTTTATTGTATGGCTGTGAAACTTGGCCTGTTCGAGCAGCAAAACTGAAATCTCTTCAGGTGTTCAACAATTATTGTCTCAGGACCATAGCTTACGTGAGTTGGTGTCGGCTGATACGTTAGGAAACGATTAGAAGGTGATTTTTTGGTTGTGCAATGGAGATTTCCACTGAAGAATGCGTCCAGTACCAGAAGCTGCGTTGGTTGGGACATGTTTTGCGTGTATCTAACCATCGTTTACCGAAGCGAGTGCTGTTTTTAATGGCCACCTCAGAGTGGCGAAATAAAAGGGATGGTCAACCCTTGACCTGGAAGAGGGGTATGAATGAGACAACGAAAAGTTTGACTGCTGTCGGTGCTAATCGCCTTCCAGGATGGAGACGGCATGATCCTCACTCCGCCTGCTTGGCGACACCGTAGTATATGGCTGCCAACAAATGTCAACGGCGTTCTTGTTGTCATCTTCTATACAGACTGTCTGAATGAGTGTGTGGAGGTGTAGGCACCTCAGAATTATTGTAGTAAGTTAGCACCAAGTCCCTTCCTTGGCCATCTTTATCCTTTTCTTCACAATAAACTGTTATTCATTCTTGCTTCCTTGAGGTCACCAAATTTCTCTTAGGAACGTAGACGTTCGTATTTTTTCGCATCCAGTTTGCAAATATGCCTAATGGACTCAGCCACGGCTGCTTATGAACAACTAAAAACTTTGTCCAGTGCGGGGACGTAAATACTGTATTTTTTCGTCTAAACAATCTACCCCTCTGTCAGTTTACAAGGCCTTGTTGCAATAATAATATATATGTAACGGAGGTTACATCCCATAAGTACAACCAGTCTGTAGCGAAAAGCCGGTAGGCAGTGCGAAGCTGTCTCCTTCTCATTGGGAACCATCAGCAGTACACAGCTCACAAGACTCTAGAGAGTCTCAAAGCCGCAACTTCCCGGCTATTAGCTTGAATATTTAACCGTTCCTTTACGAGCGACTGACTAGCAGTGTGACGAGCCGTACGCAGCCAGGATGTGGCGCCAATCAACTTCTAATCAGTGATTCACATCACGTGGTCAAACGCGCTTACCGAGCGGCGACTTCTCGGATAAAAGCTTCACTCAGAGCTATCTTGAAAGTGAAGCCAATCCATGCTGAAAAGTCAAGAAGCAGTATGCTCCTTAAAAA
Organism: Clonorchis sinensis; assembly: GCA_003604175.2. Classification (NCBI taxonomy): domain Eukaryota; kingdom Metazoa; phylum Platyhelminthes; class Trematoda; order Opisthorchiida; family Opisthorchiidae; genus Clonorchis; species Clonorchis sinensis. The sequence continues at coordinate 20,532,636 of CM030371.1, read as the reverse complement.
GGGTTTCTAGTGTCACAAGTTCTTTGTCATCATGCAGCAAAAGGCAGAATTTTAATCCTTGCATAGCAAGTGGGATTTTTTACCGTGCAGAGATGGCATCGACCGCATCTTCACACTCCCTCAAGTGCTAGGGTGACGTCATATGTACAGGCGGCCCATAATGTTGTTTCTTGACTTCAGTGGTTCTTTCGATTCTGTCAGTCAATCACCCCTCTTAACCACACTTGCTCAACCGGAAACCTCCTAGAAGTTTATGCACGTGCTTTAAAACCTGTATTCAATTACTTTTAAGCGTGTGTTTATGCGACTAGCTTTTTAAAGGCTTTTCTACAAAAAGTAGCTTTCGTTAAGGACGTTTGCTTTCTTCAATCTTGCTCGACTTTGCCACTGACAAAACAACGACGCAAACGTTATAAGGCCGTTAAATCCCGGGTTATAGATCGTTGCTTGTAAGAATCCTATTAATCTAGATTGTCCAGACATAGTCTTCATCATTAAAGCCTACGATCAACCGCAAGGTATGCTAAATAAACGACATATTAAGCGCATGTCTTGCACCATCAAAGTTCAAAATCATGGTTCAGAGAGCACCGTCTCTGAGCATACCCCTTGCAAACCAAGAAGAAGCGCTTGGAGTTGTGGATAATTTTCCGCTCCTTGGCTGCTGTATTAAACATGATGGAATAGTGTCTGATGAGCCCAGTAGACGAATCCGAAAGACACACAGCATTTTGTCAATTTGCTTCACCTGTGGCGTTATAAGCACGTCACTGTTTATTTAGGGTCTTGCGTGCCAGGAGATAGTGACCATTTTATTGTTATAGGGTTGCAAGATATAGCTTCTGCGGAAATATGATGTAAAGCGTCTTCAGAGTTTTGAGCAATAATGCCTCAAAAGTGTTGCTTGTATCGGATGACGCCAAAAACCTGTAACAAGAAAGCTGGAGGACGGGCATTTGGTCGTATAGCAGGCAATTCAGTCAAGAAAGACGTTCAACGCAAACAACTGCTGTGGCTCGGTCACGTGCTGCGCATGCTGAATTATCGTCTGCCAATGTGGGTATTGTTCTTCACGCTCACTTTGGAATGGAAGGATCCGTGAGGGGCAATGTATGAGTTAGCAGAATGGTATAGAACAGGTTGCAAAGAGCGCAAGTGTTTTCGAAGTGTTTGTCTTTTCAGCTAGGGTCTCCGTAACCACGCCTACGCCTGAAAGGAGATATTACAAAAATGGCGGTTGGTCGATTTCTGTGGTGTTTGTGCCGGTCAGTTTATTTTCAGATTGTTAACTTAAACGCTTTGAGGTGTAGGCACCCAAGAATGCCCACGATTGTCCGATAGCAGGCCACCTGCCTCCATCACAAACTCTGCCCTCCCTTTTCATTTTGAGACTTTAAATACAACCGTATAAAACAGTGTACAAAACTTTTATGTTAATGTTTGGGTCTCTGTCCCTGATGTAGGCCTACTTCGCATCAATTTTCACTACAGCATACAACAAATCAGCTGCAGCCTCTCGATAAACCAGCTGCTGCGCCGCTTAAGAGGTTGGCAACCGCGAGTTCAACACGACTGACATACAACCCGGGTGTCACAGTTAACCAGGTATATCAAGATGAACAGATGCGACAAACGGCTAGTCTAACATTTTTATAAGAATAACAAAAAGTCTGGCACAGCGATCATCAGGAAATTGAGGAAGATATAACCAACTGGTTTACAGAACCTCATATACAAGGGGAGTAGCAAAAACAACTAGAGCCGTTTTTGACATTGTGGCAACTGCTCTCCAATTTATTTGGCAAGTTCGCTCACTCGTTTCTCTTTAGTTAATACAAGCACATGAGTGCTATCTGTGTTGTACTCAATTTGAGTGAGAAAACCAAGCAACATTTGCCAACTAGAGAGGTATATTCTTGGGCGACCACAAAGTGCAATTAATAAGTCCATTGCTACATAATGCCAAGTACTGCTGCACAAGGCTCAAGAACTTTCAACTCGACCCCATGCTTAAAAAATTGGCTATTACTGATGCCGATATCGGAGTGACAAATACAGGCTAAGTCGTGCTACAACACTTAAGTTTGAAGGAATCTGTAAAAAAGACGAGACAATATTGTCTTTGGTACTCCCCGTCAACTTTTTAGTAGATGAGTCCAGATTTATCTAGAAAATAATATTTTAAAACAGTGGGCATAACTAACCACGAATGTGAATTCTAGATTGCTTGGGGTTCTTTCACTCCCACAGGTGAGTGGATTTGAATTTATCTTGGAGTTTTCCATGAGATGTTGAAGGCTATGTCGTTCTAATCGTCCCCATCGAAACTACCAGGCCTGTCATTGATGCAGAGACTATGGACGTATGGGTAACCCAACCATAAAACAACCATAAAACGAACCCAATAAAGTATAATCAAAATTTGATTATGGGGTTTTATGCGGCTGTTTTCAGCTCAAGAACGGCCGTCCTGTTTACTGCTAGAGTTTTCTTGCAGAATCACATCTTAGTTTAGTGCTGTCTTCCTAAATATTGGTATACTTTGCAATGAACAGTTGTACTGCACTGGCCTTAAAGCTTTGTAGAGTTTTCAGCAAGATTGTCTTCCATTTTTTCATTCTTTGCGACAAGGTCTGCTCACGTGCATGCAGCGTTTAGATGCTGTTTAGCAAAGTATTATAATATTAAAAATAGGTGAATAAGTTCTGATTTTGGTGAAACTATTTCCCGTACGACTACCATTATGTCAATCGACCTGTGGCGGCATTCACCAGGAGGCGACTAGCCTTAGACATGCGTATTCTAGAGTACCAAAGACATGTGGGCCGCACATTTGCTGCGGTTGGAAGCTATCATCATTTAGTACACTCTTTCGACCTTTATGAATAGTTCATACCCGGGAATACCGCTGTGATCCGGTGAAAAAAAGGATTAGAACAACCCCCACACTTCATTGCTGTCAGAAAAAATACCAAATGTATGCTGGAACTTCGGACCGATATAACTGGGGCGTCATCAGATGAGAAATTCAGGGAGAAAATAGAGATGCGCCCATGGTAGGACTCCACAGCTCGAAAGGTGGATTCAATGCCAAGTGCTGCCTGCCTTTTAACTCTGCTCCTTTCTGCCAAGATTGAGGCAACCAGGTGCGGTCTGACTCTTTGACAGAGCTCATATAGGTCGGATGTCTCGGGTATCTGGAACTGTTCTTGGAACCGTAACACCATGGACGAAAGGCACTTTAAAGGTACGGAATACAATTTCAACAGATAACTTCCGTTAGCTGCTGTCTAATTATGAATGGTACCTGCTTTTCTGTCTCTGTCTTCAGATTAAAACAAGACTATCCCAAATATAAGGTCATTTCGAACGGTGAAACTCCGTTTCTGCAAACAGTTTTATTGAAAAGTCATTTATAAGCCTCCTTTTCTTTTATGGCCCATAAATACTGCACCGGTTACTTACATAATGCAAACAACTTCCAAGTGTCAATCATTCGCGCGGTAACACAGACGTGAACCCGAAAGTTCTTCAAGGGAATGACCTTGGTGCAGTCAAATAGTTTTGACAGGTCCTCAATCACAATAAGTTGTAAACAGTCAAGGTAGTTAGTGAAGCTCCTCTAGAATCTTGCTTCCTAAGTAACAATGCTCCATGAATGTGGCAGATAAACAGCCTGTGGAAGAGTAGGTTCAGTACCTCAGGCAATTTGTACATATCAATGAATTTTGCTATTTATCTTTTTTCTTTGTTTTTTTTCGCAGTCATTTTTTAAATTCACATGTATTCACCTGTATAGTTTTTCTTCACGTAACGTACTTTCTCTTTCTTCCTTCAGCCACTTTGTGCAAGTTACTTTACACGATACTCGCGGATTGAGACACATGATCGAGGCTTTCGCCCAAGGTTCCCATGTCGGTTTAGATCTTGTCGTCCAGCGCCTGTCGTTCACCTGAAGGGGGCAAGTGAAAAAGGGCGCAGCACTGCTTTTCAAGTTCTCAGCGTGGAGCGGTATGTCTGACAGTGCGAGGAACTGCATAAATAATGTCTCATGGTGCTTTGAACTGGGTTCCAGAAGGAGCGTGGGCAACCGTCTGAGGAAGGTTATTCCACGCAGCTACTACCCGAAATTAGGAAAAATTTTGCCTGGCGAAAGCGTGCACTCTGAGCTTGAAATTTTTTTTCGCCATGTCCTCGCGGTGTGCTTGCTGGTTCAACGGTGAAAAACCTATTGGCCAAACGTCATTCAAACAGAGCATAAGTAAGAAATAGTTCTTCTCGTTAGCGATGATACTCCATAGGAAAGAGATGAAGCATCACGGGACGCGTCCCACAGTTCACCGTTTAGGACGGCAACCATTTTTGTAGAAGCTTGCTGGACACGCTCAATGAGGGTTGCGTCCTAAGTGCTTCCTGAGTAGACAACTTGGTTGGTATTTCAAGGAGCGGTCTAACATGGGCCCCGTGGAGTATTTGGAAGTCCCTGCGAGTAATACGAGAGAAGGTACGCCGACTCATCCGTAGAACAGCGAATGCCTTCTGGGCCGATTTCTCAAGGTGCAGTGAGAAGGACAGGTTTGGAAAGAGCCAGATACCCAAATCTTTTTTGTCATCTATCCTCGTGATGTCTTCTGGTCCTTTCTCACCATGAATGACAAAGGAGTTCGCTGAGTCTCCTCCAAATGACACATAGAGGCCCTTTTCGTCATTCAGAGCCCAACGACCGCCGCTTTGCAGCTTCTAGATCCATTTGGGGGGCACTGACATTGGAACTCCACGATTTCAAGTCGTCTGAAAAAAGTAGACATGGACTTGCAAGAACATCTGGAAGGTCAGTGCCATACATCAGAAACAGCAAACGTCCCCAAACGGAGCCCTGGGGAACTCCAATGGAGACCGGTGCCTCAGAAGAGTAGGTCGAGCCCACTTTCACTCGGAGTGCTCTGGCTGATAGGAATGCCTTGGTCCAGTGTGGAGTTTTCCCTTGAATCCCGTAAGACTCGAGTTTGTGCAGCAGCAGGACGTGTGGGACTCGATCAAATGCCCGTGATAAGTCGAAAAATATGGCATCCCATATGAGTCCCTTGTCCTTCGCTTGGCTTAAGCTGTCCATAAATACGAGCATGTTCGTCACGCAGGAACGGTTTGGGAGAAATCCGTGTTGAACTGGAGAAATCAAGTTGTTGGAAGCAAGGTGTTCTAGAATGGCTCGCTTCAGAATGCGTTCCATCACCTTGCATGGCACGCTAGTGAGGCTTATAGGCCTGTAGCTGCCAGGCGATAGTCGGTCACCAGTTTTGTAGATTGGCGTGACAATCGCTCCCTTCCAAACAGAGGGAAGGTGACCTTCGTCAAGCGACTGACAAAACAGCAGATGGAAATGAGTTGCCAGTGTGTACGACGTTTCCTTCAGGATCCTTGGGTGGACTTCGTCGGGCCCCAACGCGCAGAATGGGTTGATCTTGTGCAGGAGTTGACGAATGTCCTCCACCGTGAATACCAAGTCGGTTAGAGGCCGTTCGTAGGTACGCCTTGACAAGGTTGGATGTGACGAGGACGCTGGGACTGAATACAGACCTGCATAGTGATCTCTGTAGAACTCAGATACCACTATTGGGTCACTCGTGGGTTCCCCGTTCCTGTCCCTCAGGGAGAACGCGGATGGCTTGTTTCTTCGGCGATGCCGCATGTATTTGAACAGCACATTTCTGTTCTTCCGGGCGAGGTCTAGAATGGTGGCTTGTTTTCGTATGTTCCATTGGCGGATTTCCGATTTACAGCGGTTCCGCATTTTACGAAATGCCAGCTCATCTTCTGTGTCTCCTGTAGTCAACTTTTTGAGAAATAGTTGTGACCTCTTTTCCAGAAGACGCCGGATCCTTTTGGGTAGTTTACGGCTCGTCCGACTGCGTGCTGGTTTTTTTGGGACGAACATCGCGTCAGCCTCGTGAACTTTCTGGACAATAGTCCTATATAAGTCTTCCACTGAGGCTGGCCCCAGTTTAACTTGGTTAAGAAAGATGCGCATTCCCGAAAAGTCTGCACGGCAGAAGTTTCGAATCCACGTTTGGGGTTCGGGATTTCTGGCCCAATAGCAGATGAAATCAAAGGTGAGCACACAGTGGTCGCTATGTCCCAGTGGAGCGTTAATTGTCACCTGATCAACGAAATGTCTTTCGTTGGTGATGACCAAATCCAGGAGGGACGGTTGTTGGCCCGCGCGGTATCTGGTGGGTGCAACGACATGTTGAGTCCAAGCGCTCTGTTGAACGACTTCGGTCAACGCCGCTGCAAAGGGTCCACTTGATCCGACGCACTGGAGCTCCGTCCAGGGGGCCTTTGGAGCGTTGAAGTCACCTACCAGCAGGAGATGAGTGAAGTGGTAGCTGGAGGAGAGTTGCCCAAGGGTTCGTATGAGGAAGTGGTCATCTTCCGGAGGACTCGAGGGGCTACGGTAGACCACACCGAGAAGGAGAGAATCGGACCCGCGCAGCGGGACTTGAAGCCACAGTGCATCACAAAAAGGTGCAGGAGTGGTATCAGAGAGGACAATCGGGATTGGCAGGGCCGCATGTAAGTATAAAGCAACCCCACCAGCTCTCCCTCGTTTTGAGTCAGCTCGAAAAATAGAGTAGCCGTCTATTGAGATCTCCGCGTCAGAGACATCTGGTGTGAGCCAGGTCTCTGTGAGTGCGATAATGGACGGCTGTTCAAGACAAACTGACTGGTTAATATCGCAAAGTTTGTTGAAGAGGCTAAGAAAGTTTGTGGACAAGCATTTCAACACTGTCTCTGCTGCCTCCGAAGGTGAGGAGCCGGGAGTTGTGTAACCAGGGCGGTTAGCAGGCTTAATAGCTGTACGTCGGGTTTGAGTCGAGGGCTCCGAGGGGACCTGTGAGGCATACTTGTCTGCTCCCTCGATTGGTGGTTTCCTGGATTGCTTTTCATTTGCAGGGTTTTATCGCCCTGTGGGAGCCCGGTTTGCGCGGGCCTATTAGCTTCGGTGGACGAAGTTATTTCCCCGTGAGCGAAAATTTCGACCATTGCAACTTGTAGCCCTTTCATTAACGTCTTTTGGCTTGGAGTATCGTCGCCTCCGAGGGGACTTAGTTTTTAGTTACGCCCTGTTTGAACGACGTTTGGCCAACAGGTTTTTCACCGTTGACCCAGCAAACACATGGCGGGGACATGGTAAGAATATTTTTAAGCTCAGTGCGCACACCTTCATTAGGCAAACTTTTTTCTAATTTCGGGTAGTGGCTGCGTGGAATAACCTTCCTCAGACGGGTGTCCACGCTCCCTCTAGAACTCAGTTCAAAACACTATTAGACACTTATTTACGCAAGTCCTCGCGCTGGCAGACATACTGCCCCGCGCTGAGAACTTAAAGAGCAGTGCTACACCCTTTTTTCACTTGTGCCTTCCAGGTAAACGACAGCTGCTGAACGATAAGAACAAAACCGACTCGGGAAACTTGGGCGAAAGCCTCGATCCTGTGTATCAATCCGTGAATCCGTGAATCTTCTGTGTCCCCTACAGTCAACATTTTGAAAAATAGTTGAGACCTCTTTTCCAGAAGAAGCCGAATGCATTTGGTATCTTCCGGCTCATCCTATTGCGTGCTGGTTTTTTTGAGACGAACATCGCGTCAGCCTCGTGAACTTTCTGGACAATGATTCTATGTAATTCTTCCACTGAAGCGATGAACATCTTTATACTGGAGCCTCTCCTGAACGCCTTTGCATTCGCCATAGTTTTCTTACCGAATCCTAAATGTTCTAGTAGCTCAAGGGCTGTCTTCGTGAATATTTGCAACCCAGATTTTGTCTTACTGGGCCATCTGCTCCAATTGATTTATTTTATGTGATTCTTCAGTTCAATCCGATTTTGCCTTATTGGTCGATTCCTATATATACGTATACATATATATATATTCATATGGAGTCAATTCTTATGCGTTTTACTAGCATGTCTGATGGAAGACTATGTGGCTGCACTTTGCGATTCAAATGTGCTATTTAAAGCCGCAGTCGTTGATTTTCCGGACCAAGCTCGAGCGTGGAATATGAAGAATCTATTTAATCATGCACTATTTCTAGCGATGACATGTTAAGTTGCGCGCTGGGTTAATCGCACTTTGCATACAGCGGAAGCCTACTGTGCTGGTCATCTCATACCATCCACTTTGCAATCGCCCGCGTCAGATTGGTTTACGGTAGTCTGCCGGTTAATCGGCAAACGCCTGATGAGGAGCCATACAGGCACCATCCAGCGCTGTGATATTGAGCGACTTCTTACGAAGAGTTCGCTTCATTTTCAATTGGCAAATGGCTACCGCAGCAGGCTATGGAATTGCATGCCAAAATGTCAACGTTCCTTACTAAGTAGGCTTTTTCTTTAATGGGTGACGGGTTTGAAAGACAGACAGTCTGCTCTCAACGAGTCTGGACTATTCGTTGTTCCAATAGACGATGAAACACACTTGTCGCTCTACTGTTATGCGCCGCAAAACGTGGATTTTTTGAAACAGCTTTCCTAACTTTGAATTTTCTTGTTTTACGGACTGTATAGGTATCTGTGGACCCGTCGTGGATACCTTTGTGGAGGGTTAACAATTTGCCTCCTAAGGTACATAATTTGGCTAGGTTGAGAAATTGCGGGAGAGACATGGTGCCAAGACATTTGTCATCAATAAACGTGCTTTATCGTTGCGCTCATTCGGCGCGATCTTCCAGTTTCAGCAGACCGCTAAGCACTTCTCCCTCTGCTATTATTTCTTTATGGGATCTTCAAGAAAACCTCGCTTGATGTTTGCAAATCTAGGACTTCACTCTCCTACCTGATGGCTTGGATGTTCTAGGCAAGCTCAGGCTTGTTGAGGACTATGTTGCTAAAGTTCTCCTAGGCTCTCACTCGAACACTGGCGAAAGGAGGGAAGCCCTTCGCCGCTGATTTGTTTAGTAAAAAACACCAACTAAACAGTTACAGACTATCACACAGGACAGTAAAACTCGCACATGCATTTTGTTTAAAAAACGAATGCCCGTCTTCTTCTCGAACGCGGCTTCTTAACTTCCCTAGTCATTCACTGACTATTACGCAATTGAAAATCAATGATGCAGAGCAGTTCCACACACTCTGTAATAAATCCCACCTTTCAATCGATCAAGGTGGAGTTACAAGAAAACTACCTACTACTCTCATGCCTCATCAGTAGTATCCACCGTTACACAACTTCCCCGTTAAATGTCGCTTGTATACCACCGAGTTGCATTTACCCCTGTTAGGTCGGCCTCAGCAGCTGGTCTATTCGGCATCCCCTCGGGTATATAATGCCACTTCCGAAGTTGAAACCCATTTACTCTTTTCGGTCCCCGACCGCCTTGAGTTGTACAGACGTTCCCCCGGCGGGCCGTAACGGCAAACGGACTTTGCCATCGGCTGCCCAGCTCCTGAGACCCTAGTATTTTTCTTCCAGGATTATAAAGATCCTTCAACTTGACCTTCGCGCCTATGAAGAATGATCGTGCCTTTCCACTTGCCATTTTATGTCTAGTCCTTTCCCGAATAAAAGACAAGTTTTCCCGGGCCTACCTCCTCTCCTCTCCTAGCCCTTCCGGAGAAAAGCGTGTTGCCGGCCACAACCCAATTTCCTGATCAACCAGAAGGCGAGGTTGCCAACCGTGCATCAGCATGAACAGAGACTACGCTGTGGTTGACTGTATGAACGCATGATGAACTAGTAACGCCATCGGCAGATTCACTTCCCATCCACCTCTTTTGACCGCCAGCCACTCGTGGATCGTTTGGTTATTGCGTTCGGTTAGAACGTTTGTTTGCGGCGAGTATGGTATCGTCCTTATCCGTTTGATGCCTAGCTTCGGCAAGCAACTCCGCTCTCAAAACAAGGTCCCTGATAGGTTAGGATTATTTTTAGAAGCCCATGGTTGGACACGATGTGATACCTTAACATTCCACTGATTACCGTCGCCCGTTGAATTGGCGTTGAGTCCGCCTCGATCCGTCGCAACAGGTGTTCCATCATTATCACGATATATTGATTTCCTCTGGCCGTCAAGGGAAAGGGGATCACGACGTCAACTGTCCGTAGCTTGCCAATTTCTGAGACAGAAATGTGTTCCATAGGATGCGTTGCCTCTGTCGTACCACCTTTCGTCAGTTGACACCACTTACAGGACACCACAGAATCTATCACTTCACTTCTCATCCCTGGTCAGTAGTAAGTAACTCGCATGTCTTGGTGCACCCTCTGGGTGTCATCTTGTGGCATTTGACGATCAACTTCCGTCCCAAGATACGAGATATCAATGGCAGCACAAAGCCAGAATCCGTGGCGTTCCAGGAAATTATGCCAGTTTTACTCGGGCTCAGCCTACCGAAATGACTCCGTCGCGCGTCCGATTCCTAATCTCTCTCTTCGTTCTCAATACACCTTCCATCAAAGAAGGCGGTTGTAACCTTCTGTAACACGGAATCCTGCCGGGATCCAGTTCGACGACGAGGCTATTGGCACCAATCACGATTCTGGGGGCCTCATCTTCAGCCTCTGGTCTTGACAGCCAGTCAGCCAAGTAATTCTCCTTCCCTGGCATATGCTGGGTCGTGAAGTCATACTCTTGCAACCGAAGTGCCCATCGCGCAAGCTTTCCGCGAGGATCTCTGGTGGTCCTGATCCACTCCAGGGGTTTGTGATCATTCTCAAAATGAAATCTTTATTCAAGCAGATATGGCCTGCACTTATCCAGGGCTCAGACCATTGCTAAACATTGTTTCTCAATAGTTGAGTACTTTTGCTCAGTGTTAGCTAGGACGGGACTGGCATATTCTATGAACCCATTCCTCTGCTTTAGGTTTGCGCCGAACTGCGGTCACTGGCGTCCCTTGTAACGGTGGACGTCTCAAATACCCTGAGCAGGTTGACGGTCAGTTGCTGATCCAACATCCGCATTTTGACATGTTCAAAAGCCTCATGTGCTTCTCTGGCCCATTCAAGTTTCCGATGTGCCCAAGCAAGTCGTACAGTGGAGCACCAATCGTGTTGAGATCCTTGACAAACCAGATGTAGTATGCTGCTTGTCCAAGAAATTGCCGCAGGGACCGCTTTGAATTGGGAACAGCACAGTCCCCGATTTTTGTAAGTTTCTTTGGCATTTGCCTAACCTCTCTCTCGCCCACTTTACGCTCCAACAGTATCACCGAACACCGAGCGAGCTGTGTTTTGGCTTCACTTATCCGCAGGCCACCCTCCCGGATACGTTTCAATGCGGCCTTTAAGTGAACTGCGTGCTCTAGTTTCGAATTGCTGTACACAACGATATCGTCTTGGTACACTGCAACATTCTGGAATCCCTTCGTTAAACGAAGCATCAAGCGCCGGAATGTGAAAGGTGCCCCCGACAACCCAAACGGCATCCTCCTAAATTGTTATTGAGTGTCCCCAACCGTGAAGACCGTTTTCGCGCGGTCCTTCGTCTTGATAGATAAATGCCAGTATCCGGAACGCGTGTCAAACACCGTGCAGTATCGGGAATGCTAGAGGGAATCGAAAATCTCCGCAACCGTAGGCGTAGCCACAGCCCTATTTACGGCCAGTTCATTCAAGCGCCAGAGATCCACGCAAAACTTGTATTTTCCGTTCGCCTTCCTTACAAGCACAACCGGAGAGTTGTGCGCCATATTAGCTTCCTCGGTTTTTCCAGTTATGGACATCTCTTATGGACCTCTTCCCGTAGATGGAGTGGCAGCGGAAGGGACCAAAATGTCGGATGCATTCGAGCGAGATGGGAATTTGGTGTTCAATGCAGGGGCAGAAACCAAACATATCTTCATTACCTGTGAACTGTCCGGAGTATTCCTTGACTGCAGACAGTACTGACGGCAGGTCACCAGAGGGAACTTTGGATAACCTTCAAGCTTGACTACGCCATACTTTGTCACCGGTTTTCCCCGCATTAGTTCAATCGCAGATTCTGCGCTCTTGAAAAAATCTGCTCCCAAGATTGTCTGCTCCATGTGCGGGCTGATCAATGACGCCTGCTGCACGGACATGTCCCCCAGGCGCATTGAGTGCATTGACAACCATCAACTTTCAGTCGGTACCCAACTTTTGCTCTCACGGCTAGCGCGCACGGTTTGCATTCAGCTTGGTTCCCTCTCCACCTCAGCGGCAGTCCTGCACCTGTATGAATCAGACACAGCTCTTTCTTCCAGTCTATCTCGATAGTGGCCTGTATCGTAGCCTGTGTCAGTTCGCTAGTCGCCTCCCACCCGGGAAATGTGGAGTACTGCAAAATTTTATTATTCACAAGCGGTCGGGTACAAGGACATTTGTCCTTGCAGTGGCCAGGCATGCTACACTTGTATCATCGGCTCGTTCAAGCTTGCGACCCCTTGATTGCTAGAAGCTGTTTGGCTAGTTGGTCCACCTTGTTCTTCAGGTCTTTCACTGGTGAATCATCCCTCTTCTCATGCGATTGCAGCGTGGTCAGTGGCGCCTCGTCCAGTTCCCGTGCCAGATGCACAAGCTCCTCCACACTCAACTGGCCAGTTGCTCTCGCTAACCGCAACTAGGCACAAAGCGCAGGCTGCACACCTCCGACAAACTGGACGGACAGCAACTGTTGGTGTGACACTTTGTGTACTCCCGGCGAGGCCCGATCCAGCGACTGCTGCAGGCAAGCGAAGAAAACCGTCGGGTCACTTCCAGGTTCCATTCTGACCATCTTGAAATGCCTCGTTGCCCCCTGGCTTTCGGCCGGTGTGTTGAACTCCGCTGCAAGAGCATCCTGCGCGGCGGGTTAGTCCATCTTCCGAGGGCCCCTTCTGGCCGCATCCAGGACCGCCTTCGCCTGGATCTGCAGACCGAAGTTTGCACCGGCGTTGATGTGCAATGGTGCTCGCTCCTTGCGCCAGATTGACGCTCGTACAGCATGGATCAATATAAGCGAGAGTAATTGGTTGGCAAAAGTTAGTAGAAGCACCAAAGATAATCAGCCAACAACTCATTCTTGCTTTCCCGCCCTGATATGTGCAGCGAATAAGTCCAAAAGGCTTCTATGACTTCTCGAAGGCTTAAGTAGTATAAAGTTACGCTTGGTTTTAAGCTTGAGCTGCAAAAGCGCCCAAAGCTAAACGGAAGTACCATTAGGATTCTCAATGGAAGCCTCAAGCAGGGCAATAATAGTTTGCCTAAGCCCGGTAGAATCATCAGCTGAGGAGTGCTAAGTCCGTTACATCGTCCGACCTACGAGACCAGAATGTTATTTGTCGGGTCTCTAAACACTAGCCAACCCGGCAGGATAGACGCATGGATGCTGAAATTACTCCATATTACGCGGCTGAGCACCCCCAAACCGTAGCAATCCGTCGGGTTATTATTGGGTCCAACTAATAAGCTACGGGTAACCGGAGCATCAACTTATTTACCCTGATTTATAGGCCTTCATTTGAAATCTAATGTGACATGGTGGTAACAGCGTCACCTTCCTAGCCCTGTTAACTCCAAGCGCAAGCGACAGGGCGAAGTGCATAGATAGGCATTGTGTAAATTTCTGAAGCATGTAGAACTGCCGGTGCACCGGCCACGGAGTCTTTGGAAGCCAACCCCAATTTCATCACAATTTCACTGCTATGACATAATGGCTGCTTTGCGGATTATTGTATGGCTCGTCGCTGTGCGACCACATCAATCTGTTTGAGTAAAGCTTTATAATGAAAAGAAGGCAATGAGAAGAGAGAGGTAACTTATGCTAGCATACAAGAGCAGCTGAGAGGCCTACGTCCACAACACTTATTCGGGCAATACGGACAGAAACTGGCGGCATCTGATATCGGCCACCTGCCATCTCACTCGGTTTCTCTAGCTAGGCAAAAAGGGGCACGTGGATCCCTTCCGAGGGTACCTACTTGCCTCTTGGGTGGCGCTATTCTCACTGAAAACTATTTTATCGTGTGCTGTGATGCACGGTTTGTACGTAATGACCGTCAGCTTGGGGTTGGAATGACACTTGTGTTAGATTGTTGGCGCGCAAAATAATCACTCCTATGAAAGTGTGCGTCACATCTACGACAAAATTTCATTTTTTTTTGTGTTTTTCGTCAGTTCTGGAGAAGATATTCCCACTGACTGATAACGACTCCCTTGAGAGTGGCGCGACTAACCATCTTCGTTCTTGTTCTTCGGATGAACCCCGGCCTCGACAGACACACGGTCCGGGATTTCCGGGCAAGTATCCCGTTCCCATATCCACGTGTTCAAGATCTTAGTAGAGGCTACCACGATTCTTGCAAAAAGCCCTGGAATCGATCGCTTTAAGTTTCGATAACAACTAGTTTTCAGGAACCTAACGCATCTACCATTCTGCGGTTTCCAGTGACCACGAAACTAGGACCCCAAGGTCGGGTGTTGTAGAATCCTTCTCTTAACCCAAGCGTCTTCATGGAAATTTACGTAATTTGTTTTACGCTAAATCACTATTCATTTAGAGTGCCGCCTCTACAGATGCACTTGACCTGCCCTCTGAACTTTCTTTACTGGAACAATGAGAAATTGGCCCAAGGGGCACTGGCCATTTTACGGATGATTCGGCGCACCTTCTCCCGTATTAGTCGCATGAACTCCAAATACTCTATGGGGCCTACTTTAGACCGCTTCTTGAGTATGACAACCAAGTTGTTACTAAGGAAGCACGAAGGTCTTAACCTTAATTGAGCGTGTCCAGCGAGCTGCTACGAAAATGGTCGCTGGCTTTAAACCCGTGGAATATGAAACGCGTCTCGTTTTGCTGAACCTCTTTTCCCTGAGACCCAATACCATGTTTGAAAAAGGTTTGGCCAACAGTATTTTCACCGTTGATCTCGCTAAAACACGGTGGGGACATGATAAGAGGATTCTCGAGTTCAGAGCGCACACTGAAGCTAGACAAAAGTTTTTCTCATTTCAGGTTGTAGCTGCATAGAATAGCCTTCCTCCGACGGTTGCCCACGTCTCGTCGGGTACCCAGTTCAATGCATTATTAGACTCTAATTTATGCGAGTCTTCATGCCGGCATGTCCACTGCTGAGAACTTAAGGAGCATTGCCAGCTGCCACACTCTTTCTTCGCTTGCGCCTTTCAGGTGAGCGGCAGCTGCTAAATAATAAGAACACAATCAATCCGGGAAACTTGGGCGAAAGCCTCGATCCTGGGTACCGGCCCGTGAATCCGTGATTGGCCGCGGGTGCGAACCCAACAGCCAATGATGATCCAGTATCTGCCGAATGGTGGTTGCCACTGGCGCATCCAGATGTCATAGTTTTCAAAATGTTGTCTCAATAGGTGTTTTCGATCTGGTTTTACGCGCCAGTTGTAGTATGCACGCCATGGAAGCACCAGGGAACAGTGATTCTTCGAAGGCAGATGCTCACGACAATTCCTGTGGATGGAAAACATAAACAAAGCCCATGAGCCGAAGCCCAGTAAGCAAGGTTGTACAGCACCAACGCTTACACATAAGTCAACCAAACTGACAGACACAGTGTACTACATAATGCACGTTGTGACCTTCAGTGGTTGGTTTAGAGGAACGCTAGCTGGGAATGTTTATGTCGAGATCTAAGCCGCCGCGAGCAAGATAGCTGTCGTTAGGTTGCGAATTTACTGACTGGAAGGTCCGTGTTTCGAGCCCGACTTCTGCCTCTCGACTTCCCCTGTTTAGGCTTGGGCAACCTTGCAGTATCCCAGCCCTCATAGCTCCTTTGGGTGCCATGGCAGCTGAGCACCGAAAAGGCGTTAAGGTTGAACGTTTATTATTATTAGTTTTTAAGCAGCCGCTGAACGACAAGAACAAAACGGACCTTGGAAACTTGGGCGAAAGCCCCTTTACTGTGTATCAATCCGTGAATCCGTTAAGATACCTTTATTACAAATTGTTAGAGCGATGGCATCCGTGTAGGCGCCCTACAATCGTAGGGCTGCCTGAAGCTACTGTGCCTTTTGATATACCATAGTGGGTGGAGCAGGAAGCCAGGGACCGACACAGACTTACACCACCGTTCAGCAGGTCATGACAACCCGAACCGCGATGTCAATTTCGACAGAGCAGCTTCAAATAATTTCAGCATCAGCAACAGAAGCGGTTGGAAAAACCCAAATAAGGATTGTCGAATCTGTGATGCACAGTATGTCGGCGAATGCGATGAAAACACTTGCTGAATCTGAAGGATCTTTTGAAAGTTGGTTCAAGTAATATGAGGAGAGGTTGAAACGAGTTTTTCAGTTCAGTGACGCACGGATAGTTCAACTGCTGCTGCGGAAACTGGGGTTAGCTGAGCATAATCGGTTTAAAAATTTCATATTCTTCAAGCTTCCTCGTAACTCTGGTTTCGCAGATACCGTCAAAATCCTGGCCAAGATATTCTTTCAGTATTTGTTATCAGGATCTCAAGAATACCGGAAGAGATCAAAGATTTCATCACATAATCCGGTGTGGTCAACAGAGAATGCGGGTGCTTTCAGCTCAGCAGCATGACTGAGGATCAACTCAAGTGTGTCATATTCGTGGTTGGTCCGGAATCTCCAAATGATGCAAAGATCCGGGCCCAGCTACTAAATCAAACTGAACAGGATCCAGAGTTGACGCTACAAAAACGTACCCCCGAATACCAGCCTCGTATCTATCTCAAGGCTGATGCCATAATGATTGGAGATTCTATATTCTCTCAGCCTGACATGTCATGCGAAGTAGCTTCCAAAAGGCAATCAAATTCTAAACGAACCCTACGAAAACCGCCCACATCCTGTTGGTTTTGTGACGAATGGCATTATTCACACCACTGTTCCTACCGGAACCACAGGTGCAGCAAGCGCAGTCGAAAGGGTCACAAAGAAGAATGCTGCAGACATCTTTCGGAGCTCGCGCAAACACCGGCTGGCAAAAGAAACCAGGGGCCATGTCCGCTACATTCAGCATGAAATCACCCGGTCGACGAAAATTCGTCAGTGTATCTTCTAATGGCACACCGGTTGTCTTCAAGTTCCTATGGGTTCTAACTTCACTCTGATTTCAAGACAAACTTGTAACGTAATTGGAAGACCATGAGTGGAACACAAAAATGCATCGTTCGTAATGCGCCTGGTGAAAGTCTCAAACGGACCGGGAAGCTGAAATGCTTTATAACCCTCAAGGGAATTCAACTCAATGATGCTTGCTACTCCACCAGCTATGCAGGTCTTGATTTTTTGAGCTTGGATTAGATTAATGAGCTTCAACTCTTGGACCAGCACTTCAATGCCGTTTCTAACGAAACAACTGCAAATAGCTGCAATACGCTCACGAGAACGCCACGAACGCCAAACCGGAGACCAGAGGGAGTATACGTGGCGCAGAGGCTATTCAGCTCCTGGCGTCCGGCACCTGCAACCCTTTCACTTCAGTCCATTTTGATGAATCCTGTCAGCAGCCTGCAAAGTTGTACCCGCGGCTCGAACCATTCAGTCTACGGTCCCAGGCTTGTGTGGGTGGTTCCACTACTATCCGGAAAGTCACGAGAATGGGGCCGGTAGAAGGGCTACTATGACAATCACACAGAGACCAGATATTGATGGAGAATATGGGAAATGCTCTCTACGGTGGACGCAGGGCCGAATACTGCGTCAAGCACGAGGCGTGGACCAGATCACAGGCATAGCCACATCAAGGAAACCAACTTCAGATAACAGACTTTGGCTCAGTAGGAGAACCGCGTCGCATGGAACACCGGACAACCGTGACATACTTCCGAAGTGGAGGGCACCAGATCCCAGGTCAGAATGTTCGCAGTCACACAGATGGACCGATATCCGATAGCACTTCCATGAATCTTCACAGTAGAGTTCAAAACAGCGGTCTGTTGAACAGCGTACTCAAGGGGGTGGGGTCCGGAGGCAAGCCGTTCTTAATAACCGAACATCACGTCAACTGGACAGATGTGTCTCGTGCGGGCTACGGACTAAACGAAGCCATGATTTGATTGGTCAGAATGTCGGCCGATCTGTATCGGGCGTCCAGAGCCTGGCGATGCTCGCCTACTCACGAGGATTCCGGCGCAACATTGAAGGACATTCTGTGAACGTTATATGAATGTGGCTGTAGTAATCTTCCTTTGTCTCCATAAAGGACTGTCTGAAGCCACTATGTTTTTTATATATCGTAGTGGATGGGGCAGGGAGCCAGGGACCGACACAGAGTTCCAACACAGTTCAGCAAGTCACAACACAGGTCAAGCGTTGGCCAGCCCTCTGCTTCTGACGCTCCGAATTTGGCACGTAAAACAGCACTCTCTGCGGCAAACGATGATTCGGAATACGCAATACATGGCCCGACCAACGCAGTTTTTGGTGTTGGACACATTTTTCAGTGGGAATCCCTGTTGCACAACCAAAATCTCACCTTCCAATCGCCTTGTTACGGATTCGCCGACACCAACCCACACCAGCTATGGTCCTGAGACACCGATTGTCGAGCACCTGAAGGCGTCTCGCTGCCAATGCTTGAACAGGCCAAGTTTCACAGCCATACAATAAAACAGCCCGCACTGTAGCCTGATACACACGTCCCTTGAGATTCAGGGATACATCGCTGTGGCGCCATAGGTGTCTCAAATTGCCAACGCAACCGGGTCCTTGAAGATTTGTGCATTTACCTCATCTGTCACAATACAATCAGAACTGATACAACTTCCAAGATACGTAAAACGTTCCACAACTTCAAGTGCCCCTCCCTGGATTGTAGGTGTCGTGTTCAGTGACCGCATGTCCAGAAGCATGGCCTTACACTTTGTGGGTTCAAAGTGCATACCAAAGGACGGAATGACTTAGATCCTTTCATCCAAGAACACCGGCGCCTTCTCCTGTTCTTCGAATATGAGAACGATGTCGTCTGTATACTCCGATCGACAGGGTTTTCGTCATCGGCTATTTGAACCCCGGGGTTTTGGAGAACTTCCAGCGTTCATCTCATGCTTTCATCGATCACGAGATTTAATAGGTATGGAATGGGTAGGCCTGACGGACATCACTTTGTGTACGGAGGCTTTTGGAGAGCTTTCGTTGTACTCTCACTTCCGGAGGTCTGAGAATACAAAGAACTTGTTATGTTCACAAACTTCCGGGGCGTTCTTGATATCCAAGCGTGCTAAGGAGAACAGACCGGACAACCGAGTCTAATGCGCGTTGGAATACTAAGATTTTTGGTCGTTTGTACGTATGACGTTGTTTTTGCACGTTACGTTTGAACATTTGCTCGACGCAACCATTAAATAATAACAATAATCGTTCAGCTGCAACACCTTTTCGGTGCCTAGATGCCATGCCACCAGAACTAAGCACAAGGGCTGAGATACTGTCAGGTTGTCCAAGCCTAAACAGGGGAAGTCGAGAGGCGGGTGCGAACCACGGACTTTCCAATTAGTAAATTTGCGCTTTAACCTCTTAGCCATCTCGCAACCATTACCATGCCAGAATCCCGCTTGCAACTCTCGATTCAGTGTTCAACGAACTACTATAAGGTGGCGAAGCATAACTGATGCCAGCCATCTCGTTACGACCGGGGTCAAGCTGATCCCCCATGATTAGCGCACTCATTACGAGCCCGTTTTTCGAAAATGGGACTGTCATCGACTGTCCGCAGTCGTCTGAGACAGTCTAGTTTTCCCAAATGCAGGCAAACAGATCAGCCAAGCACTGACTGACAGTTTGACCTCCATCTTTGGACAATGTGGGTAGGAGGTCATCTAGACCATAAGCTCGGTGGCGCCTAAGAGACCATGTGCCAGCATAAACTTCCGAGGACGTAGAGGGTTGCGTTACACGGATCAACTGAAATAATCTTCGGGCATTCTCAGATTTCCGGGAAATCGCTCATTGTCCGTATGTACCGAGTCCATTCCATGTCGACCACCTAATTCATATGTGCTGAACCTGTCTACTTGTGCATTCAGATCTCTGGCAATTACAAATATGTGTGAGCTTCTAGCTTGCGGTACCAGGGTATTGATGTAATCATTAGACTTAGACCTATACGGTTCTCTGCCGTGTATATTAGTGCATGGTAAGAATCGACTCCGGCCTATGGTCGGATGAATTCTTTGGCTAGCCCACCCGTGCCGTCACGAAGAGACTGGACCTTACCGTGGTGTGGCGGTTTGTGTACCTCGGCGACCCATTGAGCTATACTGGGGGGTGCCCGCGTGACACTCACAGAGTCTCTCATACCAGGTTGGTCCATGTGTAGAGGTCTGACGAACACAGTCTCCTGGCCCTCCAGGTTGGGGTTGGAACATGTGTGGCGACGTGTTCCGTAAAATGGTAATGTACTTGCATTTCCAGCCTAACACTGCTGCCTTGCGGTTAGGGCTTTTGAGCCAAAGGCTTTGGTTGAGGCTCCGTCTTCTACCCTCCTCCACCCCCAATTTTAATACGTCCTCCGCAGGTCCCAGCTCTAGGACTGATCGGTTTGCCCGCCCTGCATCACACTTAGCTGCAGATTGTGTACGTCCGAGTTCAGCTACATCCCTAAACACTTCGAAGTCTGTTTTCAAACCCCGAAAGCCTGTCTACTTAGCCACCTTTAATGTTCGTTCACTGAAGCAAGCAGGTCAACAGGTGGCTCTTGCTCGTACGCTGGATTCCCTCAGCATTGATGTATGTTGTCTGTCAGAAACAAGGACGCAGGACGCAAGTACCGTGATCGAACTGACTGCCCCTCGCTCTCTTCCAGGTTCCGGCTGCGCACCTCTGGTGATGCAGAGGCCGCTGCAGCTGGATATGCTGGGGTGGGTATTGTATTGAGCGAACGAGCGGAAGCGTCTCTGCTTGATTGGATACCCGTTGATAGTCGCCTCTGTGCGGTTCGTTTGGCAACATCTGTGAGAGAATCTAGAGGAAGTGAGGTCCATCGCACCTTGTTTATTGTGTCTGCTTACGCCCCAACTGACTGTAGCTCTGAATCTGCCAAGGACAGTTTCTATGACGCTCTAGGTGCCCTTCTACAGCGGGTTAAAACCTCAGATATCGTTGTGGTTGCTGGTGATATGAACGCCCAGGTAGGTAGACTGAGCGCTGCTGAGGCCCGATTGGGTGGTCGTCTTGGTTTGGACACGAGACGCACGGACAACGGAGACCGCTTACTTCAGATGTGTGCCGATCACAGACTGTTCCTTTGCAGTACGAATTTCCGGAACAGCGGAAATCGCTTGACAACGTGGTGCCCACCAACAAACCAGCGACGAACCCAAATAGACCACATCGCCGTGAGTTATCGGTGGCGAGGGTCGATCACCGCTTGCCGCTCCTTCTGGAACACCAGCGTGGACTCCGACCATGCACTTGTACGCTGCTGCTTTTCATTGCGCTTTTCAGGTGTACGCAAAACGCGCACACCTCGCTTAGCCATTGAGAAGCTAGTGGATCCAGAAGTCAAACGAAACTATCAAAACCAGCTCGTCGAATGCCTGCCGGACGGTACGGTGTCGGATATAAACGGCCACTGGGAAAAGATATCCAAAGCGCTACTCAAGGTCGGAACGTCTGTTTGCGGTACAACCCAGCCAACCTCATTCAAACACTGGATCTCTGATAGGACCGTGTCTTTGCTGGAGACCCGGCGACAGATTCCCCTGGCCGCCACCACAACTCCACCCGACGCATCATCCGACGCCAAGTGAAACTGAGTGTCCGTGCAGACCGAGAAGCTTGGTGGACCCGAAAGGCCGAAGAAATGGAAGATGCAAAGAATGCTGGAAATGTGCGCAGGCTGTTCCATTTGATTCGTTCGACTGGTCCTCGAAAACCTCTTGTCAGCGAAATAATCAGAGACCAAAATGGCTCCCTGATATGCAATAAAGCAGAACGTTTGGACCGCTGGGCACAGTACTTGAACAGCAATTCAGCTGGCCACCTGCTACCTCCAATCCAGAATCCTGGCCTTCAACAGAAAGCTGGACCGTAAATATGGAGCCGCCTTCGGTCTCAGAAGTGTCCGAGTGTATTTCCCTACTCAAGCGTCATCGTGCTGCTGGTCCTGACGACCTTCCACCTGCTCTTTTCAAGGATGGCGGTGGGCTCCTCAGCCAGTGCCTGTCTAGACTATTTGGGTCTATCTGGGAGAAAGAGACCGTCCCAGACAACTGGGGTGAATCGATAGTAGTGCCCATTTTCAAAAAGGGTACTCGCAGTGAATGTAGCAACCACAGAGGTGTTAGTTTGACTCCTGTTGTGACAAGGCTTCTGGCGTCATTGATTCTTCGTCGTCTTACGATGGCACGCGAAACCTTGACTCGTGAGAATCAAGCGGGATTTCGACCGGGTAGAGGCTGCATTGACCACATCTTCACACTCCGTCAGGTGTTAGAGCAACGCCACATGTACAGACGACCCACAATCTTGGTGTTCCTTGACTTCAAGGGTGCGTTTGATTCTGTCGATCGGTCAGTGCTGTTAAATATACTTGCTCAACAGGGTATGCCCCAGAAGTTTGTAAACATAATCCGATCCCTATATTCACATACTTCTGGGCGGGTGAGAGTGGCGAGCTCTCCAAAAGCTTCCCTACAAAAAGTGGTGTCAGACAAGGATGTCCACTCTCTCCATTCTTGTTCAACTTCGTCATTGATGAAATAATGAGGCGAACGCTGGAAGGTCTTCAAAACCCCGGTGTTCAAATCGTTGCTGGTGAGAGCCTTGTCGATCTGGAGTACGCAGATGATATCGCCCTCATCTTTGAAGACGAAAGTGAAGCACAAGCCCTGTTGAACAGACTGACCACCATCATACCATCTTTTGGCATGCGCCTTGCACCTTCAAAGTGCAAAGTCATGCTTCAGAACGTGCAGTCTCCGGACATATCCCTTAAAATTCAAGGAGAATCACTGGAGATTGTGGAAAACTTTACATACCTCGGTAGTTGTATTAGCTCTGACGGAAGTGTGTCTGATGAAGTCAGTGCAAGAATCTCAAAGGCTCGAATCACGTTTGCTAATTTGCGTCACTTGTGGCGTCAAAAAGGCATCTCACTAGATCTTAAGGGTCGTGTGTACCAGGCTACAGTAAGGGCTGTGTTGTTGTATGGGTGCGAGACATGGCCTCTACGGACAGATGATGTGAGGCGTCTCCAGGTTTTCGACCACCGATGCCTCAGAAGCGTGGCTGGTTTTGGATGGCGTCAGCGTGTTAGTCACGAGGTGATTAGAAAACGGGTATTTGGTTGTGCTGCAGGTACATCAATTGGGGAAATCATCCAGCACCACCGACTACGATGGCTCGGTCATGTGCTACGCATGCCGAAACACCGTCTACCGAGACGAGTGTTGTTCTTCGTGCCTCCTTCAGACTGGCGCAAACCGCGAGGTGGACAGCGCATGACTTGGCAGAAAGGCGTGAAAGAGATCACGAAGAGTTTGGGTGTTGTTGGTGTTGTACGCCTTCCAGGCCCCCAAAAGTTGGGAATAAATATTATTATTATTATTATTATTAAATGGCGGCTAATCGTTGTCAGTGGCGTTCATGCTGTCCGTTTCTTTCCAGATTGTCTGATTGAGCGGTTGGAGGTGTAGGCACCTCAGAATGCTTGACATAGGCCAGCACTAGGTCCCCTCCCTCATCCACTCTTTTTCTCTTCTTTTCACTCTAGGGCTTTTTATATATAATTATATATATATATATATGCATATGAAACTAGACGAACTTCATGGTTGTACGGCAGTGAAGCATCAGTGTCAACACTGATGTTGCTGTCTTTGATGATGATGATGATGATAGACTTATCTTTGATGGTGTCAGAGCTACAGTCATTTGAGGCGTAAGCAGACAGCAAACTGATATTGATCATGCGTTGGAATATTGGTAGCTCGGGTGCGTTTATTGGTTGTTGATCAGGTGGCTGTTGATCTGTTCGCCGAGCTTGGCAATTGGCTTGCAAACGTTTCGTCACCATACGAGGAGACATCATCAGTGCGCAGTTAGGTGTGCAGCTACCACACCTTTACCATGCCTACCTGCCATACCACCCAGTGGATGATTAGGGTCCTCAACCAAAGCCTCTGCTCAAATGCCTGACCACAAGACAGCGGCGTTTTGCCGGGAACGCAAATGCTTTTCAATTTTTACAGAATAAGACGCCATACATGATCCACCTCTCAACCTGGAGGACCAGGAGACTGTGTTCGTCAGACCTCTAACCACTGACCAACCTGGTATAAGAAACTCTGCGAGTGTCGCTCGGAAACACCCAGTATAGCTCACTGGGTCGAAAAAGTGCACAAACCGTCACAACACAGTAAGGTCCAGTCTCTTGGTGACGGGCTTGATAGAGTACGGACATTGGAGGCTTTAACGTCGATCAGATCTGTAGGGGTTAAGAAGGGATTATTTTGGTTTATTTTTCTGGACGATAGTTTAGACACGGAACGGTTGTCAGGAGATTGTAAAGTAATTTGACCGTACTGCATCATTCGATAAGTGGAGATGGAGTGTGAGAGAGGGTCGGTGAGCGAAGAGCTACAAGGGCAAATGATAATTTCAGGTTGCCCAAACCAAAAAAGAGGATTTGTTTGAGTTACTCTATCTTGAACCTTTGAATCAAAAGTCGGACGCACAAGGCAGTGGGAGGATGTCGGTTGTTTTCGGGGACTCTGTCCCTAGCCTCCGACTCAAAAGTATGAACCACGAGACACCGGTTGTTAAGTTTTTTGAGAGGCTTTTTTCGGAG
This sequence comes from Clonorchis sinensis, assembly GCA_003604175.2. Lineage (NCBI taxonomy): Eukaryota > Metazoa > Platyhelminthes > Trematoda > Opisthorchiida > Opisthorchiidae > Clonorchis > Clonorchis sinensis. The sequence goes on along the minus strand of CM030371.1, from coordinate 20,507,893 downwards.
CCAGTGACTCAACAATCTGACCCACTTGGCTGCAGGGGGCTGGCCTGGCCTGAGGACGAAGGGAATAAGGCATTACTCTCAATCCTAGTGCGGATATGCACAGCAGGTGCCTTTTGAGCAGCATCGGACTTTTTGGTTTTAAAAGCATTTCAACCATTTTGAATAATGCGCCGGCTGTCACAGTCAACCGTTGGGCGATCGGAGTATGCGGTTTTTGGGGCCGACCTTCTCCAACCCGTCCTTCCTCGGGGAAAAGCAGCATTACTGCTTCCATAAATATGGACATGCTGGTCTCTTTTTGGAAATGACTCACTATCGTAGAGGACAATAGGACTTTGCCTCCAGACCGCATCGTAATGCAATTTTCTGCAGTACTGGGACTTGCTGTTCTTCGTTGGGCTGCTCCCCGTTGGTCTTCCTGTTGTGGCCGAACCTTTGGGAACTGAGTTCCAGCCACTATAACCTACAGGATCATTGCAGCACCGAAGCCATATCATCACGAGTAGGTGACAGCTTTAGGTCGGGGTGACCATGTGTGACTACGTCCGATGACTAGTAATTTAATACGGTCTGTTTTCCCTCCCCAAACATGCGAAACTCACAGCAAACAAGAGAACCGGTGACCTCAGTGGACATTATTTGTTGACAGAACTACTGCCGTAGTATGGGAAATAACAGACTTCCATCAGTAGCCCAAGACCGGTTTTGCTCCACTTGTGGGTGATCAGGCGAGCTCAGTCCACGGAGGCTCGTTTGAACCTCAAGCTGTCGTTAGTCTAGTGTGCACGTTTACGTCCAGAAGCCACCTGGTAACTGAACTTCAGCCCCGGACTAACGTAACGCTTTCTTGTCTCTTTCTTGACTCCTGTTTCTAGCTGTCTCGCAGTCATGTACATTCGTGTGAAAGTAAACCGTATTGACCACACTGAAAGTGTTTCCTCTAAGTACATTGCTGGACTTGATCCGGATCAAACTGTTGGCAATATAGTCCCCCAGCTACTGGAGACAGGTGAGAACTTGGATGGCCTGGATATTAGTAAGTAGCTTTCTTTTACCATCTGAGAAATCTCGTCAGCATGTGTACATTGCGGAGAGGTGCTGGATCTGAATAAGTCTTTTAGCGAATGCGAGATTGATTCCTTCTCAATCTTACAATTTATCATCAAGCCCAAAGCCAGCATTCCTTCGGTTAAAAGTAATACCATTTCCTTTGTACGAATCGCTCATGTACTCGATAGCCCCGCGACATAGTCTCACAGAGGTTTCTCAAACGATGGCCAATCTCCACTGGCTCATACGCAGTGGTCGACTTTATAAGGTAACTTTTCAAGTGACGTAGTCCTTGAACTAATGCTAAGCTGATCCAACTCCTTTCCCAACGTGATTGGATAGATCAAGCAATCGTTTCACATCCTGAAATCGGCCGCGATGCGACTGCTTACTCGATTCTACAGGATCCCAAATTCTTGAGCGTGGTGCTCAGGGATCAAGCCATTTTGGATAAGTGAGTCTCTCACCTGGAAGTTTTATCCCCTCTTGTCCTGCAGGCTGATTGCCGTACACCCTTGCATTCTGTCGGCGCTCCGTCTTGCTACCCAAAATCTTTCTAGTCTGAATGAGAATCTTCAGGCAAAACCAGTCTCTCATCGTAATGTCATGACGTCTACCACTTCCTTGGGGTTACAGGATTATACTGTGGATCAAGTAAGGTTTGCAACGATCTCTTTGTGACCCGCTCTTCTGTATCATTTTAAATTCCACCTGACTAATACTACGGCTTATGCAAAGGGTTATGAAACCATAATTCTAGGGCGCCCGTATTCCACAGGAAGTTCGCAAATTCATCTATACGTTTTGGAATTTCTGTCTTAGACAAGGTGCATATCATCCTTTCGGTGCAAGCTGCCATGCACTCCAGAGAATCCGCGATGGTTGGGTCACTGTCGAAATCTTAACGTCTTCTGCTCAAACGTGATAATACAGGTGCTTTCAGCTTGCGCTCTCGGCGTAGTGGTAATACGTCCGCCGCGAATTCACCGACCCGAATGTCCGTGGTTCAAACCCGACCTCTGCCTCTCGACTTCTCCTGTCTAGGTTTGGACAACCCGGCAGTATCCCAGCCCTCGTGCAACCTTCGGGTGGCATGGCAGTTAGGCGCCAAGAGGGTGCTACAGCTGAACGATTTTTTTAACTGTATCCTATAGCTCGCTTCAAAGCTTTCACAGTATCTAAGAGCCTATTCTCACTGTACGGTCGCTCCATCCGTGGAACATAAGCATTTTTAAGAAGGGTGTACTAAGTTTAACCGGACTATGTGCAAGAGTCTAACAGTAGAGTACCCTTTTGGGCTAAACATGATTTAGTAGAAATTTCATCCTGTCAGTGACGCAAGTCTATACTGAAAAGCCGAGAAGCACTGTACAGTTGTTTCATCCTTGTTGGGAATCATCAGCAGTGCACGGCTCACGAAACTCAGAGAGTTTCGAACCTGCTACCGTCCGGCCAGTGGTTGAACACAACCGATTGGCCAAGAGTGGCTCATCAGCAGTGTGATTAGCTATCACTAGGACAGAAGATAGCGCCACTCATCCTTCAATAAAATCGTTCAGCTGTAACACCCTTTCGGTGTCTAGCTGCCATGCCACCCGAAGGAAGCACGAGGGCTGAGATACTGCCAGGTTGTCTAAACCTAGACAGGGGAAGTCGAGAGGCAGAGGTGGGGTTCGAACCACGGACCTTCCGGTAAGTAACTTCGCGCTCTAACCACTTGAGCTATCTCTTGAAAGCCGGTTACACTGGTGATGGGCCAGTCTTGGCCAATCGTGTTAGTGTTCAGGCACTGGCCGGACGGTCGCAGGTTCGAAACTCTCTGAGTTTCGTGAGGTGTGCACTGCTGGTGATTCCCAACAAGGATGAAATAAGTGTACAGTGCTTTTCAGCTTTTCAGCATACATTTGCTTCACTGACAGAATGAAACCAGTCTCCAGACTAAGCTTCCAGTTGTGTGTTTTGCAATCTTCGTTAACACAGTCTTTTAGTCTTCCGTTGTGTTTTATTCTGTCTTCTGGACACATTTTCTTACCGCTTTACTGCTGTTTGGTACAATCTTCTAATTAATCATTGTTGTGTTTGTTCATTGAGAATCTTGAAGATGATGTTGAGGATGACACTGATGCAAACGCCTCACGACAACCATCAGGATCCTCGCCAGTCTTGCTCACTCCCTATAGAGGACCGGGTGACCCGGACCCAGATTCCTCAAGGAGAACAGCACAGTCCACCGGTCCAAACACTATAGAGCGCAACTCTCCACGTGTCAGTCGACACCAACTGCAAGCTGCAATCGCTCAGGCTCAAGGTCTCCTTAGCGGTAGTGGATTACACGTATCACCAGCCTCCTCTTCACAGCTAGTGACTGATCAGGTAAGCGGCGTTTTCTTGGTCACGACTGAGCAAGTTACTGTTGTTTTTCATGTTACAGGCTATTCAATGTTACTATTCAGTAGAGTTGGTTTGTTCATAATAGCTGCTTTCTTTTCATGTGTTTAGGGCCTGCATACGTGTTCAGGTATCAGCGCTTCCTCACCTATTTCCTTCGTACCGTTTGACATCTCTACGCAATGGTGCCCAACATCATACCTAGTCCACATACTTCGCAGCTGAACAGGCTTGCGTTAGGTAACATGTAACTTTCCTGTGTTGTCCTAACTACTGTCATGTTTTCCAAGAGAGACCCTGCTGGGGACGAACTACTTGATTGGATAGGCATCCGTGACTTTCTAATCAACCAGGTCCGATCGTTCTGAGGTGCGACTAGATGCCATTTTCATAGATTCATCATTATCGACAGCATGAGATCGGTCTTCAACACCGATGCTTCGCTGTTGATGCTTCATAGATTCTTCCTGGGAGAAGGGTTACTGCAGTCTATTTTGGTTTGTGAACCCATACGTTATTGCCCACTGATTCACAGCCGCATGTCTAGTGTGCAGGGCCATTTTGGACTTCTGTTTTCAATTACGTCTTTACGCAGCTATGATGGTGCTTCATAACATTAACAGCTTTGTGGAGAAACAATCTGCCGGAAATTTTAAATGGTGCTTGATTAGACCGCGGTGGCTCAATAGCCATTTTTAGGAACTCGTTTTCGCAGGACTTTCTGAGAAGCGGATGAAATACCGCCGATTCCATTTTTCCTGCACTCAGACAGCCTTGCTTTCGCATCCCCGAATACCGGTGTTACTCGTTCTTGGGAGAGACCACTGAACACGGCAACCCAATAGCCAAAAGGAATTTTTGAGCCCAATGTGGATAAACTCAGGACATATCTCGTTTGAGTGATTCGTCAAACGTACTACACTATCACCTGAGACCTGGTCGGATTTGTCCCTTCTGAGGGATGTCGACCAAACTCCTGGTTTTATGTTGCAGTTGAATAGTTTTTGGGCCGAACGGTCAATTACGGAAGAAACCTGAGTCAGTATGTATTCCTCTGAATTCGTTTGAAATACACTTTTCTCATAATGAGCGAAATGCTTCAGTTGACGCATATTCTGTTCAACCTTTTCTGTGATTTTTTGACCAATTTGTCGTTCCTTTTAATCGTTGTCTTAATTCTTAGTTTTTTTATTTTCCTTCCCTACATCCTTCCAGCACGTCACGAACATTACTTACGGCGTAATTTTAACGTGATTACTTGATGCATGATATTGGCCAGTTGTCGTAGGCCCTGTAGCCCAATGTAATTCAAAGAAAGGGAACTAATTTCACTAAGTATTCACATATTCCAGTGGGTTGTGCCGTTGGGAGTTGAAAACGAGTGAAGCTGGCCCTAAACGTTGATACTTTTCTAACTTTTTGCGTTTGTCATAAAGCAGAACCTGATTGATATTGTGGATCTGTTGGCTGATGCCGCAGTCCACTTTTACAGAATGGACTGATGTTCGTATCTGGGTCATCATCACCATTGAATCTACTCGGTGTTTATTAGTGGGCACTTCTGTAGTTATTCCAGGTGTGCATCTTCTACAGTCAAACGACATAAGGATACTGATCTGCTGCAGTCCTCTTCTCATTGTTTTTATGGTCATCCGATTATTTCACTCATCGACGGCAAGCTCGTGCTGATAATATTTTCCTGCATTGGTGTGTTCAACTTCCTGCAATTGATCGATGGAGTTAGTCTTCTGGCACAGTGAGGAACAGGGTCTTCGTCTCAATCAGTTGGAAAAGTTTGGAGCCGCTTTGGAAATCATCGTTTCAGAAGGCCTTGGTAGACAATCGGTAGTTTTTAACTAGGCAACGTTTCGCTTTTGACGCAAAAGCTTCATCAAGCCAAGTGAGCAGGTCATCAATTTGGTCAAGTTTTGGGGCAGACGGAGAACCAATCAGTAAGACATCTTCATATTAGCTCACTAGGTCGGTGTTGAGTGTCAATTAACAGCTGTTGTCGGTTAGTGTGGTTGCCAAAATCTTGCGTTGATGGGTTGGGGGAGTTTCGAATTAGTACCGATCGGGTTTGGTTCCTTAAGCTCCCACTTCAAGGTGCTTCACTTGATGATTCCAGCGAGTGTCACTGGTAGATTTCGTTGGTCTTTGTGGGCTTGTGAGTATTCCGACAATTTAGTTGGGGAGAGGGAAGGTGGGTGAGATTAAGTGGAATTTAGCTGATGACTTCTCCTTCTGATAACCCCACACGAACACCCGTCAGCTCGACTGATTCAAAACCATTCTCCACACACTTGCCAGTTCCACGCTTTCTATTCTATTTACACCGGGATGTTCGGCGAGGTTTACTGCCTCAGCCGTCAGTCTCTTTGGTGTGTACCTTAGCCCTTGCCTCAAAACCTCAACATTTTCTAAATCTGTTTTGTGCCCCGCGTCCAGTGCATGCTTCGCCATTGCCGAGTGTTTCAGTAACGCTCGATACTCATCTGCTTTTCTCGGCGGCCTGTTTATTTTCCTCCTATGGTCTGGTGTAAAGTTCCCTGACCATCTGTCCTACATAGACCTTAATGCAGTCGTTTCACTTGACTTTGTAGACGCAGTCCCTGGTTCTGTTCACCCACAGGTGATCCTTAAATTGCACCAGTGCAGATTGCAGAGTATTTCCTTTCTGGAAGACTACCCTTATGTTAATCATGTTCAGAATCCTCTGAATGACCTCCTATGTCCTGGTTCATATGGAATAACAGCATTCCCTTGTTGAGTTTTGCTACCGGTGAAAGGAAGAAGGCCTTCGCTGCGGAGTTATCTATTTGAGAACGTCAACTGAACAGTTACAGACTATTGAACAGGGAAGCAAAACTCTCATTTGCATCTCGTTTACAAAACTGAATATCCCCCTTCTCCTTGAACGCGTCTTCCTGAACTTTCTCTGGATATTCATTGACTGCTACTCAACTGCAAGCAAATGCTACAAAGAGACTCCACAAATTCCATAAGAGATCTCACTTTTCAAGAGACGCAAAGCGGATTTACGAGAAGACGTGCTACTCACATGCCTCATCAGTAGTATCCACCGTTACACCGGTACCAACACCTTTCGCAATTGACGTCCATTCAAACTGGCTATATATTCATTACCTCGAAGTTTGTTCTTTACGTCAATTCGAGTCGTTGTTTGATCAGCTTCTTCTGTGCACAAGGAACTTGCACGCCAAAGTATTGATGAGACAATACTAGCGAATACTGACTTCGGATGGCCAGACGAATAGTTCAGAATTGCCTCATTGTCCGTTGGCTTCTCGTACACTGTGGTCTTTGGTTTTCGCACAACCTTATTTGTCATGCAGTTACCATCCAGTTACCTTGCCCTAAGTGGTTCATCACGGATCGCAAATACCTGCCAATTTCAGCTTTACTCCCATTCATTATAGATGTAATATCCCCACTAGTGATCTGCTGGTCAGGACCCTCAGCTAGGTGTTGTTTGACCTTCTGTAGATAGTCACTCTTATTCATGACTACTGTGGCCTTACCCTTATCTGCCTTTGTAACCACTATGTTGTCCACCTGTTTTAGGGCGTTTAGCGCTCTTCGCCCTGCTGGTGTATTATTTGGAGCTCCTGGCTGCTGGGACTTGAGGACTGTGACCAGATGTAGCCAACCTTAATGCATGTTTGGTGGTCTATAACGGCAGTTCGGGTTTTGATCTATGTACGATTTACACAAGGTATCTTGAGAAAATAGCGAATGAAACGTTCGGTGGCGTCATCATTTTTCTGACGACATTTTACCCATTTCGTCTACCTTCAGCAGATTTACATGAGCTGGACAGTGTCTCGTGACATCTTTTTGGCCTCAGAAGCAGGGACGGTTGCCATCCAGGGACAACGCCTTATGTGGTCTGATGGCATCATTGATGGAGACTCGTAGTGCACTTATGATATGGTAATGGGTTGTCACTTACCACTTACTGCTGTGTAAACGGGACAGCGGTTACACCGAGGCAGACTGATCCTATCAAGTGACCGACTTAACCACATCTGGGCAACCAAGTGGGGTTCGACGGTGAAAACGTTCGCGATAATTTATGGTAATATTGGATACTGTAATGATGATAATGATAATGCCAACAATAAATAGGCGGCAAATAGTTGCCCATTCATGATAATGGTGATAATACTGACTTTCGTTATCTCCAGTCTTACGGCGACTGTTGATGAGATCGATCAGTTAAGATAGCAGAAGACGCTATAAACCTAATTTTGACTCGAGACTTATGGGTGAATTCTTAGAAAGTAAGAAAACCCTTCAGCTGTAACGCTGTTTCGGTGCATAGCCGCTATACCACCCGTAGGAAGCACGAGGGCTGAAATACCGTCAGGTTGCCCAAGTCCACACAGGAGCAGTGGAGATGCTGAGGTTGGTTTGGAACCACGAATCTTCTGGTCAGAAAGTGTGTCTAACTACTGAGCTCTCTCGAGCTCTAAAAAGTAGAAGGGCTATTTGGAAGATCTTGGGCTGAGAACTTGAATACGAATGGCATGGGCGAAAGTGAATATTCTGGGGTGAATTTGAGCCACTTCACTTCCGCCTACCTTCTGAAGGATTTCATTTCAGCGTAAAACATTTGAAACAGGCACTGTAGGGAATTTCGCAACGGTATAGTCCCGCCATCCTTATCATTAACACAGATAAAACCGAACTACCAAATGCCAACGTATTGACCTAACTTATCCCGACCACTTGCGGGAGCGGCTAAAATGTTAGTTCTTGTGATCAATGGTCCTTTTGGAAGAGAGGCCTCAGGGAATCGGACCCTGGTAGGCTCTTCCTCTAGGGACTGGACTGTGTGTTCTTCGGTCGCACACAAAAAGGAGCAGGACTGTATTCGGTACGACGCACAATGGGCCCAATTTTACCAAAGAGCTGTATTATTTAAAATGTGGAAACCGTGTACTCTCTGAAGATGCTTTGAACTCAGTTAACTCTAGCTCCACGATACACTTTATTGATTTGGTCCTTACAGCGATCGTTCACTGTGGGGCTTACTTCAGTAACCGTAGTTTTGCCACAAATAACACTAAAAAGAACATTCTCAGCCGGGGCCCATTTTCCTGACAGATCTGGGATCAGTTGGCGAGTGAATGAAGCTGTTTAACCTTTGCTCACTTGTGAAGCTTGGCTGATTTCAGCGTTGTGAACGTGGGCCACGTAGAAAGCTGCTTTTCAAGCACTCATTTAACAACAATGTTTAAGGATTAGGAAGTCATTCAGGTCGCAACTTGTGTTTGGGCTGTATCTATCGATGCACTATGATTGTGTGCAAGTCTTGGGGAATTCCGAGAACGATTAAGTGGACTGACGGATCTTCCGTAAGCAATTATCGATTTTTTAAAATATGTTCCCAAGCGCACATGACGCAAACGAAAAAGCGATCCTGGAATGGGAATTGAACCCGCGACTTCTGCCTTTCCTGCTGGGTGCTCTATCAACTGAGCTGTCGCGGACGCTCGTGGTGCACTCACCCGGTAGGCGAGAGGCCGGGGGTCTGAGTCCCATTTAGGGACTGTCCTCTCGGTTGCATTGTGTGTTTGGCTCCGTATTCAAGTTTTTCCGAATTCCCACCCGTTCTATATCGACTTGGTTGACATCATACACTCGGTGGCTCCGTTTAGCCTGGACCTCTTCCATAGTATAGCACTCTCTAGACTCCAGAAACGGGCCTTTTTGGACACAGTTCGATCATTTGTATGTTTTTTTTCACTTTTTCTCCACGTTTCTCTATGCAGGTTAGCGGTACTTCTATGTCTCCGACCACAAACTCTGCCACTCCTCGGATCACGTCAAGCGCATTGTCACGAGCTCTCGCATCTGTGCCATCTCTCACTGCCCGTCAGAACCTCCCAACCACTTCCTCATCCAGCGCTGCTTCACACACAGCTGAACCCATCGCTGTTCATACAGAAAGTCGGTGGGCGACGCAGTTAGCTCAGCTGGCTGAAATGGGTGTCACGGATGAGCTGGCTGCTAGACAAGCTCTTGAGGCAACCAACGGTGATATTGCACTGGCTGTGCAACTGTTATTCGGTTAAAGCCCCTCTCAGTTTTCTTCACGCTATATCAGTAATAAATTAAACGTTCACTTCATTCTTTTTTGTACGGGGAGCATGAAACGTCTGTTGCGAATTGTCGTTCGCCGTAATGTTCACATAAGCAAGAGAGTTCAAACCTCCAGTAAAAAATGAGTGCTCAATCACGAGAGTTTGTTTGTCACCATGCAGTTTCCAAGGCGTCAAATTGTTGAGCAAACAAAATATGACTGGGCCTACCTGATGAGCCCCAAGAAGGGCGAAACCGGTCGTGGGCTGTCGAAGAGTTTTCAGCAACCTTGTGAGTAGCTTCGTTTATGAAAATACGACCAAATTTCTATATACATTTATAGTTACGATTAAGCCGGGAAGAAGCACAGTTAGGTGGTAGATTGGGAGTCGATGTTGAGCTTATCGATAATGGGAACGGCTTACTCAGTTATATGCAGGTCATAGTCTGTTTCTGGCCAATACGAGCTTCCAACACCAACGCTCACATTGAGTCAAATGTAGACCACCAACCGCAGGACAGCCATAGACTCAGTCGAACCATGTGGATATCAGTTGCCGATGGAGAGCCTCAATTAAGGATTGTCGTTCCTTCTGAGGGTACGTAGCTTGTCCCTGATCATGCCATTGTGCAGGCCTGGTTAACACTCCGCTTTCCGGTTGCATCGCGCATACCAAAACGGAGGAGCTCCATTAACCAACCTCGACAAGTTTCGGTATCGAGGTGATCTGGCTAGAAAGCTACTGGAAACGCACAGTTATGCAGATGATGAAAATTGATTGGAGGTTAAATGGAAGCGAGCTTAAGAAGCTGTGCCATCAGTTTTAAGAACTGTTCGTCCAAGCTATCCGTCTCGACTAAATGGACAGTGAATATCACCGAGAGCAGCAGATCTTATTGCTGCCACACCAGCAACCAATGACTGATGGCACACGCAGATCCCTCAAACGTCGGACAATGAAGAGCTTGAAGAGTGACAGGACGCTGGTGGATTTTGAAGGCTCAGGAGATTGGAACAAAAACAGAATACATATCCGAATGCATCTCCTCGACCGTCATCCCAGTCTTTAAAAAGGGCGCAAGAACCTCACGTGAAAGCCATCGTGGTATCAGCCTGGTGTGCGTCGAATCTAAGGTGCTCTCTGGTATTGTTTTGCGCAGGTTGATGGATTATCGGGGGAGACAGATTCGTGAGAATCAAGCTGGGTTTCGCCCTGGTCGGGGATGCGTCGACCATACCTTTACCTTGAGACAAATTCTTGAACAGCGCCACTCCTTCAGACTTCCCACGTTGGTAGTTTTTTTGGAATCGAAAGTTGCTTTTGATTCCATCGATCGTCAGAAACTTTGGCAGTGTCTGGCGATCAAAGGTGTCCGTTTCAATTTTACTTCCCTTATAAGGGCACTGTATGCGAACTCCTGTGGACGCTTACCAGTATACGGTACGCTTTCGCCTGAGTTCACCGCGTCAAGTGGTATGATACAAGGCTGGTCTGGTGGGAACATCGGATTAGTAGTGTTAAGGTATGCCAGATGTTCTTAAAGAGGAACTCTCTCGCGGTAGCTGAATTGTCCACGCTTCATAGGTTACGCTGGTTAGGACGTGTATTCCGCATGCCAGAAGACTATCTGCCTCGCCGACTTCTTTTTTCCCGGCCCTGTGCTGAGTGGAAACGACCGAAAGGTGGACAGTATATGGCCTGGCAACGAAGTATAAAAACACTAACCGGTAAACTTAGTCGGGTCGAGGCCGCTGTACTTTTTGCACGCACTCGCTTGTTAGAAATAAGGCTGTTGTGTTCCTTATCGGCGAGTCTTCCGGCACTGGGCACTGGAGCGCGGGGAGCAGTCAGATATAACAGTAACCATCAGCCGCAGCACATTGGAGGCTCTCAGGAAACTTATCGCTATGACAGATGCGCAATTTTCCATATAGGCGACGCTTTACAGCCACATTTCAAGTTAACGGGCGGTTCCAATTAGTGGAGAGGCATACCACTGCATTTTCTCCTGACTGACACCCACCGAATTGAGTATAAGAACTAGCCGCCTGTCGGTTTGGTCAAATGATAGTTCACCGCGGAACAGTTCGACCGTTGGTCAAACTAGCACTACCGGTGGAAGTAAAGAACTTACATCTGCAGGGAATCGAGCTTGTCTGGTTGCCTGTTTAGACTGTGCCCAAATAGCGCGAAACATGGAACGTCCTCTAACTGAGGGCTTGGATGCTAAAAGTTCAAGGACAGGTGCTATTAGGATAGGAAAGTAGACTCTGGTAAGTTGTAATTATACTGCACTGGATAACGTGGAAGTTTTAAGACGGGATTGCGATTCACACCACAGCGGCTGATAGCCGAGGCGGTGGAAATCACCAAGCATCACAGTGTGAACGGAATCGAGGGTGTGGAACTGGCGAGCATATGGAAGGCGGTCTTAGAAAAGCGAAGTTGACACGTGACTGTGTGCGGGTGTCAATGCACATATATTCATTAGCCAATCAGGGGGGTGGAAATTCCAACCCGACCAAAGTCCACAGAACCCCTGTTCCTTACACAACCATCGTAGCACTAGTTCAAGAGGGATCTTCACGTGAACCGAACCGGAAGAACTAGACCCTAGGCTGGATCCAAATCTATGTAGGTTTCCCCATCGGCCTATCACTTGGCCACCCACCATAACACAAAAACTCCCTCGGCCGACACCTGACAAAGGTTTAGCTTGACTTAGCTGATTGGTTCTCCTTCCGCCTTAAATCTCGACCAAACTCGCAACCTAGTCACTTGGTCTGACGAAGCTTTTGTGTCAAAGGCGAAATGTTGCCCAGCAATAAATCTACCGATTGTTACCAAAATTTTCCGGAAACGATATACTGAACTCAGTTCGAAATTTCTCCCTCCAAATAACCAAAAATGAAACTATGGTATTTTTGAATAGATCGAAATCACCGTCATTCGGTTGTTCGCATCTGTATGAAACGCTTACTTCATCATGATGTACGTTTGAAAAAAGGTTGGTGAGGTTGATGAGTAGGTCGCCATTCACTAGAGAAGCTAGTTTACACCATGCTAGGATACATATTTTTCGGACGGTTGGATTGATGGTGTTTATCGCCGTATTGTAATTATGGTTGTAGCTAGATAACCATGCAGATGTTCTGATGACTTTTTCGTTGAGGGCTAGCTCGCAAGTCATAACGTGACGTCTGATTTTCTACTAGCCACTTGTGAAAGTCATCCAAGAAGCCTGGCATTTCCTCTGTCCGAAAAACCGAACCACTCAATTAATGGCGCTTAGTAGATCCTCAGATTAGGTGACGAGCAGAGTCTCGTTGCGTTTGTCCTCACGTGTCACATCTGAGTTGGGGGCTACAAGCGGGAGGGAAAAATTCCGAAATGTGAGATCCTTCTTTCGGTGGGCTTGTTTGTCGTTACCTAAGAAGTCGGCTCTACATGTGATGCCATATTCTCTCCACGTAGACATGGAAAACGCATGGAGTAAGGTGGAAAATTTGTATAAAAGTATCATCATTAACATTTCGGTTGTTAAACCATACACCAATCTCTTCTGTTGTTTAATGTGCGAAGTTTGCTCACTGAACAAACTCTGTAGGTTTCCACGTATGTCACCGAGATGGTGTAGCGGAAGTGAGCGCCGTGAAGCAAAACGCAACCTGCTAATAAAAAACGAGAAGCGAGTTATGTGTGAAAGTGAGTGCTTAAATTCCGAATATATAATATATATATATATATATATATACCTTACACCACAAGTCCTCCCGTGATGCAGGTTTTGAGATGAAGTTCTTGATAGATGTCATAAAAATTCAACCCTAATGCTAAGCAGAGATAAGTTATCCCAGGAGAGTGCCGTCATTAGTCCAGATGTACCGATACGGACAGCTGACCACCTTGAAGCTGGTGGCTCTGGAATAACAAGATCTGCATCTCACACTTAACCACCCACAATATTCCTAGTCCTTGAATCAACATCTATCATCAGAGACATTTGTCTTGTCTGGACTCTATGGGTGTCGGCGGATTTCAACCTTTTTGCTATCTCATATTTGGATGGTTGGACACCTGGAAATCAAGCCTCGCGCTGCTGTTGTCTACGATGATTATGGTGATGAAATGCTTCCAAGTCAATTGTCCAGCTCGGCGAACAGATGCACAGACACCGGGTCAACCCCAGGCAGAAAACCTATAAGGAGACAACCCGTTCGGTAGGGATATCAACAAAATATATCAAATTCTTCCTTTTCAGAATTTGCACAGGCTGATCATGAAGTGCTACCTTCAGTCGATATCTGCCACGGTCCGGAAATTTCCGTGCGCGAGAACAATGTGAGATCTCTTCGGAAACGTTCGTGTTGAGAGGTTCCATTAACCCCTGCGTAAATCTACAAACCATAGTTTACAAACCCCATCAAACAAACCTGGGATTTCCCGTGAAACATATCCTGCTTCCTATAAATCAACCCACTAGGGCGCAAAGAACAAATTAGTGATCAGTTATTGGTTCACTGCTTCTATATTTCTGTTCATTCTGCGGATATACCGCAATCTATGGAGACTGTAAGTTTTGGCCCTGACTTTGAGAAGATCTGGTTCGCGGCTGAGCCATGAAAGTCAAGCGATCAGAAAGCATGGTGACACGCTATGTTATCGATCCGTGGTACCGTGTCAGTCGGGGCCAAATCATTCAGCATCATTTGGTAAGTACCCCCAGACGTTCCATGGTCATCCGCCGAAGGGTCTCCCTTAACAGCCGAAGCGTTGGGGCGGTGGGCCAATGCCCTTTGCTTCCTACAGAACATTAGGTGAATTAACTGATTCCGCTCTAGACGGCCAATCGTTATCTTTGATAGTAGGCCAAGAAATTTCAATCATGCTTCGGCCAGTGTTAGACTTCTTATTGCTGTCATAGCCATTGTCTTCACGACTACGAGGGTAGCAACTTCCATATCTACTGATCTTGCTTTGAAAACCATGTCTTGGAGAAAATCATCCGTTTTCAGTGTTTTGCGATTTGTATCGACAGCTGAAGTTAATAAAGGGAACCCACTGTAATACTGCTTCTGAAGTATTTGAAAGTCCTGGACCCTGATTTCCCAGGAAGCAGCACAGATAAGTTGAAAGAAGAGTATGCTTTTACTGAAAATTAGAACATTTTTGCTGTTCATCCATACAAACACACCATCTTTGATTAAGTTTTGTATGCTGTGTCGTTCATGAATAAAATTCAGATGCCTGTCTACGAAAAATCCTCTGTATGTTACTTGTGAGGTCTCTCGTCAGCACCAAAGTGCATTGGTAGACTTTCTCAGTTGCTGAGTAAAGGACGCTCCTCTCCCAGGATGTTCGGAATTCGCACACCAACTATTCGCTATTTCGGCTGGTCGGTTAGCAAGCTTCAGTTACCCGCGTGATGAGTGTTTTATTTGCCATCAGCTCCACCTACTTGATTTCGCCGAGTAAGTGGTTTTCCAGCGCGTATTCAGAGCCACAGCCACAATGGCGTAGTTAACCAAAGGCAGATTAAATAGAAGAGAACGTGAACGACAACAAGGCTTATGGTAAGGAAAGAGCAACGGACAATGAGTGCCAAAAAGTGTACATACGCCGTTCACCAGTGAAATACATACGAAAGTGAATGCATGCTCGTCTGTTGACTTGACTCTATATCTGCTGGGTCGCTTCAAAAGTTTAATTCACTGGAAGCGTTCTGCAACCTATACAAGGCAAGCAGCTCGTACTTTTAAACGGTCAACCGTGAAACATACCACAATGCATCTATCGCCCGTTCTATGCGATCGCTCTGACATCAGTTACTATATGTTTTCTCGTCTTGTCACCGACCTGCATTTCATCGGTTATTTTTACATGGCAACTGTATACCGAACCGATATGGTTTTGAGCAAAATGCGCACAATCTTAGTGAGAAGTGCGAAGGTAGGTTCTCAAATTTGTGCAGAAATGAATCAGCAGGCATCAGGTGAACTAACTATACCTATGTGGCACGCATAGGAGATCAATGGTTTCGCATGTTTCGAATGAAAAAGTGCTTATAAAAGGCAACCCAACAGCATGCGAAATTGAGCGGATAAGGTTCAGGATATCAGGAGAAGAGGATGGATGTCTGCTTTAGATGCTGAGTCCCCGTTGACTCGATTCGGAAACAGAGCTTATCATCTCTGCTTGCACAGTCGACCGAACAGCGTGGTTTTCAGGATCGTCATCACAGCTGAATACATTTTAGTTTATTCTGCACCTGTTGAATCACATTACTACATGGCTTCAAACGAAAAAGCCCAACTAGGAACCACAGTAACCGGATCGCATCGATGGGTGGGATCATATAATAAACATACTTCGCTATAGTTCAGACCCCACGAGTTGAAAACACAATTAACTTGGCATAAAAATGCTGCAGTAGGAGTGACAAGTAGGGATGTAAAGACATGATATTGGTTCACGTCCATACCGATCGTGAATGTTGGTGTGTATTTTCTGGCGAAAATCTCATACCCGGTTCACCGATCGGGCACATAATTGCATTCCTTTGTATCTTTTCCACGATGCGTTTACCAACTCACTTCAAGTTGGGTGAACTCGATAATGTCGTTGAATTATTTTGAACAATATAACATGGATTCCGTCTATGGATGGGTTCATCTGTTGTTTTTGATTCAATTAGGTATATACGCTGTTCGCATCAGTTAACGTCAGTGATTTGTGAATATACCAACGTAGCTTGGGGCACATTATGAGAGGAGGTTATTTCGTGTGGCTGCGTAATCGTCGAACAAGAACTAGCGAGTGAGATATTAGGGCTACATTGAGGATTACGCTCTTGGTTATATCGACAATGTTTTTGTGGTAAAGGCCTGGAATTCCCCCCATAAGTCTTTTGTGAAGCGCTCGACGTAATACGTCAATTAAACTGAAGTTAACCTATCCAAGATTGGATTCTAACCGAACTAATAGAAATAGGTATACAAACTGTTGCGAATATCAGGCAACATTCTGTAATTTGGTGAAACCGTACTAAGGTCAAAATAGGTTGAGATGAAAGACCTGATGCAACAACCCCTTTGGTTCTCGTTTGTCACTGTGTGTCAACACATGTGTGTATTGGATTTTCGGTCGTACATTTTCATCTGGCTGTGACAAGGATGTGACAGCTAAAACTGCATGAGAGACAAATACCAGTTGGTTGTATCATCAGGAGAGGTCATATCACGGGATACATTTGTTAACCAGGCACAGGACAGATTTTCGAGAGCGTAGTATTGAATGAAAGGTACACTTTAGAGATAAGACAGTTTAAATAGCAGCAGGTCAGAGTTAAGTATATTTGTGCGACCAAAAAAGTGGTATAAAAACCTGGGGCTGTCTATATTAAAGTTTGAGGCTCTTGATCCACTGCACGCATTATGTTTAATTCAGTACATATTTTCAACAACAGAAGAGTTCCCTGTAGCTTAAGGCTAAGTTTTCGGAAGTTGTTGGGTAAACATCGGGCCGCGAAGAGACCATGCATCTTAGTAAGATAGCGTAAAGTAAGATATCTCCCCTAGTGTGTTTTGCCTCCTCCATTTTTGGGAAGTCACTAGTGTATATAATATTCAAGGAGATATTCGAACAGGCTACAGAGTTTACTGCTACATTATTTCGGCAACGATGGCAAACATAGTGGAAATTAAATTAATCGAACCGGAAGGGAATCGATCCCTTGGGAGGACCATCTAAGTTGAAATTTTAGGGCCCACAAAAGTATTTCTAATGGAGTCAGTATTGCTACCACCTTTCACTCCTGCCGTACTGCGAGTTTCAAGAAACATGCAGCTATTCTCTTCGTGTCTTGATCGGTCGCCTTCACCATTTCGAGAGACGTACAAACTCCGCTGTTCATGCACGTCCTTGTAGCTGAATTCAGTTGCCTCGCAGTAAGCATTCGATCACCTAAGAGAGGACAGTCACATTTCAGACTGTTATGTATTTCACTGATGCTGGTCAATAGAGTGCCCTCATCGTCTTTGTCGCTGGAACGGCGCAGTAGTCCTTAGTGCTTTGGAATAATTTACACTTTGAAAATCCATCGGCTTGTCAGTTACCATGCGCTTCAGATTCTCGGTCTTTAACGGAAGAACAACATTTTCTAGTTTGTCCTAGCCATGAATGCTTCGAACTGTCTGGCTGATGGATATTCCTAAACCAATCTGGACTGCTGTTACCCAAAGAATGAAAAGTACCTGTGAACCTGCACTCAACCGTGATATTTCTCAGCAAACCAAGTGTTCGGCTAATGTGCATTTAGTTTTCGAAAGCGCCCACCGTACAGAATCCGCTGACATTTTTGGTGGTCACTCAGGCTCACCGAGGTCTGGCTAATCGACCGGCATACATCCTTTGAGGTTCATTTGAACTTACTACGAAACATTAAATTTCGTTTCAAAGTTACCAGCTGGAGCAAGTTAATGGCGAATATTTGAGATTCACATTGACAAGCATTTTCGGTGAAAATCAAGCAGTGATCAGGAAATAAGTTTCAACAACGGTTATTGTATAAATGATATTGTATAAATGATGACATAATGTATTTGGGATGGACACTGACCCACATTGCATTGACATATTGCTCCCGGAAGAGGGCATTTTACTATAGGTAGTGTAGCAGGGTGTCTAAGTTGCTCAAAGTCTTCCTGTGGCGAGACAAAAAACACAGTTCTAACAGCTAAAATGCAACGAGGTCATATTTTCAAAGCTACCAAATTAATTAGAGACTCCCTAAGCCATAAATTACGCTCTTAGTCGGTTTTGAGTACACGTGTAAGTTGGTGCGTCTAATGGATGAAGTTGCAGGTATACACACACACACCAGTAAAACTGACCGAAAGCCAGAAACATGACGGAAGGAGGACCTGTCCATTCTGAGTCATGCTAAAATCACATGCACTCAAGTCCATTGATTCAATAATTTACCGCAATTTCTGCTCGGTCCGAGAGTTACTGTGATAGTATTTTGGTTTTATTGATTCTGAACGTTAGGTCATTACAAACGATGCAGCTAACCTGTTTCGCCTACCGGGAAAGATCAGTCAACTGACGTCTGACACAGCACTATGTGTATCAACAACCTTTATTCCGACAGAGTTTGGTACCAATCTTGTCAGGCATACTACATTAAGTTAGTCTGACCCTTCCAACTAATAAAATGTCAGCAACAGTTTGAACGCTGTTTGCCTGAGCCCATAATGTGGCTGTTATATCTGCTATGACAAGCAAGTCGGGTTCGTTGGATGGTATTCCCCTAGTATGCGGTGTCCGGGTCAAACAAACGACAAGATGTAATCATCGGCTGTTTCGAAACAGCTGAAAGCCTCGTGCATGGTATGCACGTCGTTTTTTCACCAAGTATTCTCATGAAATGACGGAGGCACGAAGGAGTTTTCTGTTTATTTTCGGCTGAATTAACAATACTTACCAAAAGCAATGCCACAACCACAGCTCCACAAATAGTCGCAAACTCTTGGGTAATCATCGATTCATTCGCTGAAGTAAGAAGCACAACCTGGTTACAGCATATGGAAATAATGCGCAGGATTCTTTTGGGCGTTTTGATAATTTTGATAACTTATTTGATTGTCTACTGAGAATTTTTTTGATGCGTTCAGGGGGAATGTGTTTATTTGGTTGAACAAGTCATCTACATATTCCATATTGGAACAGTTGTGGACAAGGCTGTTTGTTCTGACAGGAAACGTGTTTCACTCGTGGTTGTAAGGCTGATTTTATCATATTCCGCATGACAGATGCCGTTTCCATGAGCACCTCGAAAAAATTTTCTGTAATTGCAACCGTCCAATACTGTTTTGCAGCTGGATTATAAGGTTTCTATCTTGTCTTCATTGAAACAAAATAAGAGACCCTTTGGCCTCCTAGAATATCTTATTTTCAAATAGGTTCATATAGTGAACCGAAATTTTTATTGGCGAATGTTTACACTGGAACTTAAAGTTTGTGACTGCGTTACTTGGCATACATCGTCAGATTTGAGCAGATTCCAAAAGGACACAGTTAGCCGAGTAGGAGCCCCACTCGGTGAAAGCGTCTCGAAAGTGGAGAGATTCGGGGTCATTCATTGACATGTTTCAGTAGTTCTCCTACATATTTTTCTACACTGACTCGCAAAATGAGGAAACTAGACAAGAGTACATAGGTCGGGTAGCCACGTTAACGTTATGGTTTCATTGAAGCTATGTGTGCCGTTGATTGGTTAAAAGACGAGTCTGCAAACACCCCAAAATTATATGGGTATCTTAAGTGATGTCGAACTCTCTAAAGTAGGTGTGCCATTTAATTATTTTACAGAGTTTCATACTGGATCCAATAACGTGTATGTACACTGAGAAGGAGAAAGTCGCTCTGGTAAAAAACCAGGACACCTGTGGTAAAACGGATTTAGCCTCATGCTTGTTCTAAACTGTCCATTTGTCGAAGAACTTATAGTATGGCCACAGTGTCCTGAGCATCTTGCCTATTTCGGCGAATGCATTCAAATTGTTACGATCAGAACGTGTACGTGGTGGAGTATGGAGTGAATACTGGTGTTCGTCCCCCATGCTCCACTGCCTTGTTGGTCCTCTCAGCATGTATTGATTTAACGGTCCAGGTAAACCCACAGGATTGAAATTGGTCGCAGGCTTTTGCATTTAACCAGTCAGTTCACAACTCTCCTATTCAGTTGATAACACCGAGAACATAGAAGAACTTCTATCGAGAGGTCACTGATTCTGGCAGGTGGTGCTAAACTATTTTGTGATCATCAGATCCAACACCTGATGTTAATTATCGATACTGATATTGTACATACTAATCAGTTTACTTACCGTTTGTTCCAACCGTCATCGTGGTTACTGCAGAAAATAGTAAACTGGCTGTGTTAAATTTTGGGAAGCAATATCGGCAAGGACTGAATCAAGACAGTACTCGGAAATCTTCTAATGTGCGTTGATCTTCCAGTAAGCAGTGGGTTTTAGCAGAATATACTACTGTCTTTCTTTTGACACTGTTTAAAGAAAGATCATACATAACTTGGACAAACATTCATGGATGCTAAAGTTCTTTGTGTATGCCTTATCCTCTGGACAACCCACGCAATGATTACTGGACATTCATATCTTGGGTATCTAACAGGCCGCTGGGGAGAAAGGTAGGTAACAATCCCACACATTAGTATGCTGTAATTGTACTGTAAAAGCTGATGTTAATGCGCGGGCAAGGAAATCACCTGCTGCGCTCACCTACTAGTATCTTTCATGGCGCCAGGAACAAATTTCAATGAGGCTGAAGTGTCGTGTGGGAAAGGGAACTATTAGGCTGGTATTACTTTGTGACTGTGAGACTTGACCCTCTGATATGAGGTCTTTCGAGGTCTTCAAGCTTTTGGCACCGGTATCTCCGTAGAACAGCAAGATTTAGCCGGCTGCAGCAAGATAGTGCAAAAAGATGGTGCGTACGCAGGCACATGTAGGCACCTTACTGTTGATGCTTTATCAAGAAGAAAAGGGCCGTCTTCTGACTAAGTACTACGCTTCCTTTTCCGTCCAGTTATACCAATGCTTACTCCCAAAATAGCTGTCTGCAATTTAAGCGGCACTATTAATTCCTGTTGTATTACTGTGCATGTAAATCGCATGTCAGAATACACTTTGCCCAACAGGGTTCCGTGAGATAAGCCATGTGTAGGTTGGACACAAGGTGAGAGAGGAGTCTCAATTTGTTATAATTTGCCCGGATATTCGGTAGGGAATTTAATGTTTGATTTCTACCATTTTATACACACAAACACATAGGCTTCGGAAACTGAAAATAATTCGTATGCAACCCAAGTGATATCTGAAATGAGAAAAATCTGTTGAGTTCTTATCTGATTTCCCTGCATCGATTTTGTCCGTTACAGTTGATCACTATTTTCGCTTGTTTGGTCCACTAGTGAGGTGGGTTACTTGTGTTTTGACCCAACTCGTTTGGTTGGCTGTCATCTGGTTGTTTGTTATTTCTATTCGGACTGGGATGGGAGCTGAACCACATAGACACCCAACCTATTAAAGCTCATTCTAAAACCGGACCAATCATGATAATCACAGGAAGATTGTAAACAGTAGACAGCCGGTGGTTTAAACAACGAACGATAAAAATGATAAACGTGAGGTTGTAAACTAAGTGAAAATGGAAACTGCGGGAAAACTAAAGCACTAATGTTTTGGACTGGATAACAGTCAGTCGAAGGCTAGGAGAGTGCTTGCAACGCCACATCCGCAACACTATCAGAATACCTAGTTGGGAGATCAAATGTGCGAAAGACATTCTAGAACGTAGACCAGAACAGACAACCTTATTATAGTAAAGATGACTTCCAAACAACCGGTCAATTTAAATCGAAACATGTATCTAAAATTTAGAAAACCTCAGCAGCAAGTCTTTGGCCGTGCAGGTTTTTCTTTGCTCTGATGGAGATAGTCCGAATTGCTCAAATCGGAGTTCGAACATGTGCATTTAGACTCAAATATTGTGCGAGCGAAATCATCACAATTTTGCACGCGAACTCTGTACAGAGAGATTTCAACACGCATCATCCTGTGTGCCAGTTGAGCATTTAACACTCAACTGTGGGTGAAAAGTCGAACCAAGCTTCCAAGTGACAGGCAGGCTGGATGAAGAATCGCGGTTGCTGTTGTTGTTTCCCTTCAATCTATCCGTACAATTGTGGGAGGGATGAGTTATCATTGACCTAATTTTGGTGCCGATTTATGGGTCGTCTTTTCGACTAGTTTTGGAATGCGTCCGGCAGACGGTCGGCTTGGCGTCACCTAGTAATTTAGCGTTCAGACTGGTGAATCCAACAGCAGTCAGACCGATGCAGTCTGAGTTGCGTATTTCTAGTTGTCTCATTGACTAGGGCGAATACACTTGGTAGTAATGAGAACACGATGCAGCTGAAAAAAACTGGGCATACGTTCTTGTAAAATGTGTTGTGAAAGACGGAGAAAGCAGCGAGATTGTAGTAAACATGTAGTCGAAATTCCAGCATTAACCATTGATTCGACAACGACCAAAATGTCTATCACAACAAACTAGATGTGGAATGAGTCACAAGTGGTTGCTTGTTTTCGAGCAAGAATATTACAGCGGGGGTAGAATCAAATATCCGCCATTTCATTTTCGTAGATTCGGAAGGCTATCCAAGGCTCTGATTAAATGCTAGAGCCTCAACTCGTTATGGTTGCTGGTGTCAGAAATTCTCACAGACTACCTTCGTCCTACGTGTTTGGCTAATAGGCAAACTGGTAGTTAATGTATCAAGCAAATATCCAGTTTGTGAGGAGAATTGAGACTTGGCGGTTTGCAATGCAAATCGGCAATTGCGGAATTTTCCCAAAAGCAGCCTTGTTTGTGTGGAAATGCTTAACATGCGGACACACGTGCCTCGAGAATACTCACTGGTCCGTTTGGTAAATTTAGCCCTCTGGAACCCAGGTATATTTGTTCCATCATTTGTTTATTACCACCTCAACGTCGTCATCCTAAGAATACTATTATTAGCGTGGGCTTAACCGCCAAGTTATTCAGCGTCTCCTTCAGAGTGTGCTACTGGACAGCTCCTGTAATACTTGGATGGCACTACAACGGTAGAGGTACGTCATTATGCCCGAAGTTAAACCAATGGAAGTGAGGACGCTGGCACACCAATGAATAACTGGCTCAGCGTCCGCCAGTGAGCCACTTTGCTCGTGCCAAATAAAGGCTTGCGGTAACTCCGTCCACTGACCACATCCACTCTTGTTACTATCAGCGTGGAGGACGGCTTCTCCAAAATAAAACTGGCTCTGCTACATCTGTCTCTGGCAGCCTGCTATGCGCAGTTGTCCAATAGTTTGATCACCATTGCATGGAGCATCTGACTCGGACACTGGTTACTTATATCCCTAAAAATCTACACATTTGTAGCTATATCTGTCCACCTTTGAATCTATCCGCCTGTCTATATTCTTACCTACCTACCTACCTACCTACCTACCTACCTACCTATCTATCTATCTATCTATCTATCCATCAGTCCTTGTATTTGTACATCTCTTTATATCATTCCATGCCTGTCGACCAGGTAACACATCGTTTGACCACACATCTAACTGTGCCCACCAGTGCCTCTATATTTATTCACCAAACTGTATAACTAGCCATCTTTTGTTTATTTATTTTTCCATTTTAAGTACCTGTTTATCAATTCCAAGGCTAGTGATTAGTTTACCTAGGTGTTAGCTGGGTTACAGAAATTCCTTCCATAATTAAGGATGAGTTGCCAATAAATATTTTAATGGTTACCTTTTGCTTTCATTCATCTGATGTTCATTGCTTCGATAGGCTAACTAAGGTACAGCGTCCATGATAGTACATTGAACCGTTTGTCGTCTATATTCTCCATCTTCCATTAGGACACTGGATGACTTTGCGCTCACAGGCACAGCCCTATTAATGCTGGGTAAATTTGATCCGTGTGTTGCATTTCAATTAGATTGCCTGGCACATTCCATTTGTAACAACTCGGTTTTCGACTTGTTTCAAGCCTGCGTGATTGTAGTTCATATGGACTGACTATACAGTTATTTACTTATTGGTAGAAAAGTGCTTAGCGACGTTGGGGAACATTGTGTTCAAGAGTGGCTCTGCACAGAACGAAGTGTTTTTCGAACGTGAACGTGGGTGCTTGTGAGTCACAATGCACACAAGCGAATAAGGTTAACAGTTCACAGATTGCAATGGGATGCAACCGATGCATGAATTCCGATTATTCTAGATGAAATTATGGGCTGCACCTAAACATTACCTTCCGCTTTCCACATATGGAATGAAAATACAAGTAATGGACTCCCACGGACAACCGCCAGGGACATTTCATTTTGCTGAGGATGTTTTGAGAATAATTCAACTAAGGCTTCTGAAAGAGAGTGCACATAACGACTCTACTAACTGGACGCGGATGAAGAAGATGCAAGGAGCATCCGGTCTTATCAGTTTATAGATCTTATTGTAAATGATCTCAAAACATTTGCTTTGGCCAAGGTGCATTTATCAACATTTTTACCGGAGGTAAGTTGGCAGAAGTCATTGTAGTCCAGTTTTAGCTCTTAACCTAAGTATGTTTAGTTTGAATTTGAACAATCCACATAGTTATGTTTAACTGGTGGTGTCAACCGTGAGCGATCTTTAAATTGAGGTGTTTATTTGCAAACGAGGTCATCCAGTATGTTTCCTGAGGAGGGAAAATTTTGAAGATCACCCGGTCGAATCAAGAATAGAACTGATCAAGCAATTGTTTTTTCAGGTGGATGTGAACAATTGACGTTGGTTAGTCTTTGATATGTAGTTTCGGATAGTTCAACAAACTCGCACATCCGTGGTGGAAAACGTAAAAAAACATGTGAAAATAAGAATACTAAACACTTTGCAATGTATACATACCTTTACCTGTAGTGATTTCGGCAAAGTTTAAATTCAGTGAACTGTGGATTATTAAAGTTTGTCAACCCTTTCGCATAAACAAATCACAATGAACTCAGTAGGACAACCTTGTGGGAGTAGCCTGAATCCGGTGTGTCTGACGCTGACGAGGAATGTGACGGGACTTTGTTCGCTTTGACTGATTCCCCTTGCATTTACCATTCTTGGTGAAAGGCTCTTAGATTGAGTGTGATTTTAGTGACAGATACATGGAGCAAATTCACAGGGACTTGCCTTACAAATTATCAGACATTATCAAGATAATGTTTTCGACAGTCTTCTACACTTGTGATGCACAGCTTGAGTTTGTCGATTTCCAAATCACGATCGATACGCACTATATAGACATGTGTCGCTGAGCTAACAAGGATAGAGAAATTTTATCTAAATTCATGGAAATTCACGAGAAAAACAAAATTATAAGAAAGAATTCTGTGCTTGCTTTTGTTATTCGGCCTCAAAACAGATATCGGTGTGTAGTGTTCACACTTGCAACGTGCTGTATGCAGTTATTTAAAGCTGTGTTGAAAAACCGGACAGACTTCCAGACTGTCAGACTGCTTTTCGGAGCGAGCACAGCAAAAACCTTTTCGTATCAACTGGAGTGGACGCTGTTCATGGCTTTGTGTTACCCTTCTCTACACACTGCCAATGGAGTTCCTGTGTATATTTATTTCTGTGTCACAAGTATCTAGGCCATTGGATATTTACGGGGTTCTCTTGGTTTTACTCGTGTCTCCAGTGCATCGTGTAAACCTGGATAATAATCAGGGTATTTCGCCTCTGTCAACCGTCATTCGATTCTCACGCGCTCGGATAAGCTTACTTCCCTTCTGTTCGACACCTGCTAGGGCATTATAGCTGGTCGGGGAATCTTTGACCCAAACGCACTCACCCGTGTCTACTATTTTAGAATGCGTCTGTCAGATGCTCTGCTTGACGTCACTCAGTATTTTACTGTCCAGACTGGTGGGTCCAAAACCAGTTAATCGATGCAGGATGTGTTGAATGTTTCTAGTTGTTTCAATTGTTGTTGTTTCAATATCCGCCATTTTACTAGGATATCCAAGGCTCAGAATAAATCCTAGAGCTTCAACTCGCTATGGTTGCCGGTGTCAGAAATTTTCACAATCTATTTTGGTGCTATGTGTTTATCTAATGGGCAAACTGGCAGTTCATGTATCATGCATATAGGCAGTTTGCGAGGAGATAGGTTGGATACACTGTGCAGTAATTAGAAAAAGGTGCAGTTGAGAGAGCTGAACATATCCTCTTCTAAAATGTGTGGTGAAAAATGGGAATAGCGACAAGGTTTTAGTAAGCAGGTAATCGGACTCCAAGCATTAGCCAGTGATTCATCGATGACCAAATTACTGTTAGAACAAATTAGAAAATGAGTGGGTAATATGCGACTTTTTGAGCAAGAAGGGCAATAAATGGCGGGTCAGACAGCAAAGTAATCACGGGTTGGACAAACAACCCTTTCGTACGACGGGCAAATATCCCGGATCCGAGGATATTTTAACGTTAACTGCAGTAGAGATAAACAAACTAGATGAGAAATCCACCAATTTACATAACTGTCTGGATTTATCTCTATCACTGTTTTGGGTTACCTGTATATGAATCTAACAAACCTGCATATCTCTGTCAATTTTATCTATCTATCTATCTATCTATCTATCTATCTATCTATCTATCTATCTATCTATCTATCTATCTATCTATCTATCTATCTATCTATCTATCTATCTATCTATCTATCTATCTATCTATCTATCTATCTATCTATCTATCTATCTATCTATCTATCTATCTATCTATCTATCTATCTATCTATCTATCTATCTATCTATCTATCTATCTATCTATCTATCTATCTATCTATCTATCTATCTATCTATCTATCTATCTATCTATCTATCTATCTATCTATCTATCTATCTATCTATCTATCTATCTATCTATCTATCTATCTATCTATCTATCTATCTATCTGTTTATAAATCTATCCATCTCTCTTCCTATATATGTAGCTCCGTCAGTCTATCTTTCCTTCTTTCTTCCGCTTTTTCGTTCGTTCTTTTTCGTCTTTCTTTGCATTTCCGTATACTTCTGTCTTTTCATCTGTCTATCCTTCTATTTCAACTGCCCATTTTTTTACTTATGTTCATATTTTGTAATTTTGTAACGGTTTTGTAGTGTAGCAAATTTCAATATTATTTTTGCGTGGACAATTGCAATAAAGCAGTATGGCCATATTAGTACTCAGAAAGAACTAGCTGGGTACACGCTACATGTTCCTACCTAAAGTGTGTTCACAGTCATCAATAATACTCTGTCGCCTGTGGCCGCGCTGAAATCAAGTTTCGACCGATTATTTCAGTCGCCAATACCCAAGAATTTTCAAATGTTTATATGTGCTTCGTGTATGGTCGTGATGTAATACACACAAAATTTTCAATGCACAGAATACTCACCGCCGCGGTGTTCGGCTAAAACGCAAATGGTTATACCTGACAGTAGGGTTTTGTCCAGCATCTTGCGGTTACACATAAATTAGGGGGTTTAGGAATGTGTTTAATAGCTTCACACTCAAAACTGATTCAGCAGGCAGACAAAACACTGATACCCACTGCGAGCAAATTTTCCATCTCTAAGGCCCGTTAGTGGTTGCTACGTCATTGGGCATCGTTCTTGTCATGTGGATTATAAATGGATTTATGAGTTTTATGGTTACCATGAAGCCAAATTTACCGGTGCTACATTGAGGCGAAGTTCAGTGGGGCCGTCTTTTATACGGGTTTACCATCAATTCGCACTCGAAGTATTTACAAATGGATTTTGTCGGCTCCTCGGTACACTCGCAGACAAATCGGAGGAGTCCAAACCTGAATCAGCAAATCGTTACCTGTTTCATTCAGTCAGTTCGACAGTCTTCTGATGACCACTTTAGTGTTCTTTTCCATCAATGAAAAATGAATTAAACAGTCGGTGACTGCATTTTGGAAGCATTGTGAAAAAACATGACAACGGCTTGCGTAGCCTAGATTCATTGGTATCTGCGAAATGCATTCCTTTTGTCGACCATTAAGATATGGTTAAAGAGCATGTTTTTGTTCGGGAGACGGAGATATTTCCCAGTTGATGGCTACATCCGTCGACGGTTCTGAATAGGTCATTCTCATCAGTCAAGCGTCCCATTTCTCACTCAGTTGTTCCCAGTCATCAAGGTTCGAGGAATGCAGCGGAATCCCACGAACATTTGCCTTTTATTTTGCCAAATAATTGGGCACCGCTTCTGTAGCGGGTGATTTAGTGCTAAGTTTCAACAACCGGACAGTCTTCCAGACCGTAACCAACGGTTTTTCGAAATGAGAACAGACAAACTGTCTCCGCCTCTACTGGGGGAGACGGTGCACAAGGCTTAGTACTACGTTTTTCCATACAAATTCGGTAGACTGCTGATGAATTCTCTGTACGTATTTGTTTGTGTGCTACAAACAACTAAGCCATTGGATATTTACGGTTTTCTCTTGTTCTTGCATGTGTCTCCAGTGCATTGTGTAAACCTGTATATTAACAAACGTAATCCGGCATTCTTAACCATCAGTCGTCCCTCACGCATTCGGATAAGCCTACCCCACTTCTTTTTGACACCTAATAAGGCGTTACAGCCGGACTAGGGATCCTTGGCACAAGCGCAGTCACTCGTATCGCCGTTTTCTCCTGCTGCGTTAATAAAATCCTTGATTGTTTCCCGACTTACTCGGATCTTTGACGATCTATTTTAGTTATATATGTCCAAACTTTCTTCTCAACTTTCTCTATACCTTATATCTCTCGCAGTTAACGCCAGGTTACCTGAATTTTGGACCGCCTGGTTTTTCGCATTTGAGGAGTCGTACTTGCGCGACCCCTTTGTGCTATCCGGATATTCAGTCTTTCGAATGATAATGTAAAATATGGAGGGTCTCAAATGGGTTTGCTGGCGTTTTGTTGATTAATATGCCGACTTTTGCTCACATAATGCTCTCAAAGTTGGTTATTTTATTCTTTTTGCCATCTGAAAACTCACGGAATATTATCTTGGGTTTGTATAACAATCAGATGCTACAGAAGATGTTTACACCTATGACCTACAACAGTGCAATAGTGTGCTTCTCTGTAATGTAACGGTGGGCGACGACTGGTGACCAAGTATTATATCACGGCAAACCATCTTGTGATTTTGAGGTGGTCGCGCCATCATGAATGGACTGGTAAGTATACCACTCAAATGATATGAGCACCAGCCTGAAACTAATGAAATACGGACCACTACTGAGAGTTTACACATGACAGTCAATCGCATCAGAATTTATCAAGTATTAGGTATAGGCCACAAGATCGCAAATATGTATGACGGACTAGCTTAGGAAACAACGCCTTTGGCTATATATCCATGATTCAAACAGAACTTCGTTCTGCATTTTAAATCAAGCTAATCTCAGTTGTTGGGAAGACTAAGCGACTTATTTGGTCAGACTGAGTGACATCCGTAATGCGCATCGCAGACAACTAAAGTAGTTATTTGTGACCGTAGCCCATCACCTAGCTTCCTACCGATCATTCTCTGTTTACCAATCAAACTACACAGAGGATTGCCTTCCGAATCATCTGTCTAGCAAGCAGAGGGTAACAGTGTGTGGTCGGAATTTCTCGGGTATCAGGTTGTTCGAATGGGGAATATGTTGTCTTATTTAAAGTTGCCGGTGCATATAATAACCGATAGACTCAGTTATAATGAGAACATGATGCAGTTGAGAAAACTAAACATACGTTTGGCTAAAAGATGGAAAAAGCGTCGAGATTGCAGTAAACAACTAGTCGGACAACTAGTCAGCGTTCGCGTGTGATTACTGGATGACAAAAGTTACTGTCACAACAAACCAGATGTTGAGTGAATTATGTGCGGTATTTTGAGTGCCAAATGGAATAAATGGCAAGCCAGCTAATAACATAATCCTTGTTTAGACAAACACTCCCTTCAGATATCGAAAAATACCTCAGTTACTAGGATAATTGTGGGCGTACTGGCTACAGTGAGGAAAAGCCCGTGGGCCGTGAAGTTCAGCTATTTAGTTACCTTTCTCTATGGCTCTTTATCGCTCTATCTGTCTATCTATCTATCTATCTATCTATCTATCTATCTATCTATCTATCTATCTATCTATCTATCTATCTATCTATCTATCTATCTATCTATCTATCTATCTATCTATCTATCTATCTATCTATCTATCTATCTATCTATCTATCTATCTATCTATCTATCTATCTATCTATCTATCTATCTATCTATCTATCTATCTATCTATCTATCTATCTATCTATCTATCTATCTATCTATCTATCTATCTATCTATCTATCTATCTATCTATCTATCTATCTATCTATCTATCTATCTATCTATCTATCTATCTATCTATCTATCTATCTATCTATCTATCTATCTATCTATCTATCTATCTATCTATTTATCTGTCAATATATCTAGCTATCTTTCTATCTATTTCTCTATATATATATCTCCATCTATCTATCTATCCTTCTCTCTTTCGTTCTTTCTTTCTTCTTTTTCTTCATTACTTTACATTTCTTTCTTTCCATCTGTCTTTCCCAACTGCCCATTTTTGTGCTTATGTTCATATTTCGTAATTTTATAACGGTTTTGTAGTATAGCAAATTTCATTATTATTTTTGCGTGGAAAATTGTATTAGAACTATATGGCCATATTAGTACTCAGAAAGGACTAGCTGAGTACACGGTACTTGTTCCTACCTAAAGTAGGTTCACACCCTGTCGTATATGACAGCGTTAAAAGCAAGCCTCGAGCAATGTAATGAGCCGCCAATTCCGAAAATGTTTCAAATGCTTACAAATGTTCCGTGTATTTCGTGATTAAATATATCCAAAATCTGTAATGCACGCAATAGTCACGGTGATCTGGAATGACTAGAATGTAAATGAATAAACCTCACCGTAGGCGTTTCGCCCAGTGTAGTGTGGTGGTACATAAATAAGGCTGTATGGGGATGTGTTTTATAGCTTCAAACTCAGCACTGATTCAGCAGGCAGGTAAAACCTTGATACACACGGGGAGGAAAGTTACCATCTTCAAGGCTTGTTAGTAACTGCTAGTTAATAAGACATCTTTCTGCTTATAGTATTAGCCGAGATGAAACATCGGGCTTGTGTTTTTAATTAGGCCAAATTCACTCGTGGTTAATGGAGGTGAAGGTCATTTGTGCCGTCCTTTATCACCAGTTTGCATTTGAAGTATTTAAAAATGGTTTTTATCGACAATTTCTTGACCATTTGGTGAATATGCTGTTTTTAACAGATCTTCTGGGCCCACACATTGGGTTCATGAAATGTGCTGCTGATCTACTAACTGGACGACAGTATTTTACTTGTGTCCCGAATTTGTAACCAAACTAATAAGTAACATTTCCTGTGGATTTGGTTGCTGCGTTCAGCAGTAAATTGTGGTTGAGCTGAGATTGAAACTGATGTGAATTTGGTGGTTTTAACCTCAGTTGAATGGAAGCCCAACTGGGCGTCTGTCTGTTAACTTCTTTCTGTCGGCCAATGTGTGTGTTTATCTATTGAGGTCATCATTTATCTGTCGTCTGGTGAATACATTGTTTACTTTACATGTTGTGCTGCATACAACTCCGTCTGTACCTGTATTCGTAATGCACCACTCATAAGGTTACTGAAAATTCTTTAGCAGTCCACGACCGGTTTTGTCCTTCTTGGGGCTCGTCAGGTAGGCGCAGCACTACTCATAAGGTTGCTGAAAATTCTTTAGCAGTCCACGACCGGTTTTGTCCTTCTTGGGGCTCGTCAGGTAGGCGCAGTCTTTAATTTTCCGTCAAACTTATGTTCCACTTGAAACCAAACTGTACGAAATTAGCGAAATCCACTCATTTGCAAACAAGTTTGGTTTTGCCAGAGGCTAACATGAAACCCAGCTGAATCTCTCGTTTGTGATGTATCCAGGTAATTGAATGTGCTGCACCAGACCTCCTCAAGTTTCAGTTGCTACGATATCCGAGATATCGCGATACACGTATATTCTTAATGCACTACATGAAGCGGCTTGGAGCATCACATTCAATTGCCCGGAAACATCACAAACGTGAAATTCAGCTGAGTTGCAGATGAGCCTCTTGCAAAACCAAATTTGTTTGCAGATGAGTGGATTTCGCTAATTTCGTGCAATTTGGTTTCAAGTGGAACATAAGGTTGACGGAAACTTAGAGCCTGCGCCTACCTGATGAGTACCAAGAAGGGCAAAACCGGTCGTGGGCTGTCGGAGAATTTTCAGCAACCTTATGAGTAGTGCATCACAGGTATACATGTATCGCGATATCTTGAATATCGTGGCAACTGAAGCATGAGGCGGCCTGGTTCAGCACATTCAGTTGCCTAAATACATCACAAACGGGAGATTCAGCTGGGTTCCAGGTGAGTCTCTCGCAAAACCAAATTTATTTGCAAATGAGTGTACATCACCCTATATTCATTTGCCAAACTGAATGACTGGACGTGTTCTGCTGATTTATTTTCCGCATTAGTTTGCTGTTTGTCAACTCAGATCCTGCGTAGGACAACTATGGGTTTTCAAAATTTGATGAAAACCCACCAGCGCAGTGATGCCCCATCTGAATATTACTAAGGCGCACCAAAAACCCAGAAGCCATTAAATGCTCAGAGTCTGATATTGGATTAAAAAATCAAGAAACAAGACATTTATTGAAGTCAGGTCAATAAATGCTGCAACGTTGAACTTGGAGAAGTTGGGGACAGAATACACTGCAAAACCGATCACATAACGAGAGCAGAAAGGCAAAGCTCAAAGGTAACACGGTTACTGTTCGAGCAGAATTCAGGGTGACAAAACTGCAAGTGGAATTGAAGAACCACTAAATCGTGATCCAAATCCAGCTCAAGGCTAGCAAAACAACTCAATGCACAAACAGTGATCCATTGTTACGCTCCCTAACAACATACTGACGGTGCCCCTTCGATTGATGATGTAGCGTTTGCAAGGGAACTGCCCAGCTCAGCGAACAAGCCACCGGTCATCTACGATACCTGAGCTACAAACATTCTCATCAACGGCCAATACAACTCAGTTATCTAAGCAATGTAAATCATAAAGTGGGGAAATTGTTTTTTCCTTACCTTGTGATAATGCTGCCCGACAAATGATCGGATGATTGTTTGAAAATTTGACAGCAAAATGACAGTTATATGCACGCATACAGATATGCAGTTGGGCAAATTTTATGTCAGGATATTGAAATAATCGTCCAGATTCAATTAAGTTTTGACCTGAAATTCGCCTCGGGTTGTTCACTGGTTGTGCTGCTCACTCTTTTCAAATGTACGCAGCTGCCGTAAAACGTAGGGAGGACAGTCCTTAGTTACAGTTGAACCAGCCTCATTTTGCAGTTTCAAGTACGGCCGAAAGTATTGACAATTTCGAAACCAAATTTTTTCTATCAACGCTGATTTACCACGTAGATTACTCCTGATCGCGTTGACCTGGAGTCGAATTTGGTACCCACAACCGCGAATTATTTTCGGATAAGGCTCAAAAAAATTTACATAATTTACATTTGCACATAGACACGGGGTTTTACGAGGTTTTTGGTTACCACTGTCCCGGCGACAAACAGAGTTCCACTAAGGAGACTGTAATGAACTATTTCGAATTTCCTTTCGTATTCTCTTGGTAGCATATCTGCCGGAAACGCATCTAAACCGCCTTTTAGTGTTGGATTCTATGCCTGAAGATGGTTTAATGAACATAAAAATTTATTTGGTTTTATTGCACAAACAAATAACTGCCCATGTGTCCTATCCTACAGCCAACCTAACAATCATCATATGGCTAATATAGCGCATGTAGTGCAGGGGGAAATAAAACAAACAGCTTTAGCTTGCTCTAAAAAGCCGTAAAACCAGTAGAGCTCCATTTCACTTACTGGGAAGCATCAGTACTGCTCATCCCACTCACCTAACCATCGTCCAGTTAGGTGATCCACATCACCCGGCTAAGTGTTTAGCTACTTACGAATTCATCTAGCGGAAGGATCGCTGGGATTTTTCACTAGAGATTACCTTCGGCAAGTTAGACTTTTTCCATTTGCCTGAATCAAAGAGTTTTTCCTTACATACAGAAGGATTTCGGGTTCTAAAATTTTAAGAATTCTGCGAGATGCACAATGTTGGTTGTTCTTCCTGCACTACTAAAGATTTTACACTCTGGGCTTGTTTACTCTAGTAGTTTGAGAGTAGTAGCACAGTTGTTAATGTGCGGTAAAGACTGTCATATCTGCAACAGAATGAACACCCTCTGTATAAAAACCACCAAGGTTTTAAGGCGATCAGCCTTGTCATTCAGTCATGGATGCTAAGCTGTCTCTCATTTCAACTGATCACAACTTAATAGTTGCTTGTTATATTGCATAGTTTCCATTGCAACATTCTGTTATCAAAGCTTTGCATCCGGAAATCCGGGGCTGAGAATTGTATTCTAACAGGTGCCAACCAACTGGAGGGCTACGCTAAATTTAGAACAAGTTAATCAGTAACTCTTATGTTACCGCTGCAGAAAGGTTTTTCGACTCTCTGGTGTAAGATAATTTGTAGCATAAATTACTTTTTACACTATATGTTGTGGATCGCTGGATGCGGCGGGGTTATAAGAACATCGCCATGGATGTAAGCCTATTGGCTTTAGAAAATCTGAATGAATGAAGGAGGTTAAATCAAATAGCATGAGCACTTTGTGCATCACTTAATATTCAACAAGCTTATTGCTTCTACAACGCTTTCCACAACAAGCTCAACCCTAAACACTGCAGCAGTTTTCAGTATCGTAAAACTTTTGACCATTATTTCAACAGGGAGAGCTTCCATCCACATAGAATTAACGCGCAACGCCATGAAACGCAATTCTGTGGGTTAGCGTTTTTGCTGCTCCGCATTCGCGGACCATTCGACATTTAGATCGGATCCGTACTGCTCAATGCTAGCCAACATTTCTACTCAGGACTCAAATGAAAGTCAGTCACCATGGCCTTCGTCGAACGCGGTGTTACAAATTTTTTCACCCGCTGCAAATATCCTAACGAGGAAGCGGGCTTGTGGATAGTTCGTCTCCGACTCAAGACGAAACGCAATTCTTCTATGCCTTATGGTTCGGAGTAATCAAATACAGCTATACTGTCGGAGCATTGTTTAATACCTTCTAAATTGAATAACCGTCTATCCTGAATAGCTTTGACTTCTTTGTGAGTAGGCACCCAGACAGATAGCATTGCATTCAATTGTTCCGCGACTAGGTCCAATACAGATAGATTTCGTTTGATATTTCCAGGATTAAAAACATCTATATTGAAGCTTAAATGCAGAAGTGCGTCAAAAAATACAGTGTTTAGCGCCTCCACCGTGTATGGGCTCACCCAGTTCATTTTGGGTAGCATTTATACGCATCTCAAGGATTTACCGGCTTTCTGGATTTTGATCGGAAAGCACTATGCAAAGCGTAAATACTTGCTGAGATCTTCTCAAGTGGTGCGCAGAAATGTTTACACAAGTAACAACGCTTGCTGTGAATTAACACAGCCTCGTCAATGGTCACCATTTTGTTTACACTTGTTTTCTGAAGAAGGCCTGGAAAATAGTCGATCATGTTGTAATTTGGAGTTTCTCATATAACTTTGCTACAGCGAAGCAACTAAGCATGCAGTAACAACCGTAAAAAACAGGTGACCAGGTATGGATTGAGCAAATA
This sequence comes from Clonorchis sinensis, assembly GCA_003604175.2. NCBI lineage: Eukaryota > Metazoa > Platyhelminthes > Trematoda > Opisthorchiida > Opisthorchiidae > Clonorchis > Clonorchis sinensis. Next base: position 20,471,924 of record CM030371.1, on the reverse strand, counting down.
AACTTGGTTCTTGTTGGTTATCAGACGAACTAGATGCAAAATTAACTTACCAACTGAATTATGCAACATTGTAATGAGAACTGTAAGACACATGCAATTTTAATTAGCTAACAGATACAAAAATATCAAAATGCGCAAGATTTTATAAAAGCCCTTTGAATGAAAAAGGAGTAATTCCCTTGGTCTGCAACATACTTATCTAGATTGGGACAGTGACAGTACCCGGACCAAAAGTTTGGTATAGACTGACAATTTTGGTTATGCTGAAATACAGTGGGAGCTAAATGTCCTTCAACCTATTCCATCTTCATGTAGTGAAGTCTATTAGAAAGAAACTTCAATGGGAATACCAGTAGCCGGAGTTTAGTTGTACACAAAATGCAGTCAAGTGGAATTCTTTGTAAAGGACAAAAATTGGTATGTGTGTGTGCACATTTTGCATCTACGCACACATACTGCTCATTTTCATTACTCTGACTTTAAAGATTGGATAAAGGTTTTAATCGCAAATTATTTGAACAATCTAATCGAACTAGTAAACCCACGTTGGGGCCGTTCATACGGGCTTGCTTGTTTGCCAGTCATTTGTTTCCAGATGATCAACTTATATAGAGAAATGGTTTTCCTATGTGCAAGAAAATATGCTACAATATAAAAGCGTGCTCAGGATCAGCATTTCTATTTTAACACTCGTTAGATACGTGAAATTTGGCCACTCATTAATCGTGAGGTTTCTAAGATACAAAAATTATTCAGTTAGTTTAAATTCAATAAGTTGGGGTTTGAAAACGAAAGGCAAAACTTTTCTGATAGGTAGTCTGAGCCTTTTCTAGATTACTCAGTATCTTTTAAGTCACAAGACGCTTGCCTGTTTTTAGGGTTGTTCGTGCAGAATTCATTTCGTCCCGTAGGTGTTCCCTACTTCTAGAAATGGTTGTAGGAAAAATAAGTTGTTGTTTTAGCTTAGTATTTTAGCTATTCCAGTGTCATTGTTCAAGGTTAACTTTCGATCAAAAACTGCCAGGTATCTTCAGAGTAAAAGCCAAGATAGAAACATAGGTCAGGCGGTTCCGGAAGCAGAGACAAGTGACTTAGAAATACGAAACCGTGATATAATATTGTGAACAGACCTCGTCAAGTATGCAGAGATCACCCGGAATGACCTCGGTGCATCTTCATCTAATTTCATCCTTATGATTATCAAAAATTCTTGATACTCGTTGGCTGTGCGTTTGTGAAGGAATATGCTCTCACCTTGATATGGACTGTCTACTCTCAGCAAAGAAATCTACGCCATTTGGCTCAGCTTGTTTTCAAGATAACACCACTTTTACTGAGTTTACGTGACTCTCGATTAATCTATGTTCCATTTAACATTTAGCCAAATTACTCATTGTATTGGGACTTATATGGACGCGGTGATAAATTACGTGCGCAACCTAAACTTTTAAATCTAGGGGATGGCTAACCGAATTTTGTTGCACGATAGGAGGCATGACCATGATGGTAGTATGCAATATAGCTGATTCTTCATACTCAAAAATATTTGGTTCGAGATACGTCACTCGAAGATTTCTACCACAGGTTTCCACAGATTAAACCTGTCTATTGCAATACTTTGTGTTGCTCATTTTAACCCTATTAAGAAAAATATGATGTTGGAATTTTGTTCTCATTAGCGAAACACTTATCATAAGGCAGTGACATGAAGCTGACAAAACACAATTTCCAATAAATTTCTGGTAAGACGGCAAGTTGCTGTGAGTAATCTTGAATTTCGAACCTAATTAGAACATCATTCACCCGACTAAATGGAGCAAGCCGAGTAAATGACTTTCTTGCAGACAAGTAAGCGAGGATGCTTCCAATATCATGGCAGTGACTCTGCAAAGTGAACCCGATGGTCTAGGATTTGCGTGGCTGAAGAAAAATGAGGATGAAACATGCCTTCAGGAAAACTTGAAATACGGACCACGAGTATGTCCAGCTAAGTGAATTAGAACGGTGACCAAATTTACACTGTTTCCTGGCAGCAATGAGTTTAAGCATTTGTGGCTTGAGTGAGTTAATTGCCCGTTAATCAGATGACACTGAGTCCTTTTACCGAGGTTGGAATTTGTTTTTCAAACGTTTCTTCACGGGTAGGTTGGTTGGGTGAGTTGTCCACTTTGTAGAATGTAGAATGTAGTTAATATTCTCAACGTGATTGGTTGTTCGAGGAGTGTCTGTCTCTTACGTTGATTTCTCTTTCTGGGATTCGTCTTGCTTTGTTTCCGGATTTATTTGCATCAGATAGGCTCAATGAACAGTCCTATTTTTAGAATAGCTGTTCCCTTATTGCGGCTGTTCCAATGTGATTTCTCATGCGCCACTTTCTAGTCTGTCTTTGTGCTGCTGCACAAGCTGTATATTTCTCAATACTGGTTCACCACTGGTTCATAACTTTTAGATGTGTGTAGCAACATGTGCCACTTTTGTTTAGGCTTTTCAGCCAAAGTGATCGGCATCTTGTCTTGGTTTTGGCATCCCAGCAGTATTCCGGCATTCGAAAGTAGATGAATGGTATAACTTCTGATTACCTCGTGTTGCATTTTCCGCCACCTTTCGTCATTAGCGTGGTTGCGTAACTCTCTGTATGTTGGAGAATGGGTGAAGGATAAAAATTATTTTGCTACATTGCGAAATATTGAACTACCCTAAACCACTGGGTATTTTGCCCGGTATGTCTCACTAGGTGTCATACGCCATATGCGACCAATAACTAGGGTTGCCGTAATGACTTAGCTGATTTCTTCCAGTTATGGGATAATTATGCGGGTCGATTTGGTTTGTTGCGTTTTCACTGTGCATAAGGGCCTTAAACCTTGACTGTCATGGACGACATTTTCGACCATAACGTAAAATATAATTGCAAAAAAGCATCCACCCATCTTCCGAAAAATCTTGTCCCCAAGCCCATCCTTAGTGAAAGGTACTAACGGGAAACCTAAGGTATTTTACATTTTGGAACAGCGGGATGGAAAACTGGCTACGCATAAGCAAACGGAACACGACGGGTTCCTAAAAGTTTTCGAGCTGCTATAAGGTAAAACAGGGCCTAGGAAGGTGTCACAATAAGGTCCATCATTGGCCTCGCCGCAAACCAAGAAGCTTGACCTATCAAAGACGTCCGAACTGTAGCGGAATTTTCCAGAGTCCATGGTTGTGCACTATAATACCAGCCGGTGCATGTGTGACTTTTAGAGGAAATGCTTTGGGTAAAACTTTCAACGTTTCAAATGGCTTTCCCGTCCTGGCCTGCAGGTGCCTAGCAAAAAGTGAACTCGGATTGGTAATGTGTTGGAATGCTGGTAGCTCAGGTGTGATAGTTGTTATTGGATCAGGTGGCTGTTGATCTGTTCGCCGAGCTTGGCAATTGATTTGCAAACGCTTCGTCACCATTCGAGGAGACATCTTCAGCGCGCTGTTGGGTGGGTAGTCTTTCTTTCTGCTTGCGTTTGTGTAGTTTGCAAAGAGCAGCTTTTTGCGCTGTAACCTGATTGGCCATTGACGAAATTCGTACTTGCATTCTGGTTGTGATCCGCGTTGCATGGTGGTCGGCTTCTCGGTAGTTTGATTGGTTGCTGGTATATCTCTTATTTTTAGTAGTTCACAGTCCTATTAATTACTTTGAATTCTTGTCCGGCTGCGGGTTTGGTGGTTCTAGATGTCCTTTGTCCTCAGAGGTTGGTAGACAGGATCGATCTCGATGTGTCTGTTTATTGCTCCATCAGTGAAAAACCATACCTCCATGAACTTGCGTTCTTTCTTCGCTATTGCCTGGCCCAGTATGCTGACGTTATTCCAATCGAATTTGTGTCCTTCTCCACCTTCGTGTGCAGAGATGAACGAGAGTTGATCGTGTCTCCTAGTAGCGAGCTTGTGTTCGTTGACTCTGGTTGATAGTTTCCTCCCTGTTTGTCCCACGTAATGTTTTTCACAATCGTTGCATTGAATTTTGTAGCTTACATTTGTCTTCTACATCGCATTGCGTACCCCCTTTGGTTTTGATAGTGCTCTTCGCAGCGTCTCAGTCGGTCTGTGGGCAGAAATAGTCCTTCAGCTTGAACTTAGCTGAAGAGTTGCGTTCAGCATTTCAAGCTGAGCTGAACCAGTACGTACTACATACAGAATTAATGTCTTGCAAGTAGAGTTTTATCCTTTGAGCCTAATTTAAAATGACGAAAACTCAAAAGACACGCGAAGAAATGAGGGGATGAGTGAAAATGACGGAATGTGAGGGTGATGTTTTTACTGCTCCTCTCTATTAATGCAGCTTACGAAATCCTTCACTCTATTCGCTGAAGCTGGTAAAATATACGGCGAACAATTTCTGTTAGTGGCATTTATGCAACACTTTTACTTTGTAGATCCGACTTGAGAATTTATTTGTAGTCTCCTTTTTACGTTTCTGGCAGAGTGACCACAAATCACCTTCCTAGGTATGAAGGACGCAACACACAAGAATGGGTTAAACATACTTAATTCTGATGAGTTCTTGGTGGGTCACATACAGTTTCGACTTATTGAGTAGCCTGGTCTTGGGCAGAAACGGCAAGAATAAGTCTATATACATGTAATATTACAGGATATTTCTAGGCTTGGCGTGGCTTGATATAAAAACGAAGATTCTTCATCTTAGACTCCAGGAGTTTGTAACAAGATCGGAAGTCGATCAGTTTAAAAAGACTTTCAAACGCTCCGCAACGTTGTTCAAATCCTAGATTGTTCGTGGCTTTTATACTGCACCGTTTGGGGTAACCCACGCGTTTTGTCTGAAATAATCATGACAATAATTCTTTAATAGTTTATGCAAAATTTGGGCATTATAGTATAAGGAAAAATTGTGGGTGAACTGTTCTACAACTTTACGCCTTTCTAACGCCTCAGATACCATCCTGATTCAACCGACAGATAATTTCGTCCGCACCGATAACAGGAGTTTCATCTACGTCCAGCACAAATTCCGCGTCAGTGTTTTAGGCTTTAGCATTTGAATAAAAATACGGATCGTCGGCGAAAGCAGCTTCATTTCTGACACCGGCGATCAGTTTTCACACCATAAGAAGGTTATATTTGAATACTTTAAGTTTGTGAAAAGGTGGATAAAGATGAAATCTTTCGCAAGCAGTCTAGACTTTCATGCCCCCAGCCGGATATTCTGGAACGAAACTAGGAATATAAGCGCACTGATTGGCCGCCATGTACTGCAACGTCTCGAGCCAAGCTCAAGGAGGGTCACAAGGAACATATGCTGGAAGCCCACTTACACAGCGACAGTTAAATACTACGTAATCTCCTTCACGCTCTTCTGTCTGGTTGCGCTCTGCCAATCTGGCAGTTTGCGCAATTCTAAAGAAAGCACGGTGACAGGCTTTCGCCTCTGTTGACAAGACTTCGGTATGCCTTGTACTTGGCCAGCTTAATGTAGCTGATTTCACTTCACATTTCGCGCAACTAAAGTACCCGCTGCACAATCAGATGTTTGTTTTATAACTACCTTGTTGCGACTTTGTTGACGATATCCGACATCGGTGGAGAGATACCTGGAGAAGGCTCACATCATCTCGCAAAACGATGAATCACAGTCACATATCGATGCAGCTCTTACTGTAGCCTGGTAAGCACAGCAGCACTTATCACACAATGGCATTTCATTGCTGGGACTGGGATTAGTGAAATGACTTCAGTAGACACAGTTCTGTTAGGGATGGTGAAACTACCGGTGTGTGTAAAATTCCCCATGACCTGCAATTTTTCACCTTGGATTGCCCGATGGGTATTCGTAGATTGCGATTCTTGGAGAATGGCTTTGTATTTTGTCTGTCTGTTCAGCAGACCTAGTACTAGGCTTTTGTCTTCAAAACTGGGGATTATGTCGATTGCGCGCAATTGATCGAGAAGTTCCTTGCAGCTGTGAATTGAACACTGGTGCTTGGAAGACATTCCAGTGTTTGTCTTACTATTTCCTCGACTACAGAGCTGAACAAGCATTGAGTGACTAGCCTTATTGAGCAGTACTTTGGTATGCAAGGTTCAGTTGAGCTTACGTTTGAGGCGCACGGATGTATGTAAATAAATGGACAAGATCATATTTACGAACTCCGAGACATCCCATTTTGAACGAGTGTACTTAGGACCACTGAACGATAGAAATAATTAAATGCACCCCTGAATTCAAGCAGCACCAAGATTGTGAGTCATCTGTAGGCATTGCTTTGCTCGAACACCCGATAGAGTGGGGGGATATGATTAGTGCAGCAGTTATGCGTCTGTACAGTTGCCTTACACGTGCACCATAAAACTGTCAGTTTCTCTTGTGAAAATTTTAGTGAAGAAGTTTCGGACATTTTCTAGTATGTTTGCCCGAACTAGTTATGGTGCTTGCTCCCTAATACAAATGGGTCTGTCTGAACCTACTAGGTACAATTTGCTTTTTTACAGGTTTTAATCTGTAAGAGTTGATGAAGTTGATGAAGCAACACTGGCTGGGGTAGATCTCAGAATAGAATGCGACGCCCAAAAGAAGACACTTGTTGGTACAACAGTTTCTATGTCAAACTAATATATATTCGGAAGGGGATGGGGAACGTCAAGTTTAACCTGTTATTGTGACAAAATTATGGCCTGAATGAGCGGTGGATTTCCAGTTTTTTCTCTTACATCCTACTCTTGATGGATTGTTTGTTAAAGCTTAATAGAGTGTACTGATATGCGATAAATAAGACGCAAGTTTATGCACGCTATAAAATTTTCCTCAACGCAGGTATGGTTGTAGAACGCATAACGAACCCTATGGCTTAGGTGTTGGTTGAAACTTTCAAGGGAATGACGCCATCAAAATCGATAAAAACGCATTGTGATTCACCCTGTCGGAAATCTGCAAGGATATCCAAGCAACGCAGTCCTTTTTCTGATAGGAATTAAATCAGTTAGCTAACTGAATCTATGAAGACGCACAAAAAATCCACATATTGGAAACCTAAACAATTGTTGCCAGGTAACAACATAACACACTTTTATTTACATCTTCTTCGGATGTTCTGGTATCCCTTGATTAACCCCGCAGTTATAGCTATCTCGTTCACTGCACACGGTGTAAGTACCTTAGAGAACGTGCAAAACAACGCCAAATTTGCTACAACTATCAACCTGCTTTTAACTAAAAGCTGTTTCAAGCGTCGACACTACACCAGTGTATTTAAACAGTTTTTGGCGGAATAATGATTTCCCAGTAATGAAGAGACCACTTACTTAGAACACAAAATAAAAACAGCGCCACAAGTTTGGAAGTCCGTTTGATTAAACACATTTCCATTCGTTCTTTCGTAGTCGCTTTCCGAAACTCATATATATTATTTGCTGTACACGCGTCAAACGCCTGTCACTAATACCGCCAATTTGCTTCTTGTTTCACACCAGAAGCAAATCAAAAGCTTTGGGGGCTGAATTATATACACATATAGCTGAAAAGCAAATCTTACAGAATCTCACAAAATATCTGAGCCAATCCAGTGGGGACCAGCGCGATCAATAAGGTGGGTCTTGTTGAAACTTGAGCACGTTTGACAAGCTTGTATTTGATACAAAGCTGCTAATGCTTACCTATGGCACTGTGTGTATGAGCCAGCGGAGATGCTGAATCATACGTGTGCTATTTTTACAACGTGATGTTACAGGTCCTCAGTAAAACTGTTTTGGAGTTTTATTTACAGTATATACACGAAATGTGCTTTTTCACGCCACGTGACGGCCACAATCATAGATATTACGAAGAAGATAACGAAATGACCGTGGTGTCCACAATGTTGTACGCCCGCTTTGTGTTACAGAATATTGAGTGTCGTTGGAGGAACATAAAAGGCCTTGCGGTAAGGCGGGATACAATAATTTTAACAACCTCAGTTTAATATCACATCATATATTACAGTCCAATAAGTTTGGCATTTGTGTTAACAAGCTACCGATGCTTGTCACCTGAATGATTAACTCCCACAGAATTGTTTGAACTTATTGGTAAAAGCCATGGTTTTCTGGGGGAAAGAATCTATTGCTTTGTTCATGTTTAGCGACCTCTGATCAGTGGTACGCTTTTAGATTATAAGAGTCTGTTATGTAAATCTTTAGGCTTCAAATGCAGACTTGTGTTGGGTTTTACTATTGAATAACATACGAGTATATCTATTATAATAGAATCAGTGATATTGCATGATCTGTGTTTATAATGTTAACTTAGTTTGAGGCTTTATGCTAAACTGTACTCACCGATGGCAGATACATACAAATCTTGCGCACTTTAACGAATTTCTTCAGAACCCAGCGCAAAACATACTGCAAAAGTCAACCGATAGGTCTCTTTGAGAGATGGGAAGTTTATGGCATAATTAGTCATTTAAAGCTATTTTCTGGCATCTTGGTGCTTGTCAGGCGAATCACACGAACAACTTGTTGTTGAAAATTGAAATGTTATCTTGTGTAGAAACCGAGGAATCAGGTGTCCAGCCAGGATAAGGGATGCAACTTAATTTATTTTCATTAAACAGTAAAGCTACACTTATTTTATCAATGGCAGTTTCAGTGTAGGAAGGGCAAGTTTTGTGGAAAAGCCCTTCCGTTAGAATGGAGCACGGATGTGATTCAGTGTGTTCTGGGGAAATTAACATAGAATGGTTGCAAAGAGTCTTATGTTGCCCCACGACCTTTGAGGCGATTAAAATTTCGGCTGGAGTGTAAATGCTCACAAATGCTTGTTATTATTTTAAGCCTGCGAATTAGTTCACCTACATTTGAGTTCAAATACTAATACAATGATCGGAAGTACCTGAAGAACTAGAGTCGTCTTGATTTTTACACACTATTATTCGTCCACAGTAAAGTTCATGTTAAGGGAACTACGTTATTTTGGGATATTATTTGGTGTTTATCTGGTCTTCGTAAACTTGCTTTCATGCAGTGTGAACATTTCGTTTCTGTATAGGTTACGGGAGGGTTTTTGATGAAACATCACGACTTAGTCCCGCCGGTTAAGTGCTGATTTTCGTGGGTTTTGCACGAGACTTCAGAAGACCCAATCGCATTATCCTCGTCTTAGCTTCGCTGGTCCCATCTAAATTCCATTTGTATTGTTTCTAAAAATGCTCCGATTCACCATCTGTATACACATAATGGTTAACACTATTTTGAAGGTTGTTCACTTTAATGGGTACTTTGGATGAAGAGAATATGGCCCGATAAGCAGGATACAAGAATGCAAAAGTGTTATCCAAGGATGAAAGGTTTGCACAAATGATCTGACTGCATGTACGTTAAACCGTCATCATAAAATTTCCCTTTGCAAATCAAACTAAATACAGTTTGAAACTTTCAAATATAATCTTTAAAAAACCACCTAAAGCCGGTTAGACCTGGAGGCTTTACTTTTCCTACCGCGCACTGACCTTATCTCTTCGGACAGTGACATCGTACAAACCAGTTATCAACTGATCTCCAATCATCCAACGTGCTACGCTCCGACTAACTGGGCGCAATATCAAAGCGACCAAAATGTAGACAACAACCCCAACACATCTACCAGTGTTTCATCACGATGTAACGCAACACCTTCAGGAAGTATATTTGTCAACTAATCCAACGGTCTAGTGAGCTGCCAAAGATTCATTCAAATGCTTGTTAGATTAATCCTTTGAAATTAGCTATTTTGTCGATTATTTTTCGGTTCTGCAACTCAGCGTGTGGGATTCGGTCGAGTACTTTAATGTTGGATGGCCTCCCACTTCATAATGTTCAGAATCGATACCATCGTTTAGACAGTTGGCATTATTTGTTAGGGCGGGAACATAAATGAGGGGCCCGTTGGTGTATCAGTTGATAGACCACAGCCAAGCAGTTGATTTCTAGTGTGCTCTATTTCTGTCAGTGCGCAGAACTAACTAACGTATTCAGTCAAACGTACTCAAGCTGCCCTTACGATATTTTTGATCAACTACTCATTTAAACAAGCAAAATGAAAACTTCCGTGAAAAAATGAGCAAAAACTCATGAATGTTTCTTTTATTTTGTAAACACCGGGTGGAACCTTTTGCAAAGTTTTCAAAATGTTAAGTAGCGATAATCACATCGCTAAACAAATTTTTTGCTACTGAACACGGCCAAGAAACAGATTTAGGAACGGTGCTGAATGTTGCAGTAAAGCGTCCAAAACTCATCCGGGTAAATATGAAAAAAATTGGCGGGTCAGGCTGGCGCAATACTGGAAATTCAGTACATCCATTACACTCAGTAATCCCACTTGTTCTATGCTTTATTTTCGGGATTTGCTCACTTTTTCGCTTTCTTATTTCTTCTTGTCTATTCTCCAATTTTTTCAGCTCTATGTTTTTTCGTCGTTTTTCGCCCTAATTTTTTACTCCCGTATTTGTCATGATAGTAAGGTATCCATGGAAAGTTTTTTGAACGAAACTCAGTCCACAACACAGGTTTGGATTCCATTACGGACAGAAGTTTCCGCAGCACAATATAAGAACAGTTGTGTACGTATTCACAGAACGTACAGTCGGATCCGCAAGAAAAACTTATTCATGCAACTACTTGAAAGATGAGGCCTTAGATCTTAATTGTACTAGACTTGCAGACAGCCTTTATGTGAATTTCGCCTTCGCACTCTCTATGCTATCAGTTTAAAGTTTGAAAGCAGATTTTTCTGTCTCGAACTCGGTGACAAACAGCGAAGAGTGAATGTCTTTTTCTCGTATGGTGTACAAAATATTTTACCCTGCTTGAGCTAGCAGGTATTAGTTGGGACAGACGCAGCCGAGATTTTTTGGTGATGTTTGGACTTGCTAGCCAGCTGACAATATAAACACGGTGTATCACAAAGTAATAGGGAGACCATTGTTGTGACAGCCTCGCAACTACTCCAGTAGACAAGGCCTTAGGACTGTATCTCATATGAACTAAAGACGTTTCTAGCTGCGGAGTGACCTGGCCTATTCGGCCGTCTACCACTCCAGCGCGATTTGTTGAGCAAACATGTAGACACGGATATAAGTCAGCGAAATTCGGGCTCAATTAAACATTGAACTCCAGATTGCGACAGGTGAAAACGCCGCTTCACGGACCTCAATGCCGAGCAGCCTACACCTTCGGGATCCTGGTTTGTCTCGGGAATTATACCGTTTTCATACAGGTTATCAGCGTGCTAGATTTGGTCGTCAGTTCGCACACTCAGTGCGTCTTTTACAGTGTGGGTGAACGTGGACCAATCACGCGGACAGCTAAATTCCTTTTTTAACAGTCGCCTACTGAGGCCTATGTTAATACAACATTGGAATCATTATCAGATTTCTGTAGCACGATTCGATCAGCCGATCTGGTCACAGCCAACAACGAATAGTGAACTCTATGCAGCACCTCAAGAGAACCCTGTAGATGCAGCATCAGTACAATTTATTTGTCATTTGCTTTTTTAATGATGGTTGTTCACCTTTTGGCTTAACGTTTTGAAGCAACTGCTATTCGGTTACATGCAAGTTGTGCTGCAGAAAGGGATCTATCAGTCTAATCTGCTTACCGATGTTTACATTCTTAGTAAAGACTAAAGCGAAGAACGCATTGATTAAAATCACCATAAAGTGATGTTAATTTGTCTGACTTCCTCCCATTCAGCTAGTATTGTCTAAAATGACAAGTGAACTGTGTTCCAAGTGGCCTTGAACTGAATGCCCATCGGTAAATTGCCACATTACATTTGGAAATATTATGTCCAATAATATATATTGTTAAAATCGAAAAAGATGTCTCCGCGTAATCAAAGGTATTTCTGGGTTGATGACAATTTTGTAACCAAAGGCACCTGGTTACTAACATGAAGCAGCTATTTGAACAAGAAAAAAATGACGAACATTAATGTTTTTGGAGTCTCGTCATCAGGTCATTACATATCTAATGGTTAAAATAGGAGAGAAAAATGAAATACGCAGCGAAGATTGGTTAGTGAAATGCAAAACGTGGAGATACAAGCGATTGGTTGTCTGCGCCCTACCTCGCATCTAGTTGGATGCTTTGAGACAGTCTAGAGGGCTGTTGACTGACTTCGTCGGTTGATTCCTGTCACATGACCAAGGCAGACTCAGGGTGCGTACGAGACGTATTTGACAGAGCAGTACCGGGTTTTACTGGCGACCGCCTCGGCTGTGGTCAAGCGACATTGTTTGATAAATACTGGTGGTTTGGGTATACGGTAAGCGACATGAAATTACTCATTCGGAATGACTACGTGCTCGGTGTCATTTGAGTGGGACACAACTGAGCTTTTGGTTGAACTAGTAGCTATGTCCTGACCTGATGACGGAACCCAGAAAACATTAATTTTCGTCACTGTGCTCTTGTTCAAACCATTGGAAAATTTAAGTGAAAACAGCTGTTTATTAGAAGCTTGTTTGCACCTTGTCGAAAGATTAATTTTTCCGAAGATTGGACTGATATTCAACTTCACTACCAAACGGTAATTTTAGCCGGGTAAACATACAGACTCAGCAAAGTCCTGCTCATTTGGGATTCACTCACTGGTTTGAAAGTCATAACTAGGTTCTGCTAGCCCCAGTTAAAATATCTGAAGAGCAAAAAAGGCGATTTTTAGCTTTTATCTGACCCCCAAAATCAGTGACGAGAAGAAAATTTCTCATTTTATCTCCTTGCACCACAATAAATTTTTGTGCCACCAGCGTGAGAGAGGATGGTTAATGCGTAAAATATATATTTAGCTGGGCTTGTAAGCTTATGTGTTTTTCTCACATTGGGTTTGATTGGGTTATTTGATTCTTCACACAGACGTGGAAAACGTTCTATGTTTGGTACAAACGTTTTAAGGACGGCATTAATAGTCACAGTTGAATAGATATTGTCAAGTGAAATGATAGGTTTCAAACTTGAGTAGTCTCTCGTCAGGTGTTTTATTTATATTCCTCAAACAAATTCTCTGGTTGTCCAAGTTGTCATTCAGATGGGACACCGGCTGTGATCGCTGTGAAGCAAAACGGAATCTGGAATTGAAAAATATAGGTTGCAAATTATGTTTTTGACCAAACCACGTAAGGTGCCTGCAAGATGTGTTTACAACGCTAGGCAGTGCCTTCGGAGAAATTATGGTGTTGGCTATCTAGAGGACTGTGAGTTAGGCAAATTAACACTACAGATGCCGATTCGCTTACCAGGAAGTACAAGTTATTTACTAGGTATCTCAAGAAAAACGAGGGTGTGGGGCAACAATTCACACAAATCCTGTACTTGTCTTCTTTTCTCGTGTGCAGGTGTTCGGCTGGCCGCGTAAGAAAACAAAACTGGGATATGTAAACGCGCAAGATCCCTACACGTGCACAGTTTGTCGCGCTTTCAAACATAGATAGGATTTGCCAGTATGTCATTACACAGTGAAAAATTTGAGATGGAGCTGCTATTAAATGTCAGTGAATTTTGCCTAACATTACGGCTACAAAGAATGATCCCACGATGCTATTGTGGTTTATTTTTTATCTCAAGTTTTAGTTCTTTAGGCGGTAACCGTGGAACGTCTGGGGTGTGATTGCGAACAGCGAAAAGTCATCTAGATTTTTTTCAAAATTGACTCATCCTGCACTAACCTAAATCCCCCATGGTGATACCCTTACCAGCCTGCGTTTAGTACAGAAGTACGATTTGTTGTGCTTCTCAGGTTATGTGCAATAGATCCAGATAAGAGGTAAACATACGCTAAGATGGTGGAAAAGTCACTTCCATGGGTTACCCACGGCAGCTGCATGGAGTCCTATCTTTGTAGGGAATCTTGCTCTGTTTACTCTTTGTTTCTGTGTTATCCATAAAGCGAACACAAATGCGGTGTCTTTAGTAGGAAAATTTCTAGTAGATAATTTTATCCTTGCTGACCGTACATTCTGTCGCTATATTTATCTATGTTTCGTCTATACAGTTCCGTGCATTGACCTTACTACCAGTAAGTTACATGATCACGTTTAAAGAAGAACGGTGTGGGTGATTGTTTGATTTAAACGCCACTAGCTGTGATAAACTTTGCTTCTTCAATTCGGCAGGTCCCAATTTTTTCTACCTGGTTGGTACTTCCAGAAGAAACACTCGGTGCAGCCATTAGCAGAATGGCTATAGGTCCAAAAAGATGCTGGGTAAATAAAACCCGAGGAAAATGCCGACACACGACGCTTGTAAAATGTGCGGCGATGAATAAATTAAGCGTCATATTAGTAGTTCTAAAAGAAGACACTCCAAGCAGCAAATCAACACCGCATTATTTGGAACGGAACGCAGAAGAAAAAATATAGCTTCTATTGGCCTAAATTTGCTCATCTTCGTCAGTCTACGTAATGCCTGTTTCCGCACCCATCAAGGGGAAACCCGAAATTCTCACCACGAGAAAATTTTTTTTTGTTTTTTTTAGGTTTATATCACTCGACCGCCGTGAGATCATGCAACCTTTAAATGTGGTCCCAGTTTTGCAGAAATGCTGATCTGCGGCTTAAGACGCCAGATTCGATCAGGCAAGAAGCATAAGCGAAGCTCCTATGATCTATCCAAATCAGTAGGTAATTTGGGTGGTTTATTCATCGAGGACCTGAAATTTTTATATGGCAGGCACCTGGTGCTTGCACTTTATGGATCTGAAAACAGCAAAGCCCTTCCACCGCACGCTTCAAGAAATCGTTCAAAACCAGCCGCTGTGTTTGCTTGTCTTCTCACCGACTGACACGTTAGCATCTTTTATTGAATTATAACTGAATAATAGGTCGACATAATGCAGACAGAAACATCAGCTGTCGGTGAGAAAAATAAAGAACTCATTAGCACCACAATATTCAGGTTTCAAATGTTGCAGAACTGAGTTACTAAGCCATAAATACAATAAATATACCCATACGGCCTACAGAGCAGGATGATGGTTACAAACGTTCCTGTGAATAGTTGCCTAAAAAGCAGTATACGAAATCGGAAGGGTAATATTCAAGATATAAAGTGCAGAAGACGAAGGTTGTTTGAGCAATAGGTAGGGTCTACATTTATTAGATTCGATAACGGCGCTAATATGCTCAGGTTCCATACCAGCCCGCCAAAGGAACTATACTTTATACATTCCTTTTTGTTTTATGTTGCTACGTGAAGCCAAACGGGGAACGTCTCAATACGTGACACAACGTCTGAGTCACATCGAGTGGTCAAATCACATAGTAGACAGACTGTGCTATGCACCAACCTCCACGAACTTTAAACAGGGTTTGCCTGGCGTATAGAGGCTGAAATGGTAGGGCGGGGATTTCTCTCTCTCGACCAGTTTGTTAGCTTCCTGCAAGTTGGTCAAACTCAAATCCAAAAACTGTTGGATTTATTTGGTCAGAAACGTGACGTTTTGTTCATGGATGTGGACTACTTCTGGCCCTGGGTCTGAACTCAGCTGAATGTGTGCTGGTGCCTCGTGGCGAGTTGTTCAGCACACCTTGTGTATGTATGCGCCCCCTACAAAATCTGCTGACATTTTCGGTGATTACGTAGTATCACATAGGTCTGGCTAGTCTATCGACATTCATCTTTGGGGTTCATCTAAACTTGCATCTAAATAGAAACTTCCGTCCCAAAAATTTTAAGTTGAAACAAGTCGATGGCGAATATTTCAGGTTCATACTGAAAGTAATTTTTCCGCAAAAATTGGGCGATGCTGTCGTAGAAATTGCGATATTATAATGACCAGTGTAAACACTGGACATTTATTGGTTTACAGGTCATGCTAAAATATTTCCCCTGCATGTGATGCTGAAGCAGAAAACGCAATATATTTTTGGACATTTTGATCGATGGGATTACTGTTGGTCCCCCAAAAGAATGGGCAATACAGAAAGCTCAAAAACGTATGTCCTATGATGCGAACGAGTGACGTAATTCGTACTATGATATATAGGGAATACAAATGTGCGTTCTAGCTATCGTTGCGAAATGACTACTCAAATTTTTGCCGTAACTAAACAGCTGTCCTGACGGATTCGCTAGTAACATGTAAGCAGCAGGTACAACGTAGCGATAATCGTATTTCGAAAGCTATCCATAGTAGTCCATATGGTCCATATAGTAGTCATTTTCAATCCTTGTTTGTTAGCCCAGCAGATTTGATAATGTTGTCAAATTAGAAGGTCTGTTTGTCTCTGGGAGACGCATGGCCAGGTTTGGAAATTAACGAATTCATCCATTCATATTAGATTAATTTTTGTAGAATACTTGTTTCATGAATAGTGATTAAGAATGGGAAAAATACCGGTTGCCCTCAACTCCTGCTTAGCTTGCTTACCTACGTTGACACGCAGACCACTGTGCTAGTGGACCGTTTATAAATCATTTTCCGTCACTTTTCTTACGGTATGACAATGGCAGAAGGGTTTCTTCTGCTTATTACTAGTTGGATTAACGATACTCACCATGAGAATTGTCACCACAATACCCCCAAAGAAGACCGCAAACTCCTCAGATACCACTGTGGTATTTGCTGAAGCAAAAATCACAAATTGGTTAGAGAATATATAGGCCAAATAGGAAATAGTTGTTTTGGGTTCTTGTATAGATCAAGGAAAGCAGAGTTATAGGTTAAGAGTCATATATCAAGACACAAGACCAGAAATTTCAGGAATATCATGAATGGTCCGGTGCATGTGCGCATTTACTATTTAACGCGTGCCTATTCTGAATCCAATATCTTGTTGGTCCTTTGGGATGACGTCGGGGCAAACTTATCAAAAGTGGCCAACCCAAAAGTGCAAATATTTGGTCTACAGCACCTGTTTAACCAAGTTCATAATGTCCCGCATCTCCTGATAGGCTCGGAGGGGAGCACTGCTAATCAGCTGTCAACATCCTGCTTAGAAACAGTGAGTGGTGGATGAGTAAGCATCAGTGTTCACTCTTTAGGATCGACCACCTATGTTTGTGCATTTATCATGTAGCTAATTGTGCAGCTAATGCGAACAGAAAAATATTGGTCACAGGTTTTTGTATTAAAGGCTTCTATTCATTTAATAACACCTAAGATGTGAAACAAAACCATACTACTGAGTGATATTATTTCATACAAGTGGTACACTAACGTGCTGTTATGAATAGATTTACTAACCAGAGGTGAACTCCGTGTTATCCACTAATGTGTATCTTATTCAAGCTACTCACTTGGTTCTTCAGTAGTTACTGCAGAGAAAGAAAAAATATTTTTGTCATTTCCTGGTATGCGGTATGAAGTGCGCCACAACAGAACACCGTATTTCCTTCATATTTTCTTCTTTGGAAGACTATTCACACAGAACTAGAACATTCAGTCCGTAGTCCATACCCTACCGTCCAAGCCGTTTTGCTGGACACTCAATGTGGGGGTTTTACCAATCATTTGGCGAGATCGTTGATCAGAATTCGAGCGTACAAATTTCGTATCTGTTACTGGCCAGATAATAAGACCTGATTATACTATAACCAGTAAAGAAGGTCGGACTGGGGGTGCAAATTCGTATCATTTTTGGCGCTAGAAACGGTAATGCATCTGAGTGCAACAGACAGTGCTAAGTGAGCTGCAGTCCGTGTTACCAATTGCAGTTTGTTTCATTGAAGTGTTTGCTAAACCAAACAGGAAAGTGAAGCGGCTAAAAACATGGAGGTGCTTCCTTGTAAAGTGGAAGTGAAAAATGAAAAAAGGCGGACAGGGTGGAATGTCATCGGATCACCAGCACTGTTCAGTGATTTATAATGACCAAAAAGAGCACATGAGATATTAGCGATCACTCGCAGAGGAGTTACATTGTTTCAAAAGAGATAAATGCAATAAGATATTCTTTATTTTGTCACTAGCCTTATCAAAGCACCAGGCTAACTAATGAAAGTTTAGTATGCAATATTTCCGCCTCTAAAAATGTTGAAAGTCAATAAGGACCGGACGACAAATCGGAACACGTAAAGTACTTGTTCTACCAATAAAATGTTACCCAGACCATACCCGAGTGTTCTTCAGGTTGTAACGCGTTAGTATGTAATGAGATTTTTGCACAGGATATTGATTGAATGAACTAAGGAGAACGCGCATCCGTCTTTGCCTGGGCGACACACTTGATGTCTGCTGGCTCAAAGTGTTTTGTCAGTGCTTACCGAAGCGTGGTGCCATAAAGCGTATCCAGGATTATCTAAACTGATAGTAAATATTCGGCTTGTTTCAGATTCCCGGTTAATTAAGACAGTGCTAAATTGACATAAAATTCCGAAATGCAGGTTTGTGTGTAGTGGTTGAACTCATGAACGCATAAATAGCTGCGTCAATTTAAACTGCTTGATAAGGTGAACATATTCGTTTTACGTGAGGCATACTTATATGGTGTGTAGGTTGCGTTAAAAATGTAAACTGTAACTGGTTTATATCGGGTGGCCGTTTCCACACCCCGAGGTTCAAGAAACCAATGAAAATAAAAAGCAACAAAACGGCTTGCTGCAAACCTTTCTGTGCGCTTATTGGAGAATTTTAAACGGAAGTCTGCAAATCGCGTGCCGTATTCCATCAACGATCAAACGGTTGTAGCATCTGCATCCGTTTAAAATTCTTAGTTGCTTCAGTAAACAGGTCGAAGTAATTGCAAATGCAACAGGTGGCAGGAAAATGGCACGCAATTTCTTCCAAACTTAGTGACAGATTTTAGAAATAGTGCAAAAATTGATAATGGCGTGACAGGACTCGGTTATAAAAAATTAAAATTACTGCAAGATGTTTTGACAGGAGGTAAAAATGCTGCGCAAAAGAATGTTTGAGAAATGTGTGGCTTTTTTTGTGTTGCACCCAATTAGTTCCTCTTAATCCAGTAGAGTGCTGATGTCTAAATATTAAACAAGAAATCTATAGTACCAACAACATTTCACTAATTCATCAATGTTTGGGAAGCGGCTGACTATTTCCTGTTTTTCCAAGACGTTTTTCATCAGCCAAAATATTTATCGGGGAAAGAAAAAAAAAGAAACATCTGGAAGTGTTTCGTACCCCAAGCATAACTTACAAGTTATTTACCAAAGCATATGCATGTCTAACTGACTGTTTTTAGCTTACTATATACATACATATGGCTAGCTATTTAGCTCTTGGCCTACCAGTTAATCAATCAGTCAACCAATCCTTCAATCGATCAATCAAACATGAAACCAGTCGATCAGTTAACCAATCAATTTGTCGGCCTATCCGTGTGCATATCTATCCATCTAACCATCCGTCTGGCTATTCACCTATTTATTCTTCTTTCCACCTTTATACTTTGCACTAAGAAGTTATGATCATACCAAGATCAAGCATTTGGGAAGTAGCCAAATACGGATCGAAATGTGATCACACTGGGACGTGACACAAGATAACATGTTGATAAAAATCTTGTGTTCAACCCGCGGTCGTCGAACGAAAAGTTTTTTTTTAATGAGAGAAGGATTGATTGCTGCAGCCGGTGCCGAAATGCGAACGTCTCGTTGTTCAGCTTAGAAATTTTTCCAAAATAAAATCTGAGTTATTATTTCCAGGTCACCGAAAATTTTTTTATTGAAGAATTGTGCCATAATACTTAGTTGCAGCATATTGGTATATCTAGCAAGCCTTTTGGATTCAGCCTGAACGCCATATTAAAGAGAAAAACTGTGATGCGGATTTCTCTTTTATTTTCTTTCAAAATGGTCGACGTAGGAAGGACTCAAACACACAACATTCAATGATACACATGAGTGACTTGGTATCAAATTGGGAGCGTTGGTTTAGGCCAAGCCTTAGAATAGATATGTTCAGGTCACTTAACTAATCGCTATCTGGCCCCTCAACGGCGCCAAGCAACATGTTCGAAGTATTTTGCAGCCGACTATACTATCCATTCCTAAATCTAAACTTTGTTTTGAGATGCGGTGGAAGGGAGCGTTAGAACTTATTATCTGATATAAACGTGGAACCAATTCCTAAGCCATCTATGCCAAATAACTCGCAGATAAATCAGCAGACTGCCGAAATCGCGCTACTCTGTTTTTGGTACAGAACATTTGATAAACGAACTCGTGGTAGACGGCTAGAGCTTCTGTCGTGTTATGCTATTTGTGGAAGCCATCTTGCTGCAAACCCGGCTGAAGGTTGGGATTTTAGAGTAGTTGAAAATGATCATCTACTTGCGTCTAGAATTAGTAGTGCAATAAGTATACACTGAAAATACCAGAACATTGTGGGAGGTAGAACGAGCTTCCCGAAAAATTGCTCGTTCTAAAAACAATCTAGTTTTGACGTTTAGTACAACCATTAAAAATGTTGCGCTTAAGGCTTTTGACGAAAATGAATAGAGTACGGTAGCTTTTTTGCTTGTTTTATTGTCGGTGTACATGTATTCTTCGTGATTACATGAAAGAAAGTGCATGTAAAAAATAGGGTCGTGATGGCGCTGCATTTGCCAACAAACTGTTTCATTTCTAACTATCCAAACTTGTACATAATTTCCATTTTTTGTCCGTCAGTCATTTGTCCCTTTAAAAGCTTTATGTTTGCATCCATTTATATGAATATCTATTCATTCAGCCATCCATATTTATCAGTATATGGGTTTACTGACTTTATATATATATATACATATAAATATATATACGTATATATATGTATGGCGATCCGCAAAACTACGCTTGTATACGAGTTCGTTTATATTTACACCCACTTGTTACAACATAATTCTGCCCATCTTCTTCTGTCGCTACCCGGGAATATTTATTTGTTCCCATATGCATACCGATGTAAGTAACGTTTTAGCCTATTCGGTGAATGTGTCCGGCTGTCTGTACTGTCTATGCATCAAATCGTTGATATTAACATCACCATTTACCCACCTACGATCGAGAGAGCACAATACCAGCTTGTTGGTCGTGTAGTAAGGAACTTTCCTCCAGAATTGTACCACCAACTCCTTCCTCTTTTAAATGTTTTAGCCCTATCTCTTCGGAGCAATGAAGTATTGACCGCCAAACTGCCTGATGTATCAAGTCGGACAGAGTTCTAAAAACCTCCTGGAAAAACTTAGAAATTGCAGGGTTTTGCCACATTTGTAGCCTTTGTTGCAAAAATGTGGTCCTAAGGTTAACTTCTGAAATGTGTCACGTGAAACAGTAAAAATATCTGTATGCCGTCTCCTACAGTTGAGGTTAACGAAAGTAAAAATTTGAAAAATTGTATTACTAAGGGTGCCAGATTTTACATTAACTGCTGAATGCACTGCTGTTCCATACAGTCTAACAGTCACAAGATTTCCGAGAGCTGGTGGGTCTGGTTTGTGCAGAACGTTTGAAGCATTCACTAAGCACCAAGCATCAAGCATTTTGTTCTATGCTATGCACGAATTTATGCAGGCATTCACGATTAGGTGTCCCATAACGATGGATGTTTTTTCAGTTCTCCGATTAATATATCACATTATGTGTGTGTTACGCATAGAAGACATAGGAAGTCTCTTCTGATTGGAAAAGTTCAGTAATCATAGCAATCTGGGGGACATGCTCCGTCGGAATGTTTGTATATAAGGAATCGCAGTATATGAACATAGCGACCTTTTGAGGCAGAGCCTGTAGGTAGGCACAGAGATCAGCGTCGGACAAGCGGCGGTCAAATGCATTTTAAAATCTTTGGTTTTCACAGTGATGCATAGGGCAACCACAATTGTCTTCACTGGTAACTATTCAGTTAACATATTAGAGAGTAATCTATACCGGTGTCTTCACCTTTCTCACTGATGTAAGTGCACATTTGTCCACCATTCCATTGGTTAAATACTGACTAGACACTTGTTCGCGGATGTTTAGAAAGCGATGAAACGTAATAACAATGCAAATTCGATTGTAAAATCCTTGTTAATTCTTCCGAGGTTCGTCTTATACACGTTGGTTTATAAGACTAGTTTGAATGCAGAGTTGGTGCAAGTTGGTTAGGACTGTCACGGATTGAGTCGCATCATAGTATAATATATTTTCCGCGTTTTCAAATCTGCCATTCATTAGAAACGTGTTGCTACTATAGCCTGCTGCATTGCGGTTCTTTCGATGGCGTTCTATTTGTGTCTGCTTAGTCACAGTTTCGCTCAGTTTCATCTGGAGTTTTAGGAAAATTGCTATCCTACTGATTAAACACAGAATGATAACCACAAGTTACGGCGCCCATTTGTATGAATCTGTCACATATATTTTTCCGTCCTGTTGCTAAATTTTCGCCGGGCTATTAGCTTCCGCCACTGAAATTTGTAGATATAGGTCGAACTAAGTATAGAGTGTCAAGAGATAAAAACTTTATTCATAATTTGATAGAAAACGTTAATATACTTCATCTTCTTCTTGCCACACTAATCAGGTAGTAACTATGCTGCATGTAGTCGTCTGCATATAGGCCAACTGTTAGTTAACGGGAGTGGATACACTTGTGATTCACAGAAAAAACAAAAATTCCAACTGAGGAAAGCAATTTACTGCAGGCCTTTAGTTCATCTGTTCAAGGTGGCCTGCCAAACCCCTCACATGACTTTACCAATACCGTGGTGACGCCGTTTACTTATTGGTCCCAAACTTATGTAAAGTTCCCTTTCGGTTTGTCGTCAAAATAATCTAGAACAATGTAATCCTCTCTATCCCAGTCGCGCTTAACCCACTCTGAACCTGACGTGTGATCAATTTTTATTCTATTGGTTACGGCTAACTTGCTAATTTCTGGTGTAGCGTGATGTCATTATGCTTACTCAGCGGATTCTGAATGTATCAAATTTGATCTGCGAGCCAACCTGATTTCTTTATCCATTTAATCAGGCTATTTCTTACTAAACCAGTTGAACCGTAATCCAGCCTGTCAATTGAGGGTTATCACTTCTTTGCCTCACAACATAAATTCGGATTTGAAGTACACGGAACCGTAAATGGTAGTGAAACGCACACATTCACAGCTATGAGCAACAGGCCAAACTCTGTTTAGTTGGCTATGATCAATGAAGGTAATATGGTGCTGGCTGGCGTGAGCAAGTGACTAGCTCAGGGTCATAAGTGGGATTCTAGATTGCGATTAGTTTATGTTCCGCGGCTAACATCCCTGATATATCAGGACTCAGAAAATAATTATTATTGAAAATTGCTTGCTGTTAGTCCTGGTATGCTCTTATCGGAGAGTGGCAAACGACAGTCTGCAGATTGCATGATTGCACCGGAAATGTTCTCTAGTCAACCAGCGCCTAGAAGGTTGTAGCGCTTGCATCTGCCGAATAGTCTTAAGTGCTATAGTAAACAAGTCTAGAGAGATACCCATGATATAAGGGGTGGTGAATAATTTACAAAACTCCGTCTAAACTAGGTAGAAAAAATGAAAACCGCGGATACTCTACGATGCTCGGATGCCCAATAAAATATGTGTGATTTATGGGCCCGTAAAAGTTGTTTTAAAGTATTCCTGATTTATGTCCGATTGTGTAAAACAAACGACAGAACATAGGATGATTGCTAGGTCTATCCATCAATCGATTCGAATCAGGTCTAAAAGGGAATAGCAAAAAGTTAATCAAATCATTGCTGTATTGAACGGCTCATGTGCAGTATACGGATTCGCGGGTTGGTAGATGGATGCATACTAAAGCAAACAAACACTTTTGGAGGCATTCTATGTGTTGGCTCAATGAACTGAACACAGTCCATCAAAGCCTCCATAGTAGTTTCCCTTTTTAACTTAGGTAGTTTCTGTGAAGAAGTGAATAGGAAAAAATTAAAATTGAAAGAGTTTACGTACCTCCCACTACAATTGGAGGGAACAAAGGAAAAAATCAAAGGTTGTGGATTGTTAAAAATTCCTGGTCGAGCTCGGAGAAAGAGCAGAGTAAATGAAATAAACGGAGTACACGAAGACGGATCTTTCTGAAGTTAAATAGGACCAGGAGCCAGAGTTGAACATACTTATAGCAGCGGTGATCAGCTCACTGTTTTTATTTAGTCAAAGGTGACTAAATCAAAGCATTTGTGTATCCAAAAAACTACTAGTAGCGCACTCGACAACTAAAAATAAAAACACATCAAAATGAGCTTTTTATCCAAAAATTACTGTACTTATCGATCACCGCTGCACCGGCGTAACCATCTAAATGATTAGAAATGTCCGGTTACGGTTCAGAATGTATGTAATAACTTGATACCAACCGCTTTCGGCTGCCAACGCTAAGCTAGTAGGCAGTAGCGCTTTGACGGGGAGATCTTGCTTGTACTGTAGGTTGTAAGCAGAATCGAGTGTGCCAATCTCACTTGCAAGGGAAATCAAACACACTGAAATGATTAGAAGAGCTGCAGTATCGTCTTATTCACAACTTTGTACCCGTGGATCGGCAGAGCGAGTATTCAGAAAGCCACTTTGATACACCGGAACTACGCTGATTTCAGTTGCTGATTCAAATGACAACATGAATTTTGCGCCACATGCTGCTGAATTGCTGATTGAATGACGCAAGTTTATTCGGGTCCCGCACTTATACAGGTACTAGTTGATATTCTTCCATGCCGGTGTTCCCCGGCTGTCAAAATGAGGTGCACCAGTCGGTATGTTTAGGCTGACACAGAAGTCATGGATTCGGCTAGGTCAGAAAAAGTACTACCCTGAAATGGCCATGCCTTGAAGGCGATGCTTGTAATCCCAGTGGAATATAGGGCGTGGCAGTATATTTTGTGTGCTTTTAGTTGTTCCTCCTGAACACTTATTTGAACTTGGTAAAAAAAGGGAGAATAAGAAACAATTTAAAATATTTACAAACCTTCCGCTTTTGATTGAGGTGAGCAAAAAAGAAAATTGGGTTACAATAGGTAGCGCCACATGGTAACTCTCAAGGTTTTTTAATCACTTTAAGTCCAAGGTGAATTTGCGTACGACCCTGTGCAGAATTTGGACAATCCGTCCTCGGAATAAAGAACTTTACTACGAAAATCTTGGTAATGTTCTAGCAGCAATGCAAGCGCATCTAAACATCAAGACATGATGCAGCATTCCGGGTCACAATTGTCGATATTATAATTTACCTTATGATTATATATACCTGTTTGTGTACATGTCTATATATATCAACCTATTGGGGAATATTTGGCAAGTTGTCTGCCTTTGCATCCATTTCTTTCTGCAATTTCTTATTCGCCTACTTATATCTCCACTCAGGAATATCCAAATATGATCATGCGCATACAAATCTTTCTAAATGTTCATCTGCGCCAGTGTGTGTGGGGTTCCTCTTTTTGTTCCGTGTTAGTGCAATGAGGTTTTTTATTTGCCACATTTTTTTCCCGTCTTACCGGTAAGGTAAATATTTTCTGAAAAGCTGAGAAGCAGTGCTAATTTGTTTCGACCGTATCAACAACATTGCGGTCTCCACAAATTCGGAGGGTTTCGGTTTGAAGCCAACAAAATATTTTTGGGATGGGTCATTTTAATGAACCCTGAAAGAATGAAATAGCTTCAAATTGTTTATAGTTATTTCGACAGTGATTCGCCTCACTGGAGTGCCTACTAAGTTAGAACTGGCGTTAAAATATGTGAACAAACAAAGCTAGGTATTGCTGTGGGTGTTATATTGGGGTCATTGTGGAATAATTTCAACTGCTCCAGTCAAGTTGTACTAAGCGACTAAAAGATTTTAAACAGGTGTCATGCAAAATTATTTATGGTGCGAGGAGATGTGCGGGATCGCCCAATGTTGTAAATGCTGAGCAATGAGATATCAGTCGAAAAAAGGACAATGGTTTATTAAACTACCTTAATTTCTCTTGATTTATACATGAACCATTCCGGTCTTAATGTCTTCTTTATCCTTTGGTTTATGCAAGCATTCGTTTAACCCTATGTAAACATAAGCATCTGTGCTTCACCATATGTTTTTACCTAAATGAAATTTAACTAGCCTTTGTTTATTAATCTGACTGAATTATCCAGCACAGAGCAACTATCTTCTCAGTTCATGAATATTCAGAAATATATTTAAACTGTGGATGTGATCCCACGTCTCAGGTTTCCACTGCGTCCACCAACAGTGGTGGCTGCCAGTCACCTACACATTGATTCAGTAATTAAAAACCATGGGCTATCAAACAGAATGCACTAAATAGATTTTTGAATTCCATGGTCTGTATCGGACATGGAATAGAGGATACTGTTTTGTCTCTCACGAACACTACTACTGGTATTGGAGTAGGTGAAATTTCTACGGTATGCCTTCGGATAGCAGGCCAATTCGTGTGCAAATGCCAATTTGTTAAAACATGAAAGAAATTTGTCATATTATTCCAGTTAATGATGCAATCCACGAATTTGCCGTAACTTTTAACCAACTGCCCTGTCCAATTTCTGCGAATGTCTTCAAGTTTCGAGGCCTCCGGCTTAAAATTTAAGTCTTCTCGTTTAGGCTGCACAGAGTGCCTCAAAATTTAGGTATAATATGGGACTATGTTATGTTATACCCTCATTTTATTTCGCAACTTTTTTGGCACGCCGTGGAACTTCATTTGTCTTCAGCATCCGGATGTGTTTACTTCGTTGATGCTACATTACAAGAGTGGAAGAATAAGTGATTTCGGCAGCTAATATCTAGGCCAATTTGTTCGAGCCTACACGCAATCTTTTTGTTTGATAACAATACCGTAGGCTTTGTAAATTAACTGTACAAATAAGCAGGCTTGTCATCAACTATTGAGCTTCCTGATAAATCAACCATTTCATGGCGACAACTTGTCATTGATAACTTTATAACCTGCCAGCTTGCAGCTTCAAGGCAGCCCAAATGCAGGAGTGAATCTTATATATTCACTAGCGCGGCATACACAGTGCTTACATTTTTCATATAAGTGAGTCCCAATGCAGTGCTTCAAATTCATGTTGAACCCATATTCAACGGTTTTCGATGTAGTTTGTTCTTGCGCGCAAACGAATGCAAACGGACGGAACTGCGAATCATATGCTGCAGAAAACTTCTTAGAACGTTCCCACTCTATTCTGCTACACGCTGCATTAGCTGCATTCGCGGTAATTTGTGGTCGGATTTAACATAATTCAATTCAAACTAGCACCCTAACTCAACGGCATAGCGTTATAACGTCTGCCATCTACAGAATCCAATGTAATGATAACGGTATTGAGCGATTTGTGATTTACACCGGATTTCAGCATCGTGGCGTTCATCATGGAAACACGTGCAGGAGTAATTTCAGAAAGTTTGAAACTGAGCAATATACATCCGTCTCCTGCCAAAATTTTAGAGATTTTGTCTCGTCGAGTGATTTTGTTCCGTCCTGGTGACATTGTTTGCGATTTGGGTACCTTGAGAAGGAACGTCAATGTAGTTTCCATTTATTGTTTTGCGCCTGGAGTACACTATATCTTAGGTCTATCGGAGCGTTTTGAACATCGTTCTCTGCAGCAAGCGAACATTCTGCCCACCAGTTCCAAGGCTTAACTTCAACCCAGTTCAAACATGAGTATCCTGTTAAGTCAGTGTGGCGTTAACAGGCTTTTCAAAGGTACGCATTTTGCACGTAGATGAATCGCATTTGTTAGCCAACGATCTCAGTTTTCTCAGAAAATATTTACGCCATCCAGAAGAAGATACCATACAGTCCATAGCAGAGTTGGACGAGTATACAGAAATACTCATGATTAAATAGGCATACAAACCAGCTGGCTGCATACTTGCTAAGATTAGTGAATGATTTTGTTTTTAAGCGTTGTTTTCCTAAAATGCTCTCCACTGCGGCCCTAACAGTAGTACGAATAGGATTCTATAAACTTTAGCTGAAAAATAGAATAACTTGTGTTATCTAATAACTGAAAAGTGTGTCCGCCAGCCTTTATGTCGAGCGATATATCAAATCAACCAGTCTGAAAAATTATGCATTGAATGTCTACGTTGATTATTTGATCACCACTGTATCTGCATATACTTGGTCTATACATTTATTATATAATATTGTGAGGTCTGATGTGTAACGAATTGTTGAGCAAGGCATATGCTGAATTGCCGCACCGAAAGTAGACAACTTCCTGTAGTGAAAAACTGTCAAACCGAAATGTTTACGTCTTGTTCGAATAGCAGGTTTGATATGAGACCGTCACAAAGTGGAGATCCAAAATGTATCGTGGAAAAGATTTATCTGCTCATACAAATAAATTCGAAAGTAAACTTATTAAATGTATTGCTATATTAGATCCAAAAAACGAGTGTAAAAGAATCTACTTACGACAATCTGCACCTGGTAAGGCAATTACGGAAATCGAGAGGTGCGTTATTATGGGTGGCAAATCTCCCATTCATACTCAGCGCTTCAACAAAAGTAAGCAAGACGCTCAAACGAGTTATGATGATTTGCGGGACTTGCGTGCAGAGTTGCGAAAGACCAAATGCGTTGAGGGAGTAAGCCACATTGGCTCTAACCTGTGGGGGAACGAATGAAGCTTTCGTTCCCAAAACAGACCCTCTTTTACGGTCCGTGTATACTAAAAGAAGCGATCTCTCGTTTAGCTATTAGTTCGCTCGGAACTATTTACTCATACGCCAAATGAGTGATGGAATACGTTTGGTTGTGTGTCATCACGATATTGCAACGTACATGAGCCTCTCCTATAAGAAATACGTCAAAACCAACCGGTACCAATAACAGTGTACATATATCTACTTACGGGGTACTTCACTTGCTGCTGAAAGTTCAGAAATCGGGAGTTGCATTATTGTGAGTGGCAAATCTGGCATTTATAAGCAGCGCTTCAACAAATACGAGTCATTGTGATCACTAGACGTAAAAGCTCAAGCGAGTTACCTATGGTGTGCGGATAACGCGCGCAGACTTGCGAAAGAGCAAAGTGCGTTGACGTAGTAAGCCACATTGGGTCGAAACTGTGGGGCAACAACTGAAGCTTTGGTTCCTTAAACAAACGTTCTTTTACGGTCCGGGCAACCTGAACGAAACATTCTCGCGTTTAGCTATTGTTTCGCTGGTAACCAGTTACTCATACTTCAACCGAGTTTTCAAATACGTTTGGTTGTGAATCATTACGATGTTGCAATGTATGTAAGCCTCTTCTTTTTGAAATGCGTCAAAACGCACGGGCACATATGACAGTATACAAATATCTACTTACGGGGTACTCCACCTGCTGATGAAAGTTCAGAAATCGAAGTTGCGTTATTGTGAGTGGCAAACCTCCCATTTATACTAGGAGCTTCAACAAAAGCAAGGCATCATGATAATCAGACTTAAACTCTCAAACGATTTGTGATGCTTTGCGGTTTTGGCGCGCAGAGCTGCGGAAGAGTGGAACGTGTTGTTTTAGTTAGCCACACTGGGTCTATTATCGCACAAGCATAAGAAAGAGAAACAAAATTCTGATATCGTTTTTTCGTGTAGGTGTCTCGCGGGTGTAAACTCAACAGTTCTGCATATCCCTCCGGGCTGAGTCTTTCAGGAACACTCTAGAATACTCTGTCTCGCGATTCCGAATTCGGGGTTAGACGCGAGAATGAAGACCTCAGATAAAAATTTCAGCTCTTCCAGCTGGCTTTTGGGTTAAACCTGCGAGGTGACGACTGGAGCTTTGGTTCCTTAAACAAACCCTCTTTCACTGTCCGGGAAAACTGAAAGAAGCGTCCTTTCATTTAGCTATTAGTTCGCCGGGAAAAAATTACTCGTACTTCCACAGACAGATCAAATAATTTTGGTTGAATATCATCACAATTTTTCAATGTACATAAGCTCCTCCTTTGTGGAATGAGTCAAAAGGAACCGGCACCAATAACAGTGTACAAATATTTACTTACGAGGTGCTTCACTTGCTGCTGAAAGTTGAGAAATCGGGGAAAGATGCGTTATTTTGGGTGGCAAATCTCCCATTTATACTCAGCGCTCCAAGAAATACAAGTCATCATGTTCACTAGACGTAAAAGCTCAAGCGAGTTACTTATGGTGTGCGGATAATGAGCGCAGACTTGCGAAAGAGTAAAATGCGTTGACGTAGTAAGCCACATTGGGTCGAAACTCTAAGGCGAAGCCTGAAGCTTTGGTTACTTAAACAGACCCTCTATTACGGTCCGGGCAAACTGAAAGAAGCGTTCTCCTGTTTAGCTATCGTTTCGCCGGGAACTAATTACTCATACTTCAACCGAGTTTTCAAATACGTTTGGTTGTGAATTATCACGATTTTGCGATGTACATAAGCTTCTCTTTTTTGAAATACGTAAAAACCATCCGGCTTCTTACGGGGCGCTTCACCTGCTGCTGAAAGTTGGGAAATCGGGAAATGCGTTCTTGTGAGTGGCAAACCTTCCATTTTTACTCAGCGCTTGAACAAAAGCAAGTAATCATAATCACTAGACGTAAACGCTCAAACGAGTTACTCATTCTCCCGTTTAGCTATTGATTCGCTGTGAACTAATTACTCATACCTTAACTGAGTGATAAAATACGTTTGGTTGGGAATCTTCACGATTTTCCAATGTTGATAATGTTCTCCTTTTTGGAATACGTCACAACGCACGGTCACAAATAACGGTGTACATATATCTACTTACGGGGTACTTCACCTGCCGATGAAAGTTAAGAATTCGAAGGTGCGTTATTTTGATTGGCATACATCACCCATAGATCAAACGAGTGAGGAAATACGTTTGGTTGAGAATAATCACGATTTTGCAAGGTACATAAACTCCTCCTTTATGAAGTACGTATGGAACCGGTACCAGTAACAGTGTACAAGTATCTACTTACGCGGTACTTCACCTGCTGCTGAAAGTTAAGAATTCGAAGGTGCGTTATTGTGAGTGGCGAACCTTCCATTTATACTCAGCGCTTCAACAAATAAATGGCATCATGATCACTGGGCGTAAAAGCTCAAGCGAGGTACTTATGATGTGTGCATTATGGGTGCAGAATTGCGAAAGGGTAAAATGCGTTGATGTAGTAAGCCACATTGGGTCGAAACTGTGGGGCAACGACTGGTTCCCTAAACAAACCCTCTTTCACGGTCCGGGAAAACGGAAAGAAGCGTTCTCCCATTTAGCTATTGTTTCGCTGGGAAATAGTCACGCAAACTTTGGCCGAGTGATCAAATACTTTTGCTTGACAGTCATCGGAATTTTGCAAGGTATATAAGCTTCTCCTTTGTGGAATACGTCAAAACGCACGAGCACATATGAGAGTATACAAATATCTACTTACGGGGATCTCTTGGCTCTGAAATTTATGAAATCAGGTGCATTACTGTGAGTGGCAAACCCATCAGTTTTACGTAGCGCTTCAACAAACAAGTCATCAGGATCACCAGACCTAAACGCTCAAACGAGATACTTAGGATATGCGGTTTCTGCGTGCAAAGTTGCGAAGAAGTAAAATGCATTGATTTAGTAAGCCCCATTGTTTTTCTCCATCGCACACCCTTGTATGTCCATGCATGGAGAAGAGAGAAAAAATTCATTGGCGGTTCATTGCCTCAGTCTTCTTGTAACTTTGTGAAACAGCAAGATAATTCTAGGTTTGTATGTTCCCATCTCTATTAGACATTCAATATATCACTCATGTTATACTGTGTTGAAGATAAAAATCTGAATATGAAATGCGGACACCATTGGGACTGATGTAAGCGTATATCATTAAAACGGATCAATCTGATATATTGTAAATGGAAATCATAAGCGAACTTCAACTATGCGATAAACACCGTTTGTTGTTATCCAGCACAATATTCCACCACAGGAGCTCACGCCATTTAACTTCGCGGCTATCAGCGGCGGAGTTTGTTGGGCGTGTGTCAGTCAGTTACCGAAGGAGATTTTCATTCATTTTAGAGAACTCATGTGGACTCCGGTCATGACGACTTGCGGGTATTCATCGACTATCCCCTTGAGTCACAGCGATCAATGCCAAACTACTCAATTTAGCACTAGCAAGGGGACTTTGTGCGTCTTTACTACAAGTTTGCTGGGAAGCTTAAATTATCCGCTGAAACGATGGTTGTATCGGTTTACAAGACGTCGTAATCAAAGCTTTTGAAACATTTGACCCGAACGTGCTGGCGCCATTCTGTGATCATTGGGTTTTGTCTTGTTCAGCAGGCCACGCTTTACAAGCAAGTCTGAGTGGGTCGTGGTCATCTTACGCCAGATTGCGCGTTTTCTCCCACATGCCACTTCGTTAAAAAATTGAAGCACCCACTCAAGCGATGCACTAGACCTGGGGTATCCTCAGGCCGGATGAGCCAAGACAGGAGCAGTCGTGATACAGAGGTTAGCTTCGAGCCACGGACTTTCTTGTCAGTAATTAGCGCAATAACCACTGAACTATCATGAGCTCAGCCAAATCTTGTTTAGGAGCATTTGCCACAAAATTGGCTAGTGCATGACCTGGAAAAAGAGCCCAAATTTCCTACCAGTCAACAATTGCTCTGTGATTCTTCTTTTTGATCGTAGGTACTGTGAGATATGACAAGTCAATGGTTCTTTAAGGCGTGATAGATACGGTTACCACGCAGCAGACAGCGAGGTTGGATCAAAGTTACCGCCTTTTATGTGCAGCTAGTAAACTCCCTGACAAAAATCAAGAAAATTTTGAACACGTTAATTGTTGACAAAATATTTTGAACAAGCAAAGTGAAATCACAGCCTCGTGCTTGGAAAAAATGTTGTGTGAATTTGGGAGAACCATTTTGGAGCAAACGGTTCTGACATGTAAAATAGTGTTCCAAATGTCTTGATAGTGCTCTGGCAGTAATACATGATACAAAAGTTTGGGCTACAAACCAACATATGAAATGCGTCAAAACTGACGGATTTTCTATTATTTACATCCACCTATTTGTCTCTCTGTCCGTGCATGCAATTATGCATACTATGTACTGTATAAATCGGCGTACAGGTTTATCTGCATTGCCTTGATTTTTCTCGTCTATCGACTTATATTTCTCTCACGGTGTAATCACAATTACCCAGGTACACACCGTTGTACGTAACTATCCTTCTACTTCAATGTATGGTGTTCTTTATTTTGTCACATCAGAACGATCCCTTCCCATGATTGCAGTTTGTCCGCGCCTTATTTCTGGCGGCTACGTATGTGAACAGATGCTCAGGTTCTCTAAGTAGTCCCGGCGGAATCCTTGACATATTAGCGCTTGTCTCGAGAAACAGAGGCATCATAATAAGACGTCATCCTAGCAAGCCGGAACAAATGGAGCAGCAGTCCAAACACCTTCAAAGAATCCCTATCTTCGGTGCACTTATAGTTGTTTCAGCAGGGGGGGCACAAACCTAAACCTGGAATTCAAATGCTGAAACCTGAAGTCACATCATTTCAGAAGGCTGTTCGCACGTCTTTCTGTAAATAGCGTGGTGGATTGTGAAGAAGAAAACGACTGGTTTATTTCTTGTATGAATATATCAAACGATAGCTACGGACAAATGTCATGCTCAATGTGTGATAGCGGCCAAAGAATTGATGCCTAATGACTGAACATATCTGAGCAACGTTTTAAATGACAGCCAAAACCAATAAAGTTTCCTTTATTTTACCTAATATCGGGTTTATCCTACCACTCCAAATTTGGTGTATCATAATCTGAAATATTTTTATGGTCATTGCAATCAGTATATCCGGTTTGGGACTGAGAATCATAGAGGCACGTAAACAATATCTGCCAAATTGCCGGGTCCAGTGATTATAAAAACGGGTCAAAGTGTGCTTGGGTCTATTACGTTATAACAACCATTAACCAGCTATGAATTATGATAAACATGGGCTTGTTTACATATGGCACCATCCAACTTACATAATATTTGGCAGACCATAACCGAAACATTGTTTACGCATATCATCCCCGTTCACATGCGCACTATATGTGAAGTGGGCATTTTTATCATTTTTTATCATTCCCCGGTAGCTTGCTATTTATCTAACCATCCCTGTGTTATATTATTAAACCATACACCGCTGTATGTGTATACCATCAACATGGGGCACCACAAAACTCTGTTTTCCGGAAGTTCATGCAGGGTCCAGCCTGGTATGAGGATCCTTGCGGTTGTCACAACAAATCGCCAACTACGGCTTATTGAGCCACAAAGTATGCAAAACATGACACAACCAAAAGTTCAACTGTATGTCTGTGTGTGTTTCTTTGTGCATATATTTAATCTGTGGAGTCATGAAGAACGCCATCGCAGTGACTGAACGCCTATGAGTGAAAACAATACAGTAAATCCAAACGCCTCTTAAATTTTATCCAAATCTCAACGAACACTCGCATGAAATTTATTATACCCCTGTCGAATAGACATTGCAAGAATCAACCGATTTGTGGTCCACTAAGCATAAAAGAACTATATTCGAAAGGCGTCTGCGTACGTAGTCATCAGTTCAAGGAAGTATTCTGTCGTGAAATTTTCTACTCGCAGCGTTGTCATGAATCAACTCACAAAAAATCTGTCCGCGCGGTTTTCATCTTCACCGCATTCATCTGTTTCTGCATGCCGTCTGGTTATTTTGGGACTCGTTTTGACAAAACTTTCCGTTTTATATAAATTAACTGGGTCGCATTTGAATATGCTTTGACCTCTTCAGTGCAAATTGGTGGCTTGTTCGCTAATATGCTGCAGCCTAACGATCATTCTGAGATTCCTAAGAACCTCTGGTTGGCATTTCTGGATAATTAAAAAAAACTTATAAGAAGACCATTTGAGAAATGAGCACACCATTCTCTGTGGAATAGAAACATATTCATGGTGAATTAGGACCGTCGAGCAAAATTCGAAATTTCAGTCCGTATGTTCAAGCCATCTGAGATTTTAGTGACCAGCACTTTCATGGATTAAGTACTACTGCATTTGTAAAGCTGTCCGCAACAACAAAGTCCAATTTCTATACAGGACTGTGTTTATATGCTCATTCATTTATGAATGTATCGCTCTATCGACCGGCATGCAGACATGCCCGTCCATATAGATGGAAATGCCGATTCGCCTGTATTTACACCTAATTTAACATGCCTGTTTTCACCTGTCTCCTTATACCCTTGCTTGTTTATTTTTGCATGTACCAGTTTGTGTAAACTTTTACCTGCCTTGGTGAATGTGCTTGGTTCCTTTATTTGTCCACGCATCAATTTGTCTATATACATATCCTCACTTCTCGTTTCGGATAATAACATTACCTAAGATTCAGATCGCATCATATGTAAGGCAGTTGCACGATTGTCCATGATATCTTCGCTATCCCTTAATTTATATATTCATTTTTCCCTAAGGCAATGAAATATTGATAACTATATCGCCTAATGTATCAAGTTGGGCAGATAGCTGACAACATCCCAAAAGCCCTTTAAAGTTGCAGCGTCTGTGGTGTTTATTTGGTGGGTTCTCTGGGCGTGTCGGTAAATATAAACCTGACTCCAACTTTAAAAAATAATTTTGAAGAGCACTCAAAAATATATTTGCACTGCCTATAATTGCCGTTTCATGCTCTATGAAACCCAAGATTCACAAGAGTTACGAGCAATGGCTGAATTAAATCTTGCCAAATGCTTTGTAATCAATCAGGTAATCTGTATTTTACTCTAAATCATATACTAACATAGGCAAACTCCTCTATTAGAATGTCTTACAATATCATTAGCTTTACGAGCAACCTATCAAAAATTGTCTGCTAACTATAAGAACGGGAAAATTTTCTCCGAATTCCTCAATGATTTTTGTACTCATAACCATCAAGAAAGCATGCTGGTAAGCATTTGCACCTGAATGAGCATGTGCGACATATGCACCTGGAGAACTGTGATGCCAAATACTGCCAGGACACACAGAGATTCAAGCAAGTCCAAAAAACGGTCGAGCATACATAAAAATCCTTGGTTCTCCCGGTGGGACACATGGCAGTCATAATTGTAACCCAATATGTTACCAACCGGTTGACATAGTAGAGAGAATTTTATATCGGCAATTTTGATTTCATTAGGAATCTAATGCATTTATATACACCATTCAACTGGCTGATTATCAATTGGCAAGTTGAGTCCGAGCAGATGCAGACAATTTTGCAGCAAATGGCAAAGAGTACAAGCGGACAGTTAGCTGCATAATCCTTGCTTATATTTTTCCGTGTTCCATGGTATTTATATCACCTAATGTAATAGAATGGTGCAAAGATTGTGCCCGTTTTCTGGGAAAATTACAAAACGCGTTTTATTATGGGCTAAATTTCTCCTGATGTTGAATGGATATCTTCCTGTCATTCGAGCTCAAAGTGTCGACTGCATGCCTTTGATCCTCTGGACAAAGATTTGATCCGTTTGTTTGTGACAAAAGTGCAGAAGTATGGAAACCAATATTTGAATGGTCGGACATCGGTAAAAGGAACCGAAGTAAAGAAAACGGATATTGTTCCATTCAGCGGAAACTGCCTGCAGGGTGTTTAAGGTTGGCTCATGAACAATCCAAATAGAGGTTCTACCAAAGCGGAATTACAAACGTTACCGGAAAAGCTTTCCCCATACCTTAAACGTGCCTCACAATCCAACCACCTATCTCCACAATCATTGGTTCATCCATAACATAAACTGGCTTGCCAGTTCCGTGGAAATTATATGTATGCAGGAATATAATTTCTCGCTTATCTATTCATCCATTCAGCTAAGTATTCACATCTGTGTCTGATTGCATATCAGTCTGTGAAAGTATAAGCTTATATATTATTCAGCTTATTGGTATACCTGTCGAAATATATGCGTAAGATTCTGGCTACATATAAAAAAGATGACCAGTATCTATCCGCCAATCTAGCCATCAACTATGCTCATTCAGATGCGTGTGGTCGGATTGGAACGCTGCGCTCAATTTATCCGCGTGCATACCTCACTAGGGCTGCATTGAGGGGAAGGGCTTTGTTGCCTTTTCATTCTTTTCTGCGTTTCCACACGTAGTCACTGTGAATCCAAGGAATCCAGACAGGGATATTTTATGGCAACATCGTGGCCATTTGGTGAGACGCAGATAATAGACGGCTCTTTGAGCCAACCTATTCACTGCCCACTCCGGTCCGTATGCTCGATCCGGACAGATTCCAACAGCGAAATAGTAAGGGACAATTTATCGTTGACTGTATTGAATGACCACGGATTCTTGCAAGAATGTAGACACCACGAAGGTACAACATTGATGTGAAACCACGTGGGAAGTGAAGTGCGTCCAGTATGCCCGATTGTGTGTTCATTCATCGATTGGGGTGAGGTTTCCGAATAAACCGAATTTATTTTGCAACGAATTCTAAAGCTTTGTTTGCACGAGAATTGTGAAGAAACAGAAACGCGCTAGGTTTTGGCGCTTTGCTTGTAACAAAGTGTCGTGAGGCTGTCAACCCTCGTAGAAATGTGAACTATTTCTAGTTGCTTAACAGTAGTTTCACAGTTGTTTCGCATTTGTTTCACTCAACATATTGGGCATATAACAGCTGAGCAATTGAAATACGGTGATGTTTGAATTGTATACATACCATCTTGTGGGATGTCTTGGAAAACGCGGGGGAAACGTAGAATGAGTGGCTTATTAAAACTGGCATATAACTCAGAATACTTGAGGGAGCAAATTGAACCATACTATTGTGATATATATATATATATATATGTAAGTCTATCGGTCCATTCAACTAGCTATCTACCTGATCCTATATGATTGCATCTGGCCATCTGCCTATTGGTTCACGTTCACATCAGTCTGTGCACCGCGCCTTCATCTACCCATCCACACATCTGCATTCGCGTGGCTCAACATCTGCGAAACACGTGGAATGCATTGGACAGAATAATCAATATTATTATCATTCCACTGAAAATTTATCGCCTTCTTCTTTCGACAGGCGATAAAGGTTTACATTCCATTCGCCCATATGCACTACTTCCACAGACTGTGTTGCAGTAGGCCAGCTGAACTGTTCTCTGAAGTGTTCCGCCCATCTTTCCAGTCGGCGGTTTTCCTGGTGAATTGGGGAGCCATTTTTTACTTATCGTTTCACTGACCGAAGCTTCCCTGGGGCCAGTCGATCGTATCAGTTAATACAGACCACGGCCGTTTCTCGTAGCGAAAGGCTTGTCCATCTACCGGGATTTTACTGTCCTCTAGAGATCTCGGTTTACCCTAGGACTCTTCAGTAGTAAGTGTGTGAATGATCTGCGTGCGCCATTGCGCTCGTTGCCTGCAGGTATGGATTTTCCGGCATCAATCATGGAAGCCTAGGTAGAATTCACAAACGGTTAAGAGTGCGCGAACTTAGGCGCTATTTGGTTGTTTGGATATTGCTTGACTGTGATTTTCCGGTATTTGTTCTCACAATGGTGAACATACTGTTGCTCGGCAAGTGAAATACTTGAAAGTTTGTGCTGTTAACCTACCTTTTTCTTGAATTTTTGTGAAAACGCGGTGGATAAGCAGAATATATGGACCATTGAAAATCTCACTCAACCCAGATTCCTAGCATGAAGTAGTCACAAAATAATATAACGGACATAGGAGGAAATCAGTAATATCTATTAGCAGAACGTTTTCGTCGTGTATGTAGAGATGTGTACGGTCAAATGCCGCGTAGCGCTCGGTGAGTAAGATTTCAGCTGCACTATACTTAAATTAATAGAGGACGAGCTAGCCAACAGAGCACTGTCACACTATTTAGTTACAGTTTGCAACATTCGGGCCTCCACGGAAGCCGAGGTTTACTTTAACGTGCTCTAGGTCAACGCGAGAGGTGCACAAGATGAGACCGTTCAGTCTGATGAGAAATTGTAAACTTTCGGCAAATGATAAAGCCGTGGCGCTTGGCGATGATCATTTGTTCAATCTCGGGCTGACACAAATTCTGTCCGGTTCTGTGTGGACATTTGCCCGGACAAAGCTACTCAGGCCGCCGTTTGCATTCTACAGCCTGGTTTGTCACAATTCTAAACTGGACCATGCCAGGTTGGCACATGTGCACTCGATTTACAGATGGTGTACAAAACCGTGTGCAAATCGTGAGTCCGTGCGGTGCAGCAGCTGCAGTTGGTGTCAGAAACTGTGTGAAAGTGTTGTGATAAAAACCTGCTGCGTGGCATTGCACAGGCAAGCCACACGATGGCGTACGTTTTCGATTTTTGCGGTTTGACTTTGACCAAAATAACATGGGTTTATGGATAGCTTTGCGAATATCGGAGAATCAGATGACATCGTAGCTTAACACTACTGCCGCTGTCCTCATTTGTGCCGCCAGCTTGTCCATGAAAAAATTCTGCACTTGATACCGCCTGCCCATCATTTCCCTTAATAAGTCAAACACTTTGTGCATGGAAGCAAAATGTTCGCTTTTCACGAAGGATGTCGGGCACTCATGCCATCCGCGATCAGATAGGTTGGAGCTTGAGTCTACAGGCCTGACATTAAGTGTTTAACATGCTTACACATAACGGTTTTTCGCATGCATTCCGTCAAAATTTAGCACATCTGGGGAGCGTTGAAAAAGCGCTGTCTGCTGCCAAGTACATAAGCATGTGCGACTATGGTCACCCTTCCCTGACTGCAGCACAAGCACGCGTCAGAAAATGCGCTGAGTGTAACTGTTTATTGGGATTCCTCGACTACGTGTTTGCTCAGCATTCCGGCTGCTGTATTTTTAGTACACCTACTCGTACTGCAAAACAACGTTGGTTCTTCAATTATTGAATGAACGCAAATGTACGTGTACAAACAATATATATATATATATATATATATTCACACAAAAATGTATACATGTAGACATACATACACATTATACCTGATACATTTCGGAATTCTAAGCGCTCTCTTTTACTGTGCTTGTTCCAATACCGTTTTTGTGAACGTAACCACAAAGATGATTTGAACAATTGTGAGGACCAGTTAGGCTACAAAGGTTCTGCAAACGTCTAGTGACTTGCACCGTGTCAATGGGGGAACGAAACCTGATCTCGTTTACCTTATGGAATATGGTGAATGTGATTGGGAACCATTGGCATCGTAGGTTTTAACGTGAACAGGAATGCGGGAATTGGTTTGGAAGCTTTGCAACCTCGATCTGTTTCAGCGAGTATGTAGGAACTTGGTACATATTGCGGACCACGGCCTTTGCATTGTTCAGCAGTGCTTTCTGATTAATGGGTACATTGTCCTCAGTCTGATGCGTGTAATCGGAAGGGCTGTATTACCCTCTCGTATTTTTCTGCGTTAATAGGCACTGCGAATCTAGGAAATCTACACAGGGATATTTTAGGGCAGAGTAGTGGACATTCAGTGAGACGCAGGAGCTAGATGGACATTTGTGCCAAATTATTCACTACTACACCGATTCTTCAATGCCTTAGAGCCATGAGTCATTTGGAAGCTTTATTGTGGAGAAAAGAATAAAGGTGGATGATGAAGGGAATTGGTGCTAGCTTACTAAAATCAATTCAAGGTTTTCTAAACCTCCAAACATTCACTCAAGCAATCTGGATAGAAACTGACAACAAGAGCGCCACTGACATCGGTTGGCAGCCATATATTGTAGAGTCTCCAACCAGGGACAGTGCGGTTCATGCGGTCCCCATCCTGGATGGCGAGTGGCACCAACAGCATCCAAGCGTTTGGTAATCTCTTTCATACCCCCTCTACCAGGTCAAGGGCTCGTCAACTCTGTGCTTCCGCCACCCTGAATTAAGCACGGAAAACAGCACTCTTCAGCAAACGATTGTTCGGCATACGCAACACATGTCTCAATCAATGAAGCTTCTAATGCTGGATGCATTTTTCAATGGAAGTACCCGTTGCACAACCCAAAACTCGCTTTCTAACTGCGTTGTTATGGTTACGCCGACCGAAATCTACACTGGCTATGGTTCAGACAGAACGATTTTCGAACGCGTGAAAATTCCTCAGTTCCGCCGCTCAAACAAGCCAAGTCTCACAGCCATACTACTAAACAGCCCGCACTGTAGCCTGGTACACACGACCCTCGAGATTCAGGGACACGCCTCTTTGACGACATAGGTGTCAAATTAGGAAACGCAATCCGGGCCTTGGAGATTCATGCAATTGCCTTATCTCTCACATCACAATCAGAACTAATACAGACAGCGTATTATATTCACAAACTTCCGAGGCATTCCTTGGTGGGCAAGCGTGTCAAGCAGAACAGACCGGTCAACTGACTGAAATGCGTCTTGTAAAAATCCAGGAACTCCTACAAGAGGAGAGTTATTAATGGGTCGGAGAGAGAGGGAAGAAAAAGTATGTGAAAGAGAAAAAAGTGCGGCGTCAACAGTAGCCTGTTTTCACTTACCCGCCCTACTGTATGCAGCAAGTAGGGCGACCCGGCTCAGAGCATTACCCGACGGCCGGTGTGACATGAGTTTATTTGTATTACAGCAGTTCATGGTTGTACGTGGACTAGGATACTTGAAAGTTTGTTTTGTTAACATACCTCGTTGATCAATGTTTGTGGAAACGCGGTGGGAAAGCAGAATATTTGGACCATGGGAATGTCAGTTGAAACAGATTCCTAGCATGAAGTATGTGTAACCCAGTATAATGCACATTGAGGAAATGTTCAATATCTATTAGCAGAACGATTTTGTCCTGCATGTAAAAATGTGTTCGGTGAAGTGCCAAGTGACACTCGATGCGTAGGTTTTCAGCTGGACTCCACTTGAATTATTAGAGGACGAGCTACTCAACCGAGCACTGTCACCCTATTCAGTTACGTAAGCTGAGGCTAACTTTTACGTGTTCCAATTGACGGCAGTAATCAAGGTCAGCACCTGAGGTGCACAACCTGATTGTACAATCTGACGAGTTGTACATTTTCGGTAAATGTCAAAGCTGTAGCGCCTAGCCATGTTCATTTGGTCAAAATCAGACCGGCACAAATGAGGTCCGCTTCTTTGTCGAAGTCGTTTTAACAATTATTTGAGTGGCAAATTCATATAAGTAATCCCTACGGAGACGAACCCCCGAAAACGGTTACTGAACACCATACAATAATAAATAATTATTATAATTATTATAATAATAAACAGGGTTGTCCTAGTAAAGGCATTCACTGAATCTGCTATATGTGTGTACAAACACACATTTCCAGTAAAATGGGCGGCCATCATGCAGTAGAAATACCACGTGTATCTAATGCATATTCAGCCGGCTCAGACAGATTCGCAGAGAAAGGAAGGTAACTCATAGTTGAGGTTTTTGCCTTGAATAAATTTCCCCAATCCACAATAAAGCGCCAGACTAAAGGCGCTCTGATAATTTGTGAGGACTACACAGGCTCCACACAGGACGTGTGACTGCACTGGTGTTTTGTTGAAAGTTTGCACCCTGTAGATGGGAGGACGAAGCCTCCAGTGGATCGTCTTATGGAGCATGGTGAATGCGATAAAAGAGCATCGGCTTCGTAGTTTTGACCTTGAACAAGAAAGGGGGAATTGGTTTTGAATCCTTGCTACCTCGAAGTGTTTCAGCGAGTATGTGGTAACTTGGTACATATTGCGAGCCACTGTGTTTGCTATGTTCTTCGGGGGTTTCCGGAGAATGGGTAGGTTTCGCTTAGCCTGATGCGTGTGGTCGGAGTCGGGACACGGCGCTCAACCTATGCGTGGGCATACGTCACTTGGGATGCATTGAGTGAAAGGGCTGTGTTGCCCTATCATACCTTTCTGCGTTGTCACGCGTAGCCACTGCGAATCTGAGGAATCTACACAATGAAATTCTAGGGCAAAATAATGGGCATTCCGTGAGACGAAGGTAGTAAATAGCCATTTGAACAAGCTTATTCACTGCAGTCTCCGGTCAGTATGCTCGGTCGAGTCAAATTCCAGCAGCGAAATTGTAAGTGAGAATTGAGTGCATTATGGTTGTTTCAATATTGGCTGACTGTGATTTCCCGGTGATCTTTCTCACCATTGTGAACAAATTGTTGCTCGGCAATTGGAATATTTGATATCTCTGTCGTTAACATACCTTCTTCTTGAATGGTTATAAAGACGCGGTGGAAAAGGAGATTATGTGGGCTATTGATAATGTCATTCCAATCAGATTTCTAGCATGAAGTATTTAAAACACACAATGAGGCAAACACAAGAAATTTTAAATAACTATAAATAGATCATTTTCGTCTTGGCTATAAAAACGTGATCGGCCGGATGACCAACTTTTCGATCGACGAGTTTGCGAGTGAACTGAGGAGCCAATTTTTTACTTACCGTTTCATTATTCTGACCAAAGCTTTCCTATGGCAGTCCATCGTATTAGCAAATATAGAACACGGCTGATTGTCGTAGCTGAAGACTTGCCCAAGTTTTGATGATCACCAGAGTTCTCCGTTTTTCATTTGACTCTTCACTACCTAGATTCCCAGGGATCTGCGTGCTTCGTCTAGCTCTTTGAAAGCTTGTATGCGTTTTCTGGCATCAGTCATTAATGTTGACCATGTCGGTATCCAGCATTGTTCTGCTTGGTTCAAGGTAGTCGGACAGACAGTACTGAACCTGGCCAACATGGCTCGTTTCACATTTTGCCACGCTTCATCCTCATGTCCAGTGCCAGCACAGTATTGTTTTACTACGAAGAGTTGTTGAGCTAGCTCAGTTCGATAATCTTGAGGTGTATTTTTCTTCGTAAATAATGGATTGGCATGGTTCTTGCCAATTTGCAACGGCCTGATGGAAATCAAACTCTCAGGCATGTACGCACTATGGATTGATCGGAGTCAAGCGGTGTGCCCCCTAAGAAACGGTAGTCTGGAATTTCGGCTCTCCACCGGTGGTTGATGTCTACATGGTCAAACTGGGTCCACGGATGATTTGCAGATGATGGCCACGAAGTTACGAGATGCGATCGTTTATGTTGAAAGTTCGTGCTTGCCAGAAATAGATGATGATGAGCATCTAACTGGAGAGTTAGCTCACTTGTATGCGCGGCACTGCATCGACTCCGAATCGACCGCGCAAATGTGACTACAGGGAGTTTAGAAGATCTATCTGAGCATTCACCGTAACAATGTCTCATTATTGATGCGGCTGCGCACAACAGGTGCTTTTGAGCAGCACCTATCGATTTGGTTATGAGAGTATTTTCACCGTATTGAATAACGGTAATCAATGTCAACCTTTGGGCGATGGTTGCATCCGGTTTTCGGGGCCGACCTATAATAATCCGTCATTTCT
Organism: Clonorchis sinensis; assembly: GCA_003604175.2. Lineage (NCBI taxonomy): Eukaryota > Metazoa > Platyhelminthes > Trematoda > Opisthorchiida > Opisthorchiidae > Clonorchis > Clonorchis sinensis. The sequence continues at coordinate 20,427,616 of CM030371.1, read as the reverse complement.
CGGGGGAAGTCAGCATCGTTTCTTATATAAATATGGACGTGCTGATTGCCCGGGAGAAACAGCTTACTGAGTTTACACACCTATCACAAAGGACAGTGCGAGCTTGCACCAAGACCGCCTCGTATCACGAATATTCGAACAGCGGGGTCTTGCTGCTCTTGGTCTACCTGCTCCGCTTTAAACTTACTGGCATGGTTGTGCGTTTTGCAGGCAGCGTAACCCGCGGGATCATTGCAGCACTCAAGCTCGACCACCACGTCAAGGTGGCAGCTTTAGCTCGGGTAGATGAGGATCCGAAGTTTTTACAAAATTTACTTACCCTCTTCTGCATTAGGTGTTAGAACGCGCCAGGTTAAAGAAAGTCATGAAAAACCGAAAATCGGGTGCAATGTGTACAAAATTAAGGACGAAAGAGGGAAATCATATGTGGCCATATATGACTCGAACCCAGCACTTCATCCGGCAATATCCGCAATGAAAAATATTGAATTGTCCATGCTATCGGAATCAACACTATGATTCTCGGGCTAATTGTTGCGAATTTTGAACAGACGTAGCTGTCCAGTCTCTAGAGTGCTGCAGCCAAACACCTGTTTGGTCCCGTAAAATCTATTTGGGCAGCATTCTCAAACATACCTCTCAGATGAATCATTGAGTCACGGATGAACGTGTTCGAAAAACAGGTTTATCGGGTTCTATCTGCTAACCCGCGCGACATTCCAAGTGCCTCCATTTGAATAGTTAAAAAAATCTGAAGAATATCAAGGCGACATAGTTGACAGCTATACTCCTTAAGATATGCAGCATAAACCTCATTGGGTATCAAATATGTTTTATGACTTCACGAAATCAAGGTTGCGAGATTATATAAATAATGAACGCGTCATAATCCCTCCTGAATACCCGACAGCCGGAAGCACGGCAGAAATCAGTTAGTGGTTTGCCCCTTATTGTTTGTTGTCTTTGATCAGATTAGACGAACGTGGCTGGAGTTGAGTTGAATTCAGTTCAATCTGGTTCATCAGCTCTTAGTCGAATCGCAAGGCTCGTTGTTTCCAGCTGGTACAAATTCGATCGCCGACAGAAAGGATGATGTAGGCGGTGCTCATGTTGCTGTTGCGGTTCACTCATGTTGCTGGTGTGTCCAGTAAGTCTGGGAACTGGGCGGCTGCGCATTGAAGGCAATAGATTTGGTGCGTACTGTTCACCGATTACCTATATTAGTGAAATATGTCATTGTCAGTAACGATTGATGAGTTGAGTCCGCAGTCACCACCCACGAATGCTAAGGTTTTGACCAAACTGAGATGCATCTTTTTTGTTTGGACACTGTGTTGCTACATCATACAATATCCACCTTGGCCCGTAGGTTTTCAGTTGCAGTCTACTTAAGATAATGGAGGACGAGCTACCCTACGGAACACTGTCACTCTACTCAGTTATGGTGTGCAACTTTCGGGGCACAACGGAATTCGTGCGTGATTTTAGCGTGCTCCAATTAATGACAATAATCTAGGTCAACACGAGAGCTGCACAAGATGAGGTCGTTCAATCTGTTAAAGCCGTGGCGGTTGGTCATTGCCCATTGTTCAACCTCTGACGCGCACGAGTGGCATCCGGTTATTTGTCAAAATACTTTTAACGGCGTGCAGTACAAATCGATCGATTAATTTGCCTTCAGTTGTTTGAGCGGCAAATGCTCATGACTTATCGTTACTTAGACGAACAATCGGAACAAGCTAAAGCACATACTATGCAATTAATATTAACAAATAACAGAAATAATACTATAGACATCGTCGGAGCAAACACATTCACCGAACTTCCTGTATATATGTACAAACATATTTCCAGTAAAGCAGGAGGCCAGCATGCAGTAAAAATTTCCTCTGCATCTAATGAGAAATTAACCGGCTCAAAGAGATTCTGCAAGGAGCGAAGATAACTCATGGTTGCGACTTTCGCATTGGATAGCCTTCCCCCGTGCGTTGTGACGGCGAAATTTTACTCGTTCACTGGTATCCCTAATGTCTATTGATTATTAAACCGAGTGTCGTGTTGATGATGATTCGAAATTTTTCGGTAATTTCACTTACCCCTTCCTATATTGGGTGTTGGAATGCGTCAAAGAATATTGTGCGTGCAAAACCGACTGTGAGATTAACATTTGCGAGATTAGATAGAGAATATAGAATCTATAGAATATATAAAATTACTGTTCGCGTGGGAAAAGCGTAATTTCTGCAGCACTGACAATAGAACGTAACATGCACGAGAAAATAGAAATCACATATGATCAAATGTGACCGAAATCTAAAGCTGCATCAGGCAGTATCCGCATTGAAAGAAGATTGGTTTTTCTTGCCATAGGAATCAGAACTATTTTGCTCAGGTCAACGGTTGCGAATTTCGGACACACTAAACTGCCCAATCACCAGAATGCTGCAGCCAACCACACGGTTGGTTCCATAGTGCTACTCGAGCCGTATGCTCCAACTTTCTTTCCAGATGAATAATTTGGCCATGGTTTAGCTGCTTCACGAATGTGATCTGCGAGTAACATCCATTGAAGTAAGTGAATTTGCATTTGTCTATTTTTTGAATACTTCATGAAAGAACCCGAAAAATGCCAAACCTACATATTTTGGTGCTACTTTCCGTAAGATATGGAGCATAGCCCCCTCCGGATACCAGGAGCTCATCCACAAGAATGAGGCTAGGTTCCGAGCCTATCCATTCGTGCACGAGCACTTTGCAATTTGCAAGTTTGATACGCATGCGAAAGTGTGGGATGTAAATGTTTAGATTATTTAATATTGGTTGCATTACCACGGGGTCAGATGCAAGAAGAGTTATGAATTATCAGTGAGCGGACACACCGAGGGCACTTCAATCCCGCAGGCATTAGAGACTGACACGTAGTTTCAGATGGTCGGATCAGCAACGAAGTGAACGAAGAGGAAAGGTGAAATAGGACAGGCCCCTCCGACACTTTTTGATGTGGAAGGCTCAGAAATGGGCTTCTCGTAGAACTTCATGCGGCCGCGTTAGTTGCCTACAGCGCCATAGGTGGATGAAGGATCTATGGTGACGCCTTTGCTCCACAGACGCTATCATAGTGCCTGACGGTCCACGGAGTAAAAAGGCAGCTTTGAAGTCAAGCAACACAACAATCGTTGGTTGCCGCTGTTGGTTCTGTCGCAGTTTCAGATTGTGCCAGTGGCGCACAACGTGATCGATGCATCTTCTTGGAGGAAGGAACTCAGCTGGGTTTTCATGGACCTGTCTCTCCCAGTGTTCAGTCAACCTACCGGAGATGAGACCAGGGAGCACCTTCGATGCCACAGCTATCACGCTGGTGGCACGGTGGTTAACACACAGCCTCCGCTTACCCCTTTTGTAGACAGGAACAGTTGTCGACATGCCCCATTATTCAGACACTCCTCTGTTTTATACAGCACAAATTAGCTTTGTCAGATGGGTCAGCAGGGATACTCAGCCTTTTTTCGAATAAAGTCGGATACAGACCGCCCGGTCTTGGTGCACTGTTAAGTTTCAGAGTGGTTACTGTGTACTTCGTTTCTTCTTCTTCTGACAAGCGATCAAGGTTTGCATTCTACTCGAATTTACGCACTACTTCCGCGCGCTGTATTTCAGCACGCCAGATGACCTGTTCTTCAATGTTCCACCCATCTTTGCAGTCGAAGATTTTCCTTCTAAATTTAAGAGCCATTTTTCCTTTATCGTTTCACCAACCGAAGTCCCTAGGGACTGTTGATCGCCTCAGATGATATAGAGCACGATTGTTTCCCATAGCGAAATCCTTGTCCGTCTACCGAGGTTTTGCTGTCCACCAGAGCTCTGAGTCTTTCATTAGACTCATCAATCCGTACGCTATGGCGCTCGTTGGCTGCCGGTATGGATTTTCTGGTATCAATAATTGAAGCACCGGTAGAAATCACAAAGTGTTACGAGTGCGTATGTGCGTATGCATGTGCATCATTGTTGTTTAAATGTTCTTTTACTGTGGTTCCCCGGCCGTTTTTCTCAAACCTCTGGAAATATTATTGCTTGGCAATTAAAATATTTGAAAGTTTGTGTTTTTAACATACCTCCGTCTTGAACGTTTGTGGAAACGCGGTATAAAAGCAGAGTTTGTGGACTACTGAAAATGTCACAAAACCTGGATCCTTAGCGTGACGTATTTAAAACAGAGTGTAATGGACACGGGAGTAAGTTTGTAATATCTATTAGCAGAACGCTTTCGTCGTGTGTCTAAAAATGATTTCGGTCAAATGCCGCGTGGCGTTCGGTGCGTAGGTTTTCAGCTGCACTCTACTTAAACTATTAGAGGACGAGCCGCCCAACGGAGCACTGTCACTCTATTCAGTTATGGTGTGCAACTTTCGGGGCCTAAATGAATTCGTGGCTGACTCTAACCTGCTCCAATTAATGCCAATACTCTAGTTAACAGGAGAAATGCTCATGATCAAACCGTTCAGTCTGATGAGAAATTTTTATATTTTTGGCAAAAGTAAATCCGTAACGCTTAGCCATGTTCATTTGTTCAACCTCGGACTACCAAGAGTTACGTCCGGTTTTTTGCGGAAATCCTCTTAATGGTGTGCAGAACGAACGGAACCACTTGCGATTATCTAAGTAGCAAATACTTATGAGTAATTCTTACGGAGACGAACAATCGGAAACATGATATTGTACACAAAATAAAAGTTCCAAATAAGAAATGGTTGTCCGAGGAAAGTCATTCAGCAAATCTCCTATATATATATATATACAAATATAAGTTTTCAGTAAAGTGAGAGGACCCCATGCCATAGAAATATCATGTGTATCTTATGCAAAATTAGCCGGCTCACAGGGATTCGGAAAGAAACAAAGATAACTCAAAGTTGCAGTTTTGGCGTTGAATAGATTTCTCCAATCAAAAATTGCGTCTCAAATTTCCATTAATTTTCCTATTAGGCCCATTGTTATCATCATCTTCGCATTCAGAGGTAGGAAGCGGATACTCGGGTTACAGTGTTTATAGCTGCGACAGGTATGTGCTGCAGTGATTTTATTTGGTGCGGTAGGCAGCCGCGCATTGGAAGCTGAGGATCCACAGGGATTTAGAAACTTTATTTACCCACTTCTACATTGAGTGTGAGAACGCCGGATAGAACGGCACGTCGAGAATTACTGACAGGTTGATAGATAATTTAAAATATTGAGAAAAGTCTATATATACTAAGATTATCACCGCTTGATTTTCTCAAACACACTAGCAAACCTCGCGGCCATTACCAGGGATTGCAGAAGGATATGGTGATGCTCTTTACCAGCGCAGAGCGTTTCAAGTTGGCTTGCTGCTGCAAATGACCATGAGCAGGGGCAGCATATGTCTCATCCTCAGATATATCGCCGAATTCACTATTCTGAGAAAGATTTAGTAAATTCTACTTATCCACACCAGACCTGTTCCTTTTGGAAATCTACGCTGACGCACCAGGCAAAACATCTCCCTCAAATTTGGTAGGATAATATGAGTGTGGATAGTGATATAGCACAAATATGGCGGGATTAGATTCGTAGAAGAATACCTATTGCCAATTTATTGACTAACCATGACAATATCTGGATCTTTAATCACAGGGTTTTGAGGATCATTCCGGAATCCGCCATTTGCCTATGTAGTCAAACAATAAGACTTCAATCCCAAAGACACCACTGTTGGATGGGGAGGCAGACTAACAAAACACTTATGCAGAATGTTTCTTACTGCCTGGCTCCGACGGCTCGCCAGAAGGTACACGCTCATTTACAGCAGAGGTGAAAGCCGCCTGGGAGCACCTGGATGTTTGTACTAGGAACCAAAAGTTAGTGAACGTGGACTGACCCCAACCTGTTTGCTCTAATGCTGCGATAGTGTAGCCTTGATGTTTTCGAGAAAGTAACGACGAAGAATATTTGAACGATTGTGAGGATCAGTTACGCTACAAACGCTCTGCAAACGTCTTGTGACTGCACTAAACATTGGTGATAGATTGCACCGTGTCGATGGGGGAACGAAACCCGATTTCGTTTATCTTATGTAGCATTGTGAATGTAATTAGAACGCAGAGGCATCGTAGGTTTGAACGTGGACAAGAATGCGGGCATTGGTATTCAAGCTTTGCAACCTCGAACTGTTTCAACGAATATGTAGGAACTGGGTAAAATTGGGGACCACTGCGTTTTGCTGTGTTCATCAGGGCTTTCTAATTAATGGTTACATTGTCCACAGTCTGATGCGTGTAATCGGACCTGGAACACTGTGCTCCATTTATCTGCATGTACACGTCACTTGGGAAGCATTGAGTGAAAGGGCTGTGTTACCCTCTCATATTTTTCTGCGTTGATATCCACTACGAATTTAAGGAATCTACACAGGGATATTTTGGGGCAGAGTAGTGGACATTCGGTGAGACGCAGGTGCTAGATGGACATTTGTGCCAAATTATTCACTACCCTCTCCGGTGCATATGCCTGATCAACACAACATCGAACACCGAAATTGTAAGGAACCGTTTATCTTGGCGGATGACGAATATACTTGTAGACAACTCAAACGTATTGAATGCCATAATCAATATTATTGTAATCCAACTGATGTTTTATAGCCACTCTAGGACTCAGAATGTGGGAGTTCAGTACAGGACATTACGCATTTATCAACTTTCACTGCGTTTGCACAAGCCACATATTCGCTCACATAAGAGTGCTCGTTTAGTTTGACTGTGACTTTCCGGTCATTTTCCCACAGTTGCGGACTTACTGCTGCATGGCAATCGGGATACTTGAAATCTGTCTTGTTAACATACCTTCTTCTTGAATGTTTATGAAGACGCGGAGAGAAAGAAGAATAGTTGAACTGTTAGACATGTCATTCGAAACAGATTCCCAGCATGAAGTATTGGCTGTACATAACGAGCAATATTCTCGCAAGAAAGTAGACAACGCAAACAAATTGAACGTCATGCTCAATATTATCGTCATTTTACTGGAGCGTTATCGCCACACTATGGCTCAGAATGTAGTAGTTTGGTACATCACACTGCGCATTTATCCACCTTCAGTGTGTTCGCACAAGCCAGTTATTCGCTGACACAACAGTGCTGGTTCACTACAAGCAACGGTAGAAATCACAAAGAATGACAAGTGCGTCAATTTTTATGCAGGTGCTTTATGCTTGTTTAAATATTTTTCCACTGTTATTCCCCGGTTGATTTTCTCACAATTTTTCGAAACGTGTTATTTGGCAATCGGAATACTTGAAAGTTTTTGTTGTTAACATACCTTTTTCTTGAATGTTCATGAAAAGGCGGTGGAAAAGTTGATTATGTGGACTACTTATAAGATCGTTCAAATCAGTTTCCTAGAAGAAGGCATTTAAAGTACACTATAATGCACACAAGAAGAAATTTCTAATATCTGGTAGTATAACGCTTTTCTCTCGTGATCGGTTAAATTGCCTTCTTTCCGGCCGACGAGTTTGCGAGTGAATTGAGGAGTCATTTTTTCGCTTATCTTTTCATTTCTCTGACCAAGTCTTTCCTAGGGCAGTCCATCGTATCAGATAATATGGTGCACGGCTGTTTGCAGTAGCAAAAACTTGTCCCAAGTTTTGATATCCACCAGAGCAGCCCGTTTTCTCTTAGACTCTTCTTTACTTAGCTTCTGAAGGATCTGCGTGCGGTGTCTAGCTCGTTGCCTGCTGGTATGTGTTTTCTGGCATCAGTCATGGATAGCGAACCCGAAGATATCCAGTGTTGTTGCATTTGATTTAGGGAAGTCGGACAGACAGCACCGAACCTGGATAACATGGCTCGTTTCACATTTTGCCGCGCTTTATATTCATGTCCATTGCAAGCATAGTATCGTCTTACTACGAAGAGTTGTCGGGCTAGCTCAGCTCGATAATGTTGAGGTGTGATTTTCTTCGTAGATAATGGATTTGCATGGTTCTTGCTAACTTGTGAGGATCTGAAGAGAAGCAAACTCTCAGGCATGTACGCACCATGGAATACTCGGTGTCAAGTCATTTGCCTCAGAATGAACTGCACTCTTAAATTTTGGCTATCCACCGGTGGTTGATGTCTACGTGGTTCAGCTGGGTCTACGGTTAATTTGCAGATTGTGGCCACGAAGTTACGCGATGTGAACGTTGATGTTGAATGTTCGTACTTGCCAGGAACAGTTGATGATGAGCACCTAACTGGATGAGTTGTCTCCCTAGAGTCGGTTGAAGCGTAATCCAACATTACAAACAGGTACTGCTGTTGATGCCGAGGGACATTGAGCATGATTGACACGGATAAGCGAATGCCTAAAAGACGACTATTCAACTGGAACCAATGGAGGAAACCGCGTTCAGCTCTGTGGCTGCGGGCATCTTGCATGCCACATATTCCATGAGTCATCGATTCTGGACCACCGGACACACGGAGGGAGGAATGTGGATGAGCTGATTTCAACCTGGGCGTTCTGAGATGCATAAGCACGTTCGGGTCTTATATCCGTGTTTAGAGTCACCTTATTCATCAATTTTAAGGAAGTATATGATTTCAGCAAGCATCACCTGCTCCCCAGTTTGACATAGAGCACGGACAGTAAAAACATCCATATTGAAACGATCTGGTGAACCGAGAACGGTATCAGTTTGCTTAATTTAATGGGCAGCGACGAGCATAAGGCCTTTTGGTCACATAACTCTCACTCAAATGCCCCAGCAAAATTTTCTTGTGTGGGGGAAAGGTGTTGTGGTGGGACGTCAGCGGACACCGAACTACGCGGGCAAATAGAACTTCCATTTTGCCGTGGCAGGTGAAGGGTGTTTGGATGGTGTACGATCTGAAGCATCTGACCGAAAACTCTGACACATTATTCAGCGAGCAGTAGGGAATTATTAGCGCACCCTACTCGGAGCCGATGACTCAGTAGTCTAACGTAAACCCAGGGGACGAGAAATAAGTTTGCACTGTCCCATTGCTGATGTGGCTGCGTCCAGCGGGATCCTTTTGGGTAACCCCGGACTCTTTGGTTTTAGGTGCACTTGGATTGTATTGAATAATGTGCCGGCAGTCGATGTCAACCGCTGGGTCATCGTTGTATGCGGTTTTCGGGCGGACCTCCACTAACCTGTCAATCCTGGGAAGGCAATTTTGTTGCTCATGAAAACCAAGACGTGCTGATCGTCTAGGGGAAATAGCTTACTGACTTCACACTCCTATCACAGAGGACAGATCGTCTCGAAGCACCATTATTCGAACGATGTTGTCTTGCTCCTCTAGGTTTAAATGCTCCCCTTTGGATTTGCTGGCATGGTTGCGCGTGTTGCAGCCAGTGTAGCTCGCGGGATCATCGCAGTACTCAAGCCCGAACACCAAGTCAAGGTGGCAGCTTCATGTCGGGTTGATGAGAATCCGAAGGGAGTTCCAAAATTCACCTACCCCCTTCTACCACTTACCCCTCCTAGAACGCGTCACCTAAAAGTAAGTTATGCAAAACTGAAGGAGAATTGTAATATTTACGAGATTAAGGAAGGAAAATAGAAATCGTATGTGGCCATATATGACTCAACTCCAGCACCGCATCCGGCAATATCCCAAATGAAAAATATTGAATTTTCCATACTCCATATGTTGCTCTGGAGAACCGTTGCGAACTTTGGGCAAACGTAGCTGTCCAGTCACAAGAGTGCTGCATCCGAACACCTGTTTGATCGCACAAAAACTGCTTGTGTAGCATTCTTAAAATACCTACCAGAAGAATCACTGGGTCACTCTAAACATGTTCGAACAGTGGGATTTCCGGATTTCATCGGCTAACGCGCGCGATTTTTCATGTGACTCTGGTTGACTGGTTCTGGAAAATACCCGAAAAGCGTCAAGGCGACATATTTTGCCACTGCATTCCGTAATATCTGCAGGATAACCCTCATTGATAACGACGTATCTGTTATAAAATATGTTTTATGACTTTGCGAAATCAGGGTTGCGAGACTATGAAAATAATGAGTGCGTCCTGAATCCCTCCTGAATACCGGATAGCCAAAGCTTGCCAGAAATCAGTTAGTGATTTCCCGCGTAATTTTTGTTGTTTTTTAACAGATTAGACCAACGTGGCTGGAGTTGAGTTGAATTCAGTTCAATCTGGTTCATCAGCTATTAGTCGAATTAGAAGGCTCGTGGTTTCCGGCTGGTACAAATTCGATGGCCGACAGATAGGATGGTGTTGGAGGTACAGATGTTCACTCATGTTGATGGCGTGTCCAGTAAGTCTGGGAACTGGGCGGCTGCGCATTGAAGGCAATAGATTTGGTGCGTACTGTTCACCGATTACCTATATTAGTGAAATATGTCATTGTCAGTAACGATTGATGAGTTGAGTCCGCAGTCACCGCCCACGAATACTAAGGTTTTGACCAAACTGAGATGCATCTTTTTTGTTCGGATACTACATCATACAATGCGGAATTTCTCTGAATCCACCGATTTTGAGAAAGATATAGCATATTTCAACAACTAACACCAGATTTATTCCTTTTGGATTCCACGCTGACGCACGAGGTAAAACATGTTGCCTAAAATTCTCAAATATTTGGAGGGATAGAACGAGTGAGGATAATGATATGGTGCAAATATGGCGGGATCAAATTTAAAGTAGAACAATGATAGCAACTTTATTGACAAATCATCTATCTATCTGGATATTTATTTGCACGTTATTTGCGATCTCCATTTGGGCGCCCGCCATTCCTTTATTACTTGGGCAATAAGATTTAACTTTTTAATCCGAGAGCCACCGTTGATGGGTGTGGAGGCTGACTAAGAGAACATCTATGCAGAACGTTTCTTACCGCATGCATTCGACTGCCCTCTACATACAGAGAACAAATGGATGCAGAATAGCAGCACCGTGTGGCAGAAGGTGCACGCGCAATTACAGCAGAGGTGCAAGCCGCCTGGGAGCACCTGGATGTTTGTTCTAGGAACCAAAATTTAGTGAACATAAATTGATCCCAACTTGTTTGTTCCAAAGGTACGATAGTGCATCCTTGATGTTCGTGGTTCTAGCTGCCTCGAACTGTGGGAATATGCATACGTAGTCCTTAAATAGACTGCGGTTAAGACGCAGCAGTCGCTTCCCAGGATTTCTCGCCGGTCCCAGTGATATAACGTATGCATCTCACATTCAAAATGAGCCGGCCGGCATGGGGAAACCATTTGTGAATGGCGTGCACCAGTGTGTCTGGGGGATGCATTCGGGGTCGCAGAAGGCCGTTTGCATTCTACGGACAGTCGTTTGTCACACTACTAAACGGGACTATTCCGGATGGCACATGCAGAGTCTATTTGCGGATAGTGTACAAACCGTGTGCAACTCGTAAGCCCGTGCGGTGCAGCAGCTGGAGATGTTGTTAGAAACTGCGTGCAGGTGTTGTGGTATAAACCTACTGCACGTCATTGTCGCGGCGAGCCATACGTTGGCATATGTGCTGGCTGTATTCGGTGCGGCCATGACAAAAATTTCATGGATTCATGGATATGCACTGTTCGCATTTGTGCCGCCAATTTGTCCATGTAAACATTCTGCATTCGTTACTGCTTGCCCAGCATTTTCCTGTATAGGCGAAGTACCTTATGCAAGGAAGCAAACAGAATTGAAAGTCAGTAACTCATGCCATCCTTGATCAGAAAAATTTGGAGCATGCACCTACAGGCCAGATATTGTGTTTAAACATCTTACACATAACAGTATTTTGCGTGCCTGTCGTCGACACTTAGTACATCTGGGGAGCGCTGAAACATCGCCATCTGCTGCCAACTTAATAAGCATATGTGCTTATGGTCAACTTTCTTCGACTGCAACACAAACGCCCGGCAGAACCTCTAATTCATATGTGCCTAGTGTGCCGCCTGCTGTATTTGCGTGTAGCTAGTCGTAGCGCAAAGCAACGATTACTGAATGAACGCAAATATACGTATATACACAATATATGTATATATATACATGTATATATGGACATACACACACTATATATGATACATTTCTGAATTCTCTCCTCCAATGTGCTAGTTCCATTTAATGGTACACTTGGCTTAGTCTGATGCGTGTAACCGGACATAGAACACTGCTCTATTTATATGCGGGCATACATCACTTGGGCTGCATTGAGTGGAAGGGTTGTGTTGCCCTCTCATATTTTTCTGCATTGATACCCACTACGAATTTGGGGAATCTACACAGGGCTATTTTACGGCAAAATAATGGGCATTCGGTGAGACGCAGGTACTAGATATCCCTTTGAGCACGAGTGTGTCACGAGTGCGTTAATCAGTATGTAGGTGCTTTGTGATTGATCAAAAATATTGTTTGACTGTTATTTCCCGGTCGACACCTCACAATTTTTCAGATACCGTTTTTAGGCAATTTGAATACCTGAAATCTGTGTTGATAACTTACCTTCTGCTTGAATGTTTATGAAGATGCGGTGGAAAAGCGGAATACGTGGATTATGGAATTATCAATCTACTTAGATTTCTAGCGTGAACTATGTGAAACCTACTACAATCATCGTCGACAACATCACATCAGTGTTCAACACCGATTCTTCAATGCCTTACAACCATGATTTATTTGAAAACCTTATTGTAAAGAAAAGAATAAAGGTGGGTGATGACGGGGCTTGGCGCTAGCCTACTACAATCAATCCGAGGTTCCTTCACCTCCAAACATTCACTGAAGCAATCTGGATAGAAACTGACAACAAGAACGCCACGGACATCGGTTGGCAGCCATATATTGTGGCGTATCCAACCAGGTGCAGTGGAGATCATGCGGTCTCCATCCTGGATGGCGAGTGGCATCAACAGCATTCAGGCGTTTCGTAATCTTTTTCATACCCCTCTGCCAGGCCAATGGTTGGCCACCTCTCTGCATAGGCCAACCAGAATCGGGCATGGAAAACAACACTCTTTTCTGCGAACGATTGTTAGGCATAGGTAACTCATGTCCCAACCAGCGCAGCTTCTGATGCTCGACACATTCTTCAATGGAAGTACCCGTTGCACAACCCAAAACTCGCTTTCGGATTGTGTCGAGGCATATTCGTCGACAACAAACAACACGAGCTATAGTTCTGAGACAACGATTGTCGAACACCTGAAGACGTCTCAGTTCCGCTGCTCAAACAAGCCAAGTCTCACAACCATACTACTAAACAGCCCGCACTGTAGCTTGATAAACACGTCCCTTGAGATTAAGGGAGACACCATTCTGACGCCATAAGTGTCTCAAATTAGCAAACGTAAACCGGGCCTTGGAGATTCATGCATTTACCTCATCTGTCACATTACAATCAGAACTAATACAACTTCTAAGATACGTAAAAAGCTCCACAAGTTCTAGTTTTCCTCCCAGGATTGTCAGTGACGCGTTCAGTGACTGAATGTCCATGAGCATGACCTTATATTTTGTGGGTACAAAGTGCATACCAAAGGACGGGATGACTTTGGTCAGTTCACCCAAAACCATTTGCGCCTTCTCCTCCCTTTCGAAGATGAGAACCATGTCGTCTGCACACTACAGATCGACAAGGTTTTCTTCACAGGCTGTTTGAACACCAGGGATTTGGAGACCCTCCAGCGTTCGTCTCATTATTTCGTCGATCACGTATTTGAAAAGGAATGGAGAGAGTAGGCACCCAAACGGACACCACTTTGTGTACGAAAGCTTTGTGGGATTGATCTTCTGTTACGGACAGAAACATTGAGTATCTTAAACTCCCAAGCTATCCACATTATAGAAACATACGAGGGGATCAATAACGCGTCGTGTGGTCGAACTACTCATGTGTCAGTGTACCTGGATAACAAGATGGGTTGCTATGCCCATAGCTTCAAGAGAGACACTTTTGCATTATAATTGAAAACAATACCTACATTCAGCTTCGATTAATGCAGTGTATCTGCGGATTGCAGTTCTAACGTGTGTTGAAAAAAAACAGGATAATCTAAGTCCGTTTGTCCCAAAACGGACTCATGCAAACACACTCGAATCACACTCATCCGTCACTAGGCGACGAATAGGCCATCATTTCACAATATTATTTTAGTGACGAAAACAATAGCTGATCCAACATTGAACCCCTGGTGCGTTTGACGACACATTATTCGCTCTGCCTGCTAGTTTCTGACGTGTGCCTTTGCATCTGAAAATGCTTGAAATTCCAATTCGTTATTTCAGAATCTCTGAACTGTATCCCAGTCTGTATTCCAAAATGTCCCTCATGAGGGAACTGGAGTTTAGCACTTTATATTCCACTGAGTTGCGAGGTTTTTTTTAACAACCCTATTCCTACTGTTTATGTAGACTGGATGAAGTGGAAGGCAATGGCGCCGTATGATGTGCGCTACAAGGTGATGAGCTGGAAAGTGTCAGAAAAACTGGACTACACAAACACCCAGCATTCCTGCTATGAATAGAATAAATCTAAACACTGGCTAATTATAGAACCCTGCTGCGTTTCTCATATTAGTTTCGGCGCTATGTACATTTCAGCAGGTGGACTAACTGGACTTCGATGTCCCCAGTCAATCATGGATGGTGGGGAATTCTAGTGTAATCCTCTCTGGTGAATTAATTTCCTTTGGGGGAGGTTTGTTATTGAGGGACTACTGCACTATTTAGCGGTCATGTTTGTTGGCATCCAATGATGTCCCCCCAGAAAAACTTCCCACCACACCAGCAAACGTCGCTAGGTCATTTGACTGAGAGATATGTGACCGAAAAGCTTTATGCTCCTCGCTGCCCATTAACAATAAAAAATGACACCTGTCTCAGTCCACGACATACTTTCTTTATAGGCGCTTTAAACGTTCGTACTTAATGTCAACTTGGGGAACGGGCACTGTTCTTTGAAGCTTTACGCTCCCTAATACGTGATTAACGAAGTGTCAAGAATTAACTCAGAAGCGATGACACATGGAATATACGGCGTAGAATTTGTACGCAGCCACAAAGCTCAACGCGCTTTGTTGGATTGGATCCCTGTGAACAGTCGTCTTTGAGGCATCCAGTTATCCAGCTTAATCATGCTCATTGCCTCTCGGCATCAAAAGCGGTACCTGTTTGTAGTGTTTGTGCTTTCGTGAACCTGGTGGTTGCTTGCCACAAGCGAGATTCCCTGCACTATGCAAAGAGGTGGCGATCACATCCCAGTATGCATTCACATCTGGTGGTGGAACATTCCGAAAAGACTCTGGAAGACGATTCTGGTAAATTCGCCTAACATCCGGATCCGGCAGTCTCTCAGTTGCCCAGCGATTTGTCCACAACTTACGCGGCCCTGGAAAACGTAGGGAGAAGCGACCCCGGACGAGTGCGTGGTCGGAATCCACAAATATGTTCGAAAACGACCGGCAGTTCGTTATTGATCCACGCCATCGGTAACTGACGGTAATGTGATCGATTTGCGTTTATCGTCGGCATGCCGTTGGAGGACATCAGGTTGCCAGACGACTTGGCTACTTCGAAAGTTAATACTGTATAAAAACAACCTGCGATCAACACACCGCTGAAGAAATCGTTTTACTTGTGCCTACGTACCGAGTCCAATCCACGTTGACCTCCTGATTGTGTCTCAGATAGGCTAAGCCTGCCCACTTGTGCATTCAAATGTCCAGCAACCACCATGATATCTGAGCTCTTAGCTCGCAGCAACAGGGCATTCAGGGCGTCCAAAAAACTGTCTTTGACGGTGTTCGACCTACAGTCATTTGTGGTTGTAGGCAGACACGATGAACAAAAATCTATCAACTTCCCGCTTGTGAGACTCCTTCACAGACTTTGCCAGACAAAGCGCGCAGAGGCAACTATCATCAGGTATCCAGTAAAGTAAGGGTATTTCGGCCCGGTGATTAGGACGATACCGACCCATGCATATCGCACCGCAGCAGCCTCTGAATCACCGAATTGCGCAGCCGGAAGCGTGTGGAGACTGGCGGGGCGTTTAGCTCAATCACTGTGCTTGCATCTTGAATTCTTGTTTCCGAGACACAGCACACATCAATGTCAAGCGAGTCCAGTGTGAGAGCAAGAGCAGCTTGTTGTCCTGCTTGCTTCAGAGTGCGCACATTGAAGGCGGCCAGATAGACTGAGTGTCGAGGCTTGAAGAGTGATTTGGAGATACCTGAGGATGTCGGCGCCATGTGACGAGCAGATGCTGCACGCAAAACCGATGCAAGACGAACGGAGTCATCAGTCCTAAGTGCTGGGCCTACAAGAGGAGAGTTATTAATGGGGCGGTGATAGGGGAAGAAAAAGTATGTGAAAGGGAAAGAAGTGAGGCGTCGGCAGTAGCCTGTTTTCATTTACTGGTCCTGCTGTATGCAGCAATAAGGCGACCCGGCTGAGGGCACTACGCGACGGCCGATGTGGCATGAGTTTATTTGTATTAGAGCAGTTTATGGTTGTACGTGGTCTAGGATTCTGTCAGGAAGCCCACACCTAGACAGGAGGGCGATTAGGGTCCTCAACCAAAGACTTGTTTCAAAAGCTTAACCGCGAGGCAGCGGTAATTAACGGGAAAAGCAAATGCATTACCACTACTACGGAACAAGTCACCACATGTTCAGACCACCAACCTGGAGGGCCAGAAGACTGTGTTCGCCAGACCTATAGCCAGTCACCAACCTGGGAGAGAGAGACTCGGGCGTGTCGCGGGGACACTTCCAGTATAGCTCAATGGGTCGCTGAGATGCGCAAACCGTTACATCACGTTAGGTCCAGTCCTTTCGTGACGGAAGCATACTATAAACACAGGAAAGAAAATGTTTACTATTTACTAGCAGGACGTCTTCATCTTGCATGCAAAGTGTGTTCGGTTAAATGCCGCGTTCCGTTCGGTGCGTAGGTTTCAAGCTGCACTCTACATAAAATATTAGAGGACGAGCTATCCTACGGAGAACTGTTACTTTACTCAGTTACAGTCTGCAACACTCGGGCCTCAACGGGATATGAGCCTGTCATTAAAGTGATGCAACTAATGACAGTACTCTAGGTCAACACGAGAGGAACACAAGATGGGTTTGTTCACTCTGATGAGAAACTGTAAATTTTCCGCAAATGTTAAATCCGTAGCGCCTAGCCATGTTCATTTGTTCAACCTCGGACTGACGCGAATGATGTCCGGTTCTCTGTGGAGGTCGTTTTAACAAGTATTTGGGTAGGAAATTTATATGAGTAATCCTTACGGAGACCAACGCTAGAGAACGTTTAGTGCACACAATACAATAATAACTAATAATAATAATATTAATAATAAATACAGTTGTCTGGGGGAAGCCATTTAGCAAGTCTGCTATATATATGTAGAACCATATAGTTCCAGTAAAGTGAGCGGCCAGCATGTGCCTATTTCTAAAAACGTTCAGCATACAAACCGAAAAGTGTCAAACCTACATATTTTGGTGCTTCATTACATAAGATATGTAGCATAGTTCTTGTCGCATTCCCAGAGCAGAAATAAATTTTCGATTTATTGAAAAATGCTAAGATTTTATATGGAGTCTTCATGATTCGAGATAATTTGTTATTCCTAACACCAACCAATGCTTCGCAGGCACCGACGATATAACCCTCGGAGATTTCGCATATCGTCTGCACGTAGAGTCTACCTTCTTCATTTAGCAAGTCGACATTTATTAGTTACCTAAATGATCATCACCAATTATCGTATTAGAACATTAACGGGTAGTTGAGGATTCGGAGGGATTTAGTTAATCTAATTACCCATTTCTACATTCAGTATTAGAACGCCGGATGGAACGGTAAGTCGTGCAATACTGACAATGTTGTGTAACACTTACAAGACTGAGGAGAGAAAGCCGAAATAGAATAAAAGAATCACCGCTTGTATTTCCCAAATAATATAAGGCCCAAATCTAGCACTGCAACCGGCGATCGTCGTGGGTAATAAAAGAATTAAACACGGTGTATCTTTGCAGCCACATGAATGAGTTACTTTATTCGCATAATGCTTTCTGATGCATCTTGTATACTTGAATTAGGATATGTCATATGGGGAATTTACTCAAAAGCAAGCGCGCTATCACTCACAATACATGATTAAGTTGCACGTTTGGGGTGCGGAATGCAAAAGAATATGGTGATTCCCTTAAACAAGTGCAGGCATCGGAAGAGTCATCCACAGGAGGTTTGACCGTTGATGAGCGAATTTCCCTGAATCCACCGATTCTGAGAAAGATGTAGGATGCTCCACATAGTAACACGGGACTTATTCGTTTTGGGAATCCTCGCTGATGCACCAAACGAATCACGTCGTTCATTTTCTAAATATTTGGCTGGACAGAATGATATAATTGAAAAAAATTGCCAGTTTATTGACTAAATATGTGTCTATTTTGATATTCATTCGGACGTTATATAAGAACTTCATTCCGGCGTCCGCCATTTGTTTAGCGTTGAACAATAAGATTTCACGTTATAATCCGAGAGCCGCCGTTGTTGGATGGGCAGGCGGCTAAGGAATGCATCTTACAGCATGGATCCGACTGACCTCTACATGCAGAAAACAAGTGGATGCAGAATAGCCGCATCGAGTGGCAGAACGTGGACGCGCATGTATAGCAGAGGTGTTAGGCGTCTGGGAACACCTGGGTGTTTGTAATGGGAACAAAAATGTAGCGAATGTAGATTGATCCCAACTTGTTTTTTTGCACGCGACCGTTTGCATTCTACAGAGAGTTGTTGGTCACATTGCATTTTAGGGCGGAAGAATGGACTTCCGGTGAGACGCAGGTACTAGATTACCATTTGAGCCAACTTATTCTCTGCCCTCCTCGGCCCATATGCTCGCTATAGTCAAGTTGCAGCAGGGAAATTCTAAGCGAAAATTTACTTTGATTGTGACGAATGACCAATATTGTTGCAAGAATGTAGACAACACGAACAAATTGAATGTCACAATCTATATTGTTGTTATGCTGCTGAAGCTTTATCGCCAAACTAGGACTCAGAATGTAGCAGTTCGGTACACGATATTACGGAAATATTCACTTTCTGTGTATTCGCACAAGCCAGTTATTCGTTCACACAAGGGTGCTCGTTCACAGCAAACATCGGTTGAATTCACAAAATGTCACGAGTGCGCCAATCATTGTGTAGATAATTTGCGATTGTTTAAATATTGTTTAACTGTGAGTTCCCGGTCGATATCTCACAATTTTTCACATATTGTTCTTTGGCAATTGGAATACTTGAAAGTTTGTGTTGTCAACATACCTCCTTCTTGTATGTTTATAAAGCGCGGTGGAAAAGCAGAATATGTGTGCTGTTAGAAATGTCATTCAACCCAGATTCCTTGCCTGAAGTACGATGATGCAGATAGAAGAAATGTTGTACTATTTACTAGTTTAACTTTTTGTCTTGCATGTAAAAATGTGTTCGATCAAATCGCGCCTGGCGCTCGGTGCGTAGGGTTTCAGCTGCACTCTAATTAATCTAATAGAGGATGAGCTACCCGACACACCGGCCGCTTTGATCCGTATTGCCGATCAAGTCAAATTCCATCAACGGTGTATTGGCGTACAATATTTCTTTGGCTGTGCAGGATGACCACGAATTCTTGCAAGACTTTAGACACCACAAATGCACAACATTGCCAATATGAAACCACGTGGAAACGTTGGTGCGTCCAGTGTGCCCGGTTTTATGCTGAGTCATTGAATGGTGCGATGTTTCCGAAGAAACCGCTAATAATAATCGCTAATAATTCTAAACATTTGTTGGCATGAGGGTCGCGAATGAACAGAAACGCGCTAGGTTTTGGCGCTTTGCATTCAGCAAAGTGTCGCAAGTCCATCAACGCGGATAAGTATACAAACCATTTTCAGTTGCATTTGGGGTTTCGCGGGATAGGTATTTTGTTCATAATCACACCACTCTCGTTTGAACGGTCGTCCTCCTGTTCTGGCGTAATTATTCCGGTGAGTCCGCACCAAAAGGAAGCACTGGATTCGAGTTTCGCTCTTATTAGAGCTCATCAGCAGTGCATATCCAGTGGCCGTGCCGGGATTTGAACTCCGGACATCTGACATGCGAGGGGAGCTTGTTACTATTACTCCACCAACGTACCCTGGACGCATCTGAATTTTCACGTCTGAACAGGCGAACGTGTTCACACTTGAGCGATGTGATTGGTGTGCCCGTTCAGTTGCTTAACAGTAGTTTCTCAGTTATTGCACTCAAGATTTTTGACATATAACAGCTGAGCAACTGAAATACCAAGCAGTTTGAATTGTATACATACCGTCTTGTATGATGTGTAAGAAAACACGGGAAAATGCAGAGTGGTTTACTGAAACTCGCATGTAGATCAGTATATTTAGCCGAGCAACTTAAACCATACTATTGTGAACACTGCACACCAGCTCCCAAGTGAGATGCGAACAAATTAGGCGAAGTCGATTTCGATTAGTCTATTGGCATGCTGTTCATTTCATTTGCATCGAGAAGCGGATGGTTGAAAGCATTCGACCATTTGGTCAACAATCGAACTTGCTTTTCCACGATACCGGAATTCCAAACATTTCCGGATAAGCTGCTCATCTATTTGGAACTCTGTCCCTCGATTCATCTAACCATCTCCATAATCATCGGTTCTTCCATCGCAAAATTTGTCACTGTGTTTCCACGGAATATATAAGTATGTAGAAACATAAGGTCTCGTTATTCCACTCAGTTACTTGGGTAGTTATTCATCCCCGTAGCGGGTAACTTGTCAGTCTCTGAACTGGTCCGCTTACATATTATTCGGCCTGTCGGTTTATCTCTAGACAAGAGTGCGTAGGATTTTGGACAAACGTCAAAGGCTTGATCATTAACTACCTGCCGGTTTATCTACCTATCCATCCATCAATATCTCTCTCTTTCTGTCCGGTCCATTTTTTCCATTTCTGGCTCTCCGAATGTAATTGCACCTAACCATCTACCTACTCGTTCAAGTTTATATCTGTGCGTGAACCGCACATTCATACGCCGATTTTTGCGTATGTATTCTTGTGCCTCAACATATGTGGAATACCTGATATGTGCCAAATGTGATAAACAATAATATTATCCCACTGGAGCTTTGTCACCAAAATAGTAATCTCAATGTAGTAGTACGTCACACGAAAATAAGCATTCATCCAGTGTGTTGGCACAAGCCGGTTATACGCTGACAAAGGAGTACTGGTTCACATCTAGCCTGGGTTGAGTACATAGAGAACGACGAGTGCGTCTACATTTATGTAAGTGCTTTGTGGTTAGTTATATATTTCGTGAAAGTGATTTCTCATTATTTTGGGCATATTGCTGATTGGCTATTGGAATACTCGAAAGTTTGTCTTGCTAACATTCAACCTGCTTGAATATTGGTGAAAACGCGGTGAAAAAGCAGAATATGTAGATTATTGGAAATTTCACTCAACTCAGATTCCTAGAGTGAAGTATTTAAAACATAATATAATGCACATAAGAGAAAACTTGTACTATTTACTACAGAAGGTTTTCTTCTTGCACGCAAAATGTGTTCGGTTAAATGCCGCGTGGCGCTCGCTACGTAGGTTTTCAGCTACATTCTACTTAAATTAATAGAGGATGAGCTACACAACGGAGCACTGTCATTCTATTCGGTTAGAGTCTGCAACATTGGGGTCTCAACGCAAGCCGAAACTGACCTTAATGTACTAAAGTTATTGAGAGTACCCTAGGACAACTCGAGAAGTGCACAAGATACGGTCGTTCAATCTGATGAGAAAGTGCAAATGTTCGGCAAATGTTCAAGCCATGTTCATTTGTTCAACCTGGGACTGGCACGAGTGATGTGTGGTTCTTTGTGGAAATCCTTTGAACTGTGTGAGGAACTCCCAATTATTTGAGACGCACTATCATAGGGATAATCCTTACTGAGACGAGCAATCGAAAACGGTGTTATTCACATTCGTACAATATGAATTTGCTACTAACAAATACATTTGCCCGAGCGAAAGCATTCAGCGGATCTCCTGTATATATATACAAGCATATATTGGCGGTAAAATGGGAGACTAGAATGCAGTAGAAATTTCATCTGCATCTAATGCAAAATTAGCCGGCTTACCGAGACTCGGAAAGAAACTAAGATAAGTCACAGTTGTGGCTGTGGCACTGAATAGATTCACGCAATCCAGTGATGCGCTGGATGGCGCAGCCGAATTTTGTTGGTTTGATGTTTATTTCTAATGTCCTCCAATGATCATCTCAGATCCTCTTTTGCTAGATGAATGTCCAGAGTTTCTTAAATTTTACCTTCTCCTTTCCTTATTATGTGTTAACTGGCGTCAGATGAAAGTTATTCTTGCAAAAGTGTTAATGTATCGTAACGATTCCTAGATTAGGGCTACAAAACGCAAATCAGATATGACCAGATATGACCGAAATCTAACACTGTATCAGGCAACATCCGCATTGAATCAATATTGAATTTTCTCTGTTGTCGGAATCCAAACGAAAAGTTGCGAATTTCGGACGGACTCAGGTGTCCAGTCACGAGAGTGTTGCAGCCAACCACATGATTGGTCCCACGAAATACTGCTGGGGCAGTACGCTTCAACTTTACTTCCAGATGAATAATTTGACCATGATTTAAGATGTCCCGCAATGTGAATTTCGAGTTCCATTGGCTAACGTTAGTGAATTTCCACGTGCCTATTTTTAAATAGATTAGGAAACAACCCGAAAAATGTCAAACCTACATATTTTGTTGCTACGCTCCATAATATATGCAGCATAATCCTAGTCGCATTCCCAGAGCAGAAATAGATTTTCGATTTATAGAAAAATGCTAAGATTTTATATGGAGTCTTTATAATTCGAGATAATTTGTTATTCCTAACACCAACCAATGCTTCGCAGGCACCGACGATATAACCCTCGGAGATTTCGCATATCGTCTGCACGTAGAGTCTACCTTCTTCATTTAGCAAGTCGACATTTATTAGTTACCTAAATGATCATCACCAATTATCGTATTAGAACATTTACGGGTAGGTGAGGATCCGGAGGCATTTAATAAATCTACTTACCTATTTCTACATTGAGTATTAAAACGCCGGATAGAACAGTAAGTCGAGCAATACTGACAACGGGATGTAACATTTATAAGACCAAGAAAAGAAAGTCGGAATATAATAGGACTATCACCGCTAGGATTTCCCAAACAATACAACGTCCAAATCCATCACTGCATCCGGCAATCGTCGTGGCCATTAATAGAATTAAACACGGTGTATTTTTGCAGCCAAATGAATGAATTAAGTTATTCAATTAATGCATTCTGACGCATCTTGTGTACTTGAATCATGGTATGACACATGTGGAATCTACTCAAATGCAAGCGCGCTTTTCATCGCAATACTTGATAAAGTTGCACTTTTGGGTTGTTGAATGCAGAAGGGTATGGTGAACCTCTTATACAACCGCAGACATACGAGCTTTTCAGGATAGCTTTGTGACAATTGGAAGAGTCATCCACACGAGGTTTGACCTTTGACGGCCAAGTTTCGCTGAATCCACCGATTCTGAGAAAGATGTAGCAAAATCTACGCATTTACACCAAATTCATTCCTTTTGAAAATCCACGCTGGTGCACCAGGCGAAACATGTCGCTCAAATTGTCAAATATTTCGTGGGATAGAATGAGTGCAGAAATCGATATAGCGGAACTATTCTCAGCTAACTGACTAACCATCTATTTATTTGGATATTTCTTCGCACGTTATTCAAGATCTCCATTCCGGCGTCCGCCGTTCTCTTTGTAGATGAACATAACGATTTCACGTTTTGGTGTTTGTAAGAGGAACTGTGATTTAATTAACGTAGACTGACCCCAACTCATTTGTTCCAACGCTACGATATTGCAGTCTTAAGAGTCCTGGTCCCAGCTGCCTCGAACTGAGGGAATATGCATACGTAGTCATTCGACAGAATACGTTTGTAACGCAGCAGTCGCTTCCCAGGATTTTTCGCTGATCCCAGGGATATGGCGTTTGCATCTCTTATCCCCACATGAGGCAGTCGGCCTGTGGAAACACCGTGTGGATGGCGTGCACCAGTGTGCCTTATAGATACATCCTCCAGGCGGTCGTTTGCATTCTGCAGAGAGTTGTTGGTCACATTACTAAACTGAACCATCCCAGATGGCACGTCCGTTCAGTTGCGTACGGTGCACGACGCGTGTGCAAATCTTGAGTCCGTGCAGTGCGGCATTTGCAGATGTTGTCAGAAACTGTGTGCAAGTGTTGTGATAAAAAACCCACTGCACGCCATTGTTCAGGCGGGACATACGTTGGCACATGTGCCGGCTTTTGGCGGTGGGTATTTCATCAAAACGACATGGATACATGGTTATATGATGCATACTTGATTCCCAAGTGAGGAGCACATGAGGACATAGCCGAAAACGAATGTCGCTCTCCGCATTTGTGCCGCAAACTTACCCATGAAAACGTTCTGCACCCCATACTGCTTGCCTATTATTTCCATGAATAGGCCAAACAGTTTGTGCATTGAAGCAAAATGTTCGCTTTTCACGAAGGCACACACAATCGGATGTCGGGCACTCATGCCATCCGTGATAACAAATGTTCGATCATGAGTCTACAGGCCCGATATTGTGTGTGCAAAATAATTACCCAAAGCGGTATTCCGCGTGATTTTCGTCTACACTTAGTATATCTTGGTAGCATTGAAATAGCGCTATTTGCTGCCACCTGGATAAGCATACGCGACTATGGTCGCATTCCCTTGACTGCAGCACAAGCACGCGTCAGAAAATGCACTGAGTGTAATTGCATATTGAGATTCCTCGACTACGTATTTGCTCGGCATTTCGGCTGCTGTATTTTTAGTACACCTACTCGTACCGCAAAACAACGTTGGTTCTTCGATTACCAAAATATCGCACAACATGCATATGTACACAATATATACACATATATATACATATAAGTGTAGACATACAGACATACATAAACGCTATACCTGATACAATTCGAATTTCGATGCGCTCGGTTCTCTGTGCTGGCCCCAATACCATTTTGGTAAACGTGACAACAAAGGCGCTCTGATAATTTGTGAGGACTACACAGGCTCCACAAAAGACTTGTGATTGCACTGGAGGTTTGGTGGAAGTTTGCACCGAGTCGATGAGAGATCGAAACCTGTTCTAGTGTGTCTTAGGCAGTATGATGCATGTGATAAAAAAGCATCGGCTTCGTAGGTTTGACCTCAAACAGAAATCCGGGAATTGGTTTTGAAACCTATCAACCTCGAAATGTTTTACCGAGCATGTGGTAACCTAATACATATTGCGAGCCACTGCGTTTGCAGTGTTCTTCGGCGGTTTCCGAAGAATGGGTAGATTGTGCTTAGCATGATGCGTTTGATCGGACTTGGAACACGCCGCTCAATTTATCCGTGGGCATACGTCACTTGGGCTGCATTGAGTTGAAGGGCTGTGTTACCATCTCCTACCTTTCTGCGTTGCCACACGTAGCTACTGCGAATCTATGGAATCTAAACAGGGATATTTTAGGGCAAAATAATGGGCATTCCCTGAGACGAAGGTAATAAATAGCCCTTTAAACACACTTATTCACTGCTGTCTCCGGTCAATATGCTCGGTCAAGTCAAATTCCAACAGCGAAATTGTAAGTGAGAATTGAGTATCATAATCATTATTATTGTTATTTTACTGAAGCTTAATCGCCAAAATGAGATTGAGAATGTAACATTTCGGTACAGGATACTACGGAAATATCCACTTTTAGTATGTTTCTTCAAGCTGACAAAAGAGTGCTCGTTCAGAGCAGGCCTCGGTAGAATTTGCACACAGTTACGTGTGGGCCAATCCCTACGAAGGTGAGTGATGGTGGTTTAATTATTGTTTGACTGTGATTTCCCGGTTGTTTTTCTGACAGTTGTGGACCAGTTGTTGCTCGGCATTTAGGATATTTGATATTTGTGTTGTTAACATACCTACTTCTTGGATGTTCATGAAGAAGCGATAGAAAAGGTGATTATATGGACTGTTGTTAATGTCATTCCAGTCAGATTCCTAGCATGAAGTATTTATAATACACAATCGTGCAAACACGAAAGTTTTTAGTAACTATAAATAGAAGGTTTTCGCCTTGCTTGTGAAAATGTGATCGGCCAAATGGCCATCTGTCCGCTCGATGAGTTTGCGAGTGAATAGTGGAGCCATTTTTCCGGTTATCGTTTCATGTCTCTGACCAAAGATTTACTATGGCAGTCCATCGTATTAGAAAATATAGAACACGGCTGATTGTCGTAGCTGAAGACTTGCCGAAGTTTTGATGTCCACCGGAGTTCTCCGTTTTCCATTAGACTGTTCACTACTTACCTTGCCTGCAGGTATGTTTTCTGGCATCAGTCATTGATGTTGACCCTGATGATATCCAGGGTTGTTGTGGTTGAATCAAGAAGGTCGGACAGACAGCAGTAAATCTGGCTAACATGGCTCGTTTCACATTTTGCCACGCTTCATCCTCATGTTCACTGAGAGCATAGTATTGTTTTACTATGAAGAGTTGTCGGGCTAGCTCAGCTCAATAATATTGAGGTGCGGTTTTCTTCGTAGATAATGCATTGGCATGGTTCTTGCTAATTTGCGACGGCCTGAAGGGAATTACACTCTCAGGCAAGTACGCACTATGGCTCGATCTGGGTCAAGCGGTGTGCCCCATAAGAAACAGCAGTCTTGAATTTCGACTCTCCACCGGTGGTTGACGTCTACGTGTTCCAACTGGGCCCACGGTTGATTTGCAGATGATGGCCAACAAATTACGCGATGCGAACGTTTACGTTGAAAGTTCGTCCCTGAAAGGCACAGTTGACGGTCAGCACTTAACTGGAAAAGTTGCCTCCCCAGTTTTTGCGGCTAGCATCGAATCTGATGACTTCGCGAGATCAGGGTGGCGAGATTATATAAATAATGAACGCGTCATGAATCCCTCCTGAATACCCGACAGCCGGAAGCACGGCAGAAATCAGTTAGTAGTTTGCCCCTTATTGTTTGTTGTCTTTGATCAGGTTAGACGAAGGTGGCTGGAGTTGAGTTGAATTCAGTTCAATCCGGTTCATCAGCTGTTAGTCGAATCACAAGGCTCGTTGTTTCCAGCTGGTACAGATTCGATGGCCGACAGATAGGATGGTGTTGGCGGTACAGATGTTCACTCATGTTGATGGCGTGTCCAGTAAGTTTGGAAACAGGGCGGCTGCGCACTGAAGGCAATAGATTTGGTGCGTACAGTTCACCGATTTCCTAAATTAGTGAAACATGGCATTGTCAGTAACGATTGATAAGTTGAGTTCGCAGTTGCCGCCCACGGATGCTGAGGTTTTGACCAAACTGAGATCCATCTTTTTTTCTTCGGATACTGTATTGTTACATAATAGAATATCCACCTCGGTGCGTAGGTTTTCAGTTGCGGTCTACTCAAATTAATGGAGGACGAGCTACCCAACGGAGCACTGTCACTCTACTCAGTTATGGTGTGCAACTTTCGGGGCACAACAGAATTCGTGCCTGACTTTAACGTGCTCCAATTAACGGCCATAATCTAGGTCAACACGAGAGATGCACAAGATGAGGTCGTTCAATCTGTTAAAGCCGTAGCGCTTGGCCATTGTCCATTGTTCAACCTCTGACGCGCACGAATGACGTCCGGTTATTTGTGGGAATACTTTGAACGGCGTGCAGAACAATTCGAACAATTAATCTGCCCTCAGTTATTTGAGCGTCAAATATTCTTCACTATTCCTTACGGAGACGAACAATCGAAAACAGCTAAGGCACATACAATACAATAATTAATACCAAATAACAGTAATAATACTATAGACATTCGTCGGAGCAAACCCATTCAGCGGAATTCGTGTATATATATACAAACATATATTTCCACTAAGGTGGGAGGCAAGCATGCAGTAAAAATTTTCACTTCATCTAATGCGAAATTAGCAGTCCTATAGAGTTTCCGCAAGGAACGAAGATAACTCATGGTTGTGAGTTTGGCATTGAGTAGACTTCCCCATTGGAATAATGCGTTTGTGACGGCGAAATTTTACTCGTTCAATGGTTTTCCCCAATGTCTATTGATTATTAAACCAAGTTTCGTGTTGATGATGATTCGGAAATTTTTGATAATTTCACTTACCCCTCCCTATATTGGGGTTATAATGCGTCAAAGATTATTATGCGTGCAAAACCGAGAGTGAGATTAACATTTGTGAGATTAGATAGAGAATATATTTACATATAGAATATATAGAATTACTGTTCGCGTGGGCGAACCGTAATTCCTGCAGCACTGACAATAGAATGTAACATGCACGAGACTGAGGAGAGAAAATAGAAATCATATATGACCAAATATGATTCAAATCTACCGCTGCCTCAGGCAATATCCACATTGAAAGAAGATTGGTTTTTATTGCTACGGGAATCAGAACTTATTTGCTCAGGCCAACGGTTGCGAATTTCGGACACACTAAACTGCCCAATCACCAGAATGCTGCAGCCAACCACATGGTTGGTTCCATAGTGCTACTCGAGCCGTATGCTCTTACTTTCTTTCCAGATGACTAATTCACCTATGGTTCAGCCGTTTCACGAATGTGATCTGCGGGTTACACCCGTTGACGTAATTGTGTCTATATTTTAGATAGCTCAGGAAGCAACCCGAAAAATGCCAAACCGACATATTTTGTGTTACATTCCATAAGATATGGAGCATAGCCACCGCCGCATTCCCAGAGCTCAACCATAAGCATGAGGCTAGGTTCCGAGCCCATCCATTCGTGCACGAGCACTTTCCAATTTGCAGGTGAGATGTGCATGCGAAAGCATGTGGTATAAATGTTTACATTAGTTAATATTGTTTGCATTACCACGGGGTCAGATCAAAGAAGAGTTATGTTGATTGAGAACGTATTATCAGTGAGCGGACCCCCGAGAGCATTTGAATCCCGCAGGCATTAGAGACTGATACGTAGTTTCCCATGATCTGATCAGCAACGAAGTGGACGAAGAGGAAAGGTGAAAGTAGACAGCCCCATCTGGCACTAATTGATGTGGTAGGCTCAGAAACGGGCTTCCCGTAGAACTTTATGCGGCCGCGTGAGTTTTCCTACAGCTCCTTAGGGAGATCAAGAATCTATGGTGACGCCTTTGCTCCGCAGACACTGCCATAGTGCCTGACGGTCCACAGAGTAAAAAGGCAGCTTTCAAGTCAAAGTACGCAACGATTGTTTGTTGCCTCCGTTGGTTCTGTCACCGTTCCAGAATGTCCTAGTGGCGCAAGACGTGATCGATGCATCTTCTTGGAGGAAGGATCTCAGCTTGGTTTTCATGGATATGTCTCTCCCATTGTTCAGTCTACCTGCCGAAGATAAGACCAGGGGGCACCTTCGATGCCACAGCTATCAGGCTGACGCCACGGTGCTTTACACACAGCCTCCCATTACCCCATTTTGGAGACAGGGACACCTGTCTAGGTGCCCCATTATTCAGATACCTCTCTGTGTCACATGGCACCAATTATCGTCGTCAGACGGGTCAGCAGGGATACTCAGCTTTCTTTCGATGAATGATGGATACACACCGCGCGTTCCTGCCGCTCAGGATGGTTCTGTGTACTTCGCTTCTTCTTCTGACAAGCGATCAAGGTTTGCATTCTACTCGGCCTTACGCACTACTTCCACAAGCTGTATTGTAGCAAGCCAGATTGGCTGTTCTTCATTGTTCCGCCCATCTTTCCAGTCGACGATTTCCGTGCTGAATTTAGGAGCCATTTTTCCCTTTATATTTACCAGCCAGTTCATCGTCTCAGTTGATATAGAGCACGGCTGTTTTCCACAGCAAAAGCCTTGTGCGTCTACCGATGTTTTGCTCTCCACCAGAGTTCTTGGTCTTCCCTCATACTCATCAATACATCGTGTCTGATGGATCTCCGTACGCCATCGCGCTCGTGGGCTGCCGGTATGGATTTTCTGGCATCAGTATGGAAGAATCGGTAGAAACCACAAAGTTTTACGAGTGCGTTAACCCTTATGTTTGTGTTTCATGGTTGTTTAAATATTGCTTGACTGTGCCCCACCGGCCGTTCTTCTCACACCTCTGGAAATATTATTGCTTGGCAAGTAAAATAGCTGAAATCTAGTGTTGTTAACATACCTCCGTCTTGAATGTTTGTGAAAACGCGGTGTAAAAGCGGAATTTGTGGACAACCGGAAGTGTCACAAAACCCAGATTCTTTGCGTGAAGTATTTAAAACAGAGTATAATGGACACGGGAGTAAATTTGTAATATCTATTGCAGGACATTTTCATCGTGTGTATAAAAATGTGCTCGGCCAAATGCCGCGTGGCACTCGGTGCGTAGGTTTCCAGCTGCACTCTGCGTAAAATATTAGAAGACGAGCCGCCCAACGGAACACTGTCACTCTATTCGGTTATAGTGTGCAACTTTCGGGGCACAACGGAACTCGTGGCTGACTTTAGCGTGCTCCAATTAATGACAATACTCTAGGTCAATAGGAGGAATGCACAAGATGAGATCGTTCAATCTGATGAGAAATATTTATATTTTTTGCGAACGTTAATGCCGCAAAGCCTGGCCGTGTTCATTTGTTCAACCTCATACTGTTCAACCGGACGAATGAGGTCCGATACTTTGCGGAAATCCTCTAAACAGTGTGCAGAACGAATGGTACAATTTACAATTATTTGAGTAGCAAATTCTTATGAGTAATCACCATGGAGAGGAACTACCGAAATCAGGGTATTGCACGCACAATATCAGTTCAAAATAGGAAACAATTGTCCGAGGACAGCCATTCAGCGAATCTCCTATATATATATATTTATACAAATATGTTTGCAATAAACTAGGAGGACCGCATGCAATAGAAATTTCATGTGTATCTTATGCACAATTAGCTGGCTCACAGGTTTCGGAAAGAAACACAGATAACTCGTAGTTGCAGCTTTCGCATGGACTAGACATCCCCAGTGCAATAATGCGTTTGTGGCACAGCCAAATTTTACTCGTTCGTTTGTTTCTCCCAATTTCCATTGGTTATCGTATTAGACCGTGTGTCGTGTTGATGCTAACTTGGAAGGTTTTGATAATTTCACTCACCCCTTCCTATATTGGGTGTTGGAATGCGTCAAAGAATATTGTGTGTGCAAAACCAACAGTGATATTACCATTTGCATCTTACAGCATGGATCCGACTGACCTCTACATGCAGAAAACAAGTGGATGCAGAATAGCCGCATCGAGTGGCAGAACGTGGACGCGCATTTATAGCAGAGGTGTTAGGCGTCTGGGAACACCTGGGTGTTTGTAATGGGAACAAAAATGTAGCGAATGTAGATTGATCCTAACTTGTTTTTTCTAACACCACGATAGTGTATTCTTAAGGTCGCGGTGTCAGCTGTCTCGAAATGAGAAAACTTGAACACGTAGTCAAACGCAGACAACGTTCCGAACGTGGCAGTCACTTCCCAGGATTTCTCGCCGGTCGCAGTGATCTGACGTATGCATCTCACATTCCCACATGAACCAGTCGGCGTGCGACACATCTTCTGTATGTCGTGCACCACTGTGTCTGACGGAAGCTCTTGGTTTTGCACGCGACCGTTTGCATTCTACAGAGAGTTGTTGGTCACATTGCATTTTAGGGCGGAAGAATGGACTTCCGGTGAGACGCAGGTACTAGATTACCATTTGAGCCAACTTATTCTCTGCCCTCCTCGGCCCATATGCTCGCTATAGTCAAGTTGCAGCAGGGAAATTCTAAGCGAAAATTTACTTTGATTGTGACGAATGACCAATATTGTTGCAAGAATGTAGACAACACGAACAAATTGAATGTCACAATCTATATTGTTGTTATGCTGCTGAAGCTTTATCGCCAAACTAGGACTCAGAATGTAGCAGTTCGGTACACGATATTACGGAAATATTCACTTTCTGTGTATTCGCACAAGCCAGTTATTCGTTCACACAAGGGTGCTCGTTCACAGCAAACATCGGTTGAATTCACAAAATGTCACGAGTGCGCCAATCATTGTGTAGATAATTTGCGATTGTTTAAATATTGTTTAACTGTGAGTTCCCGGTCGATATCTCACAATTTTTCACATATTGTTCTTTGGCAATTGGAATACTTGAAAGTTTGTGTTGTCAACATACCTCCTTCTTGTATGTTTATAAAGCGCGGTGGAAAAGCAGAATATGTGTGCTGTTAGAAATGTCATTCAACTCAGGTTTCTAGCATGAAGTATTTAAAATACACGATAATGCACACAGGAAGAAATTTCTAGTATCTATTAGCGGAACGTTTTCGTCTTGCATGTAAAAATGTGTTCGATCAAATGCCGCGTGGCGCTAGGTGCGTAGGTTTTCAGCTGCACTCTAGTTAATCTAATAGAGGATGAGCTACCCGACACACTGGCCCCTTCGGTCCATATTGTCGATCAAGCCAAATTCCAACATCGAAATATTGAGAGGCAATTTTTCTTTGGCAGTGCAGTATGACCACGAATTGTTGCAAGAATATAAGCCCCACAAAGGCAGAACATTGCTAATGTGAAACCTCGTGGAAACCTAGGTGCGTACGAGGTTTCCCAAGTAACCGAATTTAGCTCGCAATTAATTCTAAAGCTTTATTTGCATGAGGATTGAGAAGAAACGCAAAACGCGCTAGGTTTTGGCGCTTTGCATTCAGCGAAGTGTCACAAGGCCGTCAACGCCGATAAATATGCAAAATATTTTTAGTTGCCTAACAGTAGATTCAAGGTTATTGCACTCAACATGTTAAAAATATAACAGCTGAGCAATTGAAATACGGAGACGTTTGAATTGCATACATACCATCTTGAGAAAATGCGGGAAAATTTACAATGAGTGGTTTATTGAAACTCGCATGTAGATCAGTATACTTAATCGAGCAACTTAAACCATACTATTGTGAACACTGCAGATAAGTTCTCAAGTGAGATGCGAACAAACATCAGAGTAAATTAGGCGCGGTCGACTGCGATAAGGCTAGGGGCATGCTGTTCTTTTCATTTCTACATTGAGCATGAGAACACCCGATAGAACAGAAAGTCGTGCAATACTGACAATGGGATGTAACATTTACAAGACTGAGGAGAGAAAGTCGAAATAGGGTAGGAGAATCACCGCTTGTATTTCCCAAACAATATAACGCACAAATCTAGCACTGCATCCGGCAATCGTCGGGGCCAATAATAGAATTAAATACGGTACTATTTACAACCAAATGAACGATTGATGTTATTCAATTGATGAATTCTGACGCTTCATGAATACCTGAAATATGATATGTGACATGGGGAATCTACTCGAAGTTGAGCGCGCTATTCCTCACAATACTGGATTAAGTTGCACTTTTGTGGTGTGGAATGCAGAGGAGTATGGTGAACCTCTTACACAAGCGCACACATACGAGCGTTTTAAAATGGCTTTGTGACAATAGGAAGAGTCATCTACACGAGGTTTGACCGGTGAGTCCAAGTTTCGCTGAATTCACCGATTCTGAGAAAGATGTAGCAAAATCTACGTATTTACACCAGATTTATTCCTTTTGAAAATCCACGCTGGTGGACCAGGCGATAAATGTCGCTCAAATTCTCAAATATTTCGTGGGATAGAATGAGTGCAGAAATCGATATAGCGGAACTATTCTCAGCTAACTGACTAACCATATATTTATTTGGATATTTCTTCGCACGCTTTTAATATCTCCACTCCGGCGTCCGGCGTTGCCTTTGTAGTTGAACATTAGGATTTCACGTTTTGGTGTTTGCAATAGGAACTGTGGTTTACTTAACGTAGACTGACCCCAACGTATTTGTTCCAACACTACGATAATGCAGCCTTAAGAGACCTGGTCTCTGCTGCCTCGAACTGAGGGAATATGCATACGTAGTCATTCGACAGACTACGTTTGTAACGCAACAGTCGCTTCGCCGATCCCAGTGATATGGCATTTGCATCTCACATCCCCACATGAGCCAGTCGGCGTGCGGAGGCATCTTGTGGATGGCGTGCACCAGTGTGTCTGAGGGATACATTCTGCGGGCGGCCGTTCGAATTCTACAGAGAGTTGTTGGTCACATTACTAAACTAGACCATCCCAGATGGCACGCCCGTTCAGTTGCGGATAGTGCACGACGCCTGTGCAAATCTTGAGTCCGTGCAGTTCGGCATTTGCAGATTTTTTCGGAAACTGTGTGCAAGTGTTGTGATAAAAAGCCTACTGCACGCGATTGCTTAGGCGGGACAGACGCTGGCATATGTGCTGGCTGTTGGCGTTGCGTATTTCATGGTTACATGATGCATACGTGGTTCCTGAGAGGGCAGCGCATGACGTCGTAGTCGAAAATTAATGTAGCTGTCCGCATTTGTGCCGCAAACCTGCCCATGAAAAAGTTCTGCACCCCATACTGCTTGCCCATCATTTCGCTGAACAGGCCAAACATTTTGTGCATGGATGCAAAATGTTCGCTGTTCACGAAGGCATACATAATCGGATGTCGGGCTCTCATGCCATTCGTGATAACAAATGTTTGATCATGAGTCTACAGGCCCGACTACGTACCAAAGCGGTATTCGCGTGCTTTCGTTGAAAAGCGCTATCTGCTGCCACCTGGCGAAGCATGTGCGATTATGTCTCTCTTCCTTGACTGCAGCACAAGCACGCGTCAGAAAATGCGCTGAGTGTAACTGTTTATTGGGATTCCTCGACTACGTGTTTGCTCAGCATGGCTGCTGTATTTATGGTACACCTACTCGTACATACATAATCGGATGTCGGGCTCATGCCATCCGTGATAACAAATGTTTGATCATGAGTCTGCATGTCTGATTACTTACCGAAAGCGTTAGTTCGCGTGCTTTTCGTGTACACTTATTATATGTGAGAGCGTTGAAAAGCGCTATCTGCTGCCACCTGGAGAAGCATATGCAACTATCCTCACCTTCCTTGACTGCAGCACAAGTACGCGCACTGAACGTAATCGTTTATTGGGATTCATCGACTATGTGTTTGCTCGGCATTTCGGCTGCTGTATTTTTAGTACACCTACTCGTACCGCAAAACAACGTTGATTCTTCGATTACCAAAATATCGCACAACATGCATATGTACACATATCCACACATATATACACATGTGTACACATATAGACATACATACACACTATCCCCGATACATTTCGAATTCGAAGCGCTCGGGTTCACTGTGCTAGTTCCAATATCTTTTTGGTAAACGCCACAATAAAGGCGCTCTGATAATTTGTGAGGCTCCACAAAGGACTTGTGAATGCACTGGAGGTTTGGTGAACGTTTGCACGCTGTCGATGGGAGGACGAAGCCTCTTGTGGATTGTCTTATGGAGTATAGTGAATGCAATAAAAGCATCGGCTTCGTAGGTTTGACCTTGAACAAGAATGGGGGAATTGGTTTTGAGGCCTTGCAACCTCAAGCTGTTTCAGCGAGTATGTGGTAACTTGGTACATATTGCGAGCCACTATGTTTACTATGTTCTTTGAGGGTTTCCGGAGAATGGGTAGGTTTCGCTTAGCCTGATGCGTGTTCGGAGTCGGGACACGGCGCTCAATCTATGCGTGGGCATACGTCACTTGGGATGCATTGAGTGAAAGCGCTGTGTTGCTCTATCATACCTTTCTGCGTTGTCAGGCGTAGCCACTGCGAATCTAAGGAATCTACACAAGGAAATTTTAGGGAAAAATAATGGGCATTCCGTGAGACAAAGGTACTAAATAGCCCTTTAAACAAGCTTGTTCACTGCCGTCTCCGGTCAGTATGCTCGGTCGAGTCAATTTCCAACAGCGAAATTGTAAGTGAGAATTGAGTGCTTTATGGTGCTTTATGGTTGTTTAAATATTGGCTGACCGTGATTTCCCGGTGATCTTTCTCACTATTGTGAACAAATTGTTGCTCGGCAATTGGAATACTTGATATCTCTGTCGTTAACATACCTTCTTGAATGTTTATGAAGACGCGGTGGAAAAGGAGATTATGTGGGCTATTGATAATGTCATTCCAATCAGATTTCTAGCATGAAGTATTTAAAACACACAATGAGGCAAACACGAGAAATTTTAAATAACTATAAATAGATCATTTTCGTCTTGGCTGTAAAAACATGGTCGGCCGAATGACCAACTTTTCGTTCGACGAATTTGCGAGTGAATTGAGGAGCCATTCTTTTTACTTATCGTTTCATTATCTGATTAAAGCTTTCCTATGGCAGTCCATCGTATAAGCTAATATAGAACACGTTTGATTGTCGTCGCTGAAGACATGCCCAAGTTTTGATGTCCACCAGAGCAGCCCGGCTTCCCTTAGACGCTGATTGCTTAGCGTCCGAATAATCTGCGTGCAGTGTCTAGCTCGGTGTCAGCTGTTGTGTGTTTTCTGGTATCAGTCATGGATGGCGACCCGGAAGATATCCAGTGATGTTGCATTTGATTTAGGAAAGTCGGACAGACAGCACCGAACCTGGCTAACATGGCTCGTTTCACATTTTGCCACGCTTCATCCTCATGTCCAGTGCCAGCACAGTATTGTTTTTCTACGAAGAGTTGTCGGGCTAGCACAGCTCAATAATTTTGAGTTGTGGTTTCTTCGTAGACAGTGGATTGGCATGGTTGTTGCTAATTCGCAACAGACTGAAGGGAATTACACCTCAGGCATGCACGCACCATGGATTGATCGCAGTCAAGCGGTGTGCCCCATAAGGAACGACAGTCTGCTAACCCGCACGACATTCCAAGTGCCCCGTTTGAATAGTTAAAAACTGAAAATATCAAGGCGACATAGTTGACAGCTACACTCCTTAAGATATGCAGCATAAACCTCATTGGGTATCAAATATGTTTTATGACTTCGAGAAATCAGGGTTGCGAGATTATATAAATAATGAACGCGTCATAATCCCTCCTGAATACCCGACAGCCGGAAGCACGGCAGAAATCAGTTAGTGGTTTGCCCCTTATTGTTTGTTGTCTTTGATCAGATTAGACGAACGTGGCTGGAGTTGAGTTGAATTCAGTTCAATCTGGTTCATCAGCTGTTAGTCGAATCACAAGGCTCGTTGTTTCCAGCTGGTACAAATTCGATCGCCGACAGATAGGATGATGTGGGCGGTACAGAGGTTCACTCATGTTGCTGGTGTGTCCAGTAAGTCTGGGGACCGCGGCTGCGCATTGAAGGCAATAGATTTGGTGCGTACTGTTCACCGATTACCTATATTAGTGAAATATGTCATTGTCAGTAACGATTGATGAGTTGAGTCCGCAGTCACCGCCCACGAATGCTAAGGTTTTGACCAAACTGAGATGCATCTTTTTTGTTTGGACACTGTGTTGCTACATCATACAATATCCACCTTGGCCCGTAGGTTTTCAGTTGCAGTCTACTTAAGATAATGGAGGACGAGCTACCCAACGGAGCACTGTCACTCTACTCAGTTATGGTGTGCAACTTTCGGGGCACAACGGAATTCGTGCGTGATTTTAGCGTGCTCCAATTAATGACAATAATCTAGGTCAACACGAGAGCTGCACAAGATGAGGTCGTTCAATCTGTTAAAGCCGTGGCGGTTGGTCATTGCCCATTGTTCAACCTCTGACGCGCACGAGTGGCATCCGGTTATTTGTCAAAATACTTTTAACGGCGTGCAGTACAAATCGATCGATTAATTTGCCTTCAGTTGTTTGAGCGGCAAATGCTCATGACTTATCGTTACTTAGACGAACAATCGGAACAAGCTAAAGCACATACTATGCAATTAATATTAACAAATAACAGAAATAATACTATAGACATCGTCGGAGCAAACACATTCACCGAACTTCCTGTATATATGTACAAACATATTTCCAGTAAAGCAGGAGGCCAGCATGCAGTAAAAATTTCCTCTGCATCTAATGAGAAATTAACCGGCTCAAAGAGATTCTGCAAGGAGCGAAGATAACTCATGGTTGCGACTTTCGCATTGGATAGCCTTCCCCGTGCGTTGTGACGGCGAAATTTTACTCGTTCACTGGTATCCCTAATGTCTATTGATTATTAAACCGAGTGTCGTGTTGATGATGATTCGAAATTTTTCGGTAATTTCACTTACCCCTTCCTATATTGGGTGTTGGAATGCGTCAAAGAATATTGTGCGTGCAAAACCGACTGTGAGATTAACATTTGCGAGATTAGATAGAGAATATAGAATCTATAGAATATATAAAATTACTGTTCGCGTGGGAAAAGCGTAATTTCTGCAGCACTGACAATAGAACGTAACATGCACGAGAAAATAGAAATCACATATGATCAAATGTGACCGAAATCTAAAGCTGCATCAGGCAGTATCCGCATTGAAAGAAGATTGGTTTTTCTTGCCATAGGAATCAGAACTATTTTGCTCAGGTCAACGGTTGCGAATTTCGGACACACTAAACTGCCCAATCACCAGAATGCTGCAGCCAACCACACGGTTGGTTCCATAGTGCTACTCGAGCCGTATGCTCCAACTTTCTTTCCAGATGAATAATTTGGCCATGGTTTAGCTGCTTCACGAATGTGATCTGCGGGTTACATCCTTTGACGTAAGTGAATTTGCATTTGTCTATATTTTTGAATACTTCATGAAAGAACCCGAAAAATGCCAAACCTACATATTTTGTGCTACATTCCATAAGATATGGAGCATAGCCCCTCCGCATACCAGGAGCTCATCCATAAGAATGAGAAGCTAGGTTCCGAGCCTATCCATTCGTGCACGAGCACTTTGCAATTTGCAGGTGTGATGCGCATGCGAAAGTGTGATGTAAATGTTTAGATTATTTAATATTGTTTGCATTACCACGGGACAGATCCAAGAAGAGTTATGTTGATTGAGTACGTATTATCAGTGAGCTTGTACTCCGAGAGCATTTCGATCCCGCAGGCATTAGAGACTGATCGTAGTTTCCCATGACTGGATCAACAACGAAGTGAACGAAGAGAAAGTTGAAAGTGGACACCCCCTCTGACACTCCTTGAACGGGCTTCTCGTAGAACTTCATGCGGCCGCGTGACTTGTCCTACAGCTCCTAAGGGGGTCAAGAATCTATGGTGACCTTTGCTCCACAGGCTCTGCCATAGTGCCTGACGGTCCACGGAGTAAAAAGGCAAATTTCAAATTAAAGAACGCAACAATTGTTGGTTGCCGCAATTGATTCTGTCACCGTTCCAGAATGCGCCAGTGGAGCAAGACGTGATGGATACATCTTCTTGGCGGAAGGAACTCAGCTTGGTTTTCACGGATCTGTCTCTCAGAGTTCAGTCAACCTGCCTGAGAGGAGACCCTGGGGCACCTTCGATGCCACGGCCATCAGGCTGATGCCACGGTGGTTTATGCACAGCCTCGCTTGTC
Source organism: Clonorchis sinensis (assembly GCA_003604175.2). Lineage (NCBI taxonomy): Eukaryota > Metazoa > Platyhelminthes > Trematoda > Opisthorchiida > Opisthorchiidae > Clonorchis > Clonorchis sinensis. The sequence goes on along the minus strand of CM030371.1, from coordinate 20,387,978 downwards.
ACTTTTGGAGACAGGGACAGCTGTCGACATGCCCCATTATTCAGACACCTCTCTGTTTCACATAACAGCAATTAGCTTTGTGAGATGGGTCAGCAGGGATACTCAGGCTTCTTTCGAATAAAGTCGGATACAGGCCGCCTGGTCCTGGTGGGCTGTTAAGTTTCAGGACGGTTTTTGTGTACATCGTTTCTTCTTCTGACAAGCGATCAAGGTTTGCATTCCACTGCATCTTACGCACTACTTCCGCGCGGTGTATTGCAGCACGCCAGTTCTCCAGTGTTCCGCCCGTCTTTCCAGTTGAAGATTTTCTAGGTGAATTTAAGATCAATTTTCCGTTTATCGTTTCACCAGCCGAAGCTTCCTAGGGCCAGTTGGTCGCCTCAGTTGATATAGAGCACGTCTGTTTCCCACAGCAAAGCCTTGTGTGTCTACCGAGGTTTCGCTGTCCACCAGAGCTCTCGGTCTTCCCTTAGACTCATCAATACATCGTGTGCGAAGGATCGGCGTACGGCCTCGCGCTCGTTCACTGCCGGTATGGATTTTCTGGCATCAATAATGGAAGCATCGTTAGAAATCAAAAAGTTGTGCGAGTGCGTCAACCCTTGTATATGTAATGCATGGTTGTTTAAATATTGTTTGACTCAGTGCGCAACTTTCGGGGCACAACTGAATTCGTGGCTGAGTTTAACGTGCTCCAATTAATGACAATACTCTAGGTCAACGCGAGAAATACACAGGATGAGGTCGTTCAGTCTGATGAGAAACTTTTATATTTTTGGCAAATGTTAAATGCGTAACGCTTAGCCATGCTCATTTGTTCAACCTCGGACTACCACGAATGACGTCCGCTACTTTGCGGAAATCCTCCAAACAGTGCGCAGAACGGGCGGTACAATTTACAATTATTTAAGTAGAAAATTCATGTGAGTGATCCTTACGGAGACGGCCATTCGAAAACAGGATATTTCACGCACAATGAAAGTTCCAAATAAGAAACATTCGTTCGAGGAAAGCCATTCGGCGAATCTCATATATATATATATATTCAAATATATGTTTCCTATGAAGTGGGAGGACGGCGTGCAATCGAAATTCCACCTGAATCTTATGCATAATCAGCCGGCCCACATGGATTCGGAAAGAAACAAAGATAACTCAGAGTCGCAGCTTTGGCGTTGAATAGATTTCTTCAGTCGAAAATTGCCCTGGGTGGCGCAGCCCAATTTGATTCGTTTGACGGTCGTCTCAAATTCCCATTAGTTTTCCTATTACACCCTTGTTATCATCATCTTCGCATTCACAGGTAAGAACCAGACAGTCGGGTTACAGTGTTTATAGCTGCGACAGGTATGTGCTGCGGTGATTTTATTTGGTGCGGTAGGCAGCTGCGCATTGGATGCTGAGGATCCACAGGGACTTAGAAAGTTTATTTACCCAATGCTACATTGAGCGTTAGAACGCCGGGTAGAACGGCACCTCATGGAATACTGACAGCGGGATGTATAATTTACAGGATTAAGGAAAGACGATGTAGACTAGGATAATCACCGCTTGTTTTTCTCAAACACACTAGCAAACGCCGTGGTCATTAATAGAAGTCGATACGGTGGATTATTGCAGCCAAATGAATGAATCAATTTATTCGCCGGATGTATTCTGATGCCGCCTGAATACTTGAATTATGATATGTGAAACGTGGAATCTACTAAATAGGAAGATCCTTATTCAGCACACGTTGCACTTTTGGGGTGTGGATTGCAGAAGGATATTGTGATTCACTTATACCAGGGCAGATCTTTCCAAGCAATCCACCTGAGTTTTGACCCGCAACGGTCGAGTATCGCCGAATTTGCAGATGCTGAGGAAGATGTGGTAAATTCAACGTATCCACATCGGACTTATTCCTTTGAAAATCCACGCTGATGCCACATGCACGCTGGCGAAACGTGTCGCTAAACGTCTCAAATATTTGGTGGGATCGAATAAGTGGGGAATAATATAACGGAACTATTGCCAGCTAGTGCACTAACCATCCATTTATTTGGATATGCATACATAATCATTCGACAGGCTACGTTTGTAATGCAGCAGTCGCTTCCCATGTTTTTCGCCGATCCCGGTGATATGGCGTATGCATCTTACATCCCCACGTGAGTCGGTCGGGGTCCCCACTTGAGCACCAGGGAAAACATGTCGCTCAGCTTCTCAACTATTTGGTGGGATAGAATGAGTGAGGATAATGATATAGCGCAAATATGGCGGGATCGATTTCATAGTAGAAGAGTTGTAGCCAGTTTATTTACAAACCATCAATCCATCTGGATATTTGTTTGCATGTTATTTACAACCTAGATTCCGACGTCCGTCATTCTTTTGTGATTGACCAATAAGTTGTCCTGTCTGGATCCGAGTGCTCTCTACATACAGAAAACAAATGGATGCAGAATAGTCACCCCGCGTGGCAGACGTTGCGCGCCCATCTACAGCAGAGGTGCAAGCCGCCTGGGAGCATCTGAGTGTTTGTACTAGGAACCAAAATTTAGTGGACGTAGATTGATCCCGCCTTGCTTGTTCCAAAGCTACGATAGTGCAGCCTTCAGGTTCGTGGTCCTAGCTGCCTGAGCTGTGGAATATGCATACATATTCCTTAGATAGACTACGTTTAGAACGCAGCAGTCGCTTCTCAGGATTTCTCGCCACATGAGCCAGTCGGTGCGCGGAGACACCTTATGGATGGCGCGCACCAGTGTGTCTGAGGTATGCATTCGGGTTCGCAGCCGGCCGTTTGCATTTTACAGACAGTCGTTGGTCACACTACTAAACGGGACTATCCAGGATGGTATATGCAGACAGTCGTTGGCCACATTACATTTTAGGGCGAAAGAATGGGCAGTTGGCGAGACACAGGTACTAGGTTACCATTTGAGCCAAGATATCCCCTACCCTCTCCGGCCCATATGCTCGCTATAGTCAAATTGCAACAGCGAACTTGTAAGGGAAAAGTTATCTTTGGCTGTGACGAATGAGCAATATTGTTGCAAGTAGACAACATGATCAAATTGAATATCACAATCAATATTATTGTTATGCTGCTGAAGCCTTATCGCCACATTGTATTCAGAATGTAGCGATTCGGTACACCACATTACGGAAATATCCACTTTCTGTGTGTTCGCACGAACCAGTTGTTCGCTCACACAAGAGTACTCGTTCACAGCACGGTTAACATTTGAATTCACAAAGTGTCACGAGTGTGCCAATCATTATGGAGATGCTTTGTGATTCTTAAAATATTGTTTAACTGAGATTTCCCAGTCGATTTCTCACAATTTTTCACATACTACATTTTGACGATTGGAATACTTGAAAGTGTGTTGTTAACATACCTTCTTCTTGAATGTTTATGAAAACGCGTTGGAAAAGCAGAAGATGTGTACTGTTAAAAATGACATTAAACCCACATTCCTTGCATGAAGTACTATAATGCAGATAGAGGAAAATTTGTACTATTTACTAGTAGAACGTTTTCGTCTTGCATGTAAAAATGTGTTCGATCAAATGCCGCGTGGCGCTAGGTGCGTAGGTTTTCAGCTGCACTCTAGTTAATCTAATAGAGGATGAGCTACCCGACACACTGGCCCCTTCGGTCCATATTGTCGATCAAGCCAAATTCCAACATCGAAATATTGAGAGGCAATTTTTCTTTGGCAGTGCAGTATGACCACGAATTGTTGCAAGAATATAAGCCCCACAAAGGCAGAACATTGCTAATGTGAAACCTCGTGGAAACCTAGGTGCGTACGAGGTTTCCAAGTAACCGAATTTAGCTCAATTAATTCTAAAGCTTTATTTGCATGAGGATTGAGAAGAAACGCAAAACGCGCTAGGTTTTGGCGCTTTGCATTCAGCGAAGTGTCACAAGGCCGTCAACGCCGATAAATATGCAAAATATTTTTAGTTGCCTAACAGTAGATTCAAGGTTATTGCACTCAACATGTTAAAAATATAACAGCTGAGCAATTGAAATACGGAGACGTTTGAATTGCATACATACCATCTTGAGAAAATGCGGAAAAATTTACAATGAGTGGTTTATTGAAACTCGCATGTAGATCAGTATACTTAATCGAGCAACTTAAACCATACTATTGTGAACACTGCAGATAAGTTCTCAAGTGAGATGCGAACAAACATCAGAGTAAATTAGGCGCGGTCGACTGCGATAAGGCTAGGGGCATGCTGTTCATTTCTACATTGAGCATGAGAACAACCAATAGAACGGTAAGTCGTGCAATACTGACAATGGGATGTAACATTTACAAGACTGAGGAGAGAAAGTCGAAATAGGGTAGGAGAATCACCGCTTGTATTTCCCAAACAATATAACGCACAAATCTAGCACTGCATCCGGCAATCGTCGGGGCCAATAATAGAATTAAATACGGTACTATTTACAACCAAATGAACGATTGATGTTATTCAATTGATGAATTCTGACGCTTCATGAATACCTGAAATATGATATGTGACATGGGGAATCTACTCGAAGTTGAGCGCGCTATTCCTCACAATACTGGATTAAGTTGCACTTTTGTGGTGTGGAATGCAGAGGAGTATGGTGAACCTCTTACACAAGCGCACACATACGAGCGTTTTAAAATGGCTTTGTGACAATAGGAAGAGTCATCTACACGAGGTTTGACCGGTGAGTCCAAGTTTCGCTGAATTCACCGATTCTGAGAAAGATGTAGCAAAATCTACGTATTTACACCAGATTTATTCCTTTTGAAAATCCACGCTGGTGGACCAGGCGATAAATGTCGCTCAAATTCTCAAATATTTCGTGGGATAGAATGAGTGCAGAAATCGATATAGCGGAACTATTCTCAGCTAACTGACTAACCATATATTTATTTGGATATTTCTTCGCACGCTTTTAATATCTCCACTCCGGCGTCCGGCGTTGCCTTTGTAGTTGAACATTAGGATTTCACGTTTTGGTGTTTGCAATAGGAACTGTGGTTTACTTAACGTAGACTGACCCCAACGTATTTGTTCCAACACTACGATAATGCAGCCTTAAGAGACCTGGTCTCTGCTGCCTCGAACTGAGGGAATATGCATA